>CM060248.1:34880420-35627920 GCA_030684275.1 Acipenser oxyrinchus oxyrinchus | reverse complement strand
TTCAGCAGCTGCTGAGTGGTAGCATCCAAATCAGAACCGAACTGGGCGAAGGCAGCCACCTCACGGTACTGGGCCAGCTCCAGCTTCATGGTACCAGCCACCTGAGAACCAAGATTAAAGCAACAATCAAAGCATTGTTCCCACAGAAACCTCCACATTAGGTAGAAAAAAGCCCCCCAAAAAGAAGAAGTGGCAACAAACCTGTTTCATGGCTTTGGTCTGGGCAGCAGATCCTACACGGGACACAGACAGACCGACATTGATGGCAGGGCGGATACCTTTGTAGAACAATTCTGTTTCCAAAAAGATCTGCACAAACACAGGCAAGTACAGAACTTTATACTTAATCTGGTCAACTCTAAAATGGGCGGCGGGCGGGCGGGGAGGGACATTAAAAGTGACCAACATTTCTCTTTTAAAAAATGAAATGTTCAGGGGTGGGGAAGAGATTACAGAAGTAGCAAATATTAGCAATAAGAAAGTTCCAAGGGAAAAATGGCTTTTCTGTTCAGTAAAGTCTTAACCAATTACCTTAACAGTCAAAATAATATTTCTTGACCTGCCTGTACAATTTCAGCTAGGCAGTTTAGGGACAAATAAGTACCAAAACATTACACCAATTAAAAGTGCACTGACCTGTCCGTCAGTGATGGAGATGACATTGGTTGGAATGTAGGCAGACACATCACCAGCCTGGGTTTCAATGACAGGAAGGGCAGTGAGAGAGCCACCACCAAATTTGTCATTCATTTTAGCTGCTCTCTCCAGCAGACGGGAGTGCAGGTAGAACACATCACCGGGGTAAGCCTCACGACCAGGGGGACGACGCAGCAGCAGAGACATCTGACGATAGGCAACAGCCTGGAAGAGACCCAAAGTCCAGATTACAATATAAAATAAACTATTTTATATAGCACCTTTAAAAGCAACATCTCAAAGCGCTTTACAAACAAAAACAGAAATTAAAAAAGATCATAAAAAAGCCTTGCTATAAAAGTAGGTCTTTATGCTAAACTTAAAAGCATTAAGAGTGGCAGAATCCCTGATCTCTTTATGAATGGAGTTAGTTTTGGGGCATAACAAAAATCCCTGTCGCACAGAGAACGTAGGTAAACCGCGGTGAATACAACAATCCAAGATCAGTTGAGCGAAGGTTGCGTGAAGGGGTGGAGACTGATAAGAGATCAGATAAATACTGTGGAGCCAAACCATGTAAAGCCTTAAAAGCAAGAAGTAAAATTTAAAAAAAAAAAAAGAAAAAAAAAGAAAGAAATCTGACAGGCAACCAAACAGGAGTGATATGATCCCTTGCATGTGACCTTGTCAGGATACAACATGCGGAGCTTGGAACATGTTGTAATTTGGACAGTGTGCTTTTGGAGACAGCCGCAAGCAGAGTGTTAAAATAAAATCAATCCTCAAAAAAAAAAAAAAAAAAAAAGAAGATAATGCATGAACCAATTTTTCAGCTACAGAAGCAGAAAGCATAGATCGCACCCTAGCTGTTTCCAAGGTGGAAAAATGATGCCTTAACAATATTCTGCATACGAGGTTCAAAAGTTAATCCAGGATCAAATATAACTCAAATTTCTCATTTTAGATCTAAACTCAAGCATAGTACTATCAACTGACAAGTTTACAGCAATGGTTTTACGTAACTGGTGGGCAGTACCTAGCAACATAACCTCTGTCTTGTCACAGTTAAAGATGCAGAAAGTTTTGTGACACCCAATTCTTAATATCAGAAATGCAAAATCAGCAAGCACAGAGGCAACAACACCAACATCAGATATCCGCAACTACGGAACACCCATTCAACTTTTAGGGAACTGTAAACTTACTTTTTGGGTAAACTTGACTAAAAAGCAGAACAAGCAACACATTCCCTGCCAATACCTACATATAAAAGTAGGTTTGACAGCAACAGATGCCCATGTCAGTTAAATATGAAAAGTTCAGCTTTCAAAATTTGGCCAATTAGTTGTCAACAGCATGACTGACATCCAGGTGCATATTATTTATGCAAGAACAACAAGTGGGCTATAAATGTAACATTAACCCTTTGCAGTCCATTTATTCAGGCACGTCAGGTCCAATTTATTCACACACGCAGTTAATTTTAGACGCGCTGTTTAAAAGTATTTTTTTTCCCCCCACAGTCAAACAGGTTTAAAAGGCCCTGCAAAGCACTCACTGGGCATCTCCAGCCCCGCCCCACCCTTTCGTTCGCTATCGCTTTCACATATGCCAAGAAATAAATAATAATAATAGTCGTACATACCGATCAATCATCTCCTGATCACTCGTTTTATCACCAAACTCCTCAATAATGCAATCCAAGTCATTATTTTATTACTATAACATCTCAAAAAAGCTCTGCAAATGTCTGTGATAGTCTGATACAGTAACATCCAGCTTGTTTCCTTATGACCGCCCCTATATGATGCCAGGGGCAAGTATGACTATTCATGAGATACGCCTTTTTTTATTTATTTATTTTTTATAAAAATCGGCTTGTCTCGCTCCTGTCGCCCCACTCGGCCATTGAATGGTTTTCTCGGCTTTATCCGAGAAAAACGACTAGAAACCCGCTTTTTATGCTTTTGATGATGTCGGACAGGGTCCGACAATGGGCCGCAAAGGGTTAAAAGTTGCCCCCACCCAAGAAGTAAAACAGGACACTCAGTACTGCATCTCCAGCCCCGCACCACCCCTTGTTCGCTGTATTTTTCACATACCTCTTCATAGTAGTGCATACTGATAAATCATCTCCTGATCACTCGTTTTACCACCAAACTCCTCAATAATGCGATCCAAGTCATTATTTTATTACTAGAACATCTCAAAACAGCTCTGCAAATGTCCATCATATTCTTTGAGTTCTGGATGCAGAAGTAGCTATCTTGTGCGTTTATGTCCGTGTTATCTCTGTGGTGCCGGGGCTATCTGTATTTTTCAGATACGCCCCCCTCGCTTCTATCGGTCTCACTCGCCATTGAATGGTTTTCTCGGCTTCTTCCAGAGAAAAAACGACTTTACGTCTTTTGATGATGTCGGACCAGGTCCGACATAGGACCGCAAAAGGGTTAAAAACATGCGCATTAGGAAAGAGCCCATTGTACAACATACCATATTCATAGAGTACCATTACTACCGGAAGGTGACCATATTAGGGAAGCGCGTAGCTGCACGTACACGAAAGGACTCCCATGCAATCAGCTGTGGAGCAAACAGCAATTGGAGAAACCATGGCACCAGGTTGATTGCAGTTTTGTAGTACAAAAGGGGAAGCAGCTACATCAGTACCAGGCCCCCTTACGCGGAGACGTGATTCACAGCCGGAGATACAAGTGTGTGTTATTGTTTGTGTTTTGTCTACTGCGGAGGACGACTCAGGAGATCAGGATCTGTCGCCACTGAGCCAGCACGGACAAACACCACTTTACCCAGGACTGAAGAGCACATTTTCGTGCATGGATGACTGTAGTTTAAGAGTGTTGTTTTTGTTTGGGACTGCAACCCGCCACATTGCTTCCCTTATACCATTATGTACTGTCTGGACTAGGGATGAAACGATTTTCAATAGTAGAATCTAACAAATATAACAAAAAAAAAAAAAAAAAGCAAGTCACCTTGTATCCGGAGCAGGACGACAGGCTTGTATTCATGGCAAGCAGCCTGTAAATAAAATTGCACATTGGAGGGGAAAAAAAACAAAACCAAAAAGCACACTACTATATAGTTTGCGCTGCTTTGGAGTTTCAAAATGTCATAATGATTATTTAACAATATTCAATAACATTAAATAATCAGTGATGTTAAACGCAATTTTGGAGTAAGGATCACAGAGCAGGTATGCAATTTGTGGTAAGTAAATCAATTTTATGTTTTAGGCCGGGATTTCTGCATTGTGTGTTTCACACATAGTGAAGGTTAGGTGGTACAGTATTAACAAAATGCAATGCATGATGCTGCCACCGAGAAAAAAAAAAAGTTTTTCGTAAACTTGTGTCTAAGTTATATATCTTACATTCCAAAGTACTGTAATCTGTTTGTAATAAATATTTTACTAACACTCCTGTAGTATGTTAAACTTGCTTTAGGCTTGCTGCAAATTTTGTGTTTTTTTTTTCCTCTTGACGCTACCAAGGTGTAATTACCCCTTGCATTCAATTGTTGTGCACATGCTTTTACTTCACTGCAATTTCATTAAAATAACATCACGGGAAGAGGAATGCTCCGAAAATGTATGTTACAATCATTGATATTTACAAGAATGATTATATTTTGGGTGCCCATTTAATCGATTGCTATTTTGAGGTTTAACTGACAACCCTAGTGAGTACTTTCACTACAAAAAAAAATATATATATATATATATATATATATATATATATATATATATATATATATATATATATATATATATATATATATATATATATATATATATATATATATATATATATATGGAAATACCATAGGATGTAGAGCCAATCCGCAAAATGTGGCAAAAGCACCTTCCGTACTTAGCACCCAGTGGAGTTCAGACACCAGTCAACAAGCAAGGTCACTTCAATAACAGACTTTTTCCAGTGCGCGCCCTCCCTATACTGTCCTCTGTATATAATTTTAATACGTTCATTAAAATGTACATGTTATAAGCTATTCTGCCACCAGAAAAAAAAACAGGCTACCTCTGGCAAAGTTAATAACGGTAGTGAAATGTGTTCTAAATGAAATAACGACAAAAAGTAATAAAAAAGGAATATGCATAAAGATCATGCCCATACTGCTCTATTCCATACTTAGGCTTTATTTTGCAGACTATTTGAAAAATAATTGACTAGTTAGCAGTGTATGTGTGTAAAGCAAGTACTTTAAAATGTACTGAAAGAAATAGATGCTTCATATTTTGTAATTATGCATGGTTTCCAAGTACATTTAAATAAATAAAATGTGTAAGAAAGCAGGAGGAAAAGCTTGCAATCCCATTGACAGACTTAGGTATCATTTTTTGCAACTATTAATGATGGCAATACAAAAACAATTTCATTAATATTAATTCTTCCACCTGTGTCCTAGTATTTTTTTCTAGCTTGCTAAAATCTTGCTCTTTTTTTTTTTTTTTTTTTTTTAAAAAAGTCTGTAGCTTCTTTGTGTTGCAGACCATATCCCACAGAGAAATATTTTTTTTTCCTCTTTATTCAGTTTAAAAAGTAATTGAAAAATAACCGCTGTACTAAAATGTACCATCGTTTCATCCCTAGTCTGGACATTCACTTTGTACACCGCACCACTCACATCCTGTTCACACTGCACTTACTGACCTGCTTGGACAAGTCATCGTAGATGATGACAGCGTGTTTTCCATTGTCTCTGAAGTACTCTCCCATAGAGCAGCCCGAGTAGGGGGCAAGATATTGCAGGGGAGCAGCATCAGAGGCTGTTGCAGACACCACAATGGTGTACTTCATGGCATCTGTGAGGGAAGTGTTATTAATGTAATGGAATCTACATAACCCCGCCCCAAACATTCATGCAAAATAATTTAACAGGCTTAAAACTGGAACGTGTAATTGAATTCTAGGTTGTCGAAGATAGATCTGACAAGTCGTCAATATTTACCAGCATCAGTGAGCCTCTTGACCAGCTGAGCGACAGTGGATCTTTTCTGCCCAATAGCAACATAGATACAGTACAGCTTCTTTTTCTCATCAGTTCCATCATTGAACCTCTTCTGGTTGATGATGGTGTCAATGGCAATGGCAGTTTTGCTGTAATATGCAGCAAAACCTCAAATTACTGTTCAGTTTAAAATAACTCAATTTTAGCAAGAAGAAATGTACTACCAATTACTGGTCAATATTAAGAAAGCCAAGGACACAGGTGCATTTTCAAACCAAATTATGAACGTCTTACCCAGTTTGTCTGTCCCCAATGATCAGCTCTCGCTGTCCACGACCGATAGGTACCAGACTGTCAACAGCCTTCATACCAGTCTGCATGGGTTCACGCACAGAGATTCGGGGGATAATACCTGGAGCCTTCAGGCCAACTCTTCTACGCTCCTTAGAACCGAGGGGACCCTGGGAGGGAACACAAGAGAACAATATTTATATAAAAAAAAAATAAAAAAAAATGTTAAGAAATATCCAATATGTTGAAGACCTACAAGTCTTGGGTCACAATTAACAAATAACTCCTTACCTTTCCATCAATGGCATTACCCAGAGCATCTACAACACGGCCCAGCAGCTCCTCTCCGACTGGCACGTCCACAATAGCACCAGTTCTCTTCACGATGTCTCCCTCTTTGATCAGTTTATCATTACCAAACACTACCACACCAACGTTATCAGGCTCCAAGTTCAGGGACATCCCCTAGATGGGAAAGGATTCAAGAAATTTAGGAAAAGCAGGGGTTTTACAACAATATTGTACAACTACCTCATAAATCTCCAGTTTACATTTAAGCAATTGCCATGATGCTGTTGTACAGATTGCCAATGTAGTCAAATAATGAAACCCCAGAGCCTCCCACTTTGGTATTACCTTGAGGCCAGAGGAGAATTCCACCATTTCTTCAGCCTGCACATTCCTGAGACCGTAGACTCTGGCAATACCATCACCAATTGAGAGCACACGGCCAGTCTCCTCAAGTTCAGCAGAGGTTTCAGCACCCAGGATACGCTCCTCCAGGATAGAGGAGACCTCAGCAGTACCTGGGAGGGCACAGTACATTTTTGTTTTGTCCATTTGTTTAGTGAATGTTAAATGGTTTTCAAGTTGTGAAAATAGCATTACAAAAATAACTTTCCACTGTCAAGTCCTTTTCTTCCATTGGCACACAAGTGAGCCAAACCTTTGCCTCAGTATTAAAACAAATTGTTGCAGAAGGGCACATTCATTACTGTCAACTAATGTAATGTTGTTGTACTTGTTACATTAATGACTGTATATAGTGTACAAATAGTAAAATCAATTGATCACCCAGTGCATTTTCACTTTAGCCTATAGGCTACTGTACATAACGGCTACAATAAATTCCTACTCTACTGTAGAGTTCAGAAAAACTTTAGTTGGAACTAAAGGAATTTAGCACACTCTTTAACCAACTACTTAATAGTATACAAATCAAAAGCCTATGTTGCCGCATTAACAAGCTATGATACCACACAGTACCTTGCATATACTGCATACAAGAAATAATTTTAAACAGATTTTATATAGAATTGTTTACAGTGTACGTGTGGCTGCAAGAACATATGCTACCTGCTACTTTCTAATAGTCCATAATTGGTTTCTTTTGGTAGGATAACCTTAGCGTAGCATATTTTGCACAATGGGTACCTCCATTTTCTCCAAGAAAAGTGCTCTTTGCTTCTTTCACTCACCGCCTTTTCAACAAAATCAAGCAAGAGCCTCAAAACCACTTGGTCACCGTTAGGGCAGAAGTAGCGGCTACTCATACCACAAGGTGTACTAATTCAATATTACTAAAACAAATGTAATACTTGGAATTCCTTGTGGAATTAAAGAAAATATAGCAAATTCAGCTGTCACTAATGAATACAATCATACATTCCCCAATAACTCAGTAATTTTATAATGGAGAGATTATATATATATATATATATATATATATATATATATATATATATATATATATATATATATATATATATATATAATTTTTTTTTTTAAGTGACTTCTGTTCTATACAATATTACCAAGTTATCAAATCGTCCCAACCCTAACTGACACAACACCAAAAAACTCAAATTTAACAGCTGCTTCCTTAAGTAAAAGTTTGACTGCAGCTTAACAAATTGAGTAAACTAGAGGGTAAGCGGCAGCAACTATTCATTTGTTGCTTTATATTTGAAAAAAAAATCTGCAAATCCTGAATTGCATAAACAGAACTAGACGACCTCCAACACAAGTAAATAGTGTGTGTGTTCCAGGGTGGGGGAAGAGACCTCCTAAATTCAGTCTGCAGCATGCTTGGTTAACCTTCCTGTACTGACCTGTCTTCTGCAGCCATGGCCTGGAGGTGTGCAGGTTCTTGACACCTACACAAGCAGCAGCAAGGGCATTTCTGGAGACCTGTTAAGCGTAGACAGGCTTATTGCAGAAATAGTATAACACCACATCAAACGGTTAATTATATAACAAGTTAATACACAAAGGAACTAGTGTATCCCACCAGGTGTCCACCAATGGTACCCTCAAATCACTCATAGTATTCCAACATCCTAATAAACCTAACTCAAAAGCAGCCATGGACTTTAGTAGTACATTACAATAGGCATAGTAGAATTGTATTAAGACAGGCAGACTCATCATGACCTTCAAGGAATATAAAGCATTGACCCGCTTACTGGTAGGAGAAAAGGAAGGCGTGTCATTGTCAATACAAGTGCAGAAACAAACACACAAATGAAATAGAAGGGCAGCATCATGGAGTCAAGCCCACACTAAATTGAAAGTAAACACTTGTTTATTTGCCTCAAATGCATGTTCCATAATATTGATGAAAAACGTTCGATTACCTCCGAATTTAACTCGAGATATTCTAGGTATATGAATAAACACCTGGAGTCGTGATTCGGTAGGAATAAAATCAAGGTAAAACGACTGAAAAAAACACGTTACAGACAGTTAAACGTGAAGGTGTATTGACCATTAACAGAAAATTGGACTACAAACAAAAACACTACAATAAAATCCCAGGGCTCCAGAAAATTCTAAAACAGAAATGTACGGTACCATTCTGACGTCTCCAAAACCGATTGTCTAAATTCGACTGGCATTCGTTAAATTCAAAACCAATGACAGCATTGCACTTACAAAAGTCTTGGGATATTTAAACTCCCAATACATTCCTAACCACAAATGAGCAGGTGTAAGCGCTACAGGTCTTATTAGAGACCATCAGTAATTTAACGTGAACGATAGTCTAAAGTACTGGCATCGACAGGCCCTGACCTTCATGTTCGTGACATTCAGTGGGACAGGATTTATTCTAGCCCGGTGTAAACAAATGACAAGCCGTTCATTTTAACACATCCAAGTACAAAAACCAGGTACTGCATAGAAATGTCTAACTATTACAAATAACAACGATGCCTTGCAATGCATGCTACTTGCAGACTCAAAAGTCCGCATCACATCAGCACTGCAGGCCCCAAGAGCAAGATGGCGGCATTCGTAGATACCCTCTCCATTCACAAGTAATATTTCTTTTTTTAAAAAAAAGCAATTTCACAAACAATAGATAAATAAATAAGTAATTAACACTTACAAATCCCGCCTGTCTGGGCAGGGAACGGGCAAGTGCAGCTGCAACACGGACTGACAGCATTTTGTACAGATTTGACAGATTATCCTTCGCTCCTCCACTGGCCGGTTCAACTCTGTGCGGAGTGAAAAAGATGGAAGCACGGCGCCGCTTCTGTATCAAAAGGTCACTGCTGACCCGGAAACGGTTCTCTCACCTATTTTATTATAATTAATATGAAATCGTAATTAAGGTCTATCAAACACTACCACTGCTAGTATGCTACTGTATTTACACATTATCCTTACTTTTTAAAAATAATAATCTTCTGTTTAATAATACTACACACAACTGCATCCGTTTGGAAACGAGGCGGGTTTTAGTCCTTGAACGAGGATGTCACCTTGCTTACATTTAGCAGGTCAGTCTGCAGAGCGGTTGACTGTCCTACTGTAAGGATACAATTAGTATCATAGTATGTAAACAAAGTCATCCCCAAGACTCATAAGCTACACCGTTGTCAAAATGACATTGTTTTCACAAGGCAGGCCAAACATCCTTTTTGTTCTTGATAAATGTGTCTATGGCTTTAAGGGCTGCTTTATGGTATGTTGCATGAAGGAGTGTTTAAAAAATGGATGGGACCTGTGTTTGGCAGTAATTCCACAATAATGTAGTTTTTGGAGGCATATTACAATTTACAGTACTGTCTCTTTAAAGTGTTGTGTGACGTCACTAGACCAAGCGCTATGAATTGTGGTAGTAAGGAAATCAAAACATGGCGGGAGTGTGGCGGGGAGCATTGTAACTGAATATAAACGTAGTAAACGCAACAATTTCAACAAACCGTCATGTGCGAGAAGACCATAAAGGTAATGCAATAGTGTAACAAAGATTATATGTTTTATATTCATGATTTATTTTCCTCGAATGATTAAAATAGATTAATGACTACAGGGTTATGAAAATCCAAAAAAATGGAATATATATATATATATATATATATATATATATATATATATATATATATATATATGTATGCGTGTGTGTATATATATACAGTACTGTGCAAAAGTTTTAGGCAGGTGTGAAAAAATGCTGTAAAGTAAGAATGCTTTCAAAAATAGACATGTTAATAGATTATATTTATCAATTAACTAAATGCAAAGTGAGTGAACAGAAGAAAAATCTAAATCAAATCCATATTTGGTGTGACCACCCTTTGCCTTCAAAACAGCATCAATTCTTCTAGGTACACTTGCACAAAGTCAGGGATTTTGTAGGAATATAGTCAGGTGTATGATTAAACAATTATACCAAACAGGTGCTAATGATCATCAATTCAATATGTAGGTTGAAACACAATCATTGACTGAAACAGAAACAGCTGTGTAGGAGAAATAAAACTGGGTGAGGAACAGCCAAACTCAGCTAACAAGGTGAGGTTGCTGAAGACAGTTTACTGTCAAAAGTCATACACCATGGCAAGACTGAGCACAGCAACAAGACACAAGGTAGTTATACTGCATCAGCAAGGTCTCTCCCAGGCAGAAATTTCAAGGCAGACAGGGGTTTCCAGATGTGCTGTCCAAGCTCTTTGAAGAAGCACAAAGAAACGGGCAACGCTTGAGGACCGTGAGACGCAGTGGTCGGCCAAGGAAACTTACTGCAGCAGATGAAAGACACATCATGCTTACTTCCCTTCGCAATCGGAAGATGTCCAGCAGTGCCATCAGCTCAGAACTGGCAGAAAACAGTGGGACCCTGGTACACCCATCTACTGTCCGGAGAAGTCTGGTCAGAAGTGGCCTTCATGGAAGACTTGAGGCCAAAAAGCCATACCTCCGACGTGGAAACAAGGCCAAGCGACTCAACTATGCACGAAAACACAGGAACTGGGGTGCAGAAAAATGGCAGCAGGTGCTCTGGACTGATGAGTCAAAATTTGAAATATTTGGCTGTAGCAGAAGGCAGTTTGTTCGCCAAGGGCTGGAGAGCGGTACACTAATGAGTGTCTGCAGGCAACAGTGAAGCATGGTGGAGGTTCCTTGCAAGTTTGGGGCTGCATTTCTGCAAATGGAGTTGGGGATTTGGTCAGAATTAATGGTCTCCTCAATGCTGAGAAGTACAGGCAGATACTTATCCTTCATGCAATACCATCAGGGAGGCATCTGATTGGCCCCAAATTTATTCTGCAGCATGACAACGACCCCAAGCATACAGCGAAAGTCATTAAGAACTATCTTCAGCGTAAAGAAGAACAAGGAGTCCTGAAGTGATGGTATGGCCCCCACAGAGCCCTGATCTCAACATCATTGAGTCTGTCTGGGATTACATGAAGAGAGAGAAGCAACTGAGGCTGCCTAAATCCACAGAAGAACTGTGGTTAGTTCTCCAAGATGTTTGGGCCAACCTACCTGCCGAAGTTCCTTCAAAAACTGTGTGCAAGTGTACCTAGAAGAATTGATGCTGTTTTGAAGGCAAGGGTGGTCACACCAAATATTGATTTGATGTAGATTTTTCTTCTGTTCACTCACTTTGCATTTTGTTAATTGATAAATATAAACTATTAACATGTCTATTTTTGAAAGCATTCTTACTTTACAGCATTTTTTCACACCTGCCTAAAACTTTTGCACAGTACTGTATATATATATGTGTGTGTGTATATATATATATATATATATATATATATATATATATATATATATGTGTGTGTGTGTGTGTTTCTGTATTATAAGCGTAATGCATGTCTTCTCCCCATCGCTGCCAGTCTCAGTTTCCAGATCTGATTAAATATTGCGCAATTATATCTCTTTTTTCTTGTTGCATAAATAGTTTGTTTCATTTTAATGGCTAGTCAGTATTTTGGACGCAGTTCTATTTCTACTGCAAATTGCTAACTATTAGTACTAGTAGTACTAATAGTAGTCTTAGTAGGTGTGTGCGCTGTTAAGCACAGTTGGACTGTATTTGAGCAATAGAGGTGGGGTAGTAGGTGCCTTTGCACATAGCCAATTCACCATATAGGTTTTTTTTGCTGGCTTTAACATTTAACTAATTTTATTTTAGGTGACACAGTGGCTGGGTAACATTTTTGGTGACCAGCCTATTCCACACTATGAAGTGAACACTCGGACCATGGAAATCCTGTACCAGTTAGCAGAGAGTAGTGAAGCTAGATGTAGAGATGTGGTTCTGCTGACAGAGGATCTCAAGCAGAAAGCAGCAGAATATGGTACAGAAGGTAGGTGAAGCACAATTTGCCATTTCCCACATTATCAAAATAAACATGTTTGAGGGTTGTGTATGATCAAAGTACACCTCACTTGGGGAAAAAAAAAGCCCTCTATTATAGTTATTAGGCGGTATGCACTATGTAAAATCTCCAGGAGTTTCTTTCTCTTAGTTAGATATTTTTGGTGTGCTTGTTACAGGCGCTTTCATCCAAGCTTCTCTGGATTGAATCATCGGCCCAAATGTTGATTAGAGCAAATGTTTCTTCATTGCTGTGGCAAAGTGGTTTGTAGTGCACAGGTGCAGAGGTGATGCAGTGCTTAGAAACAACAGTCCAACAACAGTGCGCTGGTAAATAACAAAGCTTTATTAAGGGCTTTTAAGTAATAACACTGACTATACACAGCGATGTGTATAGTCAGTAAAACCACGGGGTTCAGTCCCGAAATGATAATAACAATAAACACACACTTTAAAAACACCTACAAGTGTTGTATTTAAATTGATACACATTTTTTAAAAAGTAATTCAAAACAGTAAGCTAGTCCTTTACCTTTATTGACGATGAAATCCACTATAAATACGAGTACAAGCTCACTAACATTCTGAAGCTTGCACCTCACAACTGTATTACCTGCATGATTTAAAAAAAAAATTAAAATAAAAAAATATCCGTGGTGGGTCTGCCCGCGTCAGGCTGACAGATGTGCTTCCTGAGGACGCAGACAACTTCAAACCTGGGAGTCTTGACAAACCATGCGTGCATACCCGCATCCCTGAGAGCCTTGGTCCAGATAAACTATAAGTAACTCTGACAAGTAAAGTAATTTGTTTTAATAAAGTTTTTTTTTTCTTTTCACTCATTATGTATGTGATCCTTTATGAACATTCAGGACTATTTTCCTAAAACCTTTTTCAGTGGAAGAGCCATTTAATAGGTAAAATGATATAATGAACAATTTCAGGGTCTGGATGCTGGTTTAATTGGTTCACTTGAACAATTTAAAATAATGTTGGAACAAAGACCAGGAGTGGAAGGGCCAACTTTGGACACCCCATCCCTGAATGCATGTATATCAGGGGTGGGCAAAGTTTGCCTTTTGCTGCCCAGCGCTTTGTTCCAACCACTTTCAATGCGTTTAATTGAACGAATCTAGACCCTTAGGTAATTATTTAATTTGACCTATTATACCTGGAGTTGGATAGGCATCCAGGACTGCACTTGTACAACCCTTTTGTAGAGGTATTCTGACTACTGAGTGCTGTCAGTGCCTTGTAAATGTGAATTTAGCTTTTGCTTCTGTTTTCTGTAGGAAGTTATCTTCAGGAGCTGCTGTTGGAAGGTGTTGGTCTGTCTTCCAGCAGCTTGTCCAAGACAGCATCCAGCTATCTGAATGCCCTGGAAGGGAGCGCCATGGCACTGAATACCAAGGATACCTCATTGGCAAGGTAATGCAGTTAGAACTGACAATCAAAGGCAGCCTGAAGTACAGTGTGGCTAAATTGGGGTCTCAACAACACTTTTACTGTTAAACTGTTTATTTTCAAGATGTCATTTTCACCTGGACTTTCACCTGGATTTAGTGTAAGATGCAAAGTCTGAAGTCTAGTGGAGTGTAACAGGGGAGATCTGTGCTGACTGTTTGGCGCATGCATGGTTGTGCAGGAAGAGGGCAGCAACCCGTAAGATCCGCCTGTCAGTCATGGCAATGACACGGAGAGGTGGGACGAGGGTGTGTGGTCTCTCTCTCTCTCTCTCTCTGAATGGTTGGGAGGCGGGCCTTGGGGGATTGCTGGGCCTATACAATAACGCTCTGTTGTTCCCTCAGGTCGGCCCCTATAGGACGAAAAATGAGCGAGCGGAAGCTCTATTGTCGGACTGAGAACGGCCGGAGAACCAAAACAAAACAAAACAAAACAAAACAAATGTAGGGTAGCAGAGAAACCGTGGGCAGACCCAAAAGTATAGGCCATAGCCTGAGGGAACAGTGGAGTGTAGGACGGAGACCCGGACCGTGCGGGTAGTGACGGGAAACGCTGCAGAGTGCAGCACCTTTATTTTGTAGTTTTGTTTTCCCTTTTTCTTTGTGCCTTTTGTTTTCATTATTATTTTGAGCACTTGTATGTGCACTGGACTGTCTACCTATTGGTAACCCTGTGGTCCTGATTACAGTTGGCAGTATTCAGGCCACGGACAATAGCGCCCTCTGCAGGTAAAAATAAATCTGTGCACCTGAGCGGCATTACAAATAGTTTTGTCTCCTGTGTGTCGGTGAATTGCCCACCACCCTTCCACATGGAGTAAAAGCGGTTTCAAAGCTATACTTCTTATACAGGCACTCAATAACAGATTAATTCCCATTCTGCATAACTGATGCTGTATACGTGTCTGTGATTGTAATACCTCGTATTGACATACTGCCAAACCAAACTGGTGAATAAACAACTGTGCACTTTATTAAATGAGGACAGACATTTATAGTAGTTGTATTTCTTGTTTCTAGTTATGTGCCTGCAATGAATGACCTTACAGCAGACATCCTTGCAACTGAAAAGAAGAACCAAGAAATGGATCATGAGCTGACTACCCTGAGAAGAAAACTGACGTCTGCTTTGGTACTGCGCAAAAGCTTGCAAGAGTAAGTGGAGGTGGTGGGAGTCAAAGTAACTTGGCACTTGTTACCTTTGAGCTGTACAGTACTTCCCAAGGTTCCAGAGAACTGTATAGAAATGATGTTGTGGCACCTCTTAGTGTTACTGAACATGCTGTATGAATATGCATGACAAGCCGCATATAATGGCAGTAAATAAATACATGTATTATTTTGGTGGGTTAGGGTGGAATAAGAACCAGTAATAAAACCTTAACCCATTAAGTACAAAAGCATTTCTTTTTAAAAAAATAAATCTGTATTTCTTTACAACAAAAAAAATAAATCATTTTGTTTTGGCAACAAACTGCTGCATCCTATTTTGAGGACAGTCAAGTCTGCCACTGTTTTGTTTAAATAACAGACCCCAATGTTTTGTTTGTTTTTCAAAGAGACTTGAGCAAAACTGAAGAAAACCAGGTGGTCGAGAAAGCTAGAGCTGAAAACAGGCTGCAAAATATGGATTTTTTCAAAGCCAAATCTGAAGACTTAAAATTCAGAATAAAGGCTGCAGAGGTCAGTAAAATAAATAAATAAACTGCTGGTGCAGAACTGTGTCTTTCCTGTTGTGGCCTACAGCCATTAGACTATTTGTAGAAATTAAGGATCCTTGTTAGTATGTGAATGGTAGACATACCAGGGGAAGAGGTATGTGCCATAGAGAAGTCACCAGGGTAGGCAAATTGAGTGATAGGGGTGCTGTAATTGAGGTGATGTCATCACAGAACGGCGTGGTTGTTAAACTTTCGATTTTACAATGCCAGAAGTGTGTTGTGCTGTTGGGTGCACCAACAGAAGAGTGGAACAACTTTGCTTTCCTGTTTGCTGAGCCAGACAGGCGGGCAAAGTGGATTTCAGCCAATTATCAGGGCAGCAAAAACGGATCCTGGTAACTCTGGTAATCCTGGTAAAGTAGAAGACGACAAACTGGACTCCAACTCAGTCACACGTTTGTGTAGTGAGCACTTCATAAAAAGTGAGTATCAGCAATACATTGGCAGTTAGTTCTGGCCTTACAATATTATTATTATTATTATTATTATTATTATTATTATTATTATTATTATTATTAAAACTGATTTTTCAGAAATATTTATACGCTTAAGGTCTGGTCACACAGGCAACTTTTGTCGACGGCAACAAGAGGAACACATTTGTTGCCTGCGTGTTGCCTTGCAGTTTGCGGTGGTCACACGAGAGACAAGCCTGCAGTTGACAAGCTGGCAACACACAGGCAGCAATGTAAATCAACCCAATCATAATGCATGTTTTTGTCACAAGACGTAAACATGCTGCGAAGGAAGACTACGATATATAAATGTACTAATTACATTAACAAACCTGTAGTTCCTTCTTAATTAAATAAAAAAGTGTGTATTAGTATAATTATTTAGTTAGTAGGTCTACATCTTAATACGTAAAGAAGAAAGTTTGTCTGTCTGTCTGTTCCTTTATGCATTCGGACCCCGCAGGAGCCAGTGCAACCAAACTTTACATGGCCTCCTCTTTCATCCAGGGGAAGGTTGAGGGCTATGTTTGGATTCAAAATGTTGACCCCGGGTACTTTATTTAGTAACCCCATTGCTGGATCACTATAGTAGCCATGTATCTCAAATTAAAGAAACCCACAAAACCAAAAAAATAAATAAAAAGAACAAAAAAAATTAAAAATGGCAAAAGCCAAAAAAAAAAGTTTTAAAAAAAAAGGAAAGGGGTCCGAGTGCATTGTGCGACACCCTAGATTAGTAACTTAAAGTAAACCATAAAGCTACTGTTCCCCCAATTTGTCATGCATGAAATAGTGAATTTCCCCGGGCAACGCTGGGTACTTCAGCTAGTGTTTAATATGCCAAACATAATAAATATATCGTTATGCATTATCCTAAACAATACTGTTTTCAATACTATACTTTTTAATTCTAGGCTTTCGTGAGCAAGGCAGACCTGAGATTTTTTAAAACACATTTTGCTTGTTTACTGATAAAATGAAAGATGTTATGATTGGGGGTTAATGTAGGAATGACAAGCATACTACATACATGGCAAATTAATTAAAATAAAACATGTTTTTTAAAATACGCTACACATGTATTTTATTATTGTAAGAAATGTATTCATAGCTTAAATATGGTGTTGTAATCGTGGACATTAACGTTCGCTTATCCACATACACACTGTATTGCATATCTATAGACTACATATAATAAATTGGATGAAATGAATCAAAATGTATCATATGCTGTCTGTCTGACTTTATGTTCAGTTCTTATTATCATGTGACACTACAATCAAATTTGATTGACTGGTATTGAAAATGTTGCCCTCGTGTTGCCTGACAAATAGAACATAGTCCAAAGTGGGAGACATGTTGCCGAGGTGTTGCTCAGGGTGGTCACGTGAGGCGACAAGCCGGCAACATCTGTCGCCCCCTTGTTGCCAATGACAAAAGTTGCCCGTGTGACCAGGCCTTCAAAGTTAACGGAGATTACACTTAAGCGGGTTGGTGATTCCCAGCCCATACATAAAATATTACTTTACCGTTCACAGAATGCATTATGCTACATTAATTATTTCACTGAACTTCAGTATGAAATTACGGAACCATCAGTTTATAACACATTTAAATGCACAATAATGAAAACTGCATTCATCTACATATAATATTAGACTACTTTAAAGCTGAACAGAAATCGTTATGCACATATTGTTAATGCTGTGCTCATTTTTGCGGCTTTTGAGTCTTCACACAGCCCTTCTCCAAACATTTTACCCTGCTTTTTAGGCAGATGTCCCTCATTCCATTAGTCAGGTGTTTCCCATCCTGGTTCTTTTTAACCGCAAGGCATTCTGGGGTATGTAGTCCTATTGCCCATTTCGTTTTCATTAATTCCTCCCCCTACTCTGCCACAATGTTTGTATTTAACGTGTCAGGTCCAAAGGATACAATTCTGATCGCTACCTGCCACTGAAACGGGACCCGGTCTGCTGCATGAATCGTCAGTCACTCTACAGAGCAATGCTGCTTAAATACTCTTGAGTAGAACTTGCTTGAATTTCTAGTAGACTGTAACCTATTTAATTAACAATGGCTTGGTGTACATGCAAAAATAAAAACAAATCTTACCTTTTTGTCATGCTATTTGGTAGGACCTTTCGGGCAATTTGGATTTACATGTAGCTTTCTTATAGGCAGACAGATGCTCCTTCAAATTTCAAATGACCTTATTTGGCCTTGCATGACTACTGATATTGCACAGCTTTCTTAAAATGGGTTTTCAAGAAGTTTTTAGGTTGTGTTGAAGAACCGAAAGTGCAGCCTGCCTTATTTGGCCACCAAAAATATAAAAAAAGACAGCTGAGCTGCATTTCCATCGCCGGTTGTTTAATCTACCATTACAGCTACATACTTCCTGTACTTCTGCTTGTATTTATTCTGAATCTTGTTAGAGGTACCTGAGAATACTGTGGCTATTGACAAGCAATTGCTTAACATGCTGTCCTAGTCAGAAATCAAAGAAAGTAATTCCACATAATTACCTCTATTGAGGAATTGGTGCCTTCATCGTGCCTTCCGAGTGCTAATTCTTGCTTGCCAAGGTAAACAGAGTCAATCAAGCGTTCAAGAACCTCACGATTGTTTCTTACTTGCTTGTTGTGATGTATTGTATGCCTACAATTTTGCTCATTCAGTTGAGCATCAGTCCGGGTTTGTCCAAAACTTTTGAGTGTTGCACTTAGTGACATTGGGAACGCTAATGTTTTTGTGCTGACTTCAATAGACATCCTAGACTTTAGCCAGTGCTGTTCCATATCGCCTTTTCTGTACTTCACAAAAGACAATTCCAGCAGTATACTTTTTTTAATTGACAGCTACCAGTAAGCCACGGATACCTTTTTATAATGTGAATGTTGGCAGTGTCGAGTCCCTTCCTGTGTCAGTTCGGGTATTTGTGGTGTATACCTCAGACCTGTCAGCTCTCCCGTATTTTGGACCCTTCTTCCGGACATCTCCCAGGACAGATTTTCTCCCATATTTTGCTCAAAACTCTACTGTTAAACCCCCTTATATCAGCAAATCTTTCATGTCTGCAAAATGCATGGCTGGTGTGTGGTTACTGCAATCCTCGTCTGTACCGAGCAGTGTTTAGGACCCAGGGGAACCCTGTGCGCAAGGCAAGTTCATATACAGTACTTAGCCACGCACCTGCAGGTCTGCTGGGAGGGACTGCCGCTTGTTTGTTATTTTTCTTTATCAATAGTTTGTATTAGCGCTTGAAAAGAAAGTTTGGTTAAGATCACGTTAACTTAGTTCAGAGAGAATGGACTCGTTCTGTTTCACTTTTATGATTCACTACACTGCCGCTGTGTTGCCTATCTTTCCCTCGTGGATTAGAAACTAATGAAGAATGAAGATTTAATTTGGACGCTAAAACTCAGAAGATCTCATTGCTACACTTCTCTCAAATGGGTGAGAAACACAGTTTAATCATTTTTTCTTGCTGGACGGCTAACTTGGATATTATTTTTTAAACATGCATATTTTTTGCTGCTGAGCTTGTAGCCCACGTCTTGTATTTTTTTGTTTTTGTTGTACTGGACGATTGCTTTAAACAAACAGAACATTGCAACCTTACGGTCAATTAATTCATGGGGGGGTGACGTTTAAATATACGCTCTCCAGTTAATATTATTCATTCTGAATGAATTATGAATTTAAAATATTTTAGATATTCTTATATTTGGCACAGTAACTAGTACTAATTTCTGGGAACGTATATAGTTGGCTATAGGCTAAGGGCTAATTGTTGCAGCGTGACCCTGCAGCAGAGTGCTTCTGTGGAAATAGCAGCACCTCCATTGATATTGTTGTGGGAAAATCCTTGTTGCCCTCGTTGCCAGAGAAAATGCTTCTAATTTCTCTCAAAACACAAACATCTCAAGATTTGGCGAAAACAATTCCATAACATTGTCTCTATATAAAAAAATTAATTCCAGGTTTGTTTACATCCAGGAGCTGTCACGTAAAACACAAACTCAGTTTAACTGAATTACAGCCAGACCACAACACCTCCCACATTCCACTGAAATACATACTTCCGTGTGGACTAGGAAGGAAGGGGTGAGGATTGTATACTAAAATTATACTATTGTAGGCTATACAGAAAAAAAATGTACTGTATTGTAATACGCGACTGGCGGTTCTAGGTAGAAGTGCTTATAAAATTGTTATTTTTGCAAATCTGCCGCTCAAACACCGTCAGGATATCTAAATACGTATATTTAGGAAAACTAATGTCTGAAGTGCGCTCTAACAACAGTTTCGATTTCAGGAGTTACTTTTTGTTTTCTGTTTCACTAAACTTACCATCTGTTTCAATAACAAAAAAACACGAATACTTGAAGATAATATCCTTAAGGAATAGAAAGAAGACAAGTGTTGAATTGTCAACAGAACTGGCAGAAGGCACAGGTGGTGTTGTCCATCAAATCAACAATATGAAGGTCACTCTTGAAATCAGGACTTAAAGGATGTGTTGCAGTAAGAATACCTTCAGTTAAGAAAGGGGAACAAGAGACTAAAAGGCTAAAATATGCACAAGAACACAGAAATTGGACTATGGAACAATGATCAAAGGTGCTTTGGTCTATTGATGGATGGACAACAACACCTGTGCCTTCTGCCAGTTCTGTTGTCAATTCAACGCTTGTCTTCTTTCTATTCCTTAAGGATATTATCTTCAAGTATTGCTCATCCTTGTTGGACTACTTTTTGGGTCATCCAGTCCTGGGTTTGTCAAATACAGATGATGTTTCTCTGTACTTGCTGATTTACGCTTAGGGCTTCTGATTTTCGGTTTTAACCGATTTAAAACCCGATAAAACGCCCCCGATACAAAAAAACTAAATTGGTGGATAGCCAATAAACACCAGAAAACATCGTAAAAACTGTGGAAATGGTTAATCTATTCACGTTGACTTTACCCTTTTCACATTAAAAAAAAATTAAAACCTACTACAAAAATAATAATAAATACATTTCCCAGTGCTGCTGGGCAATGTCCCGCCTTCCTCACTTGTATCTATCATTGATTAGTTCTGAATACTTTAAACCCGCCCCAACTACTGAGTGACAGCACATTCCTACATTTCTATTGGAGATTCTGCTTGCGAGATTTAAAACGAGATTACAATCAGGATGGGGGCTTGTTAGCAAGATTTAAAGCTGTATTACAGTTAAAATACAGAGGATTTAAAACAGAATTGTGGCGAGGTGTACAAAAATGCCTACACACAAAACCCCCAGAAGAATGTGCCCATGACCACTGGGCTTTCATTGTGGAAGACAGCAAAGAAGGTACAACTTAAATGTGCAAGTACTGTCGAGTTACTATACATATTTTGACAAAAACGCTCAAGCATTTTGGAAAGTAACCGAAAACACTAATTTCATACAGTATATCAAAAATGAAAGCCCCGAAAAAACCCAATTTACATAAAACTCGAAAAAGCTAAGAATAAGCACCGAAAAATACAATTAATAAAACCCGAAAAACAGAATCCCTAATTATGCTTCAGATACCACACCTTGACAATCGAGTGATGCAAGCTATTTTACTCAATGTTTTTCCTTCTTTATGCAAGTCAAGGTTGTTGTAATATTAGAAAACACTAGTGGAGGCTTTGATTAAATTGTTGATGCTCATAATGCATCAGAGTAGAAAAGTGCAACATGTCTAAGACTTTTGCACAGCAGTTTTAGTCACACAGTTTACCGATATTCAGGTATGTTTGTGTAGTTGAACGTGCCCCTGGTAACTAAAACAAGGATATTTCATATCAATTCTGGAACTTTTGAAGAACATGTTGGTAATAGATTATACTTCTGGAATCTTCTAAGTTATGATACATAATTACCTACCGAAACAATTTTCCTCTCCCCACAGAATCAGCTGTCTGCGACCAGGATGGAGCCCTCCTTATCTCACCAGGCCCTACTGGATCTTTCAGAGGTCAGGAAACTCCATTATGTGAACTCTGTGTAGAAACAGAAATGCTACACGTGCACATTTTTATCATCTTTTCAATGTTGTGTTGTTTTTTTTTTGTTGTTTTTTTAATAAACAGAAACTGGCCAAGCTGAAACAAGAGACCATACCTATGAAAAAGAAGCTGGAATCCTTCCTAGACTTAACTCCAGTAAGAACAGTCACATTGGCTTTTTGCCCATTTTCAAAACTGCAAACTCATTTATTTTAATTAAGTCCTCAGAGAAGTATGGGGGATATAAGGCAGTGATTGGTGGGGTGCTACAATAAGAATAAAATATTCTGAAAGTAAGATTTTTTACAACTCATTATTCGTACAATGAACTACACATTTCAGTAAACCTAGTAGTATACAGACCGTTGCTTCTGAAAGACATAAATGCACATGTCAAACTAATTGAAAAGCACTTGTAACGCAGACAGCTTACACCATATGTTTTATTACAACAGTATGAATACAAAACTTCACATTTACAGATATTTAAAAAAAAAATAGAAAAACACTGACAGGCATTAGCCATAATGTTTATCTACTTAAATTAGTTAAAAATGACCTAAAAATGTCAAACAAGCAAATAAACATTTGAGAAATGTAGAATACTAGGGATTCCGCATCCTCTTGTCATATACAAAGCCTGTGACTTATTTTCCTTAAATATTATGTATTAAACAACATCATATTTCTATTCACTTAACCCACAATTGTGTTACTGATATAAAATACTCCCCATGCAGCTTCAGAATACTGGTCTGGTTTAATTTTTACCTTTTTTTTGGTCTTCACAGAATCCGTCTCTTGCACAAGTGAAGATTGAAGAAGCTAAAAGGGAACTGGTAGGTGTCTAATTTCCCTAAGCCTTTGCAGTGGCTTCAAAATGGAGATCTTTGAGTTTTGTCACTGCTTAGACTGGCTAGGAGAGAATATGCAGACTTTCACCTACAAAATAAGTCAGTGCACTCGCATACGGAGTGTAACATTTCTATAAAGTCAACAGTAACAGATTATATACCCAGATGCACTCGGAGGTCTGTTGGGTTGCTGGTTACTTTTCTTGATCAGCAGTTAAGTCTTGATCCTGGTGGTCTTTGGTTTGCAGCAGTAGCTCTCGCAGGCTTTCTCAGATATCTTTGAACTGCACAAATCTTCCCATGAAACAAGTTGGTCCTATCTTCCAGAAGTACTTCCAAGTACTTGTGTTCCCGATGTGGACTGTGCATTTTTGTTTTTTTGTAATGCCTATATAAGTTTGATTAAGAGATCTGTCACACAGGTAATAGGACCCCATCTGAGGCTTCTATTCACTTCAGTGCTGCACAAAGGAGGCTGTGTGGGGTCCAGTGGTGTTCTGTAGCAAAATTAGTTAGCATAGTTGTAGCTGAAATTTTGACTTCACTTGAGTTATAGTGACAAAGTTTAGAAAACAAGAACATTACTTGTCATGAGAATTCTATTTTGCCAAAGGACCACTCCAGAGCACCACTTTATTTACTGCATAGTGTAGAGTCCTAATTGTTTTTCTGTTTCTTTGTATTTAAGGCTGCCATTGATGCTGAACTTACAATGAAGGTGGACATGATGGAAATAGCAATGCCCGATCAACATGCGAGGCATATGATTTAATGACAGATTTTAAGATGTTACTATTACTTTCCAGTATGAATTGTAAAAGGGCAATGCATTGTAAGCACATATGTAAATAACTACTGATTAAAAACATAACTCTCTTGACTACATTTTTTTCATTTCAAGTCTGTATGGATATAGTAGCTGGTTTATTAATCTTTCAATTTGTCTAAATGTGTAATATTGTAAAGTGGGTTTATACGACAAGTGAAATCTCTGTGGTATGTAGGCCACAGACCGCTGAACAACAGCAACTTGTTTCAAAGCTGAATGGCTGATACAGATGAAGTCTGAGTCAGAGAAGAAGCGGCACTTGACAAAGTTTTTAAAAAATTTGAAACCAAGACCTTAAAACAAGGAAAGATCAAAGCACCCAGTGCACTTGGAGACCACTGTTTTCATAGCTAGTATAAAATCCTGATCTCTTGCATCCTCTCGGAAGAATGTAACACTTGATAAGCCCTCTGAAATATCATTGATTTTGTGGGTGATAAGGTGATTTTGTGGGTGGTAGTTAAGTGTGTGCCATTGATGGGGGGATTGAATGTCTGTATTTTCTGGATTGGTGTTTGTGTGTGTGTGTGTGTGTGTGTGTGTGTGTAATATATAAATTTTTAAAAAATTGCAATGTTACTTTTTTCAGCAAATTTTGTAGTACAATAGATTTGTAAGACTGAGGATTTAGATAAAATGTACAATATGACAATTAATCCGGTTATTTTGTAGTTAAGCCCACAGCATTGAGTGCATTTCTGTTTGCAATTAACTAATCTTGGTTTACCTTGCCTAAAATAACATTAGGTAGTTCAGATTTGGTGCTAATCAGGGTCTGTGAAACCAGCCGTACAAAAGAGGTGATACAAGTCTACAGATCTGAAGAGAGGAAAGGTATGTGTACAATATACAGTATTTGACTGTATTATGCTTATAAAAGATAAATATGTGATTAGTTTAATGCAAGGCTTTTCATTTATTTCTCTTTTTATTTTATTTTTTTACAATGGGTACACAGTTTCAGATGTTCTATCCGTGCCTTCCTCTACTATTTACAATAATCTATCATTTAATGTATGGGTAGTCGCCAAGAAATGTGTATCGTTTTGCCATGCTTGCATCAAACCATAAATACACAACACAGCACCCCATAAAATCCTAAATGCTATCTATCTATATATATATATATATATATATATATATATATATATATATATATATATATATTTACTCAATATAGATCCGTCTTAATCCTGCTGCTCATATCATTTTTGAACTGGCTGATGGGATCTCTTTCTACCCTCACCTGAGCATCACTTATTGGCCCTGACAGGGACATCTTATTTTATTTAAAAATAGTGTCTTGGCTTCATGCTGAAAATAAGTAGTCAAGAATAAAACATAATTTTTGAGTATAAGATTTAGAAACAAGCAAAGCCACAGGGATTTTTGATAATGTTGCAAATGCTAATAAAAGTTAAGACCCTTGACATATATTGAACATCCACTATAATTAAATAACACAGAAAGTAATACACAGTAAAGTACAGAGTACATGGCATGACATTATAAGTACTCATCAGGACCTGGAGCCACAAATGTGTTTTTTTTCATACAGATCTAAAGCAGGACCAAAAGCAGAGTATTAACGTTCTAGTTTTGTTTTTCATGCCTCCGCGTCTGAAGGGGGCGCGGTATTCTATTCAACCTGAGCTACTGTAACAATTTACGGTTTTGATTGACGTCATTGCCCATGACTGGCCAGGCCGGAAGTGACGCAGGGTGTTCTGAACAACGGCTGGTGGTGACATTTTAAACAAGTAGAACAAGATAGAGGGAGGAGGAGGAGGAGGAGGAGGCGTTAAATAAATCGGGCTGTAATCTGGTATTTAGTCTGGCTGTATGTATGGGCTGTGAAATAATATTTTAATGAAGGTGGGAACGTAAAAAAGTTCATTTTATTTCCAGGTAAGTTTATCCTCTAACATTTTGTCTGAAATTTAAAGACGGAAAGCCTCCTGGCTCCAGCCAGGTCGAGCAGCTAGTTTCACTGTTATAACTTTTCCCAACACCGCTTCGTATTAAGGTTTGTATTGTTGTTTTAGGTTTTGTAAAATGTGTTTTTAATAATCATTTCAATGATTGTTAGTGGTGCAATACATTACCAGCTTTGTTGTTATTTTTTTATATGCACCATATGCGTTGGTGATTGTATGTCTGCACAGCCAAGGGAATTGCTGAGACAAATGACGCGGGGGGACTAGCGCGGGCCTGCCTGGGTTTGCAATAATGCTTAGATTTTTTGTTTTTTAGGCTGGATGACTATATCCTTGTGTCCATTATTTTACACAGTTCCGTGGGATATGTGGTTGAGAGAGAACATATTAAGGGCCTAGGGTGATTGTTTGGTTGCCGTGGGTTCTTTTTTGGTTGGGCCTCTTTGCATTTTGCATCGAGCAACAAAACGGATGCAGTACCCTTTGCTGTCGGTAGAAATGTACTGTTTAATAATAACCGACAGGTGCAGCAGCTTTTATCAAAACTAGGCGCGTAGCTACCGTACTCGCCCAGTACAGTATACATACAGTATATGGTACCAGAATTTATCCTTTAAAAACAGATTTTAGCTGTCCTTGACTTTTTTTAGTGAACAGTTCTTGATTTCAAAGAGGTTTAAACATGATAGCTAAACCTTGGCTTTTTAGATTTTTTGTTTTTTAAGGCACACTACTATCCCGTATCCGTGATTTAAATAATTACTTTGTAGTTGAGCGTTTTATTCTTTAAATGTCGAGATTCGATGCCCTTTTGAAGGTGCAAAACAATGGCAGTTTAAACTGCTTCTGTTTTCTGTGTGTCGAGAAGCAGAATACCCAGCTGGACTACAGACAAATATTGAGCCATAAGTCTAGCTAATACTGTAAATGGCATGAGCAGTTTGCAGGCTGTCCGTTTTAAACCACGAATCTGCACATTATTCCTTTTAAAGCTGCATTGAGATTAAAGCCCATTGCACACTGGATCCGTTGTCATTTAGCATCCGTCATCCGAAAAAGTCGTGAGTCAATCCATTGCACACTAGATGCGTTAATGTCGTACTTCAGAGCGCTGATGTGCACTAGATGCTTTGTAGTAAATATACGTAGTTTCAGTATTTTAATAAAAAAATAAATACAATTCTGTTAATTCTTACTTAACTTTGAACACAAATGTTAAATGTAGTATAAACTTAATGATCAGCAAACGCTGTTAGAAGTTAAAATGTTTGGTAATTGTTACGTTTCTACTAGATCTATAATAATGTTGCGCAATATATAATAAAACAATTAAAAAATATATGATATTACACAACACAGTTGTCATAGCATCAGAAACCATATGACCAATATTTAATTTTTTCAAACACTCGCTCCTATAATAAATATAACTAAAAGTTGGGAAGCTAGCAAAGAGCTACCGAAAATACTTTACAACAATGACCTTCTACTACTCTGTATGGAGCCAGAAATTCCACCCCTTTCATGTACTGCCCCTCTTTTCTGACTGTTAAGCCCTGACCTCTCTTGCCCTTCTCTGATATGTCACCAGGTTAGGCCATTGTTTCTTTACTTCCTCGACTACAATTGAAATAAAAAGTATATGCTTGTAATAACCTGTACAGCACAAAAGCCACGTGTTTATGTATGCTGTCAGTTCATAATTTCATGTTTTATAATGCATATCATTCATGCCCAAGTCCGCGGCAGTGTCTTTCCATATGTTTTCTTTTTTATTTTTTCAAAGTCTTTGGATTTATCATAAAGTAATTTGTTTGGCGACACACAATTATATTTTCCATTTTGTTCAGGGAACTTCAAGAATCCGCGTGTCTTCCCAGTCGTTTTTCATTGGTCAATGTAATTTAACGCACGTCAAATCGGATCAAATCGAACCTTTTTCCGATTGCAAAATTGATGCATCACCGTCGTATGACAATTACGGACTCCGTGTGCAAGGAGCAATAGGGAATGCACATGATCATTTTTTCCTGTTTAGATGCACGTTAAATTCGGATACGTTATCGGATCCAGTGTGCAATGGACTTTTAGGGTTCAATGTGTTGAGTACTTGTCATATATACAACATATTGTTGTCTTATATACTCTGGTGATATTATAATGAAAATGACGTGTTTGTGTACAGTAGTTATATTTCAGGGATTGAAATAAGACTCCTAGTATTATATCAGTTACGGTTTAGCTTTACCAACATGTGATATGACCAACATGACATAAGTATTCATGACTCTGTCTTGACCGGGACACACTTTACCAAACACTACCCTAATCTGGGTTGTAAAATGATCTGTCTAAGTCAAGGAGGTAAGTGGATCTAAAATTGTAATGTTTATGCTTTCAAGTTTATATTATATCATTACATTATGAACTACATATTGGTTAGATACTACTGTTGGAAAGTATGCTGAGATCTAGGTCTAGGCTTTATATACACACAAACAATTGTCGTAAATATGTCCATAGGGGACATCCTGGTTGAATGTTTTAATGGTCTAGCCGTTGTATTATCACACATTCACACCAGCATTCCTTATTCTTGATGTCTAATGTGTTGGGTGGCTTGTGGTACACAAGGTTTCTTGACGTGTGAAAGTCTGAGAAAATAAATGTTCATGGAATTGTAGAATTAAAGGTGGGTATGTGGATCGATTTCTGAACTGGGAATGAACTGCTTGCAAGCCGTACTTGAAATATAACAATTTTAGACCTCAAACACAATGAATCCACATGAACAACCTCTTGAAACCTACCTGCTGAGTTCATGAATAATTCTCACCTAATACCTCCCTTGACGGTTAATCTGACACACCTTGGTACAGACTGTGAAGCACTGTGTTGTCTTTTTGTAAGAATTCAGAAATCAGGAAATGTAACATGGATATTGCATACAGTACAAGTAAGTTTGAACTTATTTTCCAACACTGAACGATGGTAAATTTCCACCTACAATAATTTTGAACCATGAATAAGAGAAAAGCCACTGCTGCTGGTGTACTAGCAGTTTGAAATAAATAATATCTATGCAATATAATATGTAATTGGCCTACTGTACGTATATTCAAAGGCAGAAATCAAATTACTATTTTACTTACCAGAGAAGTCCCTCAATTACTTTAGGGGCAACTTTTGTTACATGTTTTATTTTATATATATATATATATATATATATATATATATATATATATATATATATATATATATATATATACAGTACTGTGCAAAAGTTTTAGGCAGGTGTGAAAAATGCTGTAAAGTAAGAATGCTTTCAAAATAGACATGTTAATAGATTATATTTATCAATTAACTAAATGCAAAGTGAGTGAACAGAAGAAAAATCTAAATCAAATCCATATTTGGTGTGACCACCCTTTGCCTTCAAAACAGCATCAAGCATCAATTCTTCTAGGTACACTTGCACACAGTTTTTGAAGGAACTCGGCAGGTAGGTTGGCCCAAACATCTTGGAGAACTAACCACAGTTCTTCTGTGGATTTAGGCAGCCTCAGTTGCTTCTCTCTCTTCATGTAATCCCAGACAGACTCGATGATGTTGAGATCAGGGCTCTGTGGGGGCCATACCATCACTTCCAGGACTCCTTGTTCTTCTTCACGCTGAAGATAGTTCTTAATGACTTTCGCTGTATGTTTGGGGTCGTTGTCATGCTGCAGAATAAATTTGGGGCCAATCAGATGCCTCCCTGATGGTATTGCATGATGGATAAGTATCTGCCTGTACTTCTCAGCATTGAGGAGACCATTAATTCTGACCAAATCCCCAACTCCATTTGCAGAAATGCAGCCCCAAACTTGCAAGGAACCTCCACCGTGCTTCACTGTTGCCTGCAGACACTCATTCGTGCACGCTCTCCAGCCCTTCGCGAACAAACTGCCTTCTGCTACAGCCAAATATTTCAAATTTTGACTCATCAGTCCAGAGCACCTGCTGCCATTTTTCTGCACCCCAGTTCCTGTGTTTTCGTGCATAGTTGAGTCGCTGGCCTTGTTTCCACGCCGGAGGTATGGCTTTTGGCCGCAAGTCTTCCATGAAGGCCACTTCTGACCAGACTTCTGCGGACAGTAGATGGGTGTACCAGGGTCCCACTGTTTTCTGCCAGTTCTGAGCTGATGGCACTGCTGGACATCTTCCGATTGAAGGGAAGTAAGCATGATGTGTCTTTCATCTGCTGCAGTAAGTTTCCTTGGCTGACCACTGCGTCTATGGTCCTCAACGCTGCCCGCTTCTTTGTGCTTCTTCAAAAGAGCTTGGACAGCACATCTGGAAACCCCTGTCTGCCTTGAAATTTCTGCCTGGGAGAGACCTTGCTGATGCAGTATAACTACCTTGTGTCTTGTTGCTGTGCTCAGTCTTGCCATGGTGTATGACTTTTGACAGTAAACTGTCTTCAGCAACCTCACCTTGTTAGCTGAGTTTGGCTGTTCCTCACCCAGTTTTATTCCTCCTACACAGCTGTTTCTGTTTCAGTTAATGATTGTGTTTCAACCTACATATTGAATTGATGATCATTAGCACCTGTTTGGTATAATTGTTTAATCATACACCTGACTATATGCCTACAAAATCCCTGACTTTGTGCAAGTGTACCTAGAAGAATTGATGCTGTTTTGAAGGCAAAGGGTGGTCACACCAAATATGGATTTGATTTAGATTTTTCTTCTGTTCACTCACTTTGCATTTAGTTAATTGATAAATATAATCTATTAACATGTCTATTTTTGAAAGCATTCTTACTTTACAGCATTTTTTCACACCTGCCTAAAACTTTTGCACAGTACTGTGTATATATATATATATATATTATATAAAAATATATAAGGCCGTGTGTCACCTTGTGTGACAATTCCACTCAACATGCTGTTTACAAGCCAGCGACAAGCTGGAACCGCACTGCCACGCTTAGGACACTGTTCTATTTCACTGACAATACAACAGCAACAAACACAATACCAACCAATCACATCTGATAGTTTTGTCACATGGTAATAAAATAAAATTGTGAACCCATGATTTAGAAATAAGATGACATCCAAAGCACAATGACTAATACCAGTCTCTCTTTCTGCCATCAACAAAAGTTGCTTGTGTGACCACGTCTTGAGATGCGGCCAACATCTAACATACTAGGAAGGTCTGATGGAAATGGTCATTTAAATTCATGTTAATTTGCTATGCTCGCTTTAAAACATGTTGAGATGGAAAAATACAATAGTTCATTATGAGCTGGTGATGTTTCCTCGAAAACCGTTATCAAAGAGTAGGCTGACCAACTTCAGAAATCTGCTGTCAGAGGTGAAATGTGAGTAAAACATTTCCTTTTTTATTATTTTAATGTAGGCTTGCCCCTGTGACGGATTTTATCAACGTTCCCTGCCCCCTAAGCCCCAGTATTTCCTTGTGCTCTATGATCTGACCAGGGAGGGCCCGGCAACCGACTGACATGAAGATGGCTGATGCGGAGAAGACGGAAGAACTTGTGAATTCCAAGACCCCTCCAGAAACCCCTTTGGAAGTTGCAGCAGGAGACGAGATCCTGAAAACAGAGACCTCCCCCTCGGAGAAAGGAGACAGTCCCCTCCAGACTGACCCAGGTCTTCTTTCCTCCATGCCTTGCCTTCTAATGGAGCTTCGACGGGACTCTCCTGAGTCACAGCAGGCCTCCACGGAGAGTGAGAAACAGACGCCCAGCCGGACCTACGAGAGTGACTCCTCCAACCACTGCATGCTATCGCCATCCTCCAGTGGCCACCTTGCTGACTCGGACACACTGTCCTCTGCTGAAGAGAACAGGGCACCCCGAGCAGGGGCTTCCGGTGCCGCAGAAGGTGGGGACTCCAACTCTGGGGCCGTGGGGATGGTGGTGGCAGGGGGCAGGAAATCGAGGCGTTCGCGGTCTGAGAGTGAAATGTCTTCCACAACCTCCATGGCTGCTAAGAAGAACCGCTGGCAGGTGACGGGTGCAGATAAACAGAATGGCCGGCTAGCCAAGGTCAAGGGCCACCGGAGCCAAAAGCACAAGGAGCGTATACGACTGCTGAGACAGAAGAGGGAGGCAGCCGCCCGGAAAAAGTACAACCTGCTGCAGGACAGCAGTACCAGTGACAGCGACCTGACCTGCGACTCCAGCACCAGTTCCTCCGATGACGACAAAGAGGTGTCGGGAAGCGGCAAGACAATCACAGGCAACATCCCAGGTATGTTTAAAGCGAGTGCTGTTTCAGGTATAGCACAGCCCCTTTACTAGTTGTAGATCTTTTTTGAGGAAGTGCACAACATTTTAAAAACGTTTTCAGTTTTACCTTAATTTTAGTGTTTTACGTTGGTGCAAGTTCTGTACCAGTATACGTTAGTAAATAGAATTTGCTTCACTTGTATTTCTTTAAAGTGCAGTAAGATAAGATAAAAATTTGCACAGTAGCCAGTACTGAATTAGTCATTTTAAAGCTCTTTGATAATTATATTTCTAGCTGACAGATGTGAAATGTTTTAGTATTAAATCTGTAGTTTTGACAATTGAATAGCTAAAAAAATCGCCCAAAAATAAAATATCAAGCTGCTGTTTTCCCAGCAGCAATGTAAAATCTTCTTATTTTTTAACATCTTCTGAAAGGTGAAGAATTATAGCCCTTGCAACCATATGTTAAGTTTTGTGCATTTTTTTTTTTTTTTTTTGCATGTACCATCAGCACTGAAATAAGGCAAGGGCTAAACTTGCTCTTTTTAGCAAGAGGTTTGTGAATAGACAAATATTTGGTATGTTGGCCAAGAACATTGAATGCTCTATTGCCAAGAGCCACTGAGGTGCATTGCTCCCTTACATAAATTCCTGGGGGATTTATTTATTTTTATTTATTTATCGCAACAGATGTTTTTCCCTCAAGACCATTGCACGCTGGGTCTGCTGCTGTCATTTTTAGTGCACATAATGGCTTGAATTTAAATGATTCTAATTTAAAAATCCACATCACTTTCATACAACAGTTATGTGTTTGGTTTGTGAGGTACAATATGTTTTTTTCATACGCTACAGTTCTTTAAAGAAACAGATCCTGTAAATAGGTATGTTCTTCCAGCTGGGGGTTTGTGTGTTTTAGAGTTTTATATGGCAAATGAATTGTAATTGACATTTTTCACTTGAATGAGTACAATTTATAGTTTAAATCTAGATTTTGAGCTTGTGATTTAACAACCTATCACTAACTAGACACTAACAGATTTAAATACTTTTTCAGCCCAAAATACAAACTCAATTTCTTATGCCTTCCAAAAGTATTTGTGCTAAAGGCATTTTGACATGATTACAAATAATATACTAAAGTTATGCTTGTACAATAGTAGGACGTTTGCTAATAGTGATCACTTTTTCTGCAGTTTCCACATATAGGCCTATTTTGCTTTTAAGTGCAACCTTATTGATTTGATTCAAGAAACATTCACCAATGATGGTTTATTTACCATATTGCCATATCGTTTGTGTTTTCATTTTTAATGCTGACGTAAGATCTTCTGTCTAAAAGAACAATAGAATCCACAAAAGCAAAATTCCATAAAGGACAACCAACCATTCTACTCAACTAGACATCCCCCACTGCTCTCGCTATTAAAGCAGACCAGGGGCTATATTTATCAATCATGCATACGCACAAATTTCATTTTAAACTGTGCGTATGCACAGTAACAAAGTGTGAGATTTATCAACATGCAACTTATTGGAAATGTTCATAGACTCATGCACACTCTGGACCATGCGTGCGATCGTTTCCTTGTATACTGTGTTACGTGTTACCATGTGGCGAAGTAGTTTTTCCAGAGTTCAGTTTTCTATTCATGTAAAAACCAGGCTTATATTTAAGTCTGAAACTGTCATTTAGATATTTATTTTGTACTAAATAAATGGCAAGTCTGAGGTCATTCTTTTCATTAATACCGTAATCCAGTATTTTATATAGATTTTTTCATTGCGTCTTTGTAATACTGGCTTGATGCAGGATTCTGTCTAACTCTGCATAGTCCACATTAGGGTCCAACATTGTTACGTCAGTTGAATAGTATGCAATCTGTCGCATATCCGACTGCGGTGGGACCACAGTAAGGGCCAATATGTAAGAAGTCAGATGAATGAATCATGTTTTAAATACCACTATACACAGCTATAACAATTACTATATTCACACAGTTATTGTTTTGAGAATCAAAACTTTTATTAGGGAGCTCCCCTAAATCCCTTGTTTGGAAATATACAGGGTATTAATGCTTGTGACAGAGCACCCATCTGGGTGCGTGCATTCGCTGCCGAGTGACAGGCAGGAGATCGAGAGGTTGAAGTTGATATGCCCCGCAGGCGAACAGGATTTATTTACATATCTACACACTGAACAGCTTGTGTGACACTACCAGCAATGGCAGCGCACGGAGCACATACAACACAGTGTACAAAAACTTTTTGGTAAGATCTACAATATCTGAACTAATCTTCTCTGTTCAATAATAAACTAACTTTTCTGAAGAGATTGATCATGGTGGATAAACGGTTAGGGCACGTATGTGACAGGCGGATACGCCATGGATTACTGTTTTTAAAGTCTATTGGCTTTAACTTCACGTTCTTATAAATATTGCTTTTGATTTATTATTACAAAAGATACCTTTGTACCTACAGTATAGATGTGTTGTGTTTTAGAAGCAGCTTCAGCTACTTGCTCTCTATACAATAGAAATCTGGTTTCATTTTTTTCATTCCTTTCATAGTCAAATAGTCTAAACGTTAATTCCCTGGGTGTTCGTATAAATCTAATATTACAAATATTATCGTCTATATATTTAAACATCTTGAGTTATTTGAGACTGAAGCAAAATAAATAACTGATAATAAATATAGATGGGCTGCCTTGGATAAAGGCAGCAGCTAAATAAATATGTCATCAAGTTACCCATTACAGCAGTAGGCAACAAATTGAGGAATACTAAGTTATTTATGAATAGCTTCAGTATCAAACTAAAATTAAGGATACGATTTTGTGACAGTCTTGGAAATGGATGTAAAAGCACATTTAATTAGGCACTTCCTTTAAAAATTCAGTATGTCGTGCACTGAAAATACAAATGTGCGAGTATCTGTAAATTGGTTGGTTGTGTATGCACGCAGCATTTATGTATAGCTATGTAGGTCAGCAAATTAGATTTGTATTTTGTAGCTGAGTGATCATGTAAATGAACACATAGTATGTTACTGTAAACTCGGTTGTGATCTATACATACATACATACATACATTCAGCACTTAATTTATTTTTTTTAACAAGTGGGCTTACATTTTTTAAAAATATTAATACTTGCATTTATTTCTTGAAACTTTTTCAGAACATGCTCACAAGGTACCGAATGCTATTTGCATGCTGCATTAAGCGCTATTGGGATTATTGTGAGATATGCGCATGCGTCAGTGTGGTTATTAATTAATGTATTAATGTATTTTTAAAATGTGAACTTTCAGTATTATAAATGAGGTGTACTTTTAAAACATCAAAACACATCTCAAAATAATGCAACATTCAGCATGACACAGTACTTAATACTTTTAGATGTGTTGTGCATTTATACGCCGAGAAGATTAAATTATAAATATTTAGGTTTTGAGGTGGCTGGTGATGGCATGGAATAGTAAAACAAAAATAACAAGACCTTGTTTTTCTCCATGGATATTGTGAAGCAAAGCACCACTAAGTTAAAGTAAGGTATTGCTTTTCTTAAGTAAATATCTGTTAATGTCTGTTTCATATTGCATTTGTGTTATTATATTTTTCTGTGTTTTGGAAGACTTTGATATTATCTATCGAAATATGTGCACGATATTGATATAACATTTTCATATTGATGCACACCTCTAGTTTTGAGGTTTAACTCGTTTTAAATAATTATTGGATACTACACAGCATTTTGTGTTGATAGTTGCAGCGTAGTAAAAATGTAAATAACTAGGTTAATTCTTGGTGTTATTTTTATAAAGTTTTGAAGTTGAATATTTCAGTCCAGTTTTGATAGCACTACTCTTTGTTTCTAATATTTAAACCCAGAATAAATATAATTCCAAATTTTTAAAAAAAAAAGTGTTGAAGTATTTTTATTGGGGTTTTTAATTTTTAAATGCCATGTGTTTACAATTACCAACATTTATAGATTGAACAGCAAAAATTAAGGCATTGGCTTGCCAGAACCCTAGGAACCTTTTGATTTCTAGGGCTGCTACTAAATGCTACTGATTTCCGCTACTATGCGACTATTTTCTACTTTCATAAGTTGGCATCTCTGCAACTGGTCTAGGCGGAAGTGTCATTACGTAGCATGATATGCAACGGCAGTGTGTTTGGCTTTCACTGCAGCAATGGCGGTTGCTACCGAGCCAAGAAAATAAAATGTTTGCTTGCCTTGGGATGGGGAGGAAATTAAAGCATTTTTGAATATTTGGTCAGAAAGTTCCATTCAGGAGCAGTTACTGGGTGCAGTGCGACATCTTAATTTTTGAAAAAATTTCAAATGCGCGGGCAATGGGAATTGAAAGGATGGCATTTCAGTGTTGTGACAAAATAAAGAAATAAAATAGCATACAAAAAAGTGAAGGATGCCAACAACAAAAGTGGCAACAGCAGAAAAATGTTAAAATACCTGAGGTAACGGACAACATATTGGGATGCTGTCCAGTACACAGCCTCGAAGGTGGTGTTTGTACCAGTCCGGCGGAGGAAGATTCAAGCCCTTGTTCAGAAGGTATGTTGACTTATCTGTTTTAAATGACGCTTTGTTGTTTGGTAACTTTATACCCGAAAGAAGTACACTGTTTATTTTTTAATCTGAACTGTGTACCTGTTCATTGTTTTAAAAAAAAAAAAAAAAACAAAGAATCTGCAGAATGACAGGTATTATTTTATTTTTTCAGTTAAAGAACAATTATTCTTGTATTTAAATGTACATTATTGCATGCAGTTTGTGGGTGTTTCTAACATATGTGAAATATATATCATTCAGAACCAAGAACCAGTGATTCCAATGACGGATCACCCGGATCTTGCCCGACCTGCATGGCTTCCCCAGGACCTCCCAGAGGTAATTGTGCAGTTATAGCAATGTACTATTGCACAAAGTAGTATTTTATATATGATTTAGTTTTTAATCTTATTGTTGCCATAATGCAGCCCCTGCAAATAAGTTAAACTATTTTTGTACAGCATGTTTTAATGTTATGCCACAACATAGATCATGTGTTTTGTTTAATTGTTTGTTTACAGGTGTCTTTGTTTTTGCTTTGTTTCTTTTCAGCCAGGAAAAAAAAACACCCAGAATCTGTCGGTGCCCTCATATCTGGTTTTGCAAATTTTGATGCCAAATACCTCCAAATAGAGAGAAGTTTACATTTGAACAGGAGAACATAAGGCATGATATGGAGTGCAGAAGACAAGAACTGGAACACCAAAAGCAAGCAAGTGATTGAGAACCAGAGGCTCCTTGTCCGTGTGTTTGCGCAACTTGGTACAGCCCTTACAGCAAATCCAAACAATCCACACACTCCATAATCAATAAATCTGCCTTCAGATTTCTCACTATACCCAGTAACTGCGCCTGTATGGATCTGTCCTATGGCAAGATGTTTTTACATTTGTTAATGAATTTCTGATATAAAAAATGTATTTCCTGATGTCAAATTATTTTTCTGATATCATAAATTCCATGTTTTGATATCAGTATTTCTCCCTTTTTTGCTATGAAAAATGTGATTTTTCATATCAGAGTTTAGAATTGTTAATATCAGGGATATAATTTGTGATATCTAAGGCTAGGACGATGGATCGGTCCAATACCCATCGATGGATCAAAACAAAATTAATAAGGTGAAACCTCATGTTTCAGTAATCTATTTTATTAGGATGAAATTAAATTATATAAAACTGTACTCTATTTCTTTAAAAACCCTGTCCCCCCCCCCCCACACGCATCTACGCATAAACATTTTCCAGAATCAACCCAAGAACTCGGTCAAAAGTGTGAACTGAACAAACCCAGTGAAATACCAGCATAGCTGCTACAAGATTAAAGCTTTCTCGGTTAAATTATTAACAATGCCGTCCGACGTTTGGAAGTTTTTTTTCTAAAAAACAAAATGGAAAGGTAAAATGCAGCATTTGGGAAACTTTGCTGAGCTTCTCCGGCAATACCACAAACCTCAAGGGACCATTTAGTGAGGCTCCATCCAACAAAATATGACAATGCGAGTACTAAAAAACAAAAGGAACTACCAACAATGGCATCATATTTTGGAAAGTAAATCAAGCCAAACAGTTTCCGAGCAAAAGAAATGAGTCCTGATTCTATTTGATATTAACTGTTGAGTTTCTGTTAACACAAATTCAAGATTAAATGTTGAAACAGCTTGCCTTATTTTCCGACCATTCATTCTAAAGTGCTTTAACTTCCTCTCATCTCTTGTTCGTGTTCTCATTTTGCACTTTCCTATGTTATGTGTTCCATGTTCTTAAATGTGGTTGTTTACTATGTTACTACTATTAAATGTTTAATATGTTAATATATGTATATACAATAAATATTTTTAAATATTAATCTCCAGTACTCATTCTGGTGGCGACATGTTTATTTACAGACTTGAAAATAACATGGAAAATTACAATGTATTATAAAAACACCAACATTAAAACAGAATTGCAAGGAATGAGTACCTGGAGAATTAATGCCCTTCTGCAAAGTGTAATGCCAGAACATGTCTTCTGTCCACTTCGAGGTATCTGGGTTTTCTGGCATTACATATGCCTGTTGCTGCAGCTGCTCAGAGCAGGTGAAGCTTGACCATTCCTCAAAGTACCTTTCCCCTTCCTGCTCACAAATGTTATGCAGTGTGCAACAGCTTATACCCATTTGTGTTACAAGGTCCAGTTTACTGTCGTTTCTGTTTAGCAAGCACCTCCATCTGCCCTTAAGCCGCCCAAAAGTATTTTCCACCACTGAGTGAGCCTGAAGAATAATTGAATGTCACCCTTTCCTGTTGAAGTAGTCATGGTGAAACTTTTCAGGGGCAATGTGTGACCCATCAAGTGCTCCCACACACTGGAAAACCCCATCTGTCTTTTAAAATAGTTTGTTATTTCAACAAACTCCTCATGATTAGGTCTGCGGAAGTGTCTTGGCAGTAATTTTTTGTTACTGGTGTGACAAACTTCGTATACACTTTGACACACTGTTGCGCGACTCGCACCAAAGAAATGTCAGGTATTCAACGTTCGTAGCTAACTTCCAAATTGTGATTGCCAGTTTCTTCTTCACAGGTATAGCACAGTGAAACCGTAATTGAAAGTACTTTTTGACATTCTAAAGTTTTTCATCCACTCAGCATGTGTGAAGTTGCCGTTAGCTATGTAATATGGAGAAAAAAAAGATAATAAGGCTCCTAAATGAAAATGTTTGTTTTTACAGATTCCATTTTCTACATATAAAAGCACTCAAATATATATTTTAAAATCTTCAGTGTTTCACATTAATTAGATTTTTTTTAAAATTTGTATTTACATAAGCTTTAGCTGCTGGTTAAGAACACTACTTTTGACATTGTGGGGAAGACAAAATGCAGAAATACATTTTTTTTCTTTCTTAGGAGTCGTTACAAAGGTGAAATAAGCTTAAAAAAAAATCACCTGCCAATAACTTGATTTCATCACTTCTATTAGCATTACGGTATCATATAGAATACTTACAGCAAAATATACTGTGGCCACTGAAACTATACTATGTTTTTTTCCAACATAATATTTGCTTTTAATTAGCAAACCCATGTAAAAAGTACTTGCCTTGCAAGCTTTACGATGATATAAGTAATAATAATCTTAATTTTATAAAGCACCTTTCATGACAAGTTACTATTATTTGTTTATTTAGCAGACGCCTTTATCCAAGGTGACTTACAGAGACTAGGGTGTGTGAACTATGCATCAGCTGCAGAGTCACTTACAATTACGTCTCACCCGAAAGACAGAGCACAAGGAGGTTAAGTGACTTGCTCAGGGTCACACAATGAGTTAGTGGCTGAGGTGGGATTTGAACCGGTGACCTCCTGGTTACAAGCCCTTTTCTTTAACCACTGGACCATAAAATAAGCAATAAAAATATTCTAAGCAGTGAGCTGAGCATAAAAATAATTGGATAGTCTATATTGGGAGAAAATAATAAATAATTGGTGACTACTAAATAAAAAATAAATAAATAATGATTTTCCAGAGGTATCCCGCTTTAAGGATAGTTGTTGGTTTTTTATAATTATTTTTTGTTTGGGTGCTTAAAAAAAGTTGTCGGTATGGTACAGCTGTACAGTATTTTGTTTGACTATTTTTGTAAATAAGTTTAGATTTATTTTCTGCATTTTTTTTCTTCTTTATATTAACATAATTAAGGCCAAGAATGAGAAATTTGGTAGAATTGTGTTTTTGAGTGTGTGAGTTAAGTTTACCATACCTACGGTTTATGTCCATTTGCTTCAAATCGTCAGAAATTCGGGCATAAACTTTCTCATTTCTGACGCACGACTCCAGGTCTTCCTGAACACTCCAATCTTCCCACAGAGAAACTAGAGTCTGCACTTCCTCAGCGTCCCAAGGCTATACTTTTCTCTCATCACACTCGCTGCCCGTCATGTTTGTTGGTTTTCATTCTGGAGTGCACTGACTGATGCAATGTAATGACGAAAATCCTTTACCCTGCCTCTGGTTTGGCTGAACTCGCAGCTGGATTCAGATGCCTTGTGAAGCCAGAATTTCACGGTGTGGTTCTCGCTCGGCTCGACAAATAGCCAGTGGAGAACCACCCGTACCGTACCGAGCCCTCACGGGTTGGATGTGCCAGTGGAGAAGGGGTATAAGATATCCTCTTTACAACCCACAATAATGCTTACACGGGCTTTCTTTTTTGGACTACATCCAGCCAAGTTGAGTTAATTCATCATGTGACTTTACGCATGTGTCTCTGCTGAAACTCAATACTGTGACTGCACCAACAAAGAAAAAAAAAGCAGTGTTTCAGCAAAAGACAGCTAAAACATTTTCTGATTATCTGTATGAGGATGGTGGGATACTATTCTGCAAATTGAGCCGTTGTTCAATTGATCATGTATGAGTCAATACCATTAAAAGATCATATTGCCAGTTGCAAACTTGTAGAGAATAAGAAAGCAAAAAAGACGGCAACAAAAAATAGCAAAGCACTGCATTCTTCAATGCTGAAAAACTTGGACCCAAGGTACTGTGCTCAAGGCAGGGCTTTCCTGAAGTAAGCTAAGGAAATTGATTGCTTTACTGTGTAAAGGATGTAGTCACTACACAACACATTTTGTTTCATAAAGACATGACGGCACACCTCTTATTAAACATTGCAAGTAACAAGGCAGTATTAGTAAAGGAACAACTGGGAGGATTTATTATGCATTTACATTAAAAGGGGTGCTATTTAAATTACAATCGGGTAATACACCTGTCAAGCAACGAGTCAGTCAACACGCCTTTATCAGCGTTTCATTTAATGCCAGTAAAATACGAAACTTCATTTGTGGAGTACTGTAAATAGGATTGCTCTCACATGACATTGCTGGGCTGTTAATAAATTGTTAAATATTTATTGTTATTGTAATGCCAGCAATAAGCTAAACCGGTCTTTTCAAAACACCTTTATTTGCAGACTGAACTACAGTGTTCGTGGAAGACTGTAAATATGATTCTAACATTGCTGTGCATTTGTTTTCTGTTGTAATATAATTAAGTTTTCCTGCTTATTTTAATGCCAGCAATGAGCCAAGTGGTTTCTAAACATTATGGCATGTGTCTTCAGGTGCTTTACTTACTGTTAGTCTGATTGGAAATCTTAGCTTTAATCAGGGCTAGAAGTTAACTTTTTAAGGCAGTAGTGAGGATTTGCTACCTGCCTGGAAAGTAGGTAGCAAAACCGTCTTATTCGGTAGCAATTTTATACGACTAATAATTATATATTAAAATAATGTAAAAATAAACACCTACCTACTGTTTTAAATAGACTCTGTATCCCAAACTATCACATAGTAGGCCTATATTTAAATCAAAGTATTATTGAAACCACCTTGTGCTCAACTAACTAATGGAACTAATGCAATTCTTTGTTGAAATGTATTTTGTTTTATCCTTAAGTTCTACAAGAATGCAACCATATCTGTCATCTAAGCATTTGATATGCCATCAGCACGGTTAACCAGGTTATGTTTCATAGGTGCAAATTAAGTGGTAAGAAAGTATCCTCTTATCTGTCTTCAGTTGTTGACTGAGATTTCGGTAACAAATCATACACACCTATAAAGCGAAAAAAAAAGTGTGCCACATTATCGTTGAATCCTGCATTGTATGACCTTAAAAATTTTAAGGTTACAACCAAAGCAGTGCTGTTTTTGAAAATGAAAGATAATTCCAGGATGGTACCGCTACATTTAAAAGATTCATGCACCGTGTTATACTAACTGGTTTGTTCATAAGTATGTATGCTCCCACCCTGCCTTTTTAAATGCTGTACAATTTTGAATAAATTAGCATTTTATATATAGATACTGAATAAACTTAATATCCTGTTAAGTCATTGCCTGTTATCTTATAAAATCGTAATGTTTTATTCTGACATTCACGCGAACAGGGAGTCGTTAATTAAAATGTTGTTTTGGATATAAATGACTTATATTTAATGATAGCTCAATAGTACACTTTTTTATAGAATAAGCACTGCATTGTTAGTAAATTAGAATTTATATTTGTTGTGTAATTATTGACACCATATGAGGTAACGTGCAAAACCTGCATTTGGATGATCTGTAGCTCCAACATGAAAGAAAAAAAAACAAAACACAACACCAACAGAATATTTTAAAAGCATATTTAATTTTCAGTAAAATATACATAATATACATAAAGTAAAAATAAAGCACTTATGTTTTTTTGTGTTTGTATAACGTACCAAATATTAAACATTAACCTCAAAATAGCTTTTCATAATAAAGATAAGCTTGAACAAATATTACAGTACCTAATTGGTACCAAATATTGGATTCAGACCCGGTGTCTCTCCAAACTCTTTTCTCTTCTTCTTCCTCCTCCTCAGATCTCCCTCTCCCATTTGTCTTCTGCTGTTAGCTGACAAGTGCTCAGCTGATATCCCAGCATGTCTTTTTTCTTTAAAGGAGTACAGCCTCTATACATGACATAACTCACCCAATATCTCATAACAAAAGAGATACACTTTTTTTGTTTGTTGTTGGTACAATAATACCAGAAAATAATCGTAATCTCTTTAAATAAAAGTAGCCGGCTTTAAATATCGTTTTAGACGGTGGATCGCACCGGTCGCGTGCTTATTTTGAAAACCCTGCTACTATTCTAGCACATGCACAAATGTGCCAGAATAAACCATTTTAATCCCTTTTTTAAAAATGCCCCCCCTCCCCCTGTTACCCGTCTCGATGAGGTGGTATAATACATTCATATGTAACATGGATAGTAGCTATATTTACGCTTTGGCCCATGCAAAAAAAAAAGTCATATTGCACCTTTGTGACATCAAAGTTGTACTTTCTCTTGTCAATCCAGATTGGCTGGAGCAAAAACCGCTTGTCACAAACTCAGCATGTTGTCCCGTTTTCAACAGCCAACCGACACTGATGCTTAAAAAAAGTTTTACCAGTAAACAAAAAAAGACATCAGTGATCACAAAGCTGTCACTGTGTGTAGTGGACCAAGCTCCCTAAAACAAAAGCCTGCTGCTGAGCAAGCTACTCCCTCTCAACTTGCATTGCTGTCTCCTAGCAACATTGCTGTAAGAGCGTGGCCTTTGCAGAGGCTCTGATCGGACTGTGGAGCTGGGGATCAGGATTGCTGCCAAATAATATATTTCCTTAATAAGCAACGTGCCATTTGTTACTGTGTTTATACATTACAAAAAGATGGCAGTGAGTAGCTTATGAACCCGGTACGTTCTTTCTGAGTAGTATTGATAGATATCTTGAACAATAACATATTTTTTAAATCCATGTAGTGTTCTGCGATAAATCATTTAGGGAGTATCGATATGATACCATGCACAGTATCATGGTATTCGATACTATCACGATACTTTGGATTTTATGTCTATTACATATTAAATGACTGCCAAATTCCTTTTTCTTGCAAGTGCAAAGTGCATAAGAGGCTAATACACAGTTAATAATGCTACAGCATGGTGGAATGCTTGCTGTTATATAATTTTTTTTAATTTTTTTTTTTTTTATTTCTGCTGAAAATAAGTTCCAGTGTATTCAAAGGTTATTGCCACCCACTATAAAATTCAAATAAAACTGGTAAGAAAGCACAACACTTGATGTAAAATACACCATTTCCTTTATTTCTTACATATAAAAAGAGAACTCTGGTGTTTCTGCCAGCTTCAAATACTCCAATTACAGGGAATCTCTTAATTCTATAATAAAATAACACAGCAATACTAATTAATTATATCGGTGTCCTCTATAGATTGAAAATAACTTACCTGGTGAAACTTCATGGTTCTTGGTATTGTTTTAAGGGATGGGGGTACTGGTTCAGCACTCCCTTCAAAATCTTTTTCAGTTACCCTGTGAAGCTTAATTGAAGAATGCTGTGAGAGTTGCTGCATCAGTGTGTCAACATCCAGTAGATCTGTTTTGTGGGCAAAGATTCTGTCAGCCAAATGCTTAAGGGCTCCTCCAAAACCATCAGGGTCTTCTTTTCCATGGGACGCTTCACTATAACTCGTAAAGTATTGAAATCCCTTCATGAAAGGCACTGTGGCAGTGAGGTAGAAGTGTGTTTTGTTTCTATGCTGAGGTGTAGATATAAAGTGTATCTTTGTGGCACTTGGGAACTGGTTTCGCATGTAGTCCAGCACAGGTTCCAAATGAGCCCATGTGGTGATAGCATCATGCTGACGACTGCCAGATATAGTTGCAAATTAATCTACCCTACCACCACTTGGGTAAACTCCAGTATGGAGTGTTACTTGGGCATGTGATCCTCCGAAGTGGGTCTTCTTCACCTCCTTATGGTACTTGCAGACATAATTTTTGCTATAGTCTATATGAACTATCACTACATCTTCTGACAATTTGTCTAAGTGTCTTCATCCTATCAAACTGGTGGCGTGTTGAATATGGGCGCAAAATCCCGGAAAATGATCTTTGGCCAAGTCAACTAGTTTCTCAACAGTGGTGAATCTTTTTTATCCAGCCATGTGGATTTGGCTTCAAATTCTGTCGGTGATGCATCTTGTTTTCTTCAGTAATGTGGTTTTTGTAACCCACTCCTCCCAGGATATGATGTTTTGTTTTGAGTTAGTAGGAAATGTCATCTTGTTGCTCTTTTCACAACGTTGGTACATTCACTCCATGTTCACTTGCTGATTTTGTAGTGATGACACAGAGCTGTTGCAATTTCTTGATTTTTTCGTTTAAAGTTCTCATGGATTTTGCAATGGCTTGTCTCTCTGTCTGTTATTTTGGGTCTCGGAATCCAGAAGGGACGATTTTTACAGAAATGCCCTTGAGAGTTTTATTGTTGGATTTTCTGAAAGTAACTTTTTGAGTCTCCAATGTGCCCCTTTCTTCTTATTTCTCAGTTTATTTTTCCGTTTGTGATGGTGAATATTGATCATTTTGAAGCAGGAATTCAGAAACTTCATTGGGTGTCTTGTTCCTTACACTTGTTTTAGATAGAGAGTTAGATGATCCAATTGGTATTTCTTGTTGTTCTTTGATGAATCACATTTCTTTGAGTTTTCATTTCTCTGGTAGTTCTAGGGTTTTTTCTTTTGCATTCTCTCTACTTCTGTATTTCTTTTTTAACTTCTGCTTTTTTCAACTTATTCCTGAGTTTTGATACACAGTGCCCCTTTTATATGTTTGGCTGGATACTGCAGAGTTAGGAGTGGAGGTGAGAGAAAACAGCATTTCCAGATCTGGATTAAAGATAGAAGGATGGCTCAGAGGTTGTAGTCAATCTGTAGGGTCTTACTGATGTGCAGGTTGTTGCTGATGTCTAGGATGCTGAAGATTAGGTGGTTGTTGCTGAAGGTTGACAGGTGGGTTGATTTCAACTAAAGCAGGATGTGGAAGATCTTCAACAAATGAAGGTTATATCAAGGACTGCCTCTTAGTTTTGTTTTGTTTTTTCTCATAGCAGCAAGCTGAATTTTCCCTCCATTTCTTCTTTTGCTTTTGAACTTTTATATCCCAATTCTTGTTAAACCTCTAACTTTGCACTTTAATAACTGAACTTTAACTTTGGCGGGGTTTGTCGGAATTGCCCACAAATTTGCTGTTCCATTGACTTCCAATGTTGTGAAAGATTGCAGAGTTTCATGACGGCACCTTGTGTGGTTTCCGAGATCTCGATACCCATTTTTTAGTAAGTTCCCTTTTTCTCCCTTACTTAATATGTTTTTTTTTTTGTTTTTTTGTTGTGTTTTTTGCTCTCATATACAGGCTACACGGTACTGAATTTCTGCACCAAACCGAGTAAGGTGCATGTGGTCTGTGCTGAGGTCGAGCCTTTTGAAAGTTTTGTGAAAAAATATTAAACGGTTCCTGAATTATAATAATAAAAAGATAACAGGCTAGCATCCTGGACTTGAAATCCTCTCAGCAGGGAATCCCGCCCCTGAAGGAGTGTGCTTGTTACACGAGCCGTTTGCTGATTGGGTCAGCAAAGCTGTGTGTAAGTGACGTCAGGCCACTGGGAACTGTAGTACTGGGGAGCCTGTAAAAAATGCAATCGCATAACTTTAGTGAAGAATGAGCAATATGTTAAATCCTTGCTCTCAATTGTAAAAACAATTATTTACATTTGTTTCATGGTCATAATGTTTTTACTGTTAATGAAGATTGCATTATAAGTAGGGCTTCTGATTTTCATTTTCACTGATAAAACACCCAATTAAAAAAAAAAATGAAATCAGTGTATAGTCAATAAACACTGGAAAACACTGGAAATGGTTAATCCGTTCATGTTGAAATTGTGGCAAAATGTAAAAGAAATTCCTTGACACACAAAAACCCCAGAAGAATGTGCCCGTGGCCATGCAGATTTTGTTGTGGAAGACAGAAAAGGAAAGAATGTACAACAAGTGTGCAAGTACTGTTGAGTTACTGTAGATATTGTGGCAGAAAAAAAATACCCAAGCGTTTTGGAAAGTAAACGAAAACAATAATTTCATACAGTATATAAAAAGCGAAAGCCCCAAAAAAGACAATTAACTTTTTTTTTAAAAATAAATTTAGTCGTTGTCAATTATTTTTATTATTTTCTCCCAATTTGGAATGGCCAATTATTTTTAGGCTCAGCTCAACGCTACCACCCCTGCGCTGACTCGGGAGGGCGAAGACGAACACACATTGTCCTCCCAAGCGTGTGCCGTCAGCCGACGGGCACATCCTGCACTCTACGCAAGTGCTTTTACTGGATGCGCCACTTGGGAGCCTAAAGACAATTAACTTTTGAACTAGCTTCTAATCACCAACCAGGCATGTGTATATTTCATGGGAACCGCACTGCCCGTTGTGGTTTATACCTTAGATATATATTATGAAATATATCGTCAAGTTCAACAAGTTCTTAATTGAACATTGCCAACTTTTTCTTGTAGTCTCCTTTTCCACAAAGATGAGAGAATAATTATTTTAAAATGGACACTGCATCGTGATATACAGAGGCAATTTACACTCCACAGGCTAGCCTCTCAGCATTCATTTGGCAGGAAGTTGAATCTGGTCAGGTGCATTGTGGACTCTGTAGTTTCTTAACAGCCGCATGCATACAGGTTCTGGCATGCAAGGAAAAAAGCTAGGTGGTTTAATAATGAAACAGAATACTATTGAGTCGTTACGCAATTGCAGCATAATATAAAAATATATCTTGGGTGGGGGGATTAATACAGACTTGTCAGCTGCCCGTGTATAGTTAATTTTTATGAAATGTTTTATCAGTAAACTAAATGAAACCATTTACACATTTAAAGGTGGCAGCCATACTTAAATACTGTACATACAGTTCACCAGTGATTTAATATGTAATTTTTGGACTTACTATTAATTCCTGTATTTGGCATTTTCTAACAAAGGGGCAATTTTTGTAGTCACTTCTCAAGGCCAACATGGATTTAAATGCTAGAACCCAAGTAAATCTATTCCAATTAAAAACCTAAACATAATTGCCTTGACTTTAGTAAAGAGATAGTAAAGATCAGAGTTGTTGCTGCATTTCTTCTAATCCCTGTTGTACAGTTTGAAATGGAATTATTTGCAATATCAATACCCCCCACTGTATTTTTGTATTTCACTGGGTAATATTGAGTTAAGTACAGCTAGCTGGCTTCTACTTTTTGGAGATCGTATTAACAAAGCTATTTGATTAGCTGATAGAATTGAAGTGGTATACCCTACTATTTTCTGCTTGTGACTAATCCTGATTGTATTACCTCACTTGTGACCAATAGGCCTACTTTCTGGTACTGGGGTAAATTGTTTTATTCCAGCTTGTTCAGAACGATAAACTTCACAGAGGCCAAATATCATTGTTTTATTCATTTTGCGTTGTTGCCTATCTAAATGATATGTATAAAGTCATGTACACATTATTCACTTGATTGATCGTCTTCTATTGTTTTACATGTTGGATTCTGGAATTACTTCATTTATCGTAGCATCAGCCATTTTAAATCTACAGATAAGTTTTATGTGAGTCTATTAAATATTGCATGTGTTTTTTTCTTTTTCTCATGTCACCAGCATGCCAAACATACAGACAATAGCACATTTGTATAATTTTTAAAAAGCAAACAAAAAAGTGAGATAATAATGCTTATCGAATGGCCTCAATGTCTTTAAAGCTGGCTTCAGTCGCGCCGAAGGTTCTGCAGGAGTGACCGGTCAAATTCAGGGACTGCTAGACAGCGGCACTTCATGGGACCGGAACTGCATTGGCAACGTCTTGGAAGAAGCCATGAACCGTTTTGCGGTGATGCAGCGGCAGACAGAGGAGAGGTTTCGTGTGTGGATGGACAAACTGACTCGACTAGACACCGATGATGAGACTAAGCCACGCTCTGAACCCACAGAGCCCCAAATCCAAATGATCGGCCAAAGGGTGCCGCCCACCACCCAGTCTAATGCGTGCATGCAAATGTCCGGCAGCCATTTGCAGTCGCAAGCTTATACGCCATATGTAGTGAGCCACCAAAACATTGACTCTGAATCCTTCCAGATCCCGTTCAACAACAACCACCCTCCTACCAGCTTTTCAGAAAATGGAAACCCTGCTGGTCAAGATTTGGATCACTCGAGCATTTAAGAACTGTGTCTTTAGGCCTGGAAAGTATCTAACTTTTAAATATTAATTTCTTTTTGTTTTCTTATTATTAAACTCTGGCCAAACTACTGCAAAATGTGAATGTTATAATAAAATGAAGCAGGCCTTTGTAATGTGGCTGAGTTCTACTAGGCTGAAAACATGACCATCCCCACACACCTATTAATGGACTTAAAGCACTAATTCTGCATGAAAAATGATCTAGTGTGCTCTGTTTTACTGGGGTTTCTAGTCTAGGAGGCTGTCATAATGTGATGTTAAGACTCAGGTTTTTACAATGGTGTCATGAAAACTTCCAGAATTTTGAACTGGCCACTACATCACTGTGAAACCATCTAAAATAAAAGAGAAATGTAACCTTCAAGATGGTGGCCTGACCTTCAGACTTAAATTTTTTTTTTTTTTTTTTTTCTCATAGAACCTTCCAACTTCAATTAAGTTGTTGAGGTCTACATTTAATCCAATGCAACCCCAGACTGCAAAATCATTACCTTTTTGGTCTACAGCCTTAATGCTACAGTATGCACTTGAATATTATATACGAAAGCTGCTCGGCCGAGCCTTTGACACTGTCATGCACGCCCCAGAGGGTACAAAGGACTGCATGCACAGATCTCTGCACCATTTTTCCTTTCAAGAACTGACCGGGGAGCCTGGTATTAGATAAGTACTTGTTGCGTATATCTGTATAATTTGCTAATATTGTGTTTTACATAATTTATACAATATTACATTTGCGTTGTGATAGTTTTTTTTTTTTTAAATTAATTACGCATATATTTTGCACGACAGCCTGTTTGTTATTTCCCGCAGCGGTCTCGTGCCCGTGTGAAGCCAGCGGCTTGATTCGCTCCTTCCCAGGGATCAAGTAACATAAGTCGGCTGACTTGTGCTATCCTCACAGGCTGCTTAGTTCTGTCTTGTTCAATTAAAAATCTTGTTTTAAGTTATGAGACGTTTATTTTCTGAACCTTTGGACCTGTACCGGTACCAAGGTCACTGACCTGCTCCATTCCCAACCCGTTGGCAAACCGGGACCGCAGTTACTGCACCGTACCGACCCAGTACCGTCACGCTACCGACCTGTGCTTACACCCCCGGTCCAGTACAAAAAACGGTTTTGTTCGGATCTTGACCCGCCCCGTTGCTGTCTATATGCAGACTGAGACAGCACCTGCACTTTGTTTACTGTACACTGCATTGCTACTTGCATCATGTCTGGGTTTTATCACAGCGACACACATGTAAAGCCAATCTGCCTGTTGAAGACAAGCACGGCAGAGCACGCCAGGGCGGCACTGAATAACCGCAGTTTCTGTGAGTTTTGTGCATCTTTCTCCAAGCGCATGCTGGAGAAACGTCTCTCCCGCGGCTGTGCAGGTGGGCAAACGAGCTGGCGTTCCCATCTGAAGGCGTGGAGTCAGACAGTACATCCCCTGTGGTCAATCTCTCACTGTCGGCAGAGCTTCTATCGCTGATCAAGAGGGCCACTGGAGTCTTGCAAGTGCCCTGGCCTACAGAAGGTAGGACAAGGCAGTCCATCTTTGAGCCTACCACCTCTCCCGCCCCCCCAGTGCACCTGGATTTTCTTTTTGAGATCCATTTGTCATGGGGTCACCCGTCTACAGCTCCTGCTGTTTCCTTCTCAACGGACACCCTATATGGGGTGTATGATGTGGTGAAGCTGGACCTGGCCCAATTTCTACCGGTGGATGCTTCAATTGCTGCTTTGGTACAGGACATCTGGGTGCTGACTACCATTCAAAATGGCTACTCCCTGCAGTTCTTGCATGGCCCCCTCTCTTTCAGGGCGTGACTCCAACATCAGTCACGGACCTGTAAGACGCCACAGTGGTGTCTCAGGAGGTAGCGTCTCTGCTGAAAAAACTTGTTATTTGCATGATAGAAATTATTAATATTATTATTAATAATAATAATTATAATAATAATAATAATAGACCCCCTCCAGTTAGAGAAAGGGTTCTACTCCAGGTACTTCCTAGTGCCCAAGCAGGATAGTGGCCTCATACCAATCCTCGACCTCAGACAGGTCAACCTGTATTTGAGCCAAAGGAGTTCAAAATGTAGACAATGCAACAGCTGTTTCAGTCAATCAGGCCAGGCGACTGGTTCACCACAGTGGACCTCAAAGGCGCCTGTTTCCACATCCCCATAACACCAGCGCACAGGAAGTACCTGTGGTTCGTCTTTCAGGGAAAAGCGTACAAGTTCTGTGTCTTGCCATTTGGCCTCTCTCTAGCTCCCTGTGCCTTCTCGAAGTGCATGGAAGCTGTCCTGGCCCCACTGAGACTCAAAGGCATCAGAGTGCTCAATTATCTGGACAACTGGCTAATTTGTGCCCAGTCTCCAGCACAGGCAGAGGCCTACACGGAACTTGTCACTGACCACTTTGAAAGGCTGGGTCGTGCAGTGAATCTTGTGAAGAGCCAGCTCATGTCTTCTCAGACAGCCTCCTATCTAGGAGTGTGCTTGGACTACAGGTCCATGCTGTCCAGTCTGCCGGATGTTAGAGTGCAGAGAATAGCCACCTTAGAGCACTTTCAGCTCAACAGAGCACTCACAATAGTGAAGTTTCAGCGACTTCTGGGCCATGTCAAAAATTACTCTCTCCCCAGGAGCTCACTTCCTGGCGGGGCATCTTTGACATGGTGTCTGCCTTCGACCCCACCGACCTGACCCATGGCAGTTATACTGCAATTTTTGCAGGTCCTTTTTGATGGGGGAAATCCCCTTCCACGTTAAAGGTCTATCTGGCAGCCATTTTGGCTTGCCATGTCAAAAATTACTCTGTCTCCCCAGGAGCTCACTTCGGCCGCCTATGAAGGATATTGTTTGCAATCACCTCTTCAAAGCGGGTGAGAGATGCAGGCATTCTCAATTGTGAAAGCATGCTTAATTTTTGCAGAAGCTAGGACAAAGGTTGCATTCCGTACCAAGCCCACTTTTGAGGCTTTCCATCCACCTCCTTTTCAGTCTGACAGAGAGCAGCAGCTCTATACGCTTTGTCCAGTGCAGGCCCTAGCATATTATGTTGACAGGACGAAAAGTTGGAGGCAGTCAGAACAATTTTTTGTTGCTGTGGGGCGAAGTCCTATGGTCAAGCCCTGGCTAAACAGAGGCTGAGCAAATGGATAGCAGATAGTCAGAACTTCCTATGAGTGAGCCAACTTGTCCCCTCCACAAAAGCTCACTGCCCATTCCACCAGGGGCATGGCAACCGCATGGGCTTTATTCCAGGGTGCATCTGTCAGACATATGCAATGCAGCCTTGTGGTCTACTTCCCATACCTTCACCAGGTTCTACAGACTGAATGTCATGGATCCTAAAAACCCTGGCTTTGGAACTAGAGTGTTAACGACGGCTTCCGAGTCAGCCCTTACAATACAGACATAGAGGTGAGTTTCTCCCTCAGTTTTTTAGCCATAGTACTTGTTACTGGGATTCCGAATGGTAATGCACAAGGCAGCCTCAGCTTAACCTTGTAGCATTCCGGTCGTATAGCAATCATGCCCTTGTGACAGCTTGAGTATACTGACCTATTCGGTAATAGTTACATTTCGTACCTTAAATAGAAATGTAACCGTTTACCTTCAAGTTCGCTGTGTCCATGATTGCAGCAGGCTTGAAGGAACAATTACGTCGATCTGTGTGCGCAGTCCTTTTGTATCCTCAGAGGCAGGCATGACTGCATTACAGGCTGGGCCGAGCAGCTTTGGTATATAATAATCAGGTTTCGGGAACCAGGGTTATGATGATAACCTAACGAATTCTAGTGTGCATGCATTACGTGACAATTTCCTGGTTTGCAAGCTCCTGGTCAGCTCAACTCTAAAGCTGTCCACGTTATTAGAAAACAAATCAAATCGCGCCTTGACTTGATGATTACTGACTTGCATGTTATTATGATTTTATAGCTGGTAGTCTGACATTCTAGTGTACTGCTAATGTAAATAAAGAGGAAAAACTAGGTTATACAGCAAGTTTGATCAGAGTATGAAGTATTGTGTGAAATAACAAATATGAGTTTATTTTGTGGGGCTACCAAAGGACAAACTTTTAATTGGTAGTAAAGAAAATAGTGTAAATTTAACATGATGGAAACTAGTATGTTTGCGTAGAAATCAGTGTGAGATTTGCATTTTTTCTACCAAATTATCATAGCAATACAAGCAAATCTGTATATTAAGGCATGCAGGCTCAATAAGGCATGGCTAAAAAAGTAATATAAATAGTTTAAGTGGTATTCAGTTTATTTTCTAGAACAGGGTACCAAGTGTGCTACATCCAAAGCATGCCCTGAAATTGTAAAAATCAAGATTAAACACGAATAGACACATTTTCTTATAGATAATTCAACTTTTTTTTTTGTTATTGTGTTTTTGTTGGGTTTTTACGTTTTGAAGCTGCTATTGAAAGAAACTGATGTTCGTCTTTTGCACAAATTTCTAGTAACAAAGAATTTGACAGGGCTTTGAAAAATGTGATTAATATTACTCCATTGTGCTTTCATACAAGTGGGTGGGTCTGAGCTACAAAATTGTTTGTTTTCCCAGAGCTTTACGAAAGGGATGCTTTTTTTCCTACTATGTCATAAACAAAAGACAAAAATATGGATTTCTTCATGTTAAAGACTAGTTTCGGAGAAAGAGGTTCTGTTTGCATAGCAAATGTATATCATTCAAATTGCCTCAAAGTATTTGGTGATATGTATCTTCTAAAGCATTTTTATAAGATCCACTAACTTTATGTTTAAGTTTAAATTTTAAAACTAGTCCTTTTAAAAATGTGTGTTTGTGTGTTACGGTGCCATATTTTTTTTTACTCTTTTGTTTTTGACTATGCAGTTGCCACTCTCTAACAGTTAATGGGAAGTGTGTCCGTTTACTTCTCATGCTCACTCCTCCTATAGTGAAAATGTAAGTTGTTTTTTTTTGCAAAGTGGCATTTGTTAAACCTTGTACATTTGCTGTAAAATTGACCTAACAAATACATTTTCAAAATGTACAGTGTTTCATTGTAATATTTTAAAATAAAAGTGCAGTTTGCTTTGGGTAAAGATATGTGTTTCAATACAGTAGATTACAGAAAATCTGGGCAACTTGGACAATTACTGGAGAAATGTCACAGACATATTGCAACTTGTTTACTTGTATTATTATTATTATTATTATTATTATTATTATTATTATTATTATTATTATTATTATTATTTCTTAGCAGACGCCCTTGTCCAGGGCAACTTAAAATGTTCACAAAATTTCACAGTACAAAATATCACATTACAGAATATCATAATACAGAGCAGTTATGAAAGTACAATAAGAGCTAATCTAAGTAAGAGCAACATAAATAATACATTATTATGGTTTCTGGTATACCTTTGCAATGTCAAATTGTAGTATATTTGATTGCATGATATTAAATAAAATATCAATTATGTTCATATAGGTTTTTTTTGTCTCAGTCCTAAAATTCTCAGTGATGCTAAAATTCTGGCCAAAGCTGTAGACTAAAATAGTTATTTTTTTATATCTGTATGATCCTGTCATTGTCTCTCTCTTCCTCCCCCCCCCCCTGCCCCCCAAAAAAAGAAAAAAAAAACATTAATCTAAATCAACTGTAAGGAATTGTATTTTAATGTAATTTTATTTCAGAACACTACATTTAAAGTGTACTGTAGTTAAGTAACCTATGGGTTTTTGGATTAACCGTACACCAATGATGGCATGTTAATACAGTATTGGTGTCATATAATTTCCTTTCATCTTTATTGATGCCCATAGTTCTGTTTTAAATTATTTTATTTTTTAAATGCATTTGTAACAACAAATTTGAAACATGTCAGTGCTGTACACTTTTCTTATATTATGTGATTACTGAGAAAGTAAGTGCATAGGGGATTTATAGAAGCTGGTGTGTTTTGCTAATGAGTGGGGGTTATTTGTAGCATGCTCCAAATTGAAAGCATGGCTGGTTGCAGATGTCCGATGTATTTATAGTCTGTGATGCTGCATACTTGGCTGTTTTTTTTATTTTTTTCTGGGTGTCATTAATATTTATTGAGATGTAGATATGTAACCCGGACAAAGAATATTGGTACATTTTAAATTGTAAGCAAAGATGATTTAAAGTGCAGAAGATACGAGAGTGAAGCTACAAAAAGAGTTTAAGATGGCTTTTTCTACTGATGAAGAATTGAAGTAGTTTCCGAGCACAAGTATTTTAATGGGTAGGTGACCAGAGTATTAATCTGCATGATTTTATATTAATCAGATGTATGTTTGTGCATGGTGATTATCATATCATTACGTGTTTAGTACAATGCTAAATGTGCAATTTTTTAGGTTTTTTTTCTACTAACCATTTTGAAAAACACATTTCTGAGATTCAATATTTGGCGTAAACTATTCCAGTAATATAACAGTTGCAATATTGTACTTTGCTCTCAAGTTATGTCTTCTGTACTAAAGCCAGATCCAAAAGAGTTTCTGCAGTGACATGGCTTTGTTTTGGCTATGTTACAATAAAGTACATTTTCATTAGTTTTAGCTGACATTTCATATCTCAAATCATTTCACTTTGCAGCATAATTATAGACAAATGATGCAGAATTATGCTTTGTTTTAATAAGAAACGATAATGAATAAAGCATGAAACAGTAAAATGTTGGCTGTTTGATAAAATGTGTTCATTAAATAAGAGTGACTATCTTGTTGAATATATATATACAGTACCAGTCAAAAGTTTGAGTACACCTGCTTGAAACCAGGTTTTTCATGATTATCTATGCTTTTAACTGTATAAACTTGTCTATAAACACTTAATATTCCATTATATGATACGTGGACTTATATAAGCTGATAATCATAAGTGAATTGCATTCAAAAATGTTATTTTTAAATGAAAATGTAAATCTTGTCAATTTCATTGAAATGGTCACCCAAAGCAAGGGGATTTCAGTCTGAAGCCCAAGTCAGTTAAAAGTCTGAAATGTGTATAACACGGTGTTAGAACACTGGCCTAAGTATAAAAGTGTCTTTGTTAAATGTTCTCTGAGTTAACTAGCATGTTACCTAATTAACCTTTTGTCACCAATTATTGTTAACAGGTGAGGGTCCATGATTACTATAAATATAGGTAGAATAGGCACAAGTTTGTCATTCCTGAATGTAAGGGAGCAGAAAATGGCAAAATACGCTCAGTTAAGCAAAGAAAAAAGACAGTCTGTAATTACTTTAAGAAATGAAGGTCAATCTTTAAGACAAATCGCAAGAACTTTGCAAGTGTCTGTAACTGCTGTGGCCAAGACCATCAAACGATTTGAAGAAACTGGCACTCATGAGGACCGAACAAGGTCAGGCAGGCCAAGGGTGACCTCAGAATCAGAGAACAAGTTCATTCGAGTCACAAGTCTGCGAAACCAGCGATTAACTGCCCCTGAAATACAAGCTCAGCTAAATGCTACTAGAAGTACAGATGTTTCAACATCAACTGTTCAGAGGAGATTGCGTGAAGCTGGCCTAACTGAAAGAATTGCTGCAAAGAAACCATTGTTAAGAATGCAGAATAAGAGGAAGAGACTTGCCTGGGCCAAAAAACACAGAAACTGGACGTTTGAGGAGTGGAAGTCGGTCTTATGGACCGATGAGTCAAAATTTGAAATATATGGGTCCAACCGCAGAGTATTTGTAAGATGCAGAGAGGGTGAGCGCATAAGTTCTGCATATGTGGTTCCCACTGTCAAGCATGGAGGAGGCAGTGTCGTGGTCTGAGGTTGCTTTGGTGACAGAGTTGGTGATCTTTACCAAGTCCATGGCAAGCTCAACCAGCATGGCTATCATAGCATACTTCAGAGGCGTGCCATTCCATCAGGATTATGGCTAGTTGGGCAGTCCTTCATTCTTCAGCAAGATAATGACCCAAAACACACCTCAAAGTTGTGCAAGAACTATCTGGTGAAGAAGGAAAATGAAGGACAACTCAATCTAATGACCTGGCCTGCCCAGTCTCCAGACCTCAATCCCATAGAACTTGTATAGGACGAACTGGACAGAAGAGTCAAAGCAAAGCTACCCACAAGTGCCCTACATCTCTGGGAATTGCTGCAGAAGAGCTGGGAAGACATGTCGGGTGATTTCCTGCTGAAACTTGTTAACCGAATGCCTCGTGTTTGTGAGGCTGTTATTAAGGCAAAGGGTGGCTATTTTGAGGAATCCAAGATTTAGAGACAATTTTCAATTTTCTTGAACATTGCTTTGATACTCCTTGTTTTGTTTTGTATATTGTATATTTACAGAAACGTATACCACGTAAAACATTGTCAATTACGAAAAAAACCTAGTTTCCAGCAAGTGTACTCAAACTTTTGACTGGTACTGTATGTATGTATGTATATATATATATATATATATATATATATATATATATATATATATATATATATATATATATATATATATACAGTACTGTGCAAAAGTTTTAGGCAGGTGTGAAAAAATGCTGTAAAGTAAGAATGCTTTCAAAAAGAGACATGTTAATAGATTATATTTATCAATTAACTAAATGCAAAGTGAGTGAACAGAAGAAAAATCTAAATCAAATCCATATTTGGTGTGACCACCCTTTGCTTTCAAAACAGCATCAAGCATCAATTCTTCTAGGTACACTTGCACACAGTTTTTGAAGGAACTCGGCAGGTAGGTTGGCCCAAACATCTTGGAGAACTAACCACAGTTCTTCTGTGGATTTAGGCAGCCTCAGTTGCTTCTCTCTCTTCATGTAATCCCAGACAGACTCGATGATGTTGAGATCAGGGCTCTGTGGGGGCCATACCATCACTTCCAGGACTCCTTGTTCTTCTTTACGCTGAAGATAGTTCTTAATGAATTTCGCTGTATATCTGGGGTCGTTGTCATGCTGCAGAATAAATTTGGGGCCAATCAGATGCCTCCCTGATGGTATTGCATGATGGATAAGTATCTGCCTGTACTTCTCAGCATTGAGGAGACCATTAATTCTGACCAAATCCCCAACTCCATTTGCAGAAATGCAGCCCCAAACTTGCAAGGAACCTCCACCATGCTTCACTGTTGCCTGCAGACACTCATTCGTGTACGCTGTCCAGCCCTTCGCTAACAAACTGCCTTCTGCTACAGCCAAATATTTCAAATTTTGACACATCAGTCCAGAGCACCTGCTGCCATTTTTCTGCATCCCAGTTCCTGTGTTTTCGTGCATAGTTGAGTCGCTTGGCCTTGTTTCCACGCCGGAGGTATGGCTTTTGGCTGCAAGTCTTCCATGAAGGCCACTTCTGACCAGACTTCTCCGGACAGTAGATGGGTGTACCAGGGTCCCACTGTTTTCTGCCAGTTCTGAGCTGATGGCACTGCTGGACATCTTCCGATTAAGGGAAGTAAGCATGATGTGTCTTTCATCTGCTGCAGTAAGTTTCCTTGGCCGACCACTGCGCTCACGGTCCTCAACGCTGTCCGTTTCTTTGTGCTTCTTCAAAAGAGCTTGGACAGCACATCTGGAAACTCCTGTCTGCCTTGAAATTTCTGCCTGGGAAAGACCTTGCTGATGCAGTATAACTACCTTGTGTCTTGTTGCTGTGCTCAGTCTTGCCATGGTGTATGACTTTTGACAGTAAACTGTCTTCAGCAACCTCACCTTGTTAGCTGAGTCTGGCTGTTCCTCACCCAGTTTTATTCCTCCTACACAGCTGTTTCTGTTTCAGTTAATGATTGTGTTTCAACCTACATATTGAATTGATGATCATTAGCACCTGTTTGGTATAATTGTTTAATCATACACCTGACTATATGCCTACAAAATCCCTGACTTTGTGCAAGTGTACCTAGAAGAATTGATGCTGTTTTGAAGGCAAAGGGTGGTCACACCAAATATGGATTTGATTTAGATTTTTCTTCTGTTCACTCACTTTGCATTTAGTTAATTGATAAATATAATCTATTAACATGTCTATTTTGAAAACATTCTTACTTTACAGCATTTTTTCAAACCTGCCTAAAACTTTTGCACAGTACTATATATATATATATATATATATATATATATATATATATATATATATATATATATATATATATATACTGTATATATATATATATATATATATATATATATATATATATATATAATATACAGTATATATATTTTTTTTTATAGGCTACCTAACTGTGTTCTTTAGAAGTCTGCGATCTTCTGAGTGTTTTTCATATGTGATAGCACCGGATTCCCAACAAAATGTGCCAAACCACAAATCCTTTTGTTCAAGAGACCAGGGTTGAGTTTAGATAACTTTCTGATTTTTTTTAAATTTTTTTAATTTTTTTAAATTAAATGTCAGACTGATGATTGCACAGCAAAAAAGCCTTGAAATTTGCTTTAAACTAATTTACTGCTGTAATTACATAATGTCACTGGAGACAAACTAAAATCTTGGACTAATTCTGGAAATGATTGAATAAGATGTAGAATACTTTCATTACCCCGGTAGAACCTGGGTTTCTTTAACCTTAAACACTCTATGTGAAATACTGTATACAGTAACCAGTACACACTTCTGAATGCATGAGCTTACACAGTATGTGTGTACAGTTTAGATAAACCACATGAGCTTGTATGCAAGACTATTGAATGAGAGAAAAAGATACAGCCGAAGTGAAAATACATTAGTACCCCATCTAATGTACAATACTTTGATGTGAACTTTTATTCTTCTGATATTGTTCACTATTCCAATTTCCCAGTTACGCTATTGTATAACCCTCTTAGAACCTCACGTCTTGCACTCATCTTCAGCAACTGGGTTGCTTATTTTGATGATGAACATGGACACATGGGCCAATGCAGTATATGAAGCCACAGGAGGGATTGTCATAAGTTTCCACTGAAGATGACCTTCAATACCTAGGGAGAGGGTCCAACTTTCAGTAGTATACAAACAGATTTAACCATAGCAGTGTTATTTTCTGTGTTGGAAAAGCCAGTGTTTTACAATCTTGTTGGAACAGAGCAAGTATAACCTATATACTGTAGGTCCAGTAATGGTACACATCTGTCGTCTAATCTGTAGTACTGTAAAAGAAACAGACTGTGTATTTTTTAACCAAGAAATGCCTCCATTTTCATAGGCCTATTTGTTCCAATCTGCTTTGAATGTATATCTACTAATTTGGTTTTACTAATATAATATTTTTTTTATCAAGTAAAGTACATAACAAGACGATGGATTAAGAAGCCCCAGGGAAACTGCTGTGCTTTTTGATTTCAAGGGTTGTAATGCGCATATACTTGAGTGTGGATAGAATTTTCAAAAAACCTAGTACGAGTAAATGTGGAATTTCCAGTACAGTATAAATAACCAGGATTTTTTTGTTGTATTCCTACAGATGGTCCTCCTGTATTAGCACACTATGACATTTCTGACACTAACTCTGACCCTGAAGTAGTAAGTGTCAACAATCTGCTAGCAGCTGCTGTAGCTCAGGAACTAAAAACTTACAGAACCCAGGATATGGGAGCAAATTCTTGGCAAAACAAAGGGGATCTGGGGTCAAGTATGGAAACAGGTTAGTCATAATGACCTCCATTTGGGTTTTTTCATTTTATATAGTGTATTTGACAAAAAAATGTGATTATCTCCTTGATGTACATTTGTGCCTTTATACCCTGATTTTTACTAATTTCAAATTTTTAGTGCTGTATGTTTGAGCAACTCTAGTTATCTGGTGCTGGACTTTATTATTCTTATTCTTATTATTTAATTATTTAGCAGTCCTATCTTTAGGACCTGAGAGGCACTATCCGTAGGTGTAATTTACAAAGTTTAACTTTATGTTCTAAAGATCTGTTGAACCAGCTTCCAGCTTTTTTAAATTTTTTTTGGTTGGGGCAGGGTTGTTTTTTTTCATCGGGCGGGGGTTCTTTTTTGGTTGGGGGGGGGTGCTTTTTGGTTGGGGCAGGGGGTTCTTTGTTTGGTTGGGGTGGGGGTGCTTTTTTGGTTGGGGCAGGGGGTTTACGTTGGGGCGGGGGTTCTTTTTGGTTGGGGGGGGGGTGCTTTTTGGTTGGGGCAGGGGGTTACGTTGGGGCGGGGGTTCTTTGTTTGGTTGGGGTGGGGGGTGCTTTTTGGTTGGGGCAGGGCTGGGGGTTCTTTTTTCGCTGGCTGGGGGTGCTTTTTTATTTTTTTTATTGTATGGGGATGTTTTTCTTTGGTTGGGGTGACTCTTCTATATTCGACCTGAGAATCCGGTACCATTTTAATGTACTTTACTTTCTGCTTTGTTATTGCACCTTTTAACAGACTAGTACTACAAGCAAACAAAGTTCAGCATCATGAGGTTGTAGAAGAGAGGTAGATATTTGACCCCACCCACCACCAGGGATTTGCAGCATAGCCTAGGGAGAAGTGGGGGAAATGTTCTCTTGTCAGATCTTTCAACACTTGTTTAAAATTACATATTAGTTACAGTGGGGTTACCACTGAATTAAAGCGATTTCTAAGGCTCTGAACCGCCGGTTGATGCTCGTCTCAGAGGTTCCAGGTCTATCCATTTTTCACTGGACTTTACCCAATGCCAAGTCCATATAGCGCCACGAATTGGGCAGGAATGGCAGATGTAGGCGACTTTTAATTGGATCATTTATTACACATACTATTTTCTTTAAATTCATTGGTTCTCATTTTCATTTTCATTAGTACATGTAACAATTAGAATTGCAACACGTAAAATAATGCGTTTTTGACCCAGATGGCCTTCCATAGAATTGGGTACTGTAGCACACATGAGCTAGTGCTGGGAAGGAGTAAACTTAACCCTTTAAGGACCGTGATTGTGTAAACACGATCATACTGAAGTGTCATTCTGGGCCCGTGATTGGGTATAAGTGATAACCGCACTTCATTTTTTGACTTACTGGGCCATCGTACTTTTGCAGTACAGACTGCAAATGCATATCATTGAATGAGGGAGGGATTGAACTGCACTGCCTAATTGTTGTTTTTTCTTGTGATATCACTTGAGACAGGCATTTCATTTAAAGGACAGAGACATTTTACAGCAGCACGTAGAAACAAAACATCACAGCAACTTGTTTACAGCGAAGAAAAAAACGGGAAAACACTTAAATCTGATGTATTTGACTTAGTTGTATTCTGTTTCATGTGTTTTAATATATATGTTTTTACATAATTTATAAATATCAGGAAACAAGTGGATATAAGCAGATAATGTTTAATTAACTAAATTTATCAGTTACGTTTTTTTTTCCCTTATTACTGATAATAATGGAATTAATTATTTTATTTATACTTATTTTGAGAAAGTAATCGACAGTAGTTTCCATTATTTCGTATAAAGGAAGTATTGAAAGGTCCCTCAGGTCATAGAGTAACACATTTATATACATGTATCTCTAAGCAGAATACATAATAATAAAAATATACTTAATGATTGTTTCGGAACTCGGACCAAATCCTTCGGCGCACTTTCTTCAGCCCTGCTTACAGTGTACATGTATTCAGCTCTGCTCAGATTGAGTGAAACCTCTCACTAATTTGTGATTTGCATTGACTATATGGAAGTATTTACTCCATATGAAAACCAGCCTCTGTAGATGTGCTTTGTGTTTGGAAATCTGCACTTAGCATTCAGTGTTATGGAAACTCATCAGGTCATATTTATGGCCATATGACCTTTTGAGATATTGGCTTTCTATTCTATATTTTATGATTCATGCAATCACAAATGCACTGTCAGAGACCTTATGTTTTACTACTGACTTGATATTATCAGGGTTACAGTAAAACACTACAGGCCGAATGTGACGGTATGACTGTCATTCTCTGTCAAGTTTGATTGTGGGTTTCCTTCACTGTGCATTTGTTTTAATCTTTGGTTGTATTCTGATAAATGGTAGACCTACTGTTTTGTGGCCATATTTATTTATCCTCCTGGTATTATTCAAACAAATTACATGAACAAATGTTTAATTCATAAATACTTGCACTGCTTTTTACCATGTGTCCATGTTAAATGCATGCTTTCAAACCGATACATTAAAGGTTTCAAACAGATACATTACACTTTGCCACCGGGAAAAGGCTTTTGTGGGGTAAAAATGTGTATCTGGAAAAATAAAGCATCTACATAGATTAAAGGGCTAGTCACACTATAGTGTTTATTTGTGGCATTTTTATTTTTAAAAAATCAGACCTATGGAATTGAATACTACCTTTCACACTTGAGCGTAATCGCTGCGAGAAACGCTGCAAAAAAAATAAATCGAAAAAGGGTTTGATTTCTGGACGAAAAACACTGCGTTTTCCAGAGTCCTTCAACATTTGGAGGCAATGTGGATCGGGTGCAGGCTGCTGCATTGCTATAGCTTCGAAGAAGAAGAGAACAAAGTAGAAGAATGTGGGTTCACATCTATAAAATACCACTCATTTGCATATACTTGAAACACGTAGCAGACAAAAAATAGCCTACCGGTAATAAAATAAAAGCAGAGGTAGCCAATTTGATCTAATTTCATTAAACCACAATACTTCACACTGCAGTTTGTTGTTTCTGAGCTGCAGTGTTTACTGAAAGCGGATGCATTTACTTCAATTCAAACAAGAATGGAACAACTCACAAAGCCTGATGAGAGTGAATGGCAGTTACAGTACAATTTGTACCATGAAAGTGAGTGGAGGAAATTTCTGTTCAACCCATTGGTAATTCTGCTGATAGAAAACACAATATATTATAGTAGGTGTTTTGCTTCAACTTTTCTGTTATTTTATGTTTGTATTGCATATCGAGATATGCATTCTGGTGCTTATAAAGAAGCACTGCTAGAATCAAGCGTTCCAATTGACATTGAAGAAGAGAAAAACGCTCATGTGAATACAAAAAATCGCTGCGAATCGGCTGGCGTAAAAAACGCTGTAGTGTGTTTAGCCCTTTACTTGGAGAAGGACAGGCTTTTGGTTGAGGTGGCAGTGACATTTGATTCAATAACAATAAACAATGACTTCAGACATGGATACCCAACAGTCATTGGAACAGTGCCTTTATTCAAATGAGCGTACAGATGTCTTCATTTAAACGTACAGGCTATAAACTGTATGCACTAGGGATGGGAATTTCGAGTAATTTAGTGCCCGAGCGTTAAAAATGGAGTATTCAAACCTAATGCCAGACAATATTATTCTACATATGCACTACAAAAATTACCACGTTAACACTAGAACCGCCACGGTTATACTCATACCTAAAACCGCCGCCGACAGTCATTTATGACGGTACATTTTAAACAACATCAATATTAAAGTGAAAGACAAACTATCATCTGCACAGCCAAAACGCTGTATTTAAATGAACAGTTAAACATACAGGTTTATTTTCTAACTTACCACATTAAAAGCACCACTTGAAAAAATGAAAAAATATAATAAACATTTCAAAAGAAACTAGTGTGTAAACAGGTATATGTACATACAAAACTGTAAAAACTGTAAAAGTAATTTTTTATTAAAAACGAAAGTAACATGTTGGCTCTTGCGTGTCATTCGGTGCAGCACTCTGCTGCTTTGCAGTTTTCTGGTTGAAATGTTTCTGCTGAAGCACTGTGGCTAGCTTCATGAAATCTCTCTAACTGATATTTTTCATGGTGCATTCCTTGCACATTGTCCATTTATGACTTTTCCGAAATAAATACAATCACATAACTTCAGACACGCAGAGTAATTTAAATTTGAAAACCTCAATCCGTCAAAATGACTTCTGAGGCTAGTATAGGTGAATAAAATATTGTAATGACCCCTGAACTTAAGGCTCAAAGCAGGAGACGGAGACGGGATTCAGGCACCAGCAAAAGTACTTTATTAAACAGGGTCCGTGTTTGGGTCAGGACCTCACCACAAAAACCTTCCTCCTGTCACAATCCTAAAAACTCGCTCACTTTCTCAAGCCGCTCGCTTCTATTCCACACACACAGGCTCCGGTTTTATCAGTCCCCTCATACACAGAGAAGAGAGCGGACCACTACTCTCATTGGGGGGCAGGGGGCAGGGCAGAGCAAGGGCTGTAGATGACATGGTCCGCACCCAACAACGGCACACACACACACACAACCAAAACCAGTGGTATGGTCCCTCCCCGGAACAGTACAGATAACATGAATGCACAGGACCAGATAAAACAAGATAAACGAACGAGACAAAATGTCTTGCCGACCTGAACTGACCGGGTCGCTACAATTGCATTCACGAAAATATATTATTATTTAATTTTTTTCGAGTACTCTTACCCGCCCCTAGTATGCACAACATTATTTAACTTGTTATAAGTAAAGTTTACATTTATTTATTTTATTTTTTTGTAGGTCACATAAATGCAGAGTTTGCAACTGGTGATTTGTCTACTTGTGGTCCTCTTCAAATCAAAGAAGAAATAAATATTGCTTCATCAGACAGTGAAGTGGAAATCGTGGGTGTGCAAGAAAATACAAGGTACAGATCACTTTTGCTTTAAATATATAAATGTGTAACTAGGAGGTGAACTAGTTTTCTAACTCTACCTCATCATAAGAAGTAGAAAATTCGGTTCAGGAAGAAATTCACTTTTATAAGTTATTTCTTCATGTAGTTCAAAAGAAAATGCTAAATACTTGTTGCTTTAACAAGCGTTTTCCAATAACCCTGTCCAAGAAATATAGTGGCTTTTTTTATTATGGCATAAATACATCTTAATATCATTAAATCTCTAGGAAAGTCAATTTGTTTAAGTTGCCTTGTTAGCCAACTCATAGGTCTTTTTTAATGTTTGTTTTTTTTTGTTTATTTTTCAGCAAAGTTAATATGTTAATTAGAACTTGCCTTGTTGTGTTTTGAGACCTGTAGCTCTCCTGCAGAAAATGTTGCATTGAAAGTTTGAATCTGCATATGGCCTTTTCTTGCTTGTAGGCAAATTTTATATTTGCAAGTCTGATCATTGAAGCTTTAGGATTTCTAACATGTAAATGAATTAGCAAGCAATGCATGTTTTCTTAATAGGTTTAAGTTGTGCCCCAAAAATATCTTTGTCATAATAAGAGGAAGGGGGCAGAAATTGTATGACTTGGTGGCAAATGGTGATTTGAGGCTATCCAAAATTATCATGGAATGAGAAAGCCCTCAATGGTTGCATCTGTAAAGTATATTTTATAGAGGCTACTTTTTTATGAACAATGGTAAATAAAGTTAACTACCCTGTATTTAACCTTTACTCCTTTATGATTATTTTTTTGTTCACTTCTCTTCAGGTGCATCCATCCCAGAGGAGGTGTAATTCATAGTATTTCATCTTGGAAGCATGGCCCCATTTCACAGTACAGCAGCACAAGACAATCTCACCTCTGGACAGCTGTTTCACCCCAACCCAACTGGTCATCCCCGCCAGAAGTAGTAGACCTCACTTTGGATGAGGATGCTAGACGCAAATACTTACTGTGATAACCTGTGCACTGATTTTTGTTTTCTGTGGTGCAGAAATATAGCTTCACCTTCAGGAGGCCCTCCCTGGTGTTATGGAATACTTCTAATTGTGGACACTTCCTTTATTGAGTGCAGTTTATTTTTAACTTAAATATAGCAATATTCATTTATACCTCACTGACCTAGAGGTATCATGGTTTTTAAGTAAAGTTTCTTAAGCTAGCTAAAGTTGATGCTAAATTTTAAAGACAACTGGAGTTCTAAAAGGTGCAGGAACTTGTTTAAAACTTTACTCAATCATTTTTTTTTCCATTTTCACAGTCATACAGCAGTTCACATTTCTATAGCGCCTTTCATCACAAGGATTCCAAAGAACAATTAAACCATCTAATTCAGAATTTCATAAAACAGAAATTGAGATAAAAACATTGGTTTTAATTGTAAAAAAAGCTAGTTCGTAGAAATAGAACAATTAAAATATAAAACAAAAATGTAATACAACTAGAATTTTAAAAAGGACAAAAAGAAAATGCAGTTTTGATTGTAAATTAGAAAAATACATTTTCAATCTAGACTTTAAAAACAGTAAGAGCCCCAGCCACAGCATGCCATAATTTAGGAGCTTTACAAGAAAAGGCCCTTTCTCCTATATTTTTATTCACCCTAGCAGCAGCCCTGCATCCTGTGGTGTAAGAGTGTGGTTAGGAGTATACAGGATCAATAATTCCTGTAAGAAACTGGGGTTTAATCCATTCAGGGCCTTGTAAGTTAAAAGCAAAGTCTTAAAGTAAGTTCTAAACTGCACAGGGAGCCAGTACAAAGAGGCCAAAACAGGGGTAATATGTTCACTTTTTCTGGTTTTAGTCAGAATGCTAGCCGCAGTGTTCTGAATGAGCTGTAAGCGAGACAACTTGTGTTTTGGGATACCAGAGCAAAGTGCATTGCAATAATCAATTCTAGGTGAAACAAAGGCATGCATTAGTCTTTGAGCATCAGATACATAAATAATAGGTATGTTTAGCTATATTTCTAAAGAGACAAAATGGATACTTTACTAACTTTCCTAATATGAGTGGGCAATCAAGAAAGAGCAAATTACACATCCAAATACCACACTTGTGTGGCTGAATCCCAGGCAGGATATTTGTAACATCACGTGCTGCATAATGATGTAATATCAAGTGGCCTTTTCATATAATGCACAGGCCTAATTTGTAATTATAATTGTTTGGTGGCTAGTAAACTTCTCTTTTAGTCTAGAAATGCACCTGCAAGTTTTAGCAACACTTGGTAAGCATTGTGGTATTGCATCTTACAATATCAGATTTGAGGAAGTTCACAGGTAGGTCATTTAATTCTTCATTTCTTTTATGGTACATTTGCATTCACAAGATACCACTGAACTACCTTTTTTACCTCCATTAAGCAAACAGGTAAAATCAGGAATTTTATAGCTTCGATTCTGTGTACAACTTTTTTTTTTCCGGGTTTCACTTTTTAAAAACAAATACAAACTTAATTGGAAATGGTTGTCTTTAAAATTTCAGCATTAAAAAAGTTTGGGGGACTTTCCTTGTACTTCCCTAACATGAGAATATACTGTAACTTCCATATAGAATATTAAATCTCTTAGCATCCTGACTTCCTCGGATTGTGCACTGTTTCAAAATTATGTATGTTCTATTAAGTTGGTTCTGCTATTTTTTTTTCTTAAACATAAAGAAGATGGTTTTAATTATAAGTGAGCATATATTGCATATAACATCAACAAAGTGGTGTGACCTTTCAGGAATATATTATGTATTTGGTGCCAGACCTAATGATGGATGAGACATAGATTGGGTGCTTTATGCATGGCATCAACTGTAATATGAATATTGTGGAACATTCTCTTTTTAACTATTTGTACCAAACACTGTATGGTGAAGTTGACGTTTTCTTTGCCTGTGATATTTTAAATGCACTGTCGGCTCACTTGCTCAAAGTTCAATACCAGATTAGCTTCCTAAAAGTTCCTATACCTCATGTAGGTTGTATACGTATGTAATAAAATATTTTGGCAAGTCTGCTAAATGTTTGTAAAGCAGTTGCGCATACAGTGGTCGAAGTGTAATATATTCATATGTCCATATTTTCTGGATAGTATAAAAGGGAATTTTTTAGCCCTCTTAACTAAGAGCTCATTTGTAGGCTCATCTATTTTCATATCATGTTCTCCCTCTAACCCCCTCCCCCCATAAAACAAGTGAATATGGGGGGTTGTGTTTTGGTCATGTACATGTTCTGTTTTAATCCCAAAGTGTGTTATCTCATAAAAACTGAGGTAGATTTACTAACTTTTTACAAGAGTTAGGTTCATCCACTGGAAATCACTAGCACTAAATATCAGTTTAATCTAGGCATTTTGTCATGCATGGCTGACTATGCATTCCTCCGATCTGGTAATTACTTGCAGCTTGAAACCGTTATGCAGCAGACTTGTTCAAGGATGGCCAGGGGAGCTTCAGATGTTGTCAAATGGTTAGGGGTCTCCCTGATTAACTTGATTTGCAATATAAACCCCAGCGAGATCTAAATTGACATAACTAGCACTGAGAATGTAGATAACTAAATGAAATTACTTTTAATTTTAACCCTTGTCAATATGGGGTGGCCTTCAGAGGGTTTGTATGATATTTTACATATTTATGGAAAAGTGGGAAATCTAACAATTCTATTTTACAGCATGGAGCACATACAATGCAGGCAGTTATGACTAAACAAATCACACCTATAATTAAAACACAGGGTTTCCTAATGCGCATTTTTGTTAAGACCATAATTTTTTACTTTCAGTATTTAATTAACTAAGAAAACTGAGTGTTATTATTTTATTTTGTTTTGTCTTGCATTGTGCAAGGCCTTGACCTGCTTGAAATTTTCAGTTTGTAGTATAAAAGTAAACTATTTTAAAGCAAAATAAATAGTGTATTATTTAAAGACTATGTTGTGGTGTGTTGTCATATTTTAAGGATTGTTTTACCAATCATCCTTGTCTGATCTTGAATAATGTATGGGTCAAGTCATACAGTAAAAAAAATTTAAAAAATGAAATATTCATACTTCAGTGTTATGTTGCAAGGGGGTATAAAAAATTATTCAGAATCTGTATGTAGTAGCAAGTGTGAAGGCTGAAAAAGGGAAAATAAAGCTTTTAATGCAGATTGTGTCTTTGGTCCTAGCTTGCCTAGATAATTGCAGCCAGCATTCCTGGGTAAAATTAAATCAGAGCCATAACTGCCTGACAAGAACAATGTAAGTTAATTGAGTTGCATTATCCATCTTCCTTTCTTCACACTTCCATAGAGTGCAAGGCCAGCCTACAGGGGTTAAGGACAAACATCTCAGTTGGTCCTTATTAATATGCAGTGTATTTCTCGTCAGAAGAGCTCTGCACTGGCAGTGAAACTGCAAATCTCAATAAATGCGGGATTACAATCTTGATCATTTTGTTTGCTGAGTCACAAATGTTTGTTTACCATTGCTTCTTGAGCATATGGTGTAAACTGATAAAACAGTTTATCAACCTTGCATGTCTCCAGACTGCAACCAAAATGGTTCCAAATGCTGTATTAAAACGAGCAGAAAATGAAATATGGTAACCCCAGTTTCATGCAATGTGAGTGACGGTGACCAAACACATGTGTGTACTGTTGTGTAAAAAATTACCTTAAAATGAACAGTTGCATTCAAGAAAAACAAAACAAAAATAAAAATGTACTAAGGGTTGTGTGTGCTCACGTTCCAAGGACAAAATGCCCCAAAAATGTGAAATAAAGAAAATAATTAATGAATTGCTGAAACGAAGCAAAAAGGTAATACATTAAAAACATAATAATAATAAAAAAGAAAGTGAAACTGTTACGGTAAGCTGAAAAAAAGTGTTTTGTAAACTATTTATTTATTTATTTATTTCTTAGCAGACGCCCTTATCCAGGGCGACTTACAATTGTTACAATTTTTTTATGTTTGTCTGTTGCACCCAACAGCCTTTTAAAGTGGTGATATCAAACACAAAAGCCCAAGTTAGGAGAAGCAATTGGGGCAACCTTGTCAAGCATCAAGCAAATAGGCACAATTGGAAAGGTGCTGGGGCCCAACATTCACACAATTGTTGCTTCTAACTTGGCTTCTTTTTTTCATCGCTTCACTTTACATTGGAATGCTCTTTGTACAACCTCAAGTGGATTGTGACCATTCCCTTATCAGCTGGGTTGTAACCAGAATAAAGATGCTGAGACATGTGCCAAGTAAAGTGCTCAATACAGACTGAAGTGTTCTTGGTTATCCTTACAAGCACTACTACAGAGAGAAAGACAGACAGGGAATGGGAGAGGCGTCAACACAGGCGCAGACAAGTATACTTTGGGAAGAAACACAGACAACATGCAGGTAAGGCACAGGTAGATCAGGGCACACATGGACAGACATTTGGCCCATACAAGAATACCTCAAAGAGCATGAATTAGTATATTTCCAACAATGAAGATGATGAACAAGACCAATAATGGCAACGAGTGCATGGGATAATGAGAATGCAAGGTAAGTGTATGGGAAGTGACAGTTGATGGGGCAGGCATTGCAGATCCAGGGCTGGGGTGTTGGAGCCTTTTTTTTGGTTGTGCATTGTCAATGTTTTTTTGTTACAGATGTGACTTTTGAGCTAATAAGGGAATGGTCACAATCCACTTGAAGTTGTACAACAATTGTGTGAATCTTGGGTCCCAGCACTGTTTTTCTTATAGATATAACTTCTTTTTTTACTTCATCAAATAATGAATAAAGTGAGGGAAAGATATTAGACAATGTGTATGGTAAACAGACAAGACGAGTAATAAGTAGAGTTATATAACAGAAATTAGAAGATTTTAAAGTAAAATAATGGTATAAGGGACTTTTTGACAGTATTGAAAGTGTAAACATTGTATTCTTTTAGTTGCAAATGTACATCCATCAGTGGTGAAAAAAATATGTATATTTTGGTAGGTATTGATATTTACGTAGGTACAAAACTACAATGTTATGAATGGTTAAAAAGGTACATATGCATGTCAGTGCTAAAGGGTAGTATACTAACACATTTTAATGCTGGAAAAAAACATTATTCTCCTTGATATAGTGGTGTTATGAACTTAGGCCAATGTAAGGCATTTGTAAAGCATTAGATCTCTTCATAAAAGGCCATATACATGTCCTTTGCATTTCTTGGCCAAGGTTTGACTTCAATGAGTGCATCATTTGCATGCACCCATTTTCCAGTAGCACCAACAGCAAGAACAGACACATAGTGTCCTGAAGTAACACCCTGTCCTTGGTGTGTGAAAATGGAAGATAATTGGTAATTCCTGTTGTCCACAGTAATGTTGCTCTTATGCACAGCAGTAAACTTGGCATTGTGTCGCTTTGTAATGGTCCCGTCTAGTTTGGTTTCCCAAAGCATAAGTTGGACTGCAATCATTTTTCCTGCTGACTGAATAAGTTCACGTTTCATGATTGGAGAAGTTTTGCATTGCCTACATTTGTTAACAATCTGTGATCAGCTTGGTTGGTGGCTCTGAGTCGGGCACGGTTAAGGAGGTTACCAAAAGTTCTGTCCTGTTTCTGGCGCATTTTAAGTGTGGGTTCATCATACGGAAGCAAATACCACAGATCCACAGATACCATGGAGCCAGTCAGTTTGTGTAATTCCTCTTGAGTAACTGGCACATAAGGTGGATTCTCATGCACAGGTGGAAGCTGTAGCAAATCCCCCAGAAGTAAGATGTTGATTTTTCCAAACCAGCCATCATCTGTGTTAGCAGTCTGGAAAATCTCACACAGACTAAGATGGATGTGCAATAAGGTGACATTGGAAATCATGAATACCTCATCAATAATGAGGAGGGTCACATCTTGCATGTCTATACGAAGGCATTGCAGAGGTTCGATTACACAGGTGTTTTTCCATGCTCCACTGGAAGCATTAGTAGTCTGTGAATGGTCATCCCATTGATATTGTAAGCTGCAACTCCAGTGGGTGCTGTGATTGCCACTTCTTTTCCCAGGCTTTCTCTCACCCATGCTGTGACAGTTTGAATGAGACAAGTCTTCCCTGTGCCTCCAGTGCCACTCACAAACATGCAGAGGATGGGAGCTTTTGTCTCAGTTTGTTGTTGCAAAGTTTTGGCAATGTGGTCAAACACTCTGTGCTGATCTTTATTAAGGCGCTTCAGCATGTCTTCTACATTTTGTAGAAGAGGTTGTGCCGCCACATCTCAGAAATTCAGCCATTGCCTCTGCAGCCTGCAGAGGAGAACAGTGAACTTGATTTTCAGGTCCTTCTGTTTCAATCTCATTGTCTTCTTCAGCCTCTATTTCCTTTTGTTTTTGTTCTACTAGTCGAGTTAACTCATCAGCTGCAGCTATTTGTTGTAGTTGGTCATGATAGGCCATAGCCTTTTGAAGGCTTCCACATAGAAATGGCACCCTTCAGGAAGAAGGTCTGTTCTGTCTTTCCATGGCTTGAAAAGTAGGAGGCTAGCATATACGTCGTTCTCTGGGTAGTCTTGTACACTGTAATGGTAATGATTGATTAAGTAGGGCGTGCTTCTCTTTTTGATGTATCTAAAGGGAAATATGTAACAAGGGAAGTTTTCAATTTTGGGCTTCTCTGTCACCACATCATGCCATGCAATGAAATCATAGAGGCTCATGTCTTGCAGAGCCTCCGGACGTTTTGGGTAGTATGAGTCAATCCAGGAAGGAAAGTGGATGTCAGTTGAGTCAGGATTTTCTTGTGCTAGCATGTCAATGTCTTCCTTGGATTTCAGCCGACGGCTAGAAACCTTTGTTACATCAATCCACTTGATGGCTGTCTGCGGATCTGTGCCATAGAGAGGTAAGCCAAGGAGATTGTCTCTGTTGGACAAGCTGCGGAGTGCAACATTTCACAGTCTGCTGGCCAGAGACTTGTTTGAGTTGATGTCATTCATGATGCCAAGGGCAAAACTATTCTCAGGTTTTGAGAGGTATTTTGTAATGTAGCGGTTGAGGGCTGTAGATTGTTTACCAATTAACTGAATATCCATATTGCTTGCCCAAGCTAGCAAAATGGCTGGATTGTAGTCATTGGTTGTGACTTCTGCACTACTCCATGGTAGTCTGCCATGATGTTTGAGTGCTTTCCGGCCAGCAATGGCCACAGCCACATCTCAGATTACCACCACGGTTTGTTCTTTTCTGGGAAATCCAAAGCGACAAACTATCACCACCTTGTATTTGATTTTCTTGGATCTTAGACAGTACTTGTTGCATTTATGTTGCTGCCATTTCAAGACACAGTCTCTGAGTACAAGCGCTATCAGGTCATTTGGAATGGTACAGGCGACATGTTGATTAATGTACTGTGCAATGAGGTGGGGGAAACTCCAATAAGTGGTGCATCTTCCACCCAAAGAATCATGTGGAAGTGCTGCATTCCACGACCCTGGTACTCTCTGCAGCAAAAGTAATGTGTAACTTTCTACAGAGGGCCATTTGGGGATGTGATAAAATTCAAGATTGCAAGAAACTTGTGCATGAACCGAGATACACTGACAGGATCTCATCCGACAAGTTCACTGATGGGCATGTTTGCAAACCCTGGTCCATTCACCTCCTTTATGTATTGTCCCAGGTCAGTCCAGGTCCATTCTGCAGGACTCAGTGTGACAAACCATGTTGCTGCTCCGTATGCTTGAGTCATAGCATCCACATCATTTCTTGGTTTACGCCAGTATTGTGGAGTGTTCCTTAAACGGGAGAAAATGGTTGTAAGATCAGATTCAAGGTCATCATTGGACACCTGTTGCAACCACTGTGCTGCTGTCATACGTTCCCGGGGACGGTGCACCTTCAGCTTATGGTAAATGCCTCCGTTAATCTGGCGAAGATTTCCCTGATGCTGCAGGTGAAAGATATATTGCTGATTCAGCCTAAATTGTGGGTGGCATGACTGAAGCTGAGCTTTGACAAACTCTGTTGGATTCAAACGGGGCGTCCGTTCAGCATGCATTCCATGAATTCCATCAGTGTAAAACACAGTCGATCAAGTTTTTTCCCCCCAGTCTTCCAGAGCGTCATCCTGTATGTGAAACATTTGCTAAAGATCAGTAGCTGTACTTTTCTTTCACGGTGTATGGGATTGTGACAGAAATATAATGAGTTTTGGTTGTAAATCTCCCTCCCGACCTGTGAGGGCGCTAAGCAGTGAAAGGGGAAGTCTTTGGACAGGCTGGCCTGACAGTTCTTTCCCCGGGCCGGGAAGTCGGTCAGTCTGGAAGAAGGCCAGACTCTGTTGCAGGAACGTATTGACCCGGAAGGGAAACGACGTAGCAGCTGCAGATTGTAGAGACAGCTGCACTCGTTTACCAAGAGGTCATGCGTGGTAGCATAAGAGGGGGCGGAGAAACACAATCTACTCCTTCGCTTGGTTTAAAGAGAGAGAAACTGGAAGGACCAGGAGAAAGCCCTAAGAGAAATAAAGAAAAGGATTCGTGAGTGTTTTGTGTTTGTTTCTTGCTGTGTTTGTTAGTAATTGTCTTTTGTTTTTGTAAATCACTAGACGGCTAACACGTATCCAGAGCTGTCGCCCAGGGCCAGCACTACCCGGAACAACACTACACCACAGTCACTGTATAATTGTTATCACCCACCACGAGCACTACTGCACGCAGTATACACCGTGTATTGTATTATTGTGGGGCGGATAACGTGTATTATTATTTGGACTGCAATCCATTTATTATTGTTACTTTCATGCTGTACACATTGGTTTGTATGGCCGGAGGTTTATCGTTTGGTCGCCAGAAGTTATAAATAAAAGACCCCTTTTCCAAAATGAATTATAGTTTCCTGGTGTGTGATTATTTCTGCACTGCATCACCTCTGCACCTGTTTCCAATCAGCAGCCACTTTGCCACATTGCCCCATGATATCACCGATTCGAAGGACAGCCTTTGCATCTTCCACGGCTTTCTTTGCCTCCCACTTTCTTCCAGTTTTCAACACAGGTGCTGCCTCCCTTACACATTTGTTGTGTGACTTTACTAATGTCATTTCCAGTCTGAACTTGGCACACTTAAGCTCCTCGGTTAGAGCAGAGACTAGTAGCTGCAGTATTCCTTTACCATAAAGTCCCACGCTGCTGAGGCAGCGTGGAACTCCCAACCATTTCCTGACGTATGAACTGATTAAAGCCTCCAGCTTCTCTACTGTTGTCAAAGAAACCTTGGACACAGTCAGTGGCCACAGCAGCCTCGGCAGTAGAACAAACTGAAAGCACCAGAGTTTTAGTTTGCCTGGTAAAGCACTGCTGTCTATACTCTTCAACTCTTCCACTGCTTGTTGTCTAATTTCTCCCACACGAACTGTTTCCTTTAGATCCCCGTCATACCATCTCCCCAGACTTTTCACTGGCTTCTCAGACACTGTTGGTATGACCTCACCATTAATGTAGAACCTTTTATCTGCTACTTTACCTTTAATTATAGAGATGCTCCTTGATTTAGTGGGCTTGAATTACATTTGTGCCCATTCAATGTTATTGGTTAACTTGCCCAATAACTGATTAGTGCAGGCTACTGTTGTAGTCATGGTGGTCATGTCATCCATGTATGCTCGAGTTGGTAGTCGCATTCCAGAAGCTCTCCTCCCACTACTCATTTTGATGCCCTAATAATTACTTCCATTGCCATGGTAAAAGCCAGTGTATATATATATATATATATATATATATGCAGTATGTATACCTGTACCTCAGCAGAGTGGGACTTTATGGTAAAGGAATATTGCAGCTACCTGTCTCCGCTCTAACCAAGGAGTTTAAGTGCTCCAAGGTCCGACTGGAAATTACATTAGTAGAGTCACACGACAAATGCGTAAGGGAGGCAGCACCTGTGTTGAAAACTGGAAGAAAGTGGGCGGCAAAGAAAGCTGTGGAGGATGCAAAGACTGCCCTTCGAATTGGTGATATCATGGGGCAAGTTCAGCATGGAAGATGGGGTCATGGTCTTGGTTCAGCTCCTCCTTCATGGCACAAGGCAGCCCCAGCTCAACGGAGGAAGCTGGTAGTCAACGAGGTGCAAAAGGAGGAGGAGAGGATGAGGTGTGTAAAGGCCATTTCCCAGGCCAAGCAGGGAGAATGGATGAGATGGGAGAGTGTGGAACAACGCAAGATTGGCTGGCAAGACCTATGGTCAATGGAACAGAGCAGGATCAGTTTCCTTATAAGGTCAACATATGATGTTCTCCCATCACCACAGAACCTAAACCTTTGGGTAGGAGAGGATCCCTCATGTCCTTTGTGTTCATCACATGCAACATTAAGGCACATTTTCACAGGATGTAAGGTGGCTCTTAGCCAAGGATGATTTACTTGGCGCCATGACCAGGTGCTGCGATGTTTGGCCTTAGCATTGGAAGACAAGCGTAACATGACCAATAAGTTGCCACCTGTTCCATCAAAACATTACACACAAAAGACAACATTCCTCCACCCAGGAGAGCAACCACCAAGAAAAGGTGTTAAAACCAATCCTCGCCCAGGACAACTGGAAGCTGCTAGAGACTGGAAAATGCTGGCAGATGTTGGTCAACGGCTTATTTTTCCACCCGAGATTGCCACCACTAGCCTTCGACCAGATATTGTCTTGTGGTCTGGATCAGCACACTTGTTCACCTGGTAGAGTTAACAGTGCCATGGGAGGATGCTGTAGATGAGGCGTATGAGAGGAAGAAACTGCGGTATGCTCAACTAGCCACTGAAGCGGAACAGCGAGGATGGAGAGTCTGGGTTTACCCAGTGGAAGTGGGATGTCGAGGATTTGTGGCACACTCTACAACCCGGTTTCTCAGAGATGTCGGATTCAATGGCCAAGAGTTGCGTCGCACAGTGAAGAACTTATCTGAAGCAGCAGAGAGGAGCAGCAACTGGCTGTGGTTGAGACGGAAAGATTCTGGCTGGGGATCTCAAGCACAATAGAAAGAAAGAAAGGCTGATATACAGGTAAGTAAGCTGGGCTGAGTTGAGTGGGGACGGAGGGGGTGATGCTGGGACGCCAGAATCACCGTCGAGCCCTCTTGAGGTGTCGTGGGCTAGTCGACGAAACACCGAGGATGGAAGGTGCCCACTTGAAGACCCCAGAGATGTACCCTACTTAGCTCAATCCAGACGGTTGTCATGCTGATGCGCTGGGAGACCGCACTATGGTTGATCCCCGAGCCAGCATCGCAGCCGTTGTGTGTGCTGATGCGCTAGGGAGGCAATAAGCTGATCCCTGGAGCCAGCATTACACTTCAGCCATCAACACCAGACAGAAGGATATCTACATCATCATATGGAAGGAAGCGCAAATGGATGGAGACATGTATGGATCACATTAGTTTACTGTGAAGCTACGTCTTAGTTGGTGCTTATCTTGGCGAGAGCCAAGTTCAAATCAGCATGAAGTTTTAACATCTACTCTCATGTAATGGAAATCAATCAATCTTACCACTAAGATACTGTATAGGCCCATTCTCAAAACAGCACGGCTAAATATTTAAAAGTTAATATTCAAAATAAGTAGGCAACTATTACTAATTAATTTTTTTATCAAAAAAGCCACCTTCACAATATTAAGAATCTGTCATCCACCTAACATAGCCTACCTTATATAACAAATGTGTCAGTTTCATTAATTTTTTTAACCAACGGTGGATAATGCATTGCTGAGTTTGTTGCGCTCACGTATCAGGTGGTGTCTGGAATGATCCAAATGCAATTAAAACAGTGGGAGGAGGCATGAAATAAATATACTTATAACTTCTCTTATGCAATTATTTCAATAGCGATTAATAAAATCAGTCATAACAGTGCGTCTCATGTGCCTTATAGAAAAGTGAAAGAGCAGCACGCCACACCAGCATGGTGTGCTGTAATGGAATCAGAGATGAAAAGTTCTGCTCGGAGAGAATAGTAGTGAGTAGCTGGCGAGCCCAACGACCCAGGAATTTTTTTTAAGGCAAGCGAAGCAAGGTGGGAATTATTTAAGACGAGCGCAGCGAGCTGGGAATTTAAGGCGAGCAAAGCTGCTGGCATCAAGTAAATCAGCTCATTTTTGCTGTTTAATCTACTATTTGTTATTGTAAACAAGTAAAACTCCAAAGAAAAGTTTATTAATTTCTACATTTATTTATTTAAAAATATTTATTTCTAAATATATTTATTCCTCTATGCATTTATTTAAAATCATTTATTTATTTCTACCTAATAAATTATTCCTTTTTTATTTTTAATTAAATGAGGAACGACAATTTATCAGAGATCAGAGATTTAGACAAGGAAGCTACATGCCACTGTTGTGTACAATTCCATTCTATGGTATCTACCAAACAAACAGGAAACTGGATATTTTCAAACAGGAAGTGGAATATTTCCCTAGAATCGAGCAGAACTTTCAGTTTTTCAGCAAAAGCTGGTCAGGCATGTATGTAAGCTTAAAAAATTAGCGCATTTAAACAACAGCGCAGTGGCTAAGGCTGTGTGCTCTTCAAGGACCTCATGTTGCAAGTTCAAACAACGGTAATTTTTTTTTGTGCGATATGTGCTGTTCTAAAACATAAATAAATTGTTTAATCTAAATTGTGTGGATATCAAACTGCTTGCATTCCCTGGTTTATTTTGATGTTGACCAACATGTAAAATCACATGATTGGTAGATATCCAGTTATTTAGCTTTTCTGTTTGAAAAGTCGCTACACACTATTAAAAAGTAAGAAATGGAAAAGGAGAATAACAATTTTTCCTTAGTTTGACGACTTATATCTCATTGTGTATAAGAGGTATGTACATTTTTTTTTTAAATTTGATGTAATAAAGTTTCAAACGTTTGGTACAGGTACAGATGGTAATTCTAAGTGATTTAGTAGACCGTCAGGAGTTTGACGCATGTGCGGATCCGGACCCCCCATCCCCCCCTACCCCACCTTCATTAAAAATGTCAACATATTGTTTGCTTTTACAGAATGTTTCGTATCAGGTATCCCCCCTTCATGACAGTCTTGCCACAATAAACTGTCAGTGAAATAACCATTAATTCATTAAAACAGAAACAAAAAAACACATGGTATTGAAATAATAAACCTTCAGGGAGTATCCATCATTTATTTATTTATTAAAAACTGTAGTATTATACATAACCCTTCAACGTAGCGCCGAAGCAGAACCTCAAAATAGTAGCTGTTACGGCCAAATCATAGCCAAATCATAGCCGCATTGGCATCTCTGCATGATTAGGGGTATAATCAGAAAAACTGGAAATATGCACATCCTTACTATACTGTACATATGTATATAGAGAAAGATATGTTAAATACACGCCAGTAGCAATCCACCGCATTTGGTGTATTCATGTATCAATATTGTTAACTAAAGGACTGACATAACTATACAATTATGGGTAATATGAAATATTTTAAGTATCAATCTATGTTAAACGTAAGGGTTTTTATTAACCGTTCCGTGTTGCCAAGACGCTGATTCTCTGAGGACATCTGCTGTCCCTCTGGTCCGTCCTCATTGGTGTTGTCGGAGTCTCTCTCCCAGTTTGAACCTTCTGATTCGGAGGCATACGACTCGAATTGATACGGGAGAATCTGTGTTTTCTCTCTCTACATCAGATCCATCACTACATGATTCACATTCATAAGAGGTGTTTGAAACTGATAAAATTAGGCTATTCTCACTTTCACTGTCAGTCATACTGGCAGATGCAAGGAGCCTGCGGGTATCTCCCTCTGTGACGTCACAGTCTCCTGGCCCTGAACCAGGAAATGGCGATCGCCCCGGGTATTATTTGATCCATTGTAGCACGATTAAATATAATTTGGTAAAATGAATGTGATTATATGTTCACGTGAGACCTGTTAATATTATTTTTTATGTTTTTGGTAAAAGTCAAATTCCATGACATAGGCTCTTTAAGTGAGAAAAAAAAACATTAAGGGAATTAAACATGACATTTAATACAGCTTACTTGACTGCAGTATTAAACCTGCCATTCACTGCTAATGAAAATGAATGGTTTGGAAATAACTGAAATATATGACAATGTGCTTTCAAAATATCTCAAATATAAAACATTTCATTGCAGTCGTCTGCTGCAAAGATTAACCACTCTGCAGAATGAGTCAATAAACAAGTGAGTTACTGTTTTAATATCACTCATGTCTTAACAAGTTGTGGTTGTATTTGAAGTAGCTGAATGTGGTAGCAACCAAGGAGCTCCTAAAGTGGCACCAAACTATTGGATTTGGCGACCAATTGTTTTGGCCCAGGAGCCATTGGCTCTTAAGGCAAAAAGTTTGTCTGCAGCCCTGCGTTTTTCACCAAATTTAGGCTTTGTTTATCAGGTTATTTGAGTTAGGAAATATATGTCTTTATTAATTAGCATCTACTATGAGCAACAATAATTATGCTGTAAACAGATTTTTTTCTCTGTGTGGCTCAATATAAACAATGTCAGATTGGCTTTAATGAAACACTATTTGTCTTACACTACAAAAGAAATAGAACATGATCAAAAAACATAAACTATGGAAATACTCAAAATACCAATCTGACTGTCTACTGTAAAGTTTAACCCTTGGAAACAAGCTCTAGTGAGCTTGCAATTAAAGCTAAGAAATGTGTCTGAGCCAAGGACATGAAAAGGTTAGAGAGTGTGTAATTGCATTGCTGTTTCACATGATTACACGCAGTGCTGGTTACACCCCCTGTCTTACTCTCTGTGCTGTGACAGGAGAAGCCAGCTGCTCTGCATTCCCTGGTCAGGTTACAGCATACTGCAGCATTGCTGTATTTCCTGTCAGGCTGCCTTGGCAACGGAATTTCACATCACACTCGTGGAGACCGAGCACCCTCAATTAAGTTTTGTTAGCTATGGCTCCAGGGACTGTGAGTTTTTACACCCAGTGAGGGAATAATATTATGGGGTCTTGGCAGGTGTTCAATGGAGTACTGAAGCAAGTTAAATGATGTAACACAATTAAAGCTATGTTAACAATAGTAATTAATATTTGAGGTTAAAGGTTAAATGCTCACATTTGTTTCAACCCCTCTTCACCCCACACTGATGCAGTTCATCTTTATGACAGTCGCACAGCACAGTCTACCTCATGGTTCGGATTGGTTGAATTGCCTTTCATTCTCGCAGTGATGTATTACATTAACATCTAAAAGCCCTTCTCTCTAATAGTCTATATCTATGTGAAAGGATCTACACGGCTACATGTTTGTTTATGTTTGCATGAGTTATTATGAATAGCGTATAGGCTACATTTGATAAGAAAAACAAAAATCAAACCAAAGGATGAAACAGGTGAAAAATGACAATTCTTCACACCACCTTGTTTTTTTTATCAAGCAAAATTATCTGAAGAATGGTTTAACCTTTCAGTTTTCACCTTCTTATTTATACTGTATACTTTCACAGCTGATGGGATTGAGACTTATAGTTAAATTTATTGTTAACACAAAGCACTTTATGAACTACATTTCTAGTTGTGTCTAATAAGGGCAATTGTATTTTACAATCTGATCAGTAAGAAGTCTAAAAAGAGGCTACCGATCACTTACACACATTGGATTATAAATAGCGTGAAACATTAATTCGCTGAGTTATATCCCAGGTGTGTGGAGATGCGAGGTATACGATTGGTCAAGACAACAGGGGTCAAGTGCAACAGGTTTTTAATCATTTTCAATAAACTGTAGTTAAGAAAAACAACCACAATTAATTCTCTTGTCAAGCCCTCTTTTTAAGGTAATTGTACAGTTCAGACCAGTTCCTCCAAGAATGGGCTTCCAAGGTAAGTAAAAGGTTTTTAAATCAGTCTTTCTTTTGGATAATCCATAAAGCAGTACAAAACAAAATTAATTCCTATTTGTATTTCCCAACAGGACCAGCAGGCGGCACTGTTCTCCCGATCAGTGTATGAAGACAGGTATGTCAAATTGGCTGCCCTCTGGTGACACCTGCAGCAGTGTAGCATACGGTAAGTATAATATAGAACCGTGTCCACGGGTTGGGCCACCCTCTGTATAACCTCCCTTTGTAATCCTCTATTCGTTGTTTCCAGGTCCTGCAACTGCTCTTGGTGGGTACTGACTGGTTGCTCACCACTCTGTTTCTGGGTGGTAGCTCACAGTCCATAAACAGAGTGTTTCCAAATAATAAAGAAAGGATTTCAACACGATTGTCACCATGTGTTTTAACTTTGTTACTTAACCTGACTCTTGTTTCAGTCCGGTTTACTAATGCACCTAACACGACCAGGGTTATGTGGTTGCACATTTCTTTTTATTTTGTCACCCACGCTAACAAAACAAAATTAAACCAAAACAAATATCTATCTCCGTAGGAGCGCTAACTAAACATTCACTGGGACACCCTGTCTACCTCATGGGAAGGCTAAGCTGTTTACCCGCTGCCAAAACAAACATTACACATCCTTAAATAATTCATTTTTAAGTTCAAAGTACAAGGTGATTACGTCATTAACCAAACAGTAATTACTAGCTTAGTTCCAATACAACTCAACAGAACATAAGAACAAAAGAAAGTTTACAAACGAGAGGAGGCCATTCAGCCCATCTTGCTCGTTTGGTTGTTAGTAGCTTATTGATCCCAAAATCTCATCAAGCAGCTTCTTGAAGGATCCCAGGGTGTCAGCTTCAACAACATTACTGGGGAGCTGGTTCCAGATCCTCACAATTCTCTGTGTAGAGAAACCCACAGAGTATGAGGGTTTCACACGGCGGTGAACACTACCTTTTTATTTTACACCATAGCATAGATCTGCGACAAAGTTTGCTGTTGACAACTGTCTGCGGGTCACACAGGTAAGTCACCAGTATCCAAGGGGGGCTTGATTGGGATAAACACATAAGGTAGACTTACCTCCCAAGTCTAAATTGAAATCAACCCCAAGTTGGATTGGAAGTCAGACTTGGAAAAAGGTCCGGTTGCAAGTTGGACTTGGGAAACGGTGTAAGTCAGACTTACTTTTCAAGCCTGGGAAAGGAAGGCTTAAAGTCAGACTAGCCATTTGAAATCAAGAATTCTAAAACAATCAACCTTGTCAACTGGAGTTGTATTATATATTTTTCCATAGTGCTGGGCAACAGTGAAACAGATTTAAAAGGTTTTTTTAAATTTTTAAACACTGAGAAAATCAGCCAATCCAAACCCTCAATAGACACTCAATAGAAAAATAGCACCGAGCTCTCTTTATATCCCACGACCCTCTGCATGTCGCATAACAGATGAAAAGGCAGAATTGCGAATCATTGTAATATAGAATATCTTTGGAGCAGCTATGTTTAAACCTGCTACTGCCATCTAGGTAGTGGAGGGTACTGTGAGAGGGATGTCGCTGGTTCTTGGTGTATCTGTGCCTTTTTGGAAGCAGCTGGGACGCACAGCAGGAGACACGTTGCTAAGGAACTAATTGAGCAGGTAGGCTCGCCCAGCACTGAGCTGATTGGGAGGTCCGGATTGGCTGGGAGGTGTGCCTGGGGAGGCTGTGCGGAGCTCAAAAAGCTCACAGCTTGAGGCTACTGCACGGCCATTGCTACACAGATGGGTGCTGAGCGAAAGCTGGCCCTTTGTTGACATCAAGTAGGAGAGTGTCCACTCCGAAGGAATAACCACACGAAACCCTTCCACTGCAAGACGGTACTCGTGAAGGCATTGCTCAGACGAGGCTGTTTGAAAAGGCTGCTTAAAGAGGCAGGAGTCGCTGTGAGAATGCCGGCACTCTGGGAACCCAGTAGGTCACTTCAGGGAATGTTGATCCCAAACAGTGTAGAGAGGGTTTGCGTAGAGTAGTAGGTTCCTAGAGTGGGACGTTCCTTTTAGTGGGACAAGCGCTCGCTATTTGTGTGGCAAACTTTTATTTTTAGCTCTGCTTTGTTTTCTTTATTAAATGTGACACTAGGGCTACCATTGCTGGTACCCGAGCATCAGCACTTGTGTTATTAACCCGGGCACCGACTTCATAAAACGGCGGCAGACTCACGCATCCTCCGAAACGTGCCCTGCAAAGCTGTCTTTTTTCGCACTGCAGGTCCACATTGAAGTCATCAGACCTATAGTGCCGGAAGACTACAAGGATCTGAATGGCTCCACAGCAGACCCGCAGGTGCCCTGTCGGCCACAGGAGTCGCTGGTGTGTGGTGAACTGAGGATTACCCTGCCGACCTGAACCCTCCCTACTGGGGCGGCGCTCAGCCAATTATGCGCCGCTCCCTGGGAACTCCTGGTCACGGTCGGCCAATGACATAGCCTAGATACAAACCTGTGATCTCCAGGCTATAGGGCGCATCCTGCACTCCATGCGGAGCGCCTTTACTGGATGCGCCACTCGGGAGCCCCTTTTATTCTACTATGTTGATGGAATGCCGTTTTGAAATGTCTTGTTACAATAAATATATGGATCTTTCTGTGTTTGGAAATGGCCATTTATTCAGATGCAGATTTATATTATATGAGAGTAGCTGGATAGAGTACCTGTATAGTTTTAAGACGTTTCAGACTGTTTAGTGCCCTATCCGGCAGTTTTGTCTTCACCTGGCTTTCATCCACTCCCCAGACAATATGCATGCTGTTCCACGGGATATACAATAATAATATAAAATAATATTATAATTTGAAATCTGCCAAATCCACTAGTGGAGGACCTGCCTTATAGCCGATCACTTTAACAGAGAAAGGGCGTCTCAAACAATTCCTATAGAGGTTGAGAGCGCTCCGGGCACATCTGTTTACTGTATCAGTATCTGGTGAGAACTCACCTGGAACATCAACATCCTATATTGGTGCAGCTGGAGCTGCCGACATCTTAGAAGGAATGTGTCGAGACGCAGGTATTTATATATATATATATATATATATATATATATATATATATATATATATATATATATATATATATATATATATATATATATATAATAAAAATAGAATACATTTTCTGTATATTTAGCGGCGGTATCAATTCCTGTTTTTTTTCTCCGTTTTGCACTGCTCTGAACAACTAGAACTAGTTAATTAAGAACTAGACAAGTTAATTTAAACAAACTTTAGGGAGCTCTAACATCCCTCTTGATAAGAGTCACTAGTATTTAATAGTATTTTAGCTTGTTTGCAAATTACCGGTAGTTAAATGAAGTCAAGCTTTTTTTTTTTTTTGCAACATTGTGATTTGCAGTAAACTTGTTTTTTCTGAATTTCGCACTTGTAGGTGGTCTTGCATAATTATTCAAAACTCCTTCCCCAGAGTTGAGGAAAAAACACTTGTGATTAAAAAAATTTCACTGCAGGCATACATTTTTTCTCAAGGCTGAATTGAGGGGAAAGCATATCCGCTACTGCCCTTGAGAAGCTTGCATCTCTTTTTAATATTTGGCCCTTTGTTTTTTAATAATTGCTCAGCTCCTCTAAGTCATTTTTCACATATCTGTTTCCACGCCTTGATTTTATCATACGTCTAGGTTTACCTTTACTGGAGTGTAATTTAACTGCTGTAAACTATATTTTGAATGTACTGTAAAGCCCCACGGTAAACAAGCTATTAGGATAGGTTGAGTTTTCACTTCATATTCTGAGTATACTTCTCATATGGTTTGCAATAGTATGTTAAATGGTTTAAACAAGTTTTATTAAATATAAATAAACCCAGTAAGGAAAGATGCTTGATGTAATTGTTAAAATCCATTTCTAAAATACATCATATATTCACCAGCTGTGCCTGTATTGCATATACTGGTCTCAAAGACCCCACCTGGTCCTTTTACGTCTCTTTACTCGTGATCTTTATTAGCAAAGGGGTCCCGATGATGTTTTACCGCTAGGTGTGCTACACAACACTTCAATCTACACTTCAAGATTTCTATTTGAAGACACTGGATAAATGGAATCTCTCAAGGTAATTTAAGATAATTAAATTACATTGTAATATTTCCTGCGTTTTATTTATTATACTATATATATATATATATATATATATATATATATATATATATATATATATATATATATATATATATATATATATATAAAATGCGTCTACATTAATAATTACCATTTTGAAGGCAGATTGCAGTATCAGTATCTACATGTAAATAATTCATCATTTTTATATAGCAGCTTGATCGCGGTTGTGGGTGTCACCATCTTTCTGTTAAGCAGCTCACCAGCTCTGAGAGTTGTTGAGTTAGTTGAGCCAATACTGCACGTCACTAGCCCTCAGCGGTGAGTTTAAGAACAATTTTGAGAGTTGTTGCTTCTCAGTGTTGAATTTAGGAACACAGCCATATCATTAAATTGGCAGCAAATTGTGCTGATGAATGTCATTTGATACACAAGTCGTGGATAATTATGGCTGCTCTCCTTTTCCACAGGAAAACTACTGTGGCATCCAAATGCTTTTTCCCCCCCTTGTCTGGAAGGTCAACCACCAAAGAAGCCAGCTAAAAAGCACCTTGTCCTCTTGAGACAGCTGGTCCCATGAATCCCCAAGGGGCTTTTGTCTAGACACCTCTCAGACAAAGACAACACTTCCATGAAAGGGAAGAGGCCACAGAATATGAAACGGGCATCTGAAGCTAGACACTCCAAGTGCAATATGAATTAAACCAGTATCAGCATCAGCAGCTTAGTGTGGGGGAAAGGAAACCGAAGAAACGCTCTGTACATTTTAAAAAGGTAGGGAAGAGTTAAAACAGAAGCTCAGACACAAAGAAAGATCCTCCATTAGAGGTTGGTTTACTAGCCTGTGTCAGGGTGGACCTGCCTCATCTGCTTAAAAGGGGAAGAGTGGTGCTTCGCCTGTGCCGAGCCGGGCACTTTCGACAGTGTCGGACTCATTCATGGGCCCTTTCAGCCACCTGCGCTGAAGAGGAAGAAGGGAAAGAAGCAGGTGGAAGCTCCAGCACCCACAAGGGGGGGGCCCGAGCATCCAGCATCCACGAGGGGGAGCACGAGCATCCAATATCCTCAAGGGAGATTTGGGACGGGCTGGTGGACCCAGAGGGGAGCATGAAGAAGGACCTCCCGATGGCGATCAACCTGCTATGGGCCAAAGATGGGGAGCAATGGGAAACCTGGGAGCCGCAACATCACCCAGCTTCCCTCCTAGACGTCACAGTCATGGTATTCGACTACCTGGCTGCAGATATGGGAGGGGCCCCACCATCTCCAGTCACATCAGGAGAAGCCACGCCTACTCCAGCTCCACAGGCAGCAGGCACATCCACACCAGCGCCCAGAGGAGAGCCGCATCAGTCCACAGCGGCAGAGGGAGAGCCGCACACGTCTCCACGGTTGGCTACCTACTGCTCCCACCTCCACTGCCAGAGGGAGACCACCTGTTGCTTCCGCCTCCATCACCAGAGGGTCAGCGCCTGCCCTCTCCTGCCAAGGGTCAGCACCTGCTGTCGCCACCCGAAGGACCGCTTCTGTCCTGTCTTGCAATGGCTTGGGCTGCCAATCCTGCAACACCTGGGGATGCCAAGTCTGCAGCGCCTGAGGCTGCCAGTTCCAACAATGACCATCACTGGTTCATACAGGCCAGGGATTTAAACTAGCAGTAAAATAATAGTTGAAGAAAACAGTCAACTTAGAGGGTTTTCTTTTTTTTAAATAGCCCTCTACATTTTCAGAAAATGTGTTTTATTACCAGTTTAATATCCTATTATGTGTATTTTGGATTAATCCCTTTTGCTGTTTCTGTTTATGTAGGCACAGAGAGAGAGAACTCCATATTCCTCATTGAAGTGTCTTATGCTTGTCGGTCTGTGTTTGCAATCTTTGTTTTTGTGTAAACTGTTAGATGTTCTAGGTGACTGCTTGCAGAAGCCGATCCGTTGGCAGGTACTTCTGCATCCATGACTGCTTTTACTACTGGTGCTATTCGAGCAGTCAACTCAACTGATTGTTCTGTAGAATGCTTTGCTGCAAATTTCCACTCCTAGCTTCTCAGAGGTCCTGGTGATCCCACACCGTTGTTTTTCAAATGTGGCCACGGTGGACTCAAGCAGTGCCTTTCCTACTCCCTCTTACACAGATGTAGGGGTTAATGGTAACTGATATGCAGCACTGATTCAGCCTGTCTTTTAGTAGGTGCTTTAAACTTAACTTCAGGCTTTGTATATATGGATTTATGAAAGTGGTCTCTCTATACAGGTGGTCTGAGAGGAAAGCAGCAGAGCTTTCCAGGCATGCTGTGAGATGTTTGTCTTATTTATACCCCGTTCACAACATGCACAATCAGCACGTCAATGTGAATGACTGAAGGGTAGTTTACACTTGGGAAACGAGGGCGAGAGAGTGGTAATTGACAGAATTCTGTGTTTAGTTTTTATATTTACTGGCCTGTGTGTTTGGTTGCTTGGTTGAGTAGCACACATAAGCCTTTTTCACACTGGCATCCTCTTCCCAGGTCAGGACCCGGTGTCATGCGGGGCAGCTACGTGATTTCACACTGCTTTTGATAAAGCAGGATTGACCTGGGTGACAGACGTACACAGCGTGCGTATCAATGCCCCGGAAGCAGCTTGTTATGGACGCTTCCACCCAAGCTTCTCTGGATTGAACCGTCGGCCCAAATGTTGATTAAAGCAAATGTTTCTTCATCCCTGCTTCAATCTGGCTCATGCTGGGTCTCAATCAACAACAATATGGCTAAACAGAATAAACAGAAATGTTCCTTCCAGAAGTTAAACCTTCATGCAGGCGTGGCTGTTTGTTATTGCGTTGGCTCACGTCCGTCATGCATTTTGTCTCGCTCGACCGGGTCAAAGCGTGTCGACCCACATCCTGAGGTGGATCACTGCAACCCGGGTTGGAGTGCCAGTGTGAAAGGAGTTGAGGATTTTTGCAGTCTTGGCACTTTGTCAGAAGATGGGTAAAATTGCTGTGGCTTTGCTCACTAGTGGTCCTGCCATCCTATGCCTTCAACCACATCCACTTTCCTTAGAGTAATGCCTGACAGTGTTTTTGCCAAACTGCAATGTAATCTTATGTGGAGGATCTTGCATTTATACAGGGTTATTCATAAACAATGCACCATAAAAAGGAGGACTGCATTACAGAGCATGTTTTGGTTTTTTATGCCCCTCACACCCACATGGACATGTTCGAAGGCAGGTGTTCGGGTGGAGTGGATTTCCTACTTGCTGGAGTTGATGTTCTTGGATTACATCTCGTGGTGCACCTGAAGCCTGTAGTGAAGGGTTTGAATATCACATTAGTTTTGTACCAAGTTCTGGGTTTCAGAATCACCCTTCAGGTAGATTATTGAAATGACCATATGCCAGGAATTTGAGCTCTATTTAATCAGTTTTGAACTGCTCATACTTATCACCGCATGAATAAGTGTCACCTGAGTCAAGGGTTTCAACTGGGAGCTGTTCATGCTGGTAGTGCAAGCTTCTTGTCCTGCAGTAGTAGTTATAGGCTAGGCTTAATATTTCTATTTCACTTTAAATCTGATAACGGAATAGATTAGGTGTGCAAAAAAATAACTTAAAAACTGCACTTTAATTTGATAGCTTTGAAACTTGTTATGGTTATACAACAAACAATTATTTTAAGACACTGACAATATGAGTTGTGCTGTTAGGACTTGCTATACTATTACTATGGGTCCTCCGCTAATGCAGAACCCTAACCCTATCCTTGCACTACTAATATCTAAGTACAACTTGTTTTAATCCTACTTGTTGCATCCTAGTTCATAGTAGTAGTATTATTTGCACTTACTGTGAACTATACTGTATTTAAATATTAATCTTGCATTGTAATGTTCTACTGCCCTCTGTAACACCTGTAAGTCACCTTGGATAAAGGCATCTACCAAATAAATAACATATATACATTACTCTGAATGATAACCTTTATCTGTATAAAAATAAAAAATAAAACATCAGGAGGAAATCCTAAATATGATGTCAAACAAAGTGCTAGTATTTACCAGATTTATCAAATTAATGACATTTTTCAACCTTTTGAAGCGCCTTCTAAAAGCTGTAGTTTTATATATGGCCACTAGGGGCGAGCAACTGTCACTTCTGTCCCTCCGCATCTGTGATTAGTAATTAAGCCAGGTAAATAACGATCTATACAGAAACAGCAATCGAGAATTACAAGAAACACACAAAATAGGATATAAAAAAGGTAAGAAACTCAAATTTCTAAAAAATATAGATGGTATAAAAGTACTGAATGAAAGTTTGAAGCCCCTTTACTGTAAAATACAAAAACCAAGTGCACCTGCAAATTACTTTAATAGCTGCAAACCTGCAGTCTTGCTGAAATTATCAGCAGGAAAAGCTAGATGGTCTCTGTAGACTAGCTTCTCACTGTTTAGTATGCACACCATCACATACACGTAAGTGGTTGCTTTGGAAGTAGCAGCAACTGACACTCTGAATATTAGAAGCCTATGCTCAGGATGAATAGTGCTTCCAGCCCAGGCCATTTCCAAGTTTGTATAACCTTCATCTACAGTTCTTCGGATTCAGTTATGTGTCTCTCCTTGAAGGTCATCCACAGTGCTTGGGTCAGTCAATTTATTGAAGTGTAAGCAAAGCTGTAACGTTGTGTGCGATGATCTTGCAGTCAAGCTAATGTAAGGGACTCATTTGTGTGTAGCAGTACTTGGATGAAGGGACTGACATTGATGAGTGCCTGTGAGTCTTGAAACTGGTCCAGCATAACTGTTAACATTAACCATGTGTATATGCACAAATTCAGCTGTAAGAACAAAATAGCATTCATTTGCTCCATGCTATGTTTTAGTTGAAATCCAATATTTGTAGATGAATTAGGATAACAAAAATAACTAACTAGGGGGTTAAAGTTTACCTAAATGGATTTATTTTACTTTGTATGTAGTGCCCCCTGGTGGCCAGGATTTCCATTAAAAAAAATATATAGCAATGTTTACCAAAAGGTATTAAAAAAAGATGCAAAGGGATTCATTTTTGCATATGCTTGATTACAATTAAAGCCAACTAGGGGGATACAAAAGTCAACCAATTATGCAGGGCCAGTTTAAAGGACGATTCTGCTGCTGGCTACCCTTCATTTTAATGTAATATTCACACATATTAGCCAACTACTCAGTGACCTCACAAGGAGCATAATTGTACCAATGCAACAAGCTTGTCCCTCAGCACAGCGCCTGCAAAGCCTAACATGTCTATCTAGACAGTTGGGTATTCCTGGAACAGAAATGAGATGGCTTGCCATGACAGCCACTATATGACTGTCCAGTCCAAATTTAACACATGCTTTATCTATTCATGGGTGGCAAGCAGAATCTGGATGGAATAACATACATGTGACTTGCGACTGACGCTCCCTTGAACAAAACAAGCAGGAGTGAGCTGACAGTGACATGTCAGATCTTCCTGTGGATACGCCTAATTGGTGGTGAGAGTGAAGGAAGCTGAGGCGACTCACATTCTGTCGTCTCCAGCACAGAAGAGCCTGATGACGCTGTGGCAGCTTTTTGAGTGGTCAGGTTTGTTTCTAAAGTTTGGTTGCATTCATAATTTATTAAAAAAATAATCTATTTGAAGTAGATACAATCTCTGTTTTCCAAAGCTCCAAAACAAAGTTAGCTGCTTTGATCTGACTTTTCCCGTTACGTAACTGGTACATGGGTACCTTGCTGCAGTCTATTCAACATGTTATCTTTCTCTCTGTCTGTCTGTTTATTCAAAACTGCCTTAACTAAGTGGTCACATAATATGGAAATAAAATAGGTTTCATTATCTAGATGATCTGAACCAGTAAAATGGAAACAAATATACATTATCAGAGTTTGAATGGGAATCTATTAAAAGAAGATTTCCATAGTGAAAATAGAAATGTATTTTGCAGCTTGTTGCTTTTGCATGAATATTCTGTGTATTCACCATCATTTGTCAGAGCTTAGAATGTTTTTTTTTACCATAATCATATTTTGTTACCACTATGATTTACCTTACTTAAACTTTTTCTTCGGGATGATACTGATGCCAGTCTCAAGGTCCACTATGCCACCTGTCTTATGGAATAGCAAACTACTAATCGGAATAATGAGGTCAGAAGCAAATTCTGACTAACAGGGGAAGACATTGACTGCAGAGGATTAAAACAAAACATGACACAGATAGGCAATTTTATATTTATTTTTTGTTTTTATAACATCCAGTTTCAGATTGTATTGTAAACCAGCAGAAGTCCCAGTCTGATATTGGATCGAGATGCAATTCAGAACATTGGAAAATGTACGAATGAGCGGAGTCCGTTCTGCCCACCTATGCTTGTCTCGTTCCTAGTAGCTGATTGATCTCAACGCCTTGTCAAGTTGGGTCAAAGTGGGACTTTAGCGGCCACTTAAAATGTGACAAATGTAAAGAATGGTTTTCACCTGACGTTCTGCACCAGCTATTAAATTAGCACTTTGCCATCATTAATCCATTGAAATGATATTGAAATGTATTCAAATGAAGAAAAGAGCATGGAATTGGGTAGGGATCTGGAATACTAAGCGGGCATAAACTTTATAATGAGATGTAAGGATTTTGCCTTGCACTTGGGCAATTGCTGACCCTCCAAAAACTTTGGTGCAAACCATTGTAGAAGCCAGTAACTAAGAGCTGTATAAAACCACACACCTTCAGAGGCCTGTCATTGGCTTCAGGGTGGCTGCTGTGATACACTGTCGATGCAGCAACTCTTGGCTCTTGTTGAGGACAGGCATAAAACCTTTGGAAGAGAAGGGCAAGACAGAGAAAACCCTGCTTATTCAATCTCAGAGTGACTTTGTTTGGAATGCTGGAGGATGTGGTGATAAGGCGTTATTGTCTCTAACACCAACAGCATTGACTTTCTCCACTATAGAGGACCATATGGCCTCTTTGGTAGCATAACTGATGTTGGCTGAGGCTTTTCCAAATAACTCAGTTTCATGCTGAGTGACCTCAGCCGTGAGGGCTCTCAGCGCCACCTCAGAAAACTTTTCTCTTTTGTAGGCCAAGAGGACTTTGCTGCCCTTCTTCCAACATATTAGTTTGGTTTGATTTTCGTGCTCCACAAATCTCATACAACGCCTACTACTCTCTGTACTCCTAACTCACTTCACCTCTGGGCTGTTAGTATGGTCGATAAATAGCCCGATGCACAAGCGACCCTCATTATCATGATTGCAGCTCATTATTTGTGCATGTGAGTAATTTGTGTTGCTCTTATCTAGGCAATTTGGATTTTGCAGCTGCATTTGTTTGCAACACCTATCCTTACAGCAGCCCCTGTGTGAAGAAGTGTCTCCCTTCCTCTCTCCGAAGTCTATCTTCACCTAATTTAAATTATGGTTCAGAAGCGTGGTATTACACTTTTATTTTATTTAAATGATACTATAATTAGGGTCAAATTCAGTAAACTGAAAACTTAATTTAACAATGTCAATGTCGGCAATGAAACAATTAAACATTGCCACTAGAGGGCACTATGTCAGTACAGACTAACTGGTTATGTATGGAAGCTGTTTATCGGAATCACTTCAATGGATGGATTTAAAGATATTAGTAATTCAAACAGATATTAATAGATATGTAATTGTTGGGAATTGCTTATGCATTTCATATTTACTAGATGATTGTTTCTGGCAAATGTCCCTTATACTTGTAAGGCAATATGTCTTATAAAATATTTTATTTGGTAGGTGGTTTATCATTTTTTTAATAAGATGATTTAAGAATTTCACTACTACTTTTCATAAACAAGTTGTCATACTGGAAATTGGTCTATTGCTATAACTTCACTTACACAGCACTCCTAGATAGAACAATAGATGTATTCTGTTTAAGAAAAAAAAAAAACTTCTTTAAGATTTTATTTTATTAATTTAAAACAAAGATGTCGCTCACTTCACTGACATTCTCAGTTTTCAGAGGTCCCGAACATTAACATCATAAAATTAAAAAGAAAAAATATATAATTTTAAAATGAAGGCAAATAATATTCTAGGTGAGGTTTTGATAATAAAGTATTCTATCTCACTTCCGATGGAAGTTCACTGCTGACATGTATTGGGCTAATGGTTTCAGTGCCTTTCCAACAAAGCATACACTTTCTCTGTTGATTCTTCTTTCCGATCCTTAAAATCTCACATTTGTGAATTATTAATCTACATCTGCCATCTACAATTTCAACTGTCTGATGATATTTGATGTCTATTAAATATTGTGTTATTCATAATGCAGCCTCTGCAGTTGTTTTTTGTTTGTTTATTTTTAAAATCATATTACATGTTTTTATAATGCCACAGTGTGGCGGAGTGTCCCGCCCCTATTTATTATTATTTGTATTTTTGTTTGCGGCGCGGGTAAAAGCGCCGCGTCTTTTATATGTATATTTAAAAACCCCGTGAGGATGCATGACTGATCAGCTAATGATTATTTAACTAGCTGACAGTCATGCATCCTACTTGATGCAGACTGTGGCGAGGGTAAAAGATAATTAATAGCTAGTTAACCCCTCGGCCAGAGTATAAGAACCGAGAGCTGTCTGTGCTGCGGTGTGGAGTTTTGGAGTAGAGAGGGGAGAGAGAGCGGAGAGAGACGACATAAAACAATTGCTAAAACGTGCTGGTCTAGCCAGCACGCCACTTACTTGTTTGTCTGTTTATTCGTTTGGCCCTCGTGCCCTTTGGTTTGTGTTTTGTTATGTTTATTTAAATCTTTTGTTTTTGGTTTGTTAATAAATCCACGCTGAGTGCCATTGCATTCAGCTTCACCGTCCATCCACTGTTTTGGTTTCAGTTACTTCCTGGTCCGTGACGTCATCAATCTCACCACTGTGAGCCAGCCTGTCACATATGGTGTCCTGCGTGGGACAAACAACGCCTCCAACAGCCGGACCAGGAATACAAAGGGCGTTTTTATTTTTTGAAAAGTGTTTTTGTGTTTGAAAAAAAAAAAAAAAAAAAATGGGAAGAAGCGGCCGAAGAAAGCAGCAACAGCAGCAGGTGGCGCATCAAGAGCAGCGGGCCGGTCACAGGTCCCGTCGGCGTCTCTACGCCCGGATGTTTGCCTTGCCTGTCTGGATGAGGAAGGGTGGTGCTTCCTGTGTGGCGAGGTAAGGTATCTTCCACTCAGCCAGAGCCACGCATGGCAGAAGATGGAGGAGCCTGGCGTCCGGCGTCAGGGGAGAGGGCCCGCTGGCTAAGGCGAGTTCACTCTCCTCTGAGGGAATCTGGGGCTGGCTGGTGGAGCCTGGGAGGAATGCTGAAGAGGCCCTCCCGATGTGATCAACCTCCTGTGGGCCAGAGATGGAGAGCGATGGGAAGCCTGGGAAAAGCAACACTGCCCAGTGTCCCTCGCGGAGGTTGCGGACATGGTAATCCGCTACCTGGCTGCAGATATGGCAGGGCTACCGCTATCTCCAGCTCCATCGGGAAAAGCCCAGCCGCTGCCATCTCCAGCGCCAGAGGGAGATGAGTCATCGCTGCCTTCTCCAGCGCCAGAGGGAGAAGAGTCATCGCTGCCTTCCCCAGCACCAGAGGGAGAGGAGCCATTGCTGCCGTCTCCTACGCCTGAGTGGGAGGAGCCCGAACGTCCTACGCCTGAGTGGGAGGAGCCCGAATGTCCTACGCCTGAGTGGGAGGAGCCCGAATGTCATACGCCTGAGTGGGAGGAGCCCGAACGTCCTACGCCTGAGTGGGAGGAGCCCGAACGTCCTACGCCCAAGAGGGGGGAGTCGGTGCGTCCACAGCCCAAGAGGGAGGAGTCGGTGCGTCCACAGCCCAAGAGAGAGGAGTCGGTGCGTCCACAGCCCAAGAGGGAGGAGTCGGTGCGTCCACAGCCCAAAAGGGAGGAGTCGGTGCGTCCACAGCCCAAAGAGGGGGAGTCGGTGCTTCCCTAGCCCAAGAGCGGAAGTCGGTGCTTCCACAGCCCTAGGACCCAAGCCACCAGCAGAGGAAGAATTCCTGCTGGTTCCGCCTCAACCGCTGTGGGAGGATTGCTTGCCCCTCCCACCTCCACCAGCAGAGGGTGAATGCCTGCTGGTTCTGCCTCAACCGCCGTGGGAGGACTGCTTTCCCCTCCCACCTCCACCAGCAGAGGGTGAATGCCTGCTGGTTCCGCCTCAACCGCCGTGGGAGGACTGCTTGCCCCTCCCACCTCCACCAGCAGAGGGTGAATGCCTGCTGGTTCTGCCTCAACCGCCGTGGGAGGACTGCTTTCCCCTCCCACCTCCACCAGCAGAGGGTGAATGCCTGCTGGTTCCGCCTCAACCGCCGTGGGAGGACTGCTTGCCCCTCCCACCTCCACCAGCAGAGGGTGAATGCCTGCTGGTTCCGCCTCAACCGCCGTGGGAGAACAGCTTGTCGCTCCCAGCCCCACCAGCAGAGGGTGAATGCCTGCTGGTTCCGCCTCAACCGCCGTGGGAGAACAGCTTGCCGCTCCCAGCCCCACCAGCAGAGGGTGAATACCTGCTGGTTCCGCCTCAACCGCCGTGGGAGGATTGCTTGCCCCTCCCACCTCCACCAGCAGAGGGTGAATGCCTGCTGGTTCCGCCTCAGCCGCCGTGGGAGGACTGCTTTCCCCTCCCACCTCCACCAGCAGAGGGTGAATACCTGCTGGTTTCACAACCACCGTCATGGGAAGGACTGCTCTTGCCCTGCTTCGCACCGCCCAAGGATGCCTGCTACGCACCGCCAAGGATGCCTGCTACGCACCGCCAAGGATGCCTGCCGCACCGCCCAAGGATGCCTGTTGCTCCGCATTGCCTGGGGCTGCCTGTTGCTCCGCATCGCCTGGGGCTGCCTGTTGCTCCGCATCGCCTGGGGCTGCCTGTTGCGCCGCATCGCCTGGAGAGCCACCGGTTACAGGAGCGAGGGAGAAGTGGAGCTCCGCTGCCGCCTCCATGGCCAGGGGCTCCCTCCCGAGTTCGCCTCGGAGGGTCCGCTACTGCTGCTGCTGCCGTCGCCTCCCGAGGGTCCGCTGCTGCTGCCGTCGCCTCCCGAGGGTCGCTGCTGCTGCCATCGCCTCCCGAGGGTCCTGTTTTGCCTGGGGTGGCTACCAGTCCTGCCATGCGGCAGGAAATACTGTGGCTGGAGCCCCATGAGCGGGAGCTGCCGCCACGGAAAAGGGGGAGGTCAGGAGACCAGCTCCCCAGCCGCACTTTCGCGGCAGGAAATATTGTGGCTAGAGCCCCATGAAGGGCAGCTGCGGCCACGAAGAAGGGGAGGTCAGAAGGCCAGCTCCCCAGCTGCACTTTCGCGGCAGGAAATACTGTGGCTGGAGCCCCATGAAGGGCAGCTGCCAGCCATGAAGAAGGGGAGGTCAGGAGACCAGCTCCCCGCAGCAATTTTGCTGCAGGAGAGGGTGGCGGAGCCCCACGGAGGGAGCTGCCGCCATGAAGAAGGGGGCAGGTCTGGAGACCACCCCAAAATTTTGCTGGCCAGAGGAGCCGGCCTGTGCGTGGTCCACTAGGGCGCTACAGTTGTTGGGGTGGGAGGAGGACATCCCGCCGTGGCCACCCGGAGACACCTTGCTTCCCCTGTTCGGGGCCAGGACGGCTAGCCGGGACTTTAGGGAATAAGGGGAGGTGGCCGAAAGGCCATGTGTGCTGCGCACAGGGGGCATGTGTGGCGGAGTGTCCGCCCTATTTATTATTATTTGTATTTTTGTTTGCGGCGGGTAAAAGCGCCGCGTCTTTATATGTATATTTAAAAACCCCGTGAGGATGCATGACTGATCAGCTACTGATTATTTAACTAGCTGACAGTCATGCATCCTTACCAAACGCGTGCAGACTGTGGCCGAGGGGTAATAAGATAATTAATAGCTAGTTAACCCCTCGGCTAGAGTATAAGAACCGAGAGCTGTCTGTGCTGCGGTGTGGAGTTTTGGAGTAGAGAGCGGAGAGAGACGACATAAAACAATTGCTAAAACGTGCTGGTTTAGCCAGCACGCCACTTACTTGTTTGTCTGTTTATTCGTTTGGCCCTCGTGCCCTTTGGTTTGTGTTTTGTTATGTTTGTTTAAATCTTTTGTTTTTGGTTTGTTAATAAATCCATGCTGAGTGCCATTGCATTCAGCTTCACCGTCCATCCACTGTTTTGGTTTCAGTTACTTCCTGGTCCGTGACGTCATCAATCTCACCACTGCGAGCCAGCCTGTCACACACAGTTACTGAGCATATGTCATTAGGTTGTTCACTGTGTTTTGCATATCAGTTGTTAAGCAGATCATCAATTTCTCTAGGATGTAAATGCTAGATATATGAGGTTGATCTTTCATAAAAATAAAGATATTTAAAGGTAAACAGGAGGATAACATCTAATAAAACCCCCTTCAAACATCTCCATAAGGTTGAAATATATAATTTCTACACTACCACCTTTTATCCACTGTAGAACTAAAACATTCCACAGAAAAATGTAAATTAGTTAAGCCGTATTGCCCATCAGTGTGCTTGAAAACATTTTGGAGAAAGCTGGAAGCCACACATTTGAACAAGGATCTTGAATGATACCTGCTTGGTAAAATTCAAAGTTTTCCCAATTGTATTTGAGGACATTTTGAGTGTCCTGCCTAGAAGAGGATGCATGAAGATGCTGAGGCAAGCCCAAATGGATCTTATTATTAGGTGTCCACTTTCCAGGGCTCTAGACATGGAAAAAGAAAAAGTGATGAGTTGAGGAACTACAGATGATGAATGACAGGAGGTATGGGGGAGTTATTAGACTAGTTCCAGATAGCTCACACTACCAAGAGATACATGATCATTCATGACAGTCTGTGACAAGTGCCTAAAGCAAAAAATACAAAGCTAATGACAAGGAGGCACAACAACGCCAAGGCAGATGAAGAGAGATGTTTGATATGGAGAAGACAAGACTGGAACAGGTGATTTGGAAGTCATATGCAGAGTGCATATTTTGAAAGGCATAGCAAAACCATTCAGGTCACACTGTGTCTGTACTCCCTGTCTCATGCTGTTTTATGTATTGTGTTGTTGCAGTATTTATTTTTTAAGAACTAATTAATTTTTGCTCCAGATGAAGTCTGGTGACATTCTCTTAGCTTAATTTGTGTTTCATTGTGACATCATCTGCTGCAGAGTTCGGTGGGTCCTGATTAAGTCACCTCCCCTGCAACAAAAATATAGATTTTGTAGTAAGAGTCCTGAGAAAGCTTCTGTGAAAATCTTTGACAAAAGAAACTAAGCTGCTGCACTGTTGCGGTGTCAGGCTGTGATAACAGATACCAGATGGAAACATATAACAAGAGGAAAATCAATGATACAGACAAGATATCACATCTGACCAAAAATGACCTTTTGAATCTTTCTTACATGTTTTTGCCCTTACACTCTTCTGATCTTTGCTGTGTTGAAGAAGACTGAGTGCCAGCACCTTAGAGGAGACAAGAGTTTGCCTTATGCTGTGAAGGTCATTGCTTTACAAGGCACTTCAGTCAGAATACATGGCAATTATAAAGTCATATAAAAGTAATTTTCAATGTCCTAAGACAAGACCTCTTTTAAATGTGTTACTTAGCCACTTCACCAAAAAAGAGAATGTAACTGTCATGTACCACCAGCAAGCTAAGTAACATCCTGCTAACAGCTTGGAAATGTAGAGGCATGAAGTCATTGATAGTTTTCCCAAGGTGCCAGAAACCTTTCATTTTCCAAAGCTGCAAACACTGTTGTAGGTTGGGTTTGCCTTGCCTCGAGACGTTGGTCTAATAATTCATTCCAAGGGGGTTCAGTTAGATTAAGATCAGGCAACAGCCCAATAATGGCAGCCATACCAATAATGTAGTTCTGCCTGCATTTCCTCATCTCAGTGCAGTGCAACACAGATGGGCTCTACAAGAGTAGCAATGCATATATATATATATATATATATATACTGTATATATATATATATATATATATATATATATATATATATAATATATATATATATATATATATATATATATATATATATATATATATATATATATATATATATATTGTACAAGGCAGCGGGATGTGTGAGACAGCAGGGAGGGGTTAAAACCTCCCTGAAGGAAAAATGCACCTTTTGTATTGTTTAATTGTTTTACTTTATTGTTTAATTATTTCTGTTAATTGTTTTATTATGGATCATTCCCTGCACCAGGTGCTTATTATTAAATTAGAGCCAGGTGCAGGGTATTTAAGGAAGCAGTCAGTCTGCTCAGGGCTGCTGAGTAGAATGAAGCAGAAGAGAGGTGCTCTGCTTCCGAGCAGTCATAAAAAAGTAAGTGCTGTGTAAACCTGTGGGGTTTTTTGTTTGTATGCCAGGTAAACGGCTTAGCCGTCCTGCAAGTTAGTCAGGAAATTACCTGTGTAGTAAGTGCTCCAAATCGGAGTTAGGTGTTTGTTTGTTTTGTTTTGCTGTATTTATTTTTGTGTTTATTAAAATATTAGCGCAACCGCTTGAAAATCCATTTCTGTGTGCTGGGTCATAGTTTTTAAAGGGCACGAACCGTGAGTGGTGAAATCTTTTACAATATATATATATATATATATATATATATATATATATATATATATATATATATATATATATATATATACTGTACTTAGGGTCATATTCATCTGGCCACTATTTTCTCTTTTTTCTATTTAACTGTAAATTCCAATAAGAAGCAGAGCTTCTGCTTACTGCTGCACTGTGAGCAATTCAGAAAAAAAAGAAAGAGGGCAACAGTATAAAGTTGTCAACCATACACTACTATTTTTCTGAAAAGCATTTTCTTTTTTTTTATTTGGAATCACCAATTATTTCTACCCCCAATTTTATCCCAATTTGGAATATCCAATTGTGATACAACTCCTGTATTGACTCGGGAGAGACGAAGACAAACACACTGATCCTCCGAAACGTGCGCTCTCAGGCCGCCTGCTTTCTTTCACTCTGCAGCCAACAGTGAAGCCAACCACACCTGTCGCATTGGAGGAAACGCAGTTCCGGTTACAACACCCCCGAACTAAACAAAAAATACTGGAACTGAGGTCTCTTCTTCCTCCTCTCCCCAAGATCCTCATCTGATTCAAGGTTAGATGTCTCCTCTGCCCATCTTGCATATTGATAAACGTATCTAAAGAAATGTGTATAATAAAAGTGGCAATACTTTTAGTCCCCAAATATAAATGTACTAAATCATTCTATTTAGACTGTCTTGACTCCGATTTTCAGTTCAGGACATCAAGTTTCATATTTTACTAGATAGATTGTAACTTTTGTAGATTTATAGTCATCAGTAGTTATTTGACGACCATGGGGTGGAGGTAACAGCTTTAACTTTGAGGCAAACTTTTTTTTTGCAATGGGTTAGACAACCTTGTGTAAGACGCTCCCTTACCAGTAGAACTCATGATCCTGACAGTTTTCCATTTAACCTTGTCTGGCATTTCCCTGCCTTTGCATATTTTGAACCTGTGCCAATAGAAAATGAGATCCTAAAAATGAAAAAATAAGCAATTAGATAAAAGTGCATCTTTCAACATTCTTTAACTTGTGAGTATTACTTTTATCAGTGGGATGGACCAAAACAAGTAGACAAAAACTTTAATGAATTCAATGAAACACATTCATCTTGGAATATGCAGTCTATAAAATCTTACTTACACCATCCACCTTCTCTAGCCACAGCTTTTCCCCTTACAAACTCTACCACAACAAATTATTTGACGGGCATCTAAATCATCAGAAAAAGCAAAATCCGCTACAAAACTTATGGAAATTACATTGTGTCAGTTTATATTATTTAGTATAGTGTTTACATCAGCAGTTTTCAAACTTTTTGAAAACAAATCCAAAAAAGTTCAATTAAATTACTGATTAAAATTTGTGGAGAATTGCTAGGAACACAGCCTGTGTGCAAAGGTGCTTTTGAACCATCATAGCCTTAACGTTGAGAAGCTTTTCCGACCGATGCTTCATCTGTGCATTCCATCTATGAACACGATATAAACCAATAATCCTAGAATCACATGGCTGCAAAAAAACACTCTGCACAAGAACAGCCTGTTGTTCTCTTCATCTCTCCTGTTGGTGACAGCCACAACCTCACAGCAAGATAAACTATTCATGATTTAGATGTTATTTGGGTGGTGTACAGAAATTGAGCTGGATTTTCCTGGTGCTTGGAAGGTCTCAATTGCATCAATCTATACTGCATCAATCTCGCCTATTCTCTTGACCATCTTGGCTAACGGGTTCTTCCCTGATCGCACCATCCTCTTCAGCCATTGATTGTAATTCTCAAACAGGACAGCTCCACATGCATCCAGGCTAACAAATCATCATCTGCAATGTGGAGCATGCAGTGCACATAGTAAACCAAAAATTCTGGACCATACAATTCACGTCCTCAGGTGACGAAGAACACCAACAATTGACGGACATACACTAAGTGCTCTGATGCTAGCCTGGGGCAAACAAGGGTGCACATAGCAACACTGAATGCTCGTACAAGTCTGCCCTTAAAATGTCTTTCAGCACAAGCTTCCCAGTGTAGAGCATGAATTGTCATAATTCAGTGGCCTTCCACCGACCAGTCTCTTCTGAAAATCTTGGCTTTTGTGCAAATATGTTTGGGACAGAATTTCTTAACTCCATTAGCCTTGTGTTCACTTGAACAATCTGTTGTGCAGACATTCTAACTGTTTTGGGTCCCCTCTTCCAGAGCAGAATCACCTGTTTTTGAACTCTGAGGCATCCCAGGTGCATGTAGTCCAGAGGAAACGGCTTTATCATGTCTATCTGCAAATTGCAAAAGGGAGACACACCATGGTGGTGTTCTTCCTGAGCCTGATCTCTGAATGACTGATCAGTCCGATGAATGAAGTTGATGTCTTGGTAGGTTATTCTTCCCAACCACACACCTTTCTGTTCACATCTGTCGCAGCCAAAGTAGCCAGAATACAACGTGGTGAACTGTGACAATGACCTAGCAGGTGCATCACAAACAATACAGCTTAGTTTCACTGGCACTGTCTTGCCATCACACTCTAAACCAAGTCTCTGACAATGTCCTGTAAAAAGTCTAAGTTGGTTGGTTTTGTATTGCCAAATGAGTGCCACTGGAAAAACCTAAACAGGATTCAGATGAATTGCACACAAAATTGGCCATGTTGACTTTTGGGTGCTTTTAAACAGAGACACACCATCTATGTTTAAAAATATTTCCAGAACATCCACATTTTTTCTGGTTTCTAATAGATATTTCTCAAAGTTGTTCATCAATTCTTCTTTCACACCAAAGTATACATATTGCATTCCTGATTTGATCTCTATTGGCACATGTGTTGCAGTTTTCAGCAATGTTCTAGCTGTGGTGGGCAAACTGTCATGGTATGTCATCAACTGCATTGCATGGTATGTCATCAACTGCAAGGCCTTCTGCCAGTGTTACATCACAGTTTTGCTCTGTATCATCTGAATCTGATGACAGGGTCATATGTTCATCAATCAAATCCCAGCTCCTTTCTTCATTCTCACTGTCACTGTCTAGTTGTTTATTAGATTGGGAGCTGCTACCGCAGATTGGGCTTTCAATACTGGCTTCACAGTGGTGACTATCAGACTCTGTAAGGCTTGAGTATAAGATGTTACCAGCAGAATGAGTAGTAGTTTGATCACTGTCACTATCATCATCACTGTATACTGGTAGATCTTTGAAAACCTGTCCTGCATAGGAGATTAATCGCTTTGCCATTTTCCACTTTCTAATGTAGTCATACAGCCTTTTCTTCTTATCTTGATCCATTCTGTAATTAACAAACCATTACATAAATCAGGGGCCGGTTGTACTAATGGGATCAATAATAATAATTTATTTGAATGTCAGCGTTAAGGCAAAAATTCAGGGGGTGTCGGAGAGGGCCCCTCTCTCTCTACGATCTCCATTTCCTCCCGTTAGTCCAGATCAAAGCGGGCGCGCAAAGCTCGGGCAGCGGGGTTCTGCCTCCGCTCCCGAGCTCCGTCTTAACTCCTGGGTCCAGAGCTGCGCCCGCCGATTCGTCAGTTCCGGGTGGGCAGAGCGGGAGCTTCTCTTTGGCTATCTTATCTGTCAATCTACGTATATTCACCTATATAAGCACGATTCTAATTCCAGTCTATGTCTTGCGTTTGTTTTCTTTGGTCAGCGGGTTTTTTGTTTCATGTATCTCTATCGATTATTTGGAATACAGAAGAAAACCCACCCGCAGCAATTTTCTTTCTAGAATCAGCAAATCTCTTATGATGGCGTCCCCTCTATCTAAATCCAGCAGATGAAATGGCTAAAGAAATCCGCCTGGTATCCTGTTTTATCCTATCAACATAGGGACTCTTCGACTCCGCACAACGTCGACCTTCCGTATCAGCCGCAGCGGTACAGTACTCGATCATGCAGCCACTGTATCTATGTATTCTGACCGCTAGCGAAATCTTCCTTGGCATGTATTTCCAGCGCGTCTTTGTAAAGATTGACACATTCACAGAATCCTGAAAGCTCTGTTCTTAAAAGGTATTTTCTTTTCCAGCAATCCAGTACTCCAGCAGCAGTGCCGCTCCCCCAGCTGGTTCAAGCCACCGTCATTTTACTCTCAGTCTGCGTTACAAGATCCAGTAGCGCAGATTATCTTTCTCCCCTTTTATAATATCTAGAGACAGCAAGATTTAATTCAGCTCTCAGCGATGCCCTTTGGTGAACAATCGCCTGGAATCACTCATCAGCATTACCAATGCTGTTTACTTTCTCACCATTGCAGACGCCAATACAGCCTCGTCTTCACGCCCATATCGGCAGTAGATCTCGCAATCATCACTTTGCACTATTTCCATACAATCTCCCAGCTGCAGCAATATCCATTGCTACTTTCTTTCAGTAACTGAGACACAAAGTTACTCGTGGCAACATTGTCTTGGTTTCTTGTTTTACAATGCATTCTTGTAGTTAACCCTCTTGCTTACGATCCACCGCACACTTTGTATCAATCTGCCTAAATCTGCCCCAACATTTGTAGAATTTATCTCTCTTCAGCCCTCTTGACCGGTCCTCTTTGTCACTGGTCATGCTGTCGTCTAATATGGATTTCAGTTTCCAATCGTTTTTATTCAAGACACCACTTTCCCGGTACTCATAATAACATGGCTGGTGCGTTAGCTCAGATACAGATATCCAGATTCCATCATAAAGTCTGCAGCTCACCCAACGCCTCTGGAAGCTTCGCAATCAAATCATCTATTCAACTAAATCTCTCTTTAGTAATCTCCTGGATTTAGCCCAGGATACATCTCCGAGACATTCTCAAACTGGCACCATCATCTATCCGGTCTTATATCTCTGGCATTCAGTACGAATACCGCCTCAGATCTATACCATCCCCTCCCCTGCTATCAATTCCAGCTGTGCACCTAACTCTTCAAGGGATCGAAAAAAGCTCGACCAGACAGCCGATAAACCAAGACATCCTTTTTAAACTCATCAATACATTGCGAAATAGTTGTTTCAATCCAGCCGACGACCTCATCATGGAAACCTTACGTCTCATAGCTTTCTTCGGATTCATGAGATGTGCAGAGTTTACAGTACCATCAAGCTTTCCAACCCAGGGTCTACACTACTCCGACCTGTCTGGTTCCTGGCAGCCACTTCAGCTTACATCTCAGAGTTTCCAAGACTGATCAACTGCGGCAAGGACAGTCCATCCAACTAGCAAAAATAGACTCTCGCTTGTGCGCATTTTCATCCATATCCAAATACCTCGCCACCAGGAACTATGCTCTCCCAACAGACCTGCTATTCACGGACATATCCAGGACAATTATTACAAGACATTGGTTCTGCTCCCATCTATCGGCTCTCACTTCAAGAGCCGCCCTGCTGCCTCAGTTCTATACACCGCACTCCTTCCGGATAGGAGCAGCTACTTCAGCAGCAAGCGCAGGAGTGAACCAACACCTGAGAGCCTGGGGTGTTGGTCTTCATCAGTAGTAGAGACTTATATCAGATCATCTCCCTCAGACATTGCAACAGCCCAGCAGTCAATTGTTAGCATACCCGGAGTGGGGGTGCCCTCTCTGTCAGGACCACCAGAGGTTTTCCCCAATTAAAAAAATAAAATAATGTTTTTTCCTCTCCACAGCGCACATGACCTCCAATCCATAGTTGTCCTACTAATACTTTACTTCGTCTTGTCTAAATTTTTCCAGCTTATATTCATGTGTGCAGCAAGTGGTCTTTCTCTTCACGGTGAGGTTTGCGCAAGCCGGGGGTCCCGTCGTTTGGGGGGGCAGTGAGCTCACTCCCCTGCCTCGGGTTCGGCAGCGCTGCCCATACGCTTACATGGCAGAGGTTCTCTCAGGAGCCAGAGGGGACCCCCGGCCACACACAGTACTTTTGCAGCTTATGCAGTTTTTGCCCCTTTGTGGGCCCTCTATCCTAATCGTTCTCCTCTAGCCAGCTATATGTCTTAGCTCTGGCCTCTAAACTTCCTCCTATTCACAGGTTCCTTCGGGGCAGGTGACCCGGCACCGGACGCCGGCTCGACCTCAACCACGAGGTCTCCACCTGATGCCAGCCCTGTCTAAATCTTTCTTATTCCAGGTCTGCGACCTATCCGTCCCTATGGGTAGCCACATCTCCCCAGGCCACTAGAACGTGGTCCTCCGAGCAGTAAAGGGACTCTCCATGTGTTTATATGTTCTTCAGTTCCGACCATACCAGAACCTCTTGCTCTCATGGGTATCTTGCTCACAAACTGATGAGGAAGCTCCTCACGGTTCTCCGAGTAGTGAGAGTCATGTCTGTTCTGTCTGTCTACTAATCTCAGCCTCGTGAATTAGTACCGAGTCAAAACAAAGAAAACGTGCCTATTCGGGTCTAAAATTCCAACTGCTTTAAAAAGTAAGCAGCAGGTTGTTTGAAGCGAGGTGGCTGTTCTTGATCGTACCTGTAGTACTGATTTAACTTGGCTACAATCGACAGGAATACTTTTTGTCTGCGCTGACTTTCCAGCTTGTTTTCTGAAAGCTGTTCATTTTACGTTCTGTTCAGCACCTTAGTAACCTTTAGTTTAATGTGTGATTCTGAAGCTAAATAGGGATCGATCATATTTTCTCCAAAGACACATTACAAGATGTGCAAAACAATAACCTCCATCTGCATGTACAGTTTCTTTGGGAAATATCTTGACACGCTCAATCACCAAAATATATTTAGCTTTTTTTACTATGTCGTCCATTTCTGGTATTTTACCACCAATGCTGAAAACTAGATTTTAGCAACCTAAATCAAAACAATGCAGCACTGACTTTGTCCCACTTTGTCACGTCATGTGAAATTTGTATTTTTTTTTTAATAGTTAAGGATTAGGATAACCACAATACCAACAATAATAAATATGATAAATTTAAAAAAAAAAAACATACTTAAGCCTTAACCAATAATAATAATAATAGTTAGATGATTCCCACAAGTGATTGCCTGTGAGGCAGTGAAGAAGGAGAGTGTCCCAGTTTCGGGCCTAGAATGTTTAGCCTCTGAGGTAAATTTAAAACGTGAGCGTACCAGTTGCGCGGCTAGAAAGTACTTGAGGAAAGTACAGTGTGGCTATATAAATACATAAATGATTTAAAATGTAAAGTGTGATGATCAATCACGAAACTTTAATACATAGACAATTAACAAATACTTATTGCTAACCCTGGTAAAACACACACACACACACGTACACGATAGTTTCTAAAGATAATATTTATGTTAAATTAAATTGTTATTAAATTCCATTCCTGATTTTTTTTTTTTTATTGAGCTAGCTACACTTTTACCGTTTGCAGTTTTCTAATTATATAATATACATTTATCAACTTAATTATAAAAATATCCTTATATAATATCCTTAAATTATAAAAAAAAATCCTTACCTTGAAAAATCCCTGTCTCTCGATTGAATGGACATGAAATTAATTATATATATATATATATATATATATATATATATATATATATATATATATATATACTAATCTATCTATCTATAATCTGTCTATCTATCTATCTCTACCTGTCTCTACTTCTCCGACTTCACTCGAGCAGTTTCTTTGTTTTATGCTCTGCCATTTAGAGGCGGGGCTACAAAATGACACTAAACTCTGGTGTCAGTTGAGGTTTTTCACGTGGCGTCACTGACTGCTGAGACGCCACATTGCCAGGCAAAAATCACTGTATAGTGTAAGTGCGGTGCTCACAACAACTCCCGATTTTTCAAAAGTGCACACACTTGTTTAGTGTGTACGGAAGAAAGAGGAGACAAACAATTTTACTTTAGTTTTAAAACTTATTTCTCTTTGTTTATAAGAGGTATTTATTTTTTTCACATTTGATCTAAGAAAGCTTCAGATTGTTTCTTAAAAGTGGGATGGTACTTCTAACTGATTTAGTTTTGGCGCTTGAACATGGTGAAAACAGCTAAAATATAGAGAGTAATGTCCGTTTCTGTCAAGTTTTTCTAACTTGTACGAGGAACTATCCGTTCCTCTTTGTAAGTTTGTTCTTATATAATAACACCGCAGCCCAAACTAACTCCTGTACTCTTCTCAGCATTCTAATTTAATAATTAAATGTTTTATGCACACTGTGGAAAAGTAAAGTCAATGAACTTACAAAACGTTGAGACAACGTTTTTAAAACGTTTTAATAATAATAAAAACTATACCTAAACAAAACGTTTAGCTAACATTTTCCTACAACATTTTTATAATGTTGACTGTAACGTTTTTGTAAAATGTTTTTGCAATGTTGTTTGAACATTATTCACGTATGCACTATTATGCAAAACATTGTAAAAATGTTGCTATAAAGTTATTTTTCACATAACCTTATTACAACTTACCAGCAATCTATTATTATCAGGCTTCCAAGCTGGCTTGAGAAGCCTACTGTTAGGATTTTTCTTCTTCTTCTTCTCCTGTTAGCACGCGGTGTAACCAATCAACATGAAACTTAGCAGGTATCATCCCATGTAGATTAGAGTTCAGATCCAAAAAGAATTGCACTCCTGCATCAACCAAGATGGTGGCCTGACGCATTATTTGGAAATACCTTTCAAAATCTTCTTCTTGGGAACCGGTGAACCAATTGATCTCAAACTTTGCATAAGTCATCAGCAACCAAACCCGCTTCAAGTTTGCAAGGCAGAAGTTGCAGCAATACATTTTACTATATATATATATATATATATATATATATATATATATACAGTTGTAGTCAAAGGTTTACATACCCCAATGGAAATGTATAATTTCTTGAAATTTCTCGAAAATAAATAATTGTTGGAAAAAGCTTTTGTAGCAAAAGTTTTACTTTTGTGGATGAGGAAAAAAAGTTACAAGAAATAGATTTCAATTATATATTTCAGCAATTTTTTTTTGCAAAACTCTGAAAATGCTCATTCAAAAGTATTCGTACCCTGACAAGGAAAATGAAATTAATAGCTAGTTGAGGCACCTTTAGCTTCTTGTGCACAGCCTTCTTCAACTCATACCAAAGATTCAATTGTATTTAGATCGGGAGTTTGACTAGGCCATTCCAGAACCGTGATTTTATTCTTCTTTAACCATTCTGAAGTAGATTATGATGTGTTCTTTGGATCGTTGTTGTGTTGGAACATCCAGTTGTGCTTCAAATCAAGTTTTGTAGCTGAGGGTTTCACATGATTGGCCAGTATCTTTTGGTATTGTAGGAACAATTCAATAATTGATAATTTAATGTTTATCGGGGTTGATTAGTTCTCTTACTAACAATATTTAATCGACGTGTTACAAAGAGCGAGGATTTACTGTGAACACACATACACACGCAGACACAAGGAATGTTTAATCAATAGCAGTATTTTATTAAGTACACAAATAATAAACAGAAATCAGAAAAGTCATTAAGTAAATCTTTTAGTCTCTAAGCACAAACACAATTTAAAAAGTTTTCACTACACTCATGCTGGCTAGCAGGCAACTGAAATATGACACCGCCTGTCTCCTCACACACAAACAGCACTCAAGCAAGTAAGCAGGCTGTGACGTAGTAGCTTGCTCACACACACACACCCACATACAATCACTACTTCAGACTGAAACGATGCAGACAACCTTAGAATATACCACATTAAGCTTATTAATGGTATGTAGATTAAGTATATGGCAAGTTTACTTTTAAAGAAATTCTTCATGCAACAATATGAGGTAGATTACTTATAGTTACTTCATCAAGTTTCACTAAAAGTTATTTCACATGCAGTGTATAAATAAATCATTAAAGTGCATTGAAGCTATTCTGGCCCCGTTGAGACTCAAAGGCATCAGTCCTCAACTATCTGGATGGCTCATCTGCGCAAGGTCTCCAGTACAAGCGCGCAAGCACACAGAACTCGTCACCAGCCACCTACATCGGTTAGGCCTGAAAGTGAACTAGTGCCCACCCAGATAGTCACCTATCTACGGGTGCGCTTGGACTCGGAGCTCATGTTGGCCACCCTGTCAGAGGACAGAGTGGAGAGAGTAACCGCCTGCCTCGAGTTGTTTCAACTCGGCAGAGCACTTCCAGTAGTGGTTTACCCAGAGGCTTCTGGGTTTGATGGCAGCAGCATTGACTATCCTCCCCCTTGGTCTTTTACGTATGAGCCCTCTGCAGCTCTGGTTCAACCACATGGTTTGCCAACTGGTGTTGAACTGCAACAAGCTTGTGACAGTGTCAGATTACTGTCTACAGGCACTGTCTTGGTGGAAACAGCCGGTTCATCTACGCCTAGGCGTAGCGCTGAGCAGCGTCACCAGGAGAGAGGTCATCAGCACAAGTGAACCTCCTCTCACTCCGGGCAGTCCACCTCCCGGGGGTGATCAACTGGGCTGCGGACCTCCATTCGAGGGGGGTCCCCAGCGTTGCAGAGTGGAGACTCCATCCTGAGGTTGTGAACCTCATTTGGGAGAGGGCAGAGGTGGTTCTCTTTGGCTCTCAGGAGTCGACACACTGTCCCCTATGGTTCTCCATAAAGGGAGACGGGGGACCTCTGGGAGTAGATGCACTGGCACACCTGTGGCCATCACGTCTACTCTATGCTTTTCCACCGCTTGCCCTGCTTCCTCTGTGTCTGGAGAAGATCAGACAGAACCGGACCTGGGTACTCCTAATAGCCCCTCACTGGCCCAGGAGAGTCTGGTTTTCCTCCCTGATGCAGCTCCTGAGCGGCCAGCTGTGGGAACTGCCGATGCGTTGCGACCTGCTCAGTCAGGCGCAGGGCACTTAGTGGCACCCCAACCCATTGAGTCTGCAGTTCTGGATTTGGCCCCTGAACGGCTGTACTTGAGCCGTCTTGGACTATCAAACAGGGTGATTGACACCCTGCAAAATGTGGGGGCGGCCTCTACTCCTTCACAATATGGGTACAAGTGGGACGTATTCCAGACGTGGTGTTTGGCTCGTGGGTTCAAACCCACGACATGCCATACGGCAGTTATACTGCAATTTTTACAAGACCTTTTTGACGAGTGGAAATCCCCCTCTACTATAAAGGTCTATCTGGCAGCCATTTCGGTGTGCCATGTGAAAATCGACTCCTGGCGGGGCAATTTTTGAAGGGCACCTGGTGAAGGATTTAGCTCCTCGCTGGAGGTTAAATGTGGTGCTTAATAATATAATAATAATATCTCAATTTTTATATATAGGAGGAGGAGGCTGTGTGGTCCAGTGGTTAAAGAAAAGGGATTGTAACCAGGAGGTCCCCGGTTCAAATCCCACCTCAGCCACTGACTCATTGTGTGACCCTGAGCAAGTCACTTAACCTCCTTGTGCTCCGTCTTTCGGGTGAGACGTAATTGTAAGTGACTCTGCAGCTGATGCATAGTTCAGACACCCTAGTCTCTGTAAGTCGCCTTGGATAAAGGCGTCTGCTAAATAAACAAATAATAAAATAATAATAATATAGCGCCATTCATAGTGGACCATCATCACAAAGAGCTTTATAGAGGTGGGCTGTGAACTGTGCATTATATGCAGAGTCACTTACAATAGGACATTGATTTAACATCTCATCCACAGGATGGTGCACAGGAGGTTAAGTGACTATCACAAGGTTACACAGCAAGTCAGTCAGTAGCAGAGGTGGGATTTGAACCGGTGACCTTCTGGTTACAAGCCCTGGACTTTAACCACTAGACCACACTGCCTCCTTGAAACCTCCATTTGAGCCTATGCATTCTGCTGAGCAAAAGTATTTGTCCTTCAAGATAGTTTCCTTGCTTGTCATCACCTCCGCTAAGCGGGTGAGTGAAATGCAAGCATTTTCTATTTCGAAAGCTTGTCTAATTTTTTCAGAGGCCAGAACGAAGGTCACCCTTCGTACTAACCCAGCTTTTCTGCCCAAGACCATCTTGGTTTTCCACATTAATCAGTCGGTGGAATTGGAGGCTTTCCATCCCCCTCCTTTCCAATCTGACAAAGAGTGCCAGCTCCATATGCTTTGCGCAGTGCGGGCGTTAGCATACTATGTGGAGAAGACTAAAAGCTGGCGGCAGTCGGAACAACTGTTTGTTTGTTACGGGGCTAAGTCCTGGGGACAGGCTCTGTCCAAACAGCGTCTTTCCAAATGGTTAACAGGCACAGTACAGACAAACTGGCCGATCTGCCCCCGCCCGAGAAGCTCATCGGCCATTCCACCAGGGGTCAGGCGACTTCATAGGCGTTGTTCCACGGTGCTTCTATCTAGGACATGTGCAGTGCAGCAGTGTGGGCCTCTTCCCACACGTTTGCCAGGTTCTACCAGCTGAATGTCGTGGACCCGCAGAATCCTGGATTTGGCACAAGATTACTGAGGGCGGTGTTCAAGTCCACCCTCATGATATAACATTAGAGGTGAGTCCATCTTAATGTTCTTAGAGTATGTTGTTACATAAGTGGTTACTAGCTTGCATTGGGTTGTATGCCATGTCCTTGCGACAGCTTGGGTATACTCACCCATTTTGTAATGGTTAATATTCCCTACTTGAAAGGGAACGTTATTATCATAATCCTGGTTCCCTGAAATAGGAATATTAACCATTAACTTTGGGGTCATTGCGTTCATGGTCGCAATCTTGAAGAAAATGCAGATGATTGTAGGGCTCGCTGCTGCTTATGGTTGCGGGACGGAGCCTCAGCAGCACCTCCCTACTCTGGTGGGAATCTTTGGTATAGAGTTTTTCAGTTTGAGTGTCTTAAAGGGAAACACCCATTTTGTAATAGTTAATATTCCTATTTCAGGGACCGAGGGTTATGATAATAACCTAGTGTTTTCATTGGATTTTAGCTTAAGTCTGAGTGTTAATATAAATGAGGCGTAGAAGAATTATTATGCAATACAAGACCACATTACCTAACTACTTTTAAACACCTTGCCCCCCCCACCCATAGAATTAATTCTGTGGACGCCCATGCCCATGGGCGTCCACAGGACAAACACAAAGTTCACAGGTCAGGTTCTTTAATTTCCTTGACTAGGTTTTTAAATAATAAAGCTGGCTCTACCCAGCAATGGGTATTGCCAGCGAAAACTGGACTTGAATAATAAAGCTGGCTCTACCCAGCAATGGGTATTGCCAGCGACAAAACAAAGGGGTTGCAGTCCCGAAATGATAATTCAAACACAACACACGTAATACAGTCACAAACAACACGTCTCCAGACTGTGTGCTCTGGTGCAGGTGCGGTGCGCTGAGTGCTGGTGCTCTTGTGCGTTCAGGTCCGGGCTGGCTTCTCGCTGCAGCTCCCGGCTTCGTATCAGCCGCCTGACAAAACAAATACAAGCGTTTTTATCAATGGACCCACACTTCAATCAAGGATCCCGTCCTTGTCTCCTCCCATTAACCACAACAACGGAACCGATTACGACGTCACGTTCCCCTAAAGTACCCTAATCCCCGCCCCTCCGATAGCTAGTTCAATCACGTCTCCTCCAATTCATGACTGAAACTTCGCTCACCGTACTAGGGCGAGGACTCCAGGTACCGTAACGCCGCCCTCTTCCTGAATGGCCGGCTTCCGACTGGCCCCGGAATGAACTGCCCAACCATTCAGTATGAAGCCCGCAGTTCCTGTTGTATAGTGCCCTCACCGGTCGAGAGGGAGATTGTTGATTCGGATTCATTCGCTCTTCGTCACATATCCCACCGCTCAGAGTGGAGCCGAAGGAACACTCGGCTGAATCTACCATACCCATTATGGGTTTCACCTGCCCATGTCCCACAACAAATCCTAAATATTGGGTTTCTTCTTTGGCAAATGCACATTTACCCAAGTTAGCTGTCAGCCGGGCTACCCTCAGAGACTGCAAGACGGCTGCGACCCTAGCCAAATGCTCCCGCCAGGTGGAGCTGTAAATCACCACATCATCAATATACGCTGCTGCATATTCATGATGTGGGCGTAAAACCTGGTCCATTAGTCTCTGAAAGGCAGCGGGCGCACCTTGTAGCCGAAACTGCATGGTTGTGAAATGAAACAGACCATCAGGGGTAGAAAATGCAGTTTTCTCACGTGATCTGCGGGTTAATGGGATCTGCCAGTATCCCTTCGTCAGGTCCAAAGTCGAAATGAACCTCGCCGTTCCCAGTCTGTCTAGAAGCTCGTCGACCCGAGGCATGGGATATGCATCGAACTTGGCAATAGCGTTTACCTTGCGGAAATCAATGCAGAAGCGGTTGGTGCCGTCCTTTTTGGCGACTATCAAAATCGGACTGCACCACTCGCTCCTGGAAGGCTCAATCACCCCAAGTTCGAGCATCGCCCGCACCTCTTTGCGAACGCCACTTCGTCGACTTTCCGGGATCCGGTAAGGTCTCTCCCGAACCATGACACCTGGTGGAGAGACAATGTCATATTCAACGAGATTAGTTCTGCTGGGCACATCAGAAAAAACATCCCTGAACTCCTCAATTAACTTGCGCAGATCTCTCTGCTGGTCTGGGAGTAACTGTTCCCCCATCGGAATGTTCTGTATGCTAGGGGCCTCTATACAGGGTCCAAAATCATCCTCTACCTCGCCTGGGGCTATAAATAAGGCCTCCCTTGCCTGCCAGGGCTTTAATAAATTGATATGGTAAATTTCCCGTTCATTACGGCGATCGGGCTGCCGAATTTCATAATTTACTTTCCCTATAGCCCGAATCACCTCATATGGCCCCTGCCATTTAGCATATAGCTTGGATTCCGACGTGGGAAGAAGCAGCATTACCTTGTCTCCTGGCCAAAAGGTCCGAATTCGTGCATTTCTGTTGTAATGCTGCTGTTGCCGGTGCTGAGCTGATTTTAGATTGTCCTGGGCCAAACGACCGACCAAATCCAGGCGATCACGGAGTAGGAGCACATGCTGCACTACATTTTTGGACGAGCCTTTATGCTCTTCCCACCCCTCTCTCAACAGATCGAGGATACCGCGAGGCTGTCGGCCATACAAGAGCTCAAAGGGGGAGAACCCTGTTGAACTCTGCGGCACCTCTCTCACTGCAAAAAGGAGGTAGGGAAGAAGCGATGCCCAATGTTTTTGCTCTTGATTCACAAATCGTCTCAGCATCTGCTTTAATGTTTGATTAAAACGATCCACCAAACCGTCCGACTGTGGATGATAAACAGATGTCCGGATGGGACGTATTTTTAACATTTTATATACCTGCTGTAGCGTTCGAGACAGAAAGTTAGTTCCATGATCAGTCAGTATTTCTTTGGGGATACCTACTCTCGACATAATCTGTACTAGTTCTTTAGCTATTGCAGCGGCACTAGTGGACCTTAATGGAACTGCCTCCGGGTATCGCGTTGCATAATCCACCACTACTAATATATGTGTATACCCGGAGTCAGAAGGTAGCAAAGGGCCGACTATGTCCATTGCAATGCGCTCAAAGGGAGTGGAAATAATTGGCAGTGGGACCAAAGGAGCGGGGCGCACTCGACCCGGCGCTACTCGCTGGCAGTCTGGGCATGTGGCTACATATTTCGACACTTCATTATGAAGCCCTACCCAATAAAATCGAGCCAATATGCGTTCCCTCGTCTTATCGGCTCCCAAGTGTCCTGCAAAGGGGATGTCATGTGCCAGCCTCATGACCTCTGGCCGACACGACGGGGGAACCATCAATTGTGTTATAGGCTGTCCTGTGCCCGTGGCAGGGTTTATCCTATGCAGTAATTGCCCCTTGATAATGAAGTGCGGATATACCAGCGCCTCAGCGCCTTCAACATCCTTACCTTCAATAGACCGGACCTGTCCCCAAGCGTGCACCAGTGTGGGGTCGTTTTTCTGGTCCCACGCTAGGTCCGCACTTGAGCTCCACATGTCCGGTACATTGAGAGGGGCCGGAGTAACATCTGTCTTGGATGGCCCAGTAACCTCGCCCTCTCGGTCACACTGCGTACCGACTCCCTTTGAGTGGCGTTTGATACCATCCGCGCTCTCTCCCACCAGTCCCCAGCCTCGTTTCAAAGATGCACCTTCCCATTTTTCGATCCTACTCTCTTTCTTTGTTTTCCTAGGATGAAAAAGAGAATTAAACAGGTCGGCTTGCAGGGGAAAAATCTCACCAATCGTTTCCCCTGCTCTGTCTGCCACGTTTACGTGTGTGGTCGGGACTGCCTTTTGGAGTAATTGCCGATACTGAGGCCAGTCCCGACCCAGAATTACGGGGTGCGGCAGCCTTTCCACCACCCCCCTGTGAGGTGGCGCTGTGTCAGACCTATCGACATGTATGCTTTTAGGGTCGGATATGTCGCCGTGTCTCCATGGATACAGGAGATCGCTACCTTGCCTTGTGGCTGCCACGACATACCGCCTAAGAGAAACATTTGAATTAAGGTCTGTGCACACCCTGAGTCCACTAAAGCATGGGTACTCACATTACCAACCACCACATCAATAATACAAGGCCCCTCCCGACCATTTCCCCGTTCCTTACCTGCTTCAGATGCCAGATAACATGTCGCCACGTTGCACTCCATTGCCGCGGGGCACAAGCGGGCGATGTGTCCAGGCTCATGGCATCTAAAACAGACAATCGGGGTAGAAGGCACTGGGGTTAGCTGTCTGTCCCGCTGCTGATACTGCAGCGGGTCGGGGGCAGTAAATCTACCCCAGCTGGGGGCCAACACTTCAATCAAGGATCCCGTCCTTGTCTCCTCCCATTAACCACAACAAAGGAACCGATTACGGCGTCACGCCCCCCTAAAGTACCCTAAACCCCGCCCCCTCCGATAGCTAGTTCAATCACGTCTCCTCCAATTCATGACTGAAACTTCGCTCACCGTACTAGGGCGAGGACTCCAGGTACCATAACGCCGCCCTCTTCCTGAATGGCCGGCTTCCCACTAGCCCCGGAATGAACTGCCCAACCATTCACTACGAAGCCCGCAGTTCCTGTTGTACAGTGCCCTCACCGGTCGAGAGGGAGATTGTTGATTCAGATTCATTCGCTCTTCGTCACACATCCTTACAGGGGCTGCCACAGGATTCCTTCTTCTCCCACAGGATCTCCTGCGCACTCTTTGCACACTCGATCCTGGCACTTCATTGGCATTCTCCTCACTGTCACTGCTGCTGGAAGATTCATCTTTGCAAACCCAGTCTGCTTCAGAGCCAGATTCGTCATTGTCCGTCTCTGCTACATCAGAATCGTTGTTTGGTAACCTTTGCAGTAATTCCATACACTGCTTTGCTGTCCTGCATCTCCCACGATCAATGTGTATTGGGGAAACAATTAATTTCTTAGAAAAAACAGTGACTTATATAGTAACCAGAGTGCAGACAGACAGCCGGGAGCCGGGAGCTGTCAAGGCTGATTGATGGGCTATCAGGAGGCTCATTGAAACAATAGAAATGTCAGAAGACCGCACACTTGAGGAATGCAGACTGATATAATCAAACTTCAATACATGGCGGCAAGTCCCGACTGATAAATACAAATAATACCGCAACATTTCATTGTTATAATATGTTTTATACGTAGCGGCCAATTTGACTGCTCCTGGTCAGAAGAGGTATGACAGTATTTCATCTTCAAAATTTTTGCACCTAAGAGATTCTTTCTTTGTCAGGGTAATTAGTACATATGTTTAGGAAAAGTCAGGAAAGCACAGCTCTGTATCTTAAACACACGCACAGCAATTTAAATTTAAACTCCAAAAACGGTCAAAATGACTGCCTTGGTCTTTCTAGTGTTAAAGGTATTTGAAAGAAATAAATCCAACCTCGGCTATGTCAAAACTTGTCTCAGACATCATCGTTCTGCCACTGACACACAGACCAGTAAAATAAAGCATTTCATGTTCTTCATTTGAGAGTTTTGTTTTTCTTTTTTATATATTTATTGATACTGCCTCGGAGTTACAGACCTTATTGCTGTTTACCATTGTGCTGAGCTGATCATAGACGATAAAACATCACTTCATGGTCATTTGCATACTAATTTATAATACTAAAATGTTGTCACTTTTGAAAATGTACCTCTTTATTTCTTGGTATGATTTAATGTTTTTATTTTTAAGGCACTATATACTACTTTACTGACAATTTAAGATTGTCAAAATATTACCAACCAAACAAGAAAATTATTTATAAGTCGTTGACATCGAGTCCACAATAACACCGCTTCCTTTACTCTGAGCAGAAACTTTACTTTCCACTTCCATAATACTTTGATAGCGCCTGCATTGCTGCGTGCATTAGACAACCACAGAAGCACATTGGTTCGGTGTACAGTACTATAGAGGCAGTAGTGGAGTGTAGTGCTTTTTTTTTTCTCTTGGCCTCCTCCAGGGTCCCCTTTAAATCTAGTTCACAAAAATATTCTGGAGTTTGGTGAGTTCAAATCCCTGTATCTATGGTTCAATAGTAATTACTTGTCAGTGTCTGCCTGTCTCAATATGTGTTCTTTTAGAACAATGGAATGACAGGGTGTAGCTCTTAGGTCTTTCAATAATGGTTCTGATTTTGTCTCGAGGATGTTTGCAAACAGACAACCATCTGTATTCAAGCCTTATCACCCCCCTTCCCAGAGAGGTGTAAAATCGTCTATTTTGAAAAAGCTAGGGGGCTGCAGATGGGGGGCATCTTTTATAATGTATTCCTGTTTATATAAGGATAAGGATAAAAACCCATGTTAATGTAACAAAACTAGAAATGAACAAAGTGGGAGAGTATAAGAGACCTACGCAGTTGTCTCATTCTAGGTTTAAAAAATGAACAGGTGTTTTTTTCTCGTTTCCAAGACTGGAGTAAATGCTTTGAAAATCTGACCCACGATAGTTCATTCAAGGCGCCGCTGTCATTTACATGGACTGAAAGGAAATTCAGGTGACCGCAAAGGTACTGGACATTTATATCTACTTATGTTTACTTCATTTACAGCTTACAAAGTAAAGCTAATGATCTAATGAACTAAAGATACAGTGAGACACTGCTATTGGATTATCCATCATAGCCTTTCACATTGTAGTTACAATATAGCGTTTATACTAGTTACAGTCTATTATACTATTATATACTCAGTGCTGAGGAAGTTTTTTACAATTACAAGTTACTTTAACAAAATTGTTACTAGTAACAGTAAGTTATTACTTTGAAAAAAAAGTGTACTTCGTTACAGTTACAAATAGTTACTGCACAGGTTACATTTTACAGAGATATTTTGTATCGGTTGGTCGCGCTGCAGCCTGAAATATTATTTGTGGAACCCACTCTTTCCCTCCTCTGATGCCATTTTCAAGCAAGATGGTAGAAAAAGTGTGTTCATGTGACATGTAAGGGTTACCTACACTGTTTAAGTGCTTTCTAATTTCTGTGTTATGCATTAGCCATAGTCCTTTTTAAAAATAACTGCTATTCTTCTACATAAAATGTAGTGTGTTACCACATTTAGTTACCAGTCTGAAAAGCCAACCATTAGTTACTCAAAAATGTAATCAGATTACAGTAATGTGTTACTCTCCATACACTGCATATACTGTACCCTTCAGAATCCAGTATACATAGTATTTTCACACAGGGACATTTAGATTAATTATTATTCGATTTTACTAGGTTCATTTCACAGCTGCAACATCCAAAATACTGCAGTATTATTCGCACTATACTACTTTACTGGAAAATGTAAGAATCTGACGTAAATAAAACTAATTCTCCATAAATTGCGCTAATTCCTGTCAGCAGTGTAACAATAAGAATGATTGTAATTCAACAATTATAACACCTGGAGTCGTTTTGAAAACCAATCCTAATGCATACATCACATTTACCAACATTTATAAATCAGCACCTCTAATTATCAATAGGATCTGCGTGAATTTTACTAAATGGAAATATTTGCATGTTTAACACTATAGTGTTAGAACATTTGAGGTAATTGTTTATTGTTATTTATTATATTTTTTAATAATAATAATAATAATAATAATAATAATAATAATAATAATAATAATAATAATAATAATACAATTTGCTGTAAAGGCTAGTTGACAATTTTGTTGAATAACGATAAAGGCACAATGCAACCAAATGTAGACGTGAATCTCGATTTACGTACAGCCAGGATTTTACCAGTACATGAGTATGACTTATTATAGATGCCATGGCTATACAAAGAGAACCCAAGCACAATAAAATCATCCCAATATCGGATTGGCTGCCGAGGGTGCCACAGGAAGCAAGGTCTTAGCTCGGGTGCCCTGTGATTGGTTCAGCCTGCCTTTGTGTGCAAGGCAGCTGCAGGATCTGCTCCACATTTGAATGTATAAGGGATTGGTAGGGACCATTTCCATGGGCCATCTGTTAGACAGACTGCAGCGCTGACAAAGGTTCCCAGGATGGTTTTAGTGCATGTTGGATATCTGGTTCTTCCTGTTTTTGGCTCTGTAAGAAACAGAGGTATTGTTTATACTTTTTTAAATTTAACATTTCTATGTATGTATTTTGTCTTGCTTTGTTATTTTGAAGGGGTTACAGTAAATTCGTAGTCGTATAATGTAACCTTAATTCTCCCAGGTTAGGCTAGTGTATCTTAACAGAGAAACGCCTAACGTTCTGTTTATTGTCAAATTGTTCCAAGTCGAATCACTAAAAGCAGCGTGTATAAAGGCTATACACAAGACTTGATATGGTCCTTGTTCGTTGTGGTGTTATATTCCATAGACGTTTCGTTTAGCAGTGACAGACACGGCTGTTGGATTATTTATTATACTCGTCGACTCTGTAATGGCAAGTAAACTAGATCGCTTGATGATTCAGATATTATTACAACTTGTATTTGGTTTATTTTGTGAACAGCATGCTAGCAATCCAATATTGCACTGGTTGTTGTTTAAAAACGGAACCAAAATATATCCGCAGATGCCCCTTATGTTCTGTGGTCGTTTCACAAAAAAAACAAGGTCTTTGTGTGTTTGATGTTCAGCGAGCAAAAACGTAGTTTAGCGTCGAACACGCATAATGCAGAAATCAATTTATTATTATTATTATTATTATTATTATTATTATTATTATTATTATTATTATTATTATAAAGCAATGTTACGTAATTGCAGTGAAGGATGGTAAAAACCCAGGGCTTTTATTTTTAGATCGTGTCAATTAACAGACTAGCCTTCTTAATATGCAGTAAATGTGCTGATTATGTAATAATAATGTCGTGCTTTATTTAAACAATCAGCAGCAATGATTTAATTGTGTGTTTTTTTAATTTCTTTGTTTTTCTTATTTCATAGTATCGGGGCTGGCTTTACATTTGCATTTATCAGATCTTTGTTTTTCCCCCTTCATTGTGTAGCGAATGGTCATCTGCTGCTGTGTGGTGTGGCCTCTGCCTGTACTCTGCATTTAGCTGTATTGTGACTCCCTTCTTCCTCATTTCCTCTTTCCATCCGAAGAAGACATTGGCATTAAAAACGAAAACTCACTCATAAATCCTTCTGTTAAACAGTGACTAAAAATAACACCTTCTATCTGTAGAAAACCTTTACTGTGTCTTTTTTCTGTCGAATTATTGTATAGTAAATAACCCATTGTAGAATTACTGTAGATATTAAACCAAATGTCATTGTGTACCCCCCCATCCAGTCCTGGTATTAGACTACATTACGCTGTAAATTCCTGTCAATTGGATGCATTCTGCATTGAAACGATTATACCAAAGCTTCATTGAATACACCAGATTTATTTATTTATTTTTTAAATATATATCTTTGAAGGTGCATTGTATTACAAAATATATTTATTGATACTGTTGACTTTTTTGGTAAATGCTGTTAAGAAAGCGTTACAAATACTACAGCTATGGCCAAAATTTTTGCATCACCTAGAATTTTAGGATTGAGAAAAAAAATCAAAACTATATGAACGTAATTTAGATATTTTATTTACATTATGTAGACAAAGAACCTCAATGGTATCGCAAACGTCTACCGGAAGCCATAATAGTAGTATATTTCATGATATATTTCTAAATGTCACATTTTTAAATTCAGTTTTTCGTTAAGTATATGGAAAACTACGGTATGTAATTCAATATGTTAACGTAACATTATTCAGTAGGTTTTATTCAACTTTATGAAGCAAAATTAGTTAATTCTAAAGAGTGATACAAAACGTTTGACCACAGTATATGTTACTATGCAGATAAATACCCCGTAGTGTATAATTACTGGGCATTGCATAAACATTATCCCATGTTGTATTGAAGTAATAAACCAATCAACATTAACAGTATTCGTCAAAGTTAAGCAACCTTGCTTTTTAAAATATATATTTTAATTGCAATGGTATACTGCACCTGCCATTTACAGTAATTGTTTCGTTTTTTTGCAAATTCTTCCATTCATTTTCAATGAAGAAAACTTAAAAACAAAATGCATTTATAGATTTCGAAATTTTAAAATGTAAATTGTAAAACATATTTAGATATTTAACGGATTGTCATTTTTTTTTTTTTTGGCATGCTTACAATGCCATTACCAACACACTGCAAAATGCTATCCATTTCACAGGGGTGATTGTATCCTGCACTGCTATAGAAATCCTCTTTCTTAGATTCAATAATGTCTTTTAAATTCTTTGGTTGTGGTTCTTTACATTTTGTTCTTGTATTAGAATTTAATGCATGGTCTTGTTTTTACATTGAATAGTTGATTCCAATGTAATCTTTCTGTAGAAAACATGTACCCTGCTGTACTGTAATGTGCTGTAGCATATACACACCTGATCATTGGATGCTGCTTTTTGCTTTGTTAACCCTGTACTGAGCATGGTGGGCCTTGACTTTATCGTCTGCATGGAATTATTATTATAATTATTATTATTATTATTATTACTATTATTATTACACAGTTCCACATATACTAATCTTTCAATAAAGAATATAGTATTTTTCTAACCTTCAGTGTGCTTCTTGCTGGCTTTCATTTATTGTCTTATCCTGCTGTGATAATAGATTATATCCTTGCTTTTTTCCCATTCACAAGATGAGTCAGTTTATATTTGCATCTCTGTATTTTTATTGTAGGAAGCTCTGACTTTTATCTAAGTAAATGGGGGTTGTCATGACAGACATGCCTTATCAATAGTCGTTTCCTAGACCCAAGTGTGTATTTTTTGCTGATACTGTACATTGTAATAATAACGTGTGCTTTTCACAGAGAGACTATTCAAATCGTTGTTTTTTTTTTTCAGGCCTTCTAAAACCATTAAATTAATTCTAAATCATGGTTATGCTAATTGTTTATACTTTTCTAAAGTCATTTAAGTTTGGGTTTAGATTAGACTAGATTAAGGTTTAATGTGAATTATTATAACATTTTGTTATACTATGTTAGGTATTATTACTCATTGAGTCATTTGTTGCAAGGACTTTCCACCAATGACATTGATCTGTCAATTACCCTTTGGTATCAATGCAATAGAAGGCTTGTTTGCCAGATAACAATATTAGATTAAATGTGATCAGTACCTAAAAGAAAAACAGCTTGGTAATTGTAATCCAGAGGTTCTTAAACATTTTTATATCCTTAAAGAACACAAGCATGTCAATCTCCCAGAAAGCTTTGAATTCAAACTATTTAAAGTCCTGATCACATTTATTAGAGGATAATAATTTTTTAAAAATTATTATTAATGTATTACTAAATTAATTGCATTGACTGAAAAATACAGTAGATGCTGTTGTAAACTACACTTGTCTCTTGTTGACATACACATTAATATTGCAAATACAATGTATCTATTTAAACTGGCATACTTTGGGGTTAATTGTCTGTTACAGAGCTGTTACAAAGTACAAGATTGTTGATACATTGGTACAGAGTTTTATATCTTAGTTGCTGCAGAGTATGATGTTCTTATTCATAAAGGGGACAAGACTGTACAATACATTTCTTAGACCTTGTGGCAAAGTGGTTTGTAGTGCACATGTGCAGTGGTGATGCGGTGCTCAGGAATGATAGACACAAGACAGTTCATGGTGAAAAAGCAGCTCTTTATTTGCTGACAAATAATAATACCTGGCTCTACACAACGATGTGTATCGCTCAGGCAAACCATGGGGTTCAGTCCTGAAATAATAATACACTAAACACCACACACACAAAACGGTCACAAGTCCAGAGTGAGTGCTCTTAGTGAAAGTGGTGATTTACAGGTTTATTCATGTACAATGGTGAAGTGGAGTCCAGGTTTAATTTCTGGCGATTTAGCTACAGCTCCCAGAGGTTAGCCTTCTATAATGACAAGCACAGACAGTTAGCAACAAACAAAACACTAAACACTCACGATTCACAAATTGATCACTTCCTTCCTCGGTCCTAGAGGTAACCACATCAAAAGGAACAGATTGCTGGGGCCACTTCCCCTAAATACCCTTCGTCACGCCGTATTTCGGTGGCATGGCCAATCACGTCTCCTCCAATACGTGACTGACACATCGCCTACCGCATTAAGGCTATGACTTCTGGTATCGTGGCCCCGCCTCCTTCCTGGATGGCCGGCTTCCGACTGACCCTGGAATGAACTGCCAAACCATGCATTACGGGGCACTCTGCTCCGATTATACAGTGCCTTCACAGATTGGGAGGGAGATTGTTGACTAGGATTCATTTGTTCTCTGTCACAGACCTCCAGAGTCATGTGTATGTCAGATACCATTTTTATGCACTGAAAATCCACAGGAACTTGCAGAGCTTTCATTAGAAAGACCCACTGGTTTCCCTGTAATGCAGTTTGATATAGTAAGAATGGGGTTATCAATCCTATAAAGATATGTCTAGTTTATTATTTAAAAATAAACATGTATCTGTATGGATATTATGATAAAACAAGCAAATGTTTTTTTTTCAGGCCTTAAGGGAAAAATAGACACAATGTCTCTCAGACACCCTCACTCATTATGTCCTTTTTTATTACCTTGGTAACAGGGACATTTTTCAGTACTACACAAAACACTGTCTGGGTGTAGTAAATTAAATATTTTAGTTAATTAGAAATCATAAGGCTATAAAATGTTACGAAGGATGATGAAAACTATAATTAGCAAAGACATTATCCCATTTTCTTATGTGTCTAAGATGTCTGAAATGTGAGCAAAATTATTATTTATAAACATTAAGGCACATACTTATCGTTCTATATGCTTTTTCCTTAAAGACTAGGTCAATAAAATTTAAACCTTACATAAACACCTTTCAGGGACTTTACACCTAACAAAAAGAGGGAAACTTGAAACAGAACACCAGGGATTAGGCAAGGAAAGCCGGGTCTTCTATTGTGTTTATAATTCGTTTTTAAAATAGCTAGAGCAATTTGGGGGTCAAGTTATTAGAATATACAACTATTTACTGGATATTCAGTGTAAAATATACAGTATATAAATCTGACAAGCAAACTCCCAATTATATTTGTAACTGGAAATGAGATTTAAGATATTTTCTTTTTTAGTATCCATTTTTATCTCCTGACTAGCTTCTGTCCTCTACCACGTTAGTATATTGTAGTGAATGAAACCCTGTAGCCTATTCAGGGGGGATTTTAAAGAAGTGTATTTACATTATTGCTCTTGGTACAGTACAGTGTAAGTATATAACTATCGATTAAAGGCTGAGGACATCTGATAATTCTCATTGAGCAAGACAAGACTTCAAGGTTAATTTGTAATAGAAAATACTGATACAAAATGTTGAAACTGGTGGATAGTGAAGAGGATGTATAAAAATTAGGAAACAAATAGCAAATAAGGAATTCCTACAGAACCGTCTCCCACAAATGGGACATAAAATATTGAATGAACTAATGACCAGCTATTGAGCCAATGTGCTCGCATGCTAGATCTGACAAAAAGGGTTTACTAGGTGACATCCACAGCTTTGGAAATCACACCTGTTCTATATCAGAGGCCTGCCTTGTAGCAACCAGGTTTATATTACAGATTCATATAATACAAAATAAATCACATGTTAGTTATTGTCTCCTGTGCTGTGCACAATATCTTTCTCAGCATCAAGATTGCTTTGATATTTATGGATTAACATACCCCGGCTCATACGGTAAATCAACTGAAAAAAATACCTCAGTGTGAGTCAGGTCAAATCATAGAATTGTTCAGCTGAATGTCTCATACTAGTGCCATATCCATATAAAAAAGTTCTCTCTAACGGTCACAGTGCAGCTGGTTTTGTTACTACGGTAGAGGCTGAACTATCTACTCTCCCTATTCTGGATAACCACTCCTCCTAACTCCTAACTACCATTCAGTACTGAATTTGTAATGAAATTATTATTGTTTTATAAATGATGATATACATATGCCAGTGGTTCAAAGGGATATCTGTTTGCATGTGAGAATATATACACCTTTCTCTCTGGAGGTTTACAAGGGAGTGGGTCACCTTCACTTCTAACTACTTGCAATTTAAACTAAATGTAGTTGGTTCAGTGGGCTGAGTGTTTCAAAATCTTCTCTTGTTTATGCACAAGAATTACAGAAGGCTTCACTGTAATCCAATTGCAAGCACAATATTTACAATGATTGCTTACTAGTGAGAGCCTCTTTGAAGATCTTAAAGTTGGAGGGAGATGTAAATAATACTGTAGCTCAGTGGTGGCCAATACCCCAAACACTGCGATCCATTTTGGTGGATCTCAACGGGCTCCGCGATCCACCAGTAAGCTATGGCCAACAATTATTAGCGGGATTTATAATAGTGTTCAGTACGTTTGATAGCCATAACAATACAAAACAACAACAAAAACGTAACAAACGCTCAATCAAAGCATTTTTAATATTTAGTATAGGTAGTTATGAAACAGAAACTTATCAGCATTTTTCATCCGAGTCTTGAGGGCTCTATGCTAACTTTTTTTAGGCACATGTGCACCTAAGTTAAAACATGTGGGCACGCACTGAAAAATTTAGGGGCACACAAAAAAAATACATTTTTGCTCAAATTTATTGTCTTACGTAACACTTGTGCAGTTCAATACTTTTGCATCAACAAAATTATATAATGGACAACTTTTTTTCCAACTTAGATTTTTAACTGCCTGGTAGCATCTTCCTCAGAATGTGCTGCTTGCCTGTTTATGGTAGCGTTTCTGGATGTATGCCTCTCTGCACATTGCGTGCCGTTTTGAAGCACTGTGTTTAACTTCTGGCTCCCTGTTAAAAAAGCAGTCTTGCCTGTCATCAGTTCCCCTGCATCCTGACAAAATGTGTAAAACAAGGATTTTTTTTTTAACATTGTTAGACTTAAGCCAGGGAAAATCTTTTAGCCACTGTTGGTTGAACTTATGTTAATTTGCTAAAGACGTTGACATATTTGAATTTTCTTCATCGCGGTTTTCTTTTGAAACCTCTCCAATCACATGAAAATAATTGTTTATCTTCTTCCTCTTGGTTTGACAAGTTTGCAGACTGTCTGGAAACGAGTAGCCATCGCATTGATAAAGCAGTGAAATTGGCGGGGTATGGGATTTGTAGTTTTTTAATGTGCGATTAACAGTAGGCAGTGTGTTTGTGTGAGGATTAAACACATTAAGCAACCTGAAAGGTTGACATTTGGGGTAATATACAGTACTGTGTAATCTGTATAGAATTTCAGAGGCCTGTTGTGATGGGGTCAAGGCTAAAAAAAACATTTTTTGGCCTTGCTTACCAACCATGTCATAGGAAAGTCTGCTCAGAAGTTCATAAGAAGAGATGTGTCCACCCAATAGTATTTCAGCTGGCTGGTTGAGCACCACTGACAGATGAGGTCAGGGAGAAGCAGTGGTGTGTGTGGAATTCTGTGATGGGAAGAGAGGGGGAAGGGGGCTTGTACTCCATCTCCTGCTCATTTATTTCCCTTCAGTTACAGGTGAATACTGTTAGCTTATGATTTTTGACCCAGTGTCAGCTCAGATGATTCTTTTATCTTTATACAGGAAATGAGGAAAACAATGAATTAAATTCCCACAGCCAGAATTCTGTACTTAGCTTGATGGGGGATGAATAAACTGAGGGAAGTAATTTCCCTGTTTTACAATTTACTTTATTTGGTACATGCAAGTTAGCTACCCATTAAGAAAAAAGCTGATGTGCCTCTGAGAAGATGACCGATATATCACTGAGAGTCATCTGAAGGATGATCATTATTGCATAAGGAACATGGCTTTAGGAAACAGTTTATGAAAACACAGTAGCTTATGTGTGGTTAATCACCAGGCCTTCTTTAGTAAGTCACTCTTCAATACGCCACAGATTGTGAGATGATAAGATGTCTGAATCCTCACTTGCCTGGCTCAGGGCTAAATCTCTAAATACTGGAGAGAACACAGAAAAAAAAAAAGATGCAGATGACATTAAAACTCTAAAATAAAAATAAAAATAACACCAAAATGATCAAATACTACTACTACTACTACTACTAATAATAAACATGATAGTTATGATAGGATACCCTTGGTTTACTAGGACTTTAGTATAAAATATAACCAATATAAAGCCTTCCTTGTCATAGAAATGAATGTAGACTTATTAAATATTTAGAATGAAACTCTACCAGGGAGAGTGATGCATTACATTTGCATCTGATAAATCCATTATTAACAGAGCAGAGCACAGCAGCTTCGTTTTATGATCCACTATTTTTCTTCTGCTTTGTTGCTTATGACTGGAATATTAAGATTGTATATTTATCAGACTTGTAGTCGAGTCCAAGTCTGTGTCTGAGTCACTATCATTCAAACTAGTGGTAGTAGTGAGAGACCAGTTTACCTAACGGACGTTCTCTGATATCCCTCGGGGAAAATGCACAAATATTGTGGTATACGTACCAAAACGACCTGTGTAATGTCAGAAAGTGGTACGCTGTCAGATTTTGGTACATGGGCAATCCAAATGCGATCTGATGGGTTCCTATTGTCAAAAAGAGGTACATTTACCATTAATTAAACATTATTTACTTGCAAACTTTAATTAGAAACAGACAATCAATTTCTCTAAAAAGAAAAAACAATTCATAAGAATTCCACCACAGAGTTGCACAAGTAAAAAAAAATGTACAAGACCCAATGTATTGCATATGAGAATTATTTGCATACTATTTTCATAATGTTGGACAAATATGATAAATTACATTAAAAATGACATAAGATTGGAAAATATGATATTCAATTAAAAAAGATGTAAAAGACCGAAAACAGCTTAACGTACCAGATTTGAATGGCTCTTCCCTGCTTTTTAGCAAAAGTTGTTTAGACATGTGCAAGCAAGCGCATTGCCCTGCATACCACTTTTTAATGTGAGCCTGAAAATAACAGTACACTGGTAAGAAATTAAAGTTACTTTCACCTCTCACTATAGTATCTAGTATCCGGATATTGCCAGAACTGTATATATATATATATATATATACTATGTTCTTTAATAGTAAATGGAGTATTATTTTTATTATTTGTTTTGCAAAACAGAAAGGTTATGTTTCACTTTCATTGCATTTTATTGGGTCTGTAATACAATGATGCATTTGTGAGATTGTGCTTCAGTTCATTTGGTTTCAGATAATGTATTTTTTATCTTTTCTATTTTACACAAAAACATAGTATATTTATGTATTTCACCTTCGTATAGGTTCATAATGGAATAAAAAAAAATAAGTCATACAGACAGAGTTCTAGGATGACGCTGCACAGCGTATTGTTAATGTGTTTCTCCCGCGTCCATAAATGAGTTTAATTTCGGTAAATGAATTGGTATTGTTATTCTGTCATTCTTTTTTTGCTGTCAAACCAGCCCTTCTGTCATATCAGTCTGATATATCTGCCTGTTTGAAATTTTCGGTTTAAGTTTTACACTGAATTTGCCATTGACGTTACTTGCAAACAGTGATGGTGTGTGCTGGGAACGAGTTGAGATTAGAAGCAAAGCACAGAATATTTACTCACACAGCGACTTTCTGGTATGAATTAAGAAGCTCTAAAAGTGTGATTATAACTCATATGATTATTCTTTTTTCATTCATTTTTGTTTTCAGTAAACTCAAAATTATTAAGGTGACCAATGTTCTATTGTTTTCAAAGCAAACAAATAAATTATATTCCAGAGATTCAGGGAGCTCAGTAAAATCAAATAACTTATTTTTCAAGAATGCAGTTTTAGAAATGTATTTCTACAGTGCTTAAAAAACTTAGAACATGGTTTAAAGTAATAAAGAGAAAGGCGTGTTAAAAGCCAAATAATTACTTACTTGTTTACCATGCTGACATTATTTATTCCTTATAAAACCTAATGCAAAAGAGAAAAAAAAAACTTGGTCTGCGATGGTTACAGTTGGATTTGTGTGGGGGGGTGTTTACACTACAACCTAACTCACTTCCAATTTCTTATTCTTTCTATGATTGGCTGCAAAGACAACAGGGCTAACCAGTGATTGAATAATGTTTTGTTGGGTGGGTTTTTATTGTGCAGAGTTTCCTGGTAACTGTAATATTACTTGTGTAATAAAAAATAAAAAAGGACTTGTCGTTAATATCTCCGAGTCACGGAGCCCGAAGGCACACAAGGTCAAGTCCGAGTCACGAAAAATGATATTTATTGAAGTGTTATGACTTGGGTAATAATAAAGGTTTCTCAATTGATTTTTCTCATGGCTGTTTAAATGTTCCTATTTCAAGTAAATTATATATAGGATTAGGAGGAGTGGAATATTACCAATGCTGTGTCTTAACAGGAAACCCATATCGTATCTGTTTTAAAATCATTTCCATCAGATCAATCTTATTGATCTGATCATTATTTACAATTAAGTAGCAGTCTACCTCTGCCTTTCTTATTGACCACTTAATGTGTCTGTTGGCAGATAACAAGCCACAGTACAAGCTGTTTGTAAATAATAGCTGTATTGGCCTGGGATGAGTCAAAGGTCAGCTTAGATATTTCTTCCAAAATGTTTCACCAGAGACCAGCTTGAATAGCTTCAAGACAAGGCCTTTTTTTGATTAGACACATTAAGAAAGGGCTTGGGTGTTTACCATATTGAGTACAGGCACTGAACACAACGTCCCCATGGTTTTTGATGTGACAAACGTAATAGAACTATGCTTATAGCCACTCAAGAGGCTGTTCAGTGTGGGTGTGACTTGCATGCAGCTGTGTTTCTTAAAGAGCTCAATATGGCTTATAACTAGGGCCCTGTGTTTCCAGATGTCTGTGTAGCCACTCCAGCTAAACTGACCAAATGAATACTGTATTCCTTCGAATTTAAGACGCCCTTGAATTTAAGACCAATGATGCTTCTTTGAAAATGGCTGCCTGTATGTCATGGATGATTCGAGATCGGGCAGTAACGTTTTGGATCGTCTTTTCTCAGCAGTCAGTCACGTTGCTGTTTGTGTACTCGGGTAGTCTTTTGTTGGTGATTTTAATACATGCATCACAACTGTACTCGAATTTAAGACAAAGACTATTTTTGAGATGCAAAAGATGGTTCAAAAAGTCTTAAATTCAATGGAATATGGTTTTTAAATAATCAAACCATAACATTCTGGCTAATTAGAAAACACCCAATAATTACAAGGGGCAATTATTGCCATTCTAGAAATTGATGTGTTTAAAGAAAAAGCTTACCTCGAGACTTGCTGTTTTAGAACAAATAGATGCACCAACAAACTCAAAAAGCATTTATTTGAGAGATTGCACGCAGCAATATCCACCTGTTGTGCTGACACATTGATGGCTATAACTTATTTTGAAAGCCGTAATGTTAAAATTAATCAAACGTTTAATAAAGTTGCAGAATTAATAAATACATACTGAGCAGTGGCAAAGAGTTGCACAGCACAGATGGCAGAATAAACAAACAGTGTGTTAAACCATTCCACTATGTTTTTGAAAATTGACGAGTTACTACAACCCTGATCAATGCAGAACAAAACCATGGTTTATTTAACCAGCTCACAAGTTTCTGAAGGCAGTAAGGATTTTAGACGCAACACATGTCTGTAGTTTGGATAAAGAACCCCTCCCCTAAGGTTGTATTCTGGGGTTCGATGCTTACTGAAGTCAGAAATGGAGGGATACCAACTATATGTAAAAGAAAACAGTATTGGAAATTTTTTTGATCGGATTCTAAAGAAATGCAGAACTATTTCCCAATTTAGCAAGAAAGGCTAAATATATATTTGTCAATTGTTACCAATTATATGGATGCTGAAAAAAGTGTTTCTTCATATGGACACATTTTCACAGAATAATGTCCATCCATGAAAGAAGACCAGCGGAGTGTTATTTTCAGGTACGCAGTAAAAAGTGGTACTTGGCGCACTGCGCTTGCTCGCGCATGCCTAAACAACTTCCGCTAAGAAAGCAGGGAAGTGCCCATTCAAATCTGGTACGTTATGCTGTTTTCAGGCTTTTGCATTGAATTTATCATATTTTCCAGTCTTTTACATAGTTTTTAATATAATTTATCGTATTGTTCCACCATTAAGAAAATAAAATAACAATATTTATCATATGCAATACATTGGGTTGTGTACATTGATTTACTTCTGCAACTTGGACTGTGGTGGACTTCTCATTTTGTCTTGTTTGTCTTGTTTGTCGTGAATTGTTTTTAATGTAAAATGGTAAATGTACCACTGTTTAACAATAGGAAAACACTCATCAGATTGCAATTCATTTCAAACACTACACCTGGTTAACCAACTGACCATGCTTAAGTTTAATAGCAAAATATAATGTGCAAGAACCGAGATTGCATTTTTTTTTGTCTTTCATGCAAACATAAGTAACACTTATGGGCTTCTTATGAACAACCTTTTTTTTTACATTATATTCAAAGAACAAAACCACTAAAAAACAAAGCAAAGAAAAAATAAATAAAACACACCTTACATGTTACAGAATCTATGAAATGCCCAGATTCCAATACATAGTTATAATATCTATACTGTTCAGGGATCAGTGCCAGAAACAGGAAATCTATTAAAAAAGCAAAGTATATATTTCTGCCTGGTGAGATCCAGAATCAAGAAAATGTAATTTTTTTTTTTTACAAAATGATTTGTGTAAATGTGTACTGATAAATTAAAACATATAAATAATATATTTACACTTCTGAAATAATATTGAAAAAAACTTCCTTTTAAAATGCTGTTATATATATTCACAGGGATGTAAGGGTTAAATAAATGTCAGTAGCCATCTACAGCGTTCTGTTTATTAATCTGATAATACATACTTTGTAGTAATGGTTAATCTGATAATACGTACAATTAAAATGGTTAAAGTAACATAATGAGATGACTGTTTAATGATTGCTCATTATGTGGCTTACTATGGAAGCTATAGGACTTTTGGGGGCAGTAGGACTAAATTACAGGTTAAAAAAACAAGTTGTGAAAAATGCAGGGCCCTGCTTATAACATCACTGTTAGTTTTACACATCACCCATGGAAATATACAACGTGCCCATGTATCTAACCGTTAGTATTTTAGAATAATACACCATGTCGATCAACATATTGCTAGATTAGATATAAACACAGAGCAGGTACAAAGTAATTGCTCGCTGTCACTTCCATGAAAAAGCAGCTGTTGACAAGAAAAGTGCGGGATGATTAAATTTCACAATGTGCCTCAATTATTATTTTTTTACCTGGTTTGGGATTTCAAAGTGCCTGAAACTTGAGTTATTGACAAAGAAGGAAACCTTCATTCTGTTTCCTTCATTATGACTTCTCATATTTGCTTCGTGGAACTGTGGAGGCTCATTTAAAGACAATTGGATTACTTGGCACAGTTCTGGAACACCAATTTGTCATTCCAGCCTTGCCTGCCAGCTAGTTGCAGGTGGCATCACCATATGCAATGCCCATTCATGGGTGTCCCCATAGAGCTGTTTGTATTTTAATGTGCCTCCCTGAAAGCCATTTTAAATCACTGTATGACAGGTGTGGTCTACTAACCAGGCCTGACACACTGCCATTATGAAAGTTTTAGTAAATGTAAACCTTTTACCATGACCATTTTACAGACGTTGGGGTACATTAAATCTAAAGCTAAGGCAGATGTACATTCTGAGAAAACTGCATGGCTATCAAACAATTCCTGAAATTTAAAGCACTGCAAAATGGGAGGAGAGCTAACACAGGGATGTTTTACCTTTTAGGAGGGAACTGAAGTTATAATTTCCATGATTCACAACAACCTTTACTGCAGTGATGCACAACTCGGTCCTGGAGGGCCGGTGTCCCTGCAGGTTTTTATTTCAACTGCACCCTAAATTACTTTATTGGACTTTATTAGAAGCTTAATTGGTCCAATTAACTAATTTAGGGTATGGTTAGAACAAAAACCAAGAGGGACACTGGCCCTCCATGACATGAGTTGTGCACCACTGTTTTACTGAATGTGGCAGGGCAGAAACCCTGCTACTGTAAATAGTGTGTGTGGGAATGTAAGGTTGGCAGGGATAGGGTTAAATCTGTCCCTGCCAGCAAGCACAGGTGTGGCCATTCCCCAGTTAGGTAATTGGTGATCATTGGGGAGTGGCTACATGTATAAAAGGAGCCAGAAAGCCCTCTTTTGTTTGTTGGAGGGAGAGGTGAGTTGTTTTTGACCGATGGATGGATGGATGGATGGATGGATGGATGGATGGATGGATGGATGGATGGATGGATGGATGGATGGATGGATGGATGGATGGATGGATGGAAGAAGAAATGGTATAGTGAAGGCGAATGCCCAGCCGATATTGTTTAGTGTAAACCTTTTGTTTTGGCCCTTGTGCCTTTTTCTTTGCATTTTTTTGTTCGATTGTGCGCTTTGCACTTTAAACTGCAACTTCTGTCTCTGAGTCTCTAATTCCTGCCGGTAACATCTTGGTCCGTGACACTATCCTGTCATATGGAAATTAAAGGGTCTGGAACCCCAGATATTAGGGGCATATAGATGTATACAAGCCCTCTTTTGTTGTGGGTAGGCTATAGGCTAGATATATTTTATTATTAATTTGTGATTTAGCAGATGCTTTTATCCAAAATGACTGACTTGCTGAGACTAGGGGGAACTATGCATCAGCTGCTACTGCAGGGTCACTTCCAATAGGACCTCAGTTTTAAGTCTCATCTCACTACTAGGTAGTTGCAAGTAGGTATTTTGCTTATTTATTTTTGGTAGGGGGTGAGGCATCAAATGTAATATGTGATTTTTATTTTTAAAAATGTTTGCAAAATGACACTGCAGGTTGTAATGTTTTTGTAATTTTTTCTTAGTTCACTATTATAAGCTACATTATGTTTGTGTTGCTGACCCAGGAATGTATGAAGGTATCAAATGCATTTAGGAGCAGCAGAAAGTGAAAAAAGTTTGATTGTTTGTTTTCCTATAATATGTTTTGTGTATACTTTTTATTATAAATTTAAAGAAAAATCATGTGACGTGCTGCCAGACTGCACAGTTAGGTTTACATTGATTTTAAACAGACAAGACTTACAACTCATGCCAAATTCCAGAACAGACAGGAGTAGAGAGGGTATTACACCATTTATTTCAATATGGATTTTGTTGGGACCCCAAAATTATGTTGATACAGAATGCCGGTATGCATGGGCAGGATTAGACAGGTTTTACTGTGTAGTGGTGTCTCATTTTAATGTGGTATAAAAACCTATGCAAGGGTTATAAAACCTACATTAGGTAGCACAGGTCCTTTTTTTAAAGACACACGTCGCAGTTACTCTAATAGAGTAGTCTTGAAGACTTGCATATATTTAAAAAACAAAAAACAAAAAAAACAAACTATAACGCAGCACATAAGCACATAAGTCCCCACTTCCGGACGCCGCAAATTCCCCTTGTAAATGGGTGGCGTTGTGAATTTGTGTTTTAATACCAACATGTATCCTGTCTTCATTAAGGAGACACACAATGCATATATTTTACACCTTGATTTTTAATATCGTACCAAAACTAAGCAAGGTACATAGTTGTGTTGTGGATCAGTTATATTCAATACATTAACCAAGTAAGTGCTCTTGGCTTCTGATATTTCTGAAGCAGAAATGAATATGGAGTCTTTTCAAGTGTTTCTGTAGAACTCACTGGCCCATGTCAATTAAAAAGGCAGGAACAGCTGAAGTGCTCAAATGTTCACTGAGGGCGCATCTGTTCATTTCCTGCAAGCACTTTGCTGTAATAGACATTGATTGTTTGATGCAAGTCTTCGTGGGGTTCTGCTGAATAAGCACATAAGAGAATGAGTTTCCTTCGGTTGTGCAGAGAATAAACTAGACACATCCTCCCTTAAAGGTATGCTTGTAGTGTTTTATATTTTAATTTCTTATTGATTAAACATTGATTTTATTGTATTGTTTTAACCACGGAAATGGGCCTGGGAATGTCATAAAAATACACACAAGAAAAATACACACAAGAAAAACACGAAACATTGTCAAAAAATAATACATGTCCTCTATTTTTAGTCTTGTATGGCATACAGACAAAAAAAGAATATGGTGATCTTTCAATTTCTAGCATTAAAACATTTCTATACATCTGTTCTTTGAAACAATGGCTTGTTTTCTGGAAAATTATGAAGATATAACAAATTATATGCAGTAAAATTAAAAACACTTGTAAGGGTCAGTCAGCACACCAATTTCCTACAAGAAATCAGTTTTTAGGAATTAAAAAATGTTCTCAATGTCTGTGTGCCTCATAGTTACTCTGTGTTTTAGAAGCAGTGTTAGCCCATTCAGTCCATCATTTTTGACCACTTTTCACACTTACATGCAGCACATTTCGTGTTGACATCGTAGCAGGATTTCTGAGAACTGCCTGCTCTAGAGTGGTGTTATTTTACAGTGTGTCTTTTTTTGCATATACGGGATATGATCGCTCGTTGTGATCACTTCAACTTCCTCTGCTGGCACATGTGTGACCAAGGATGTTTTTCTAAATGGATTGAGCTTTAGAAAACATTTTGAAGTAAACTTTCCTTTCACTCCGGGAGCTGACATCTTCATGCATGTGCGCTGTCAGAAGTGCCGTAAAATGATATAAAACGTGACACAAAATGTTTGCAAATTAGCAAAACAGTAATGATTCATCACATACACACATGACCTCTCCTTAGCCCTACCTTAAGTCACTTACTTGCAAGACTTTGCAAGATAACACATACTTTTACTTATGGGTTAAACTAATTAATATTAACATGTATAGTCTATCTTAATTAGATGTTTGATTTGTATTCCATCAAAATAAAGTCAATAGGAAATCATTTGTTAGTTTTTACATAATTACTAAGGATGTCTAATTGACTGAAGACTGCTGTTCCTCCACATCACAGGTAAGCTACAGATAAATGCACTGTAAGCTTTTTCATGAAGCCCTAACCTTTCTCAGTCTGCAAGGACCACCTAGACACACATGTACTATAGTACCCTACATCTGACATCAATTCAAATATCTTTCTCTTCTAGTTCCGAAAACATGATTTGCCTTTTTAAATTTGCATTTCTGTCAAGTCACGCTCTACCTGATCCTTGAAACAGGACATCTACATAACAATAAAAAGCATTTAAATACAGTGCTTAATCAGTGCAAAGCAGGCAGTCTCATGTACAAAGGTCCCTGAACCATCAAACCACTTCATACTGTGACTGCATTTCTAACTACGAGTTTAACAAAACCAACCTGGAAGGTTAGTTGAGCTCATTTTAAAGATAAGTGCTTTAAATGTAATTATATTTGTCAAGCCATCCCTAATCTTTTGGAAAATATTTAACCACTGGCCTACATTATGTCCCAACCATTTAGTAACTAGGGTCAATGAACTAGAAATTTGCTACACACAAAATAACTCTTCCCAACAAGTTCTACGTATGTAAACATTTCTGAATTAACGCTTCATGTTGCAAGGGACTTTCAAAGCACAGCATATAGAACAGACTGTAAGAAAGAGGGTACAGTGGTGAAAAGCTGCCCCAAAAACTGTGACTTTGTATCACAAACTTCTAAATAACACCTTCTTGAACCTTCCACCATACCATATATATATATATATACACACACACACACACACACACACACACACACACACACACACACACACACACACACACACACACCTAAAACTTGCAGAAATCCTACACAAACATTGACAACATTACCCACTAAGCTTACCAAAGCTATATTCCTGTCAACTCAGATAAATCTAAACCCAATTGAGAACCCAAACAACACACACAAATTTACACACATATTACAGGGTATTGTTTTCCAAAGTTGGATTTGATAATGAGCCACAAGGATAGTTTTGAGTAAATTACATTTACAATTTTTTACAATATAACGTTAGTGACTACATTTACTCCAAACTGCCCATGCTGATTAGTAATCTCCTTTATCAACTGTGGAAAACCCGGCCTGTAATATTTATGACCACAAATACAGCTAAACTGCATCTGTTCCTTTTCAGGTGCCCATTTTAACAGGCATCAGCACAGCCATGCTACCTCCTGCCGGCACTTCCACCTGGGCCCCCCGTCTCACATGCAGACTGAGTTCACCCACCCTCACCCTGGGCAGACCCAGCCAGGCCTGAACCCACACCTGCCGTCTCCTCACCAGCATACCACACAGCTCCATCAGCCCTTGACACCCCTGACAGCCCCGCAGTTCCAAGACGTACCAGGACCCCCTTTCCTACCTCAGGCCTTACACCAGCAATACCTCATCCAGCAGCAGCTACTGGAGGCCCAGCACAGGAGGATCCTTCCACACCCCAGGTAGGACCTGCTGTTTGACACACACAGCTGATGAGAACCCTCACCAACAATGCTGAAGTTACCCTAAAACAGTCTCAAAATAATATATAAATAGTGTACTATTCAAATATTCAACCATTTATGCGGTTTCATAATGGAAGCTGAAGACTATTTAATCCTTCTACAGGTTGAGAAACATGTATATAGAGAATATGAATTTGTATGTCATGGAAACACGGTTTTTAGTTTCCATCAGATCCTCATTAGGCAGTAAGGAATAAGACACATGGAGCCATTTAACTGGACCCACTGGAGGAATTCTCATCTAAATGTGTACATCACCTACATCTCTGGCCCTATAAAAATGCATGTGCTTGGGGTGGTACGGTTTAGACGTTAACTTTAAAAGATTTGCATGCCCTTCATTTGCTTTTAAACAGGAAATCAAAACTACAGTGAGGCTGAGCAGCCCCTATTAAAAGTTTACCATGGTACATCTACCTGGTCATTTTGCAGTTTAACATGCTTTTGCCATGCTTATAGTTTACCCAGCTTCACCGTGGGGTTTTACCATACTTAGTTTCTCGTGGTTTATGATGCTTGTCTGTACTTTACCATGTTTCAATATGCATATACTGCATCTCACAATGCATATCTTTCACCATGGTAAACCACAATCAATTTTTTTTTGATGTGTACAGTTAAGGTTTGCTACAAATCTCCACCACTAATTAACTGTACAAAAGCATGCTACCACTGTTTTGTTTGATCTCTGCAGGCGGATTCAGGATCGAGTGCCGATTCACCCACACAGGCTGCGCTCCGGCTACGACTACCCCCCCAACCTGCATGTTCCCCAGCCAATGGGGCAGCAGCCAAGGTACCTGGCGGAAGGCACTGATTGGTGGGTTATACATTAGTATAATCTCTTTAAAGTCAATTGCTATTTCAGGCAGGACCTGGATGAATTGATCTTTGAGTGAAAAGTGTAGCTCAGTTTTGTCAGGTTTCAGGACAAAGTTGTAATGTCCAAGTACAGATATAGAGAAACTGAATTGCATTCAATGTAAAGCAACAGATGATGTACAAATTCAAAACATGAAAAAAATCAGGAACATACAGTACATACATGCCAGCAATGCATTATGGATTCTATTTATAAAAGTGCTGGGTTGGGGGAAAGTGATATTTAATAGTGTAAAAAAAAGCCTCCCTCATTTTTCTTGCTAATTATTTACATATGTACCAAACACATAAATTGGCATACAGTAACTATATATTTTGGTGAATTACAAATACATCTATGAAAGGAAAATACAACTGTTTTCTTTTCAAAATCAGCAACAAACAAGTTAAATTCACCTTTGAGTCCATAAAAGAACCTTCTAAGTAGTTTATACATTAACAGTTTCATGTTCCTTAAAAAATGATGCAAAGTGACCATATGGCTCCGTGTTCACCAGGACAGTTTGGAACAGTTCAGGCTTTTCAACTCACAACCCAATGCTTTCTGGTAAACGTAGTCCTGCTTCTCTTAAAGGAAAGAATGGTACCTGAGACAGGTAAAACATACCAGAATGCATTGGGTTGTGAGTTGAAAAGCCTGAACTATCCCAAACTGTCCCAATGAACGCGGCGCCACATGGTCACCTTATGCAAATTGCATTTTGATGTAAACACCTTGACTAATCTAGCCCTTTGTGTTTTTGTCTAAAAGCAATTAACCAAATTAAAGAAGAAGATTTTCTGATCAGGGGTCTAGCAACATAACTGAATACTGTTTCAGTATTTAGAATTGTATCCATTTAGAAGTAAATGTTCAGGTGTTGAGTTAATTTGTGCTTGTAAAACACGGTTGATCTTGGTGAATCTTTGTCCAGGGACCTCAGTGTGGATGCAGGATTGTCTCACCCTCAGTATCAAGTCAGGCAACTTCCCCAACACTATCAGCATTATTTGGCCACTCCCAGAATGCACCACTTTCCAAGAAACACATCATCAGCACAAGTGGTAAGCAGCTCTGTTGTGTGTGTTTAAAACCATTTTCTAAGGTCAAGAGAGGGGGGAGCCCACCCATTATAAAAAAGCACTTACATGCCTCATTACCGATTACTGACCCACCCTTAAAACTTAACCTTTTTCTATGCCACATCTTTACATAATGTTTAACTAATGTTTGTTAACACTTGCAAGCTTTTTGTAAAAGCGTTTGAAATGCGCAGGTTCACCACAAAGGTTTTCGCCATCATACTATTTATCCTTAAAAATTCATTGGAATTTAAATGGAATGGAATAGTATGTGACTATTCCTACAATATTTGGCCATTATTTTAATGTTACCAGTTTACCTAGAAACTTCACTAGAAAATATATTGTACCGGTAATCCAATGTTATTACTATGAAGTACTACTGGAATTCATATGAATCACTGGTCATCATTTTTAGGTAATCCCTGGAGAAGCGGTTTTATTTTTATTTTTCAAAACTGTTTAATTAAGAGAATGTTTATAAATCAGTCCTTCCAAAACTCAATTCTTAAAGTTTTGACAATAGGGCATATTATGTTTGACTTATCTATGTATTGCTGGAGCATTCTTCAGGTTGAATACAAAAAGCTGCTATAGGCTTTCAGTCAAATGCACTCTCTCTATTGGTAGAAGACAATGTGTTTGAAGCTCTCTTTGGTAATTAGAGGTGTATGCCTGAAATAGTATCCCTGTACAGAAAGGTTTAAGTTCATGAGAGTCATCCTGTTATGTTTAGTATTTTGAGCTAGAGAGAGTACTTTGATTGTACTCTCAAAGTTTTCCTGTCATTGATTGTAATTCAGTTGTTCTTGTTGCATTTTAAAGACTTTTCTTTGGTTTTAAATGTGTAATTCTTATGTTAAATGAATAAAACATGTACTGTGAAAGGGGTTACCCAAGCTATGGGACATGTGTCATGTGAACACATGATTTGTCTCACAAGACAGGCCTGGCAGTTATTTTTTTATTGTCACTGAGTCATGTGATGGAATACAAAGTTGATCAACTGGTGTAGCTGTGAATACCTGTGAAGTGAAGCTTGAAGAGATGACACCTCCTCACCTGCTGCCATCCACACATCAGTGTCAGAACCCAGATTGAACCTGACAGTGTCACTGTGTGAGAGCCTCTTCGTCGATCTCTAATTTTGACTGTAATACAATGAAAAAAAAACAACAACTTTATTTCAGGTAGAGGGACAGAATCCCAAGGGCTGCAAAAATGTATGTGCAAATGTATTTGTATGAAAATGTATTTCTGTGTCTTTGAAGGTTGTTCATGAAATCAGGAATTATCCCTATCCACAACTGCACCTGCTAGCCCTGCAAGGACTCAACCCTACAAGACATGCTTCAGCAGTGAGGGAAAGTTATGAGGTAGTTTTTTAAATAACGATTCTGTAATGGCTTTAGTGCTTGTGAAACATTATTGATTGATTGACAGTAGTGAACACTTAAAGAATGGTGGTAGATCCTCAGTTTTTTAATAATTTTCCTACCTTTTACCACCTTCAAAACCATTTACCACACAAGTCTTTCAATGTGCAGTTGAACTTTTAATTATACCAAATTGTCTTCATTTTATGAGATTACCCCACGGTTTATTTTCTAGACAGAGAGAGCCTCTTTCCAATTAGCACTCCACTTATCGCATACTGTGCCATCCTGTTTTAAAACTGTATGACAGGTGTGACAGGAGTGACTCCAAGTTAAACATTTCCTCCTAAATGGACACTCTCCAGCACAGAGAACATTTGAGGAATCTTAATACTTTTAAAGTTAAGCAAACATAGTAGCAATAGTAGCAATATCAATAGTATTTTAAAGGGACTGATGCTAATTAATTAGAGGGTATGGACATGGATTTTACATACCTATTTTTAGTCTCCTGAATATTCATAGACCAGCACAGCACAGGAAACGACAGTGTTCCTATACTCCCTGGCCAATGCGCCTCAACTCTGCCTTGAAGGGATCATCTTCTAAGGGGGTGAGAAGGTTGTCTCATTGCACATCTAGTCCTTTACCTTTCTTGTAAAAATGTCCATTTGTAGAACTGTTATGGAGGTGTCAGGTGTGTGAAACTGAACTAAAACCACCAGAATGCTTTCCAAACAGAACTTAGAGACTAGTTTTTTGATCGCTACTGATCTTGGTTGTAACTGAATCTGTCCTATAGGTAAAAGTCTTTGTTTCCCATTGACGGTAATGTTCGTCACCCCAGCTCCCTTCCCCTTGCAACCTTGTACTTGTTTCAGGTTTCTTCTTGTAATTTAAACCTCTCTTTCCCCCTGTCAGTGGTGGCAGGGCTCGTGGTATAAAGCAGAGGTGCACTTGCTATTTGACAGTGAGACAGGCCATGATAATTCACTACTGGTGCTGATTACAGGAGCTGTTGCAACTAGAAGACAGGCTGGGAAGTGTGAATCGGGGAGCGGTCCAGACCACTATCGAGAGATATACCTTCCCACACAAGTATAAGAAGGTGAGCATCGCATTCTTTTGCATACCGGTCACCCAGCTGAACCTTATTCACAGCTGTTCATGCTGCACAGCATTTACTGTGTATGATTGCCACCTGTCTCTGTTCTCCCAGCCTTGAGTTACACTAGATAACAGCTGCTGCATTCTCATCCACGTACATAACTACAACAACAACACAGGGTTTACTGCAAGACCTGCAATAGACGAATGTAAGGGCAAAGGTACATTTTCTTAAACCAATAGAACCATTTTCGAAACAATTCTTTGCTAGTTTATACTGTTAAGAGTTTGTATTTTTTCATTCAGAATTCCAACCCTAATCTTTGCCCTTGAACGTGTTGCTGAAATGGCTCATAATGTAAATGGGTTGTTAATAGTAATGTTCATTTAATGTTTGTCCTACTCCTTGCTCAATAAGTTTAGAATATAAAATGTTTGCTGGTGCCCTTTTGTCATGTTGAGCATTTGTTACATTTTTTTCAACTAATTACTGGTAGTGTGACTTAACAGCTACTGATGCTTTTGTGAATTCCCTTACAAAGGTTAAGCACAGTTTTCCCATATAACACTGTATTACCACCATTCTATTTTAACCAGGGATGGGCACACACATATTTTACTATTTACAAAATACCTATTTCAAAGTAGAAATGGCATTTTCTACTATTATTTTAAATCTAACTTTGTCACAATTTTTATATTTCAAATCATTTTTAAAGAATGGAAAATTATTTTGTAAATAGTTTTTAAAATTGAAAATAAATATTTTTTATACCAGTTGGACTTTTAAGTCTGAATAAAAATATGACATGCATGTGGAAGCATGTTTACTTTTGTTGGGGTCCTTGGAATGGGAAACAGGCGTGATCAGGAGGGACCAATCTGAGAGTTAATAACCGTGCTACTTTGATTGGGCAAGTCGTACCAACAATTTGAATATGGATGTAGAGAGCAGGTGTAGGACATACTGTAAATAGTGTAAAACAATTTACAATTTGCCTTGATAATAAATTAGTGAAAACATAACAATATAGCATATTTTTATGCTACAAATTCTGCAAATTCTTTGGAAAAGTGTAAGAAAACAGTGTGTAAACTGTAATGACAACATGCAGTATAAAAAGGCATAAGCAATAAATATTACATTATCATATATTTGATATAGGGATTGCGGGATGATGCAATCATTTATATACAGCTGTACATTTGTTAACTTTATGCATACCCTCTCAGCCAACCAGAGTGCATGAATTCTACATATTGTGTTCTGTTGTAATTGAATTATGAAATGCCTGTGGACAACCATTGGTTTGTATATCACACATACATTTTATTTGTAGAAATCTAGAGAACTGCTTTTCCAATTGTCTTGAAACTTTTTAGTTATAGAGAGTATCTGATTGTGGGCATATATGCAGGTGTCTGGCTGTCTGTTCTTCCATCTGTCTATATGTCATGACTAACATTTTTTTGTATATATCTAGAGACTAGCTTATTGGCAACCTTTTTCTGTTTGTATTTTAAATAGATTTTTATTTACATAGTTTTCTTGACTAGTTTGCACATCCCTGATTTTAACAAGAGGAAACTCATGATCTAAAAGTATACGAAACAATAAAAAATGAACGATGTGAAGCTGATAATTCAAAGGGTAAGAGAATTAGAAATGACAAGCACCTTAGTGAGAACACTCCTCCACACGGAGACTGCAGTAACAAAAGAAAGAGGCAGCTTTGAAATCTGCAGAATATTCATAGACGTAAAAAGCAAAACCATGAGCATGGCTTATGTTTCTTCTAGCCTTGAGCTAGAGACGTTACGTCAAAATTGACCCAACTTTTTGTTCTGTAAACCAGAAGAGGTAGAGTTTGTTTTATGACCAATGCTCCATATTGTGAATAATTTATTTTAAATATTTTTTTTTTGGTTAAGGAAAGCCAACAGCAGTTACAATATACATTTGGTATTAATGTAAAATGAACATTTCATAATTCTTTTAGGGGCCATGTAAATAAGTAGACATTTCAGATAGTGCCTTCATCACCATGCAAACAGCAGAGAAATAATCATGTCATCACATTATGTGTGAATTTAAAGTATGAGCGGTTTGTCCTGATCTGCTTTGTTGATAAACCCCAGTGTGGTGGTCTGTTCTGTTTCCAGAGAAAACCGCATGAATTGAAATTAGCCATGTATGAAGAGGAGGAGTCAGACATGGATGAGAAATGCACAATCTGTCTTTCCATGCTGGAAGATGGAGAGGATGTCAGGTAAATAAATTCCTAACATACGTATGCCACTGCCATTAAAAGATAACATTACAAATCACAGCTTCAGTGCTGTGGAATACATCAGTCGTGTTTCTAGATTGGGATGCTGTCCCAGTCAGAAGTGGTGCTCTTCACAATAGTCCCACACACCTTAAATTATATACATTTCAAAAATAATGGTGACATAAAATAAAAGGCTACAAATTCACATGAATTTTAATAGATTCATTTTCTAGTTCTAAAGAGAATTAGTTCAAGTGGAACAGCAATCTATTGTAAATCACATAAATTGGCAGCCATTTAAAAAAAATGTAACTAGATTTATACTACTTTATTCTTGTTAAAAAAATATTTTACCGTGATTTACACAGGAGGCGAAATCAGTAAATGACAGGAAAGTTTTTTAATAATGCTGGAAAAACTGTGGAGTGTACCATTTCTTATATGCATGTGTGTTTTCGATACAATTCAAAATACAGGAATATTAACTACAAACAGTAACACTGTAGCTACCATTTATTAATATTTACTGTACTACATTCACTTAGCACACCCATACGCGAGTGTGATGATGGTACTCCAAACAATAACAACATGGATTTAAGTTATTTTACAGATAATATAATCTTGTTGTAAGTACAGAACATGTAAAAATGTAACTAACATGTAAGTACAGTGTAGTAACTTGTATTTTATAGTGCATTCTTTCATTTAACATTATCATTTTTAGATTTTTATGTTTCATTTTCACATGGACAAAGCAAGATGTTTAGCACTAAACTAAGACTACCTTACCTAAGGCAACATTGCAAGTGCTCCTCAGGGTCTGTAAAACCAGCCAGGGGAGTGTTTCTGATGTAGCATATGGATAACAACTGAACTTTTCATTTTGCAGGAGGTTACCTTGTATGCATCTCTTCCATCAAGGCTGTGTGGACCAATGGCTGGCCACCAGTAGGAAGTGCCCTATTTGCCGAGTGGACATTGAAACTCAGTTGACGCCTGACAGCTGATGCTTCTCTCCCTCCTGTCCGGATCTCTTGCCATTCCTTGGTTCCTCAGGCACGTTGCCAAATGTTTCAAAGTCTTCACCGCTTTCAACCCTGCCTTCTGAGCCAAGAGAGAAGACGACTCGACAAGCACACTCAAACAAATCAAAAGGCGGGAGGGCAGGTAGCAGCGTTGGGGCCTTGCTTATCTCGGGAGCTGGTTTTCCCAGATAACACAATAAGCACAGCGCTATATTTATTAAAGCCATTTCATAAAGAAGGTACTAAAATTCATAGCATGCAGTCCTTAACCTGTTAAGGATTTGTACATATACCTCTACATTGCCTGGGGTATTATTTGTTTGCCTAATGCATATTGGTAGCTGTATGGAAAGTGGCTTGCATTTTAGCCCCATGATGAACTGCATTAAGGGCCTCTATCACATTTAGTATGACTACTTACTGAAATATTGTATTAGCTTAAGTCTAGTGGTGTTAGGGGTTGTCTGTAGTCTTCTTGTGAGCACAGGTATTTTTATTACCAGAACTGTTTCAATGCAACTGTTACGCATGCAACAAGGCATCTTACTGAAGGATGGATGCCTGGGCACTGAAGGATAAGAACAAACCTCTGAAGAAAGCTCAAGGGTGTTTGTTTGGGGGCTTTGGTGCCCTGTACAATGCAGAATATAAAAGTAAATACATATTCCTGCTGAACAGAAAGAAAATCTCTTCCCAAGTCGGTAGTACCGGCCTACTCCCTCCTTACCACAGTTAACAACGGTGCATCTTCGCACTGTAGGCACACCATAAAAAAAAAATGCATGTTTAAATGTTGGCTTAGGCAGTTTTGTTAGTATGTGACAAGGATGGGTGTCTGTGCATGAATTTGTTATCCGAGAGACGTGATTTTTGTGGGGGAACAGAAATGGAAATGGCATTACTGACACAGGGTATCCTGTCTTCATCTTGTCATTGTATTGGCTGCTGTTGGGTCCTATTTAGATGTATACCTTAATGCCTAAAGAACAAGCACATTTCATATGACAGAGCAACAAGCTCTTTTTTATCTTCTTTTTATTCTTTATGACTGCAAAAACCATCCGGTGTTTGGAAAGAATGAGAAGCTACTGTGTGTAAACTCTTGTATTTTGGTGTATCGGATCTCCCCCACGTGGTTGCTATGCTGTGTTGCTAGACCAATGCTGTAGAATATTCTACGACAGTTGCAGTATCCCCTTTATATTTCGGGTTTATCAATATCAAAGGGCATGATATAGCTAGGGGAAAAATAAGCCATTGTTTTGAAAACCAAACATCTATCTATCTATCTACAGTATCTATCTATCTATCTATCTATCTATCTATCTATCTATCTATCTATCTATCTATCTATCTAAAAAACAACTGACATTTAACTGCAATGAAAGTGCATTAAATTAAGACACAAGACTGTTTTGTAACAGCCAACGTATTGCAGTTCTACTGCATTAAAACTACAGTGGTGCGATTATAGTGCTAGGACATGTAGGTATAGAACAGTACAGTGCAGTTACACAGTCTAAATGCACTCCATACGAATCTGACCCAATTGCAGTTGTTATATATGGGTATGTACCTATCTATGCATGTGTTTATCTTTCTATTTGTTCAATCTTAATCTGCCCCATTGCTGCTAGGTAGCGCTGGATTTCAGTATCATTTTTTTTTTCATACTGAGCATTCTTGGGCATTCTGCTGGCAGTGCCCATATATCTCCCCACCAGCATGACAGCACAGAGCAGCTAGCTAGAATTCTCTTAGCCATTGTTTGAAGTAGAAGTTCTATAGCATACTGTACAATAGTACTGCCAAAATTATTGTAAAAACTTAATCACCTTTTAGCAAAGTGATCATTTTTTCTTTTTTTTTTTGCAATAGTACTCTTTAAAAATCATCTTTTAAGCCTTGGTTTCATCATTGCTTATAATACAATAAAATAAAACATTACATGTTTTTAACCACTTTTATTTAGAAAAAAACAAAGGAATTGCTACTGAGAATATAGGTAATAAGTTGCATATAAGTTGCAAACAAATTTTTGCTAAAACACACAATAAGTTTTATGTATATGGCTCACCATATTTAAACAAAAACAACAATTTAGTGGAATCGGGTGGGGATGGGAGTGGGGGATTAGACATATCACTTGTGCGCCTGTGGTTTTAGTTTCTTGCTGTCACAGATCCCAGGCGTACAGTCAGCTTGGAACTGGAATAAGATATCTATTGATTCAATGTTGAACATATTGGAATCTTCCCCAGTGCATTTGAGGATTAGAACAATTAGAGCCTGCTAGCAAGTTACAGCCTCAGAGCAAGCATGTATTATGTGTCCTGGTGCTCATGGCTTCACTGTCTAAAGAAATGGGGATACTGCATTCTGCTTCCGTAGAGTGTTCTATGAGATTTTTTGATAGTTTACAGGGTGTTGTGAGTTGAAATGCCTTAAGTATTTAACAATCATAATTTATTACTAACTGTAGATATTGTGGGTACGAATTTAATTTTTTATAGTTTGATTTTTTTGCTATTTTAATTATAATTTATTTATTTAGAAATAACACAAAATGTAAAAAAAAAAAAATTACCTCATTTTACATTGTTTTATGGGAATGCTTTGCATGCAGTAGTATTTTACAGAAAAACAAAAAAGCAAAAAAAAAATCCACTTTTCTTTTTAATTTAAGAGATCAGGGTGTGTGATTCAAATGTGTAGTACTGTGGTGCTGTTAATCCTGGATACATTCCATTAAAATGCAATTTCTATGATTCCATATGCTGTGATCTAGTGGACAAACTGCAATATAGTGGAGATGGTTTAGTATGTATTCTTTTGTTTTTGCACTCTTAGTTAATACTGGCTACCCGTCCACTGGCATTTTATAAGAAGTTTTCCTTTGAACTGTGTTTTTTTTTGCCATCTTTTGAAATACATCTTTTGAACCAGTTCTACCATTACCTATTTAAATCTCTTGTTAAACAGATAAAACATTTTACTTTTCATAAGTTATCAGCTCCAAGTGCCTCTCTATTTTAGTGGCAAATAAGCTTTTACATTTTTAGTTACCTTAACTGCAGCCTTGGATTCTACTATCCTAATGGTTTATTCTTCTGGTTCAAAGTTGTAATTTCTCTAAATGCATTGTAATTCATTAAGTAAAGGACAACTTGCTTATCATGTTAAAGAAAATTATATAAAAAATGAATATGAAAGAAATTGCCGTGGCATCTTTCTATTTATTGACACTTTTTGTTATTTAAGTTCATAAAACAGGACTGGCATAAATTCAGCTTCATATGTTTGCCTGCCTTCTTTTTGTGCAATCCAATTTAGGTGCTGTATCCAAGATTACAATACACAAATTACAATACACATTTTCACATGTACTCAATCCCTCCAATGTAGTATTATTTTATTCCCCCCACCCCCACCCCCCACAGTTATTATAAATCTGAGACCTGGTGCAGCCGTGCAATCTTAGACAGTTTGACATGCAAACCAGCTGACATGCAAACCAGCTGACTCCAGGTAACATGCAGTACAGTGGTATTTTGTACTTGTTATCACAGGTTTGGGGGATATATTTCTACCTTGCTTGTAATATTTGCCCTTGCTGAGTCATCAGATGACCTATTTACTAATCTGTGAATGCTAGGTCCATCCCTAGGCCACGGAGACACAAAGTAGCCGAGAGACAGAATGTGCACACAAACACGACATATCTTAGACACGGTCTTCGAAGGGTCACTTGTTTGACTACACCAGGAAATCTTAAATTGCTCCCAAAAATGTCGCTTTAGAAAGCGCCATATTCTTTCAGCTGATGATTTAAAGGTATAATTTCCAATTACACGTCCTCCTATAGCTAATTCTGTTTTGCCGTGCACCCAGTATGTACAGCTTGGTAGAATTGTGTCCTGATCACTAACCATTCACACTGCCACTTACCCCTTCCAGATACTGAATAATGCCTTTCACTGCCTTTGTATCCACTATGTTAGATTTCCAGCCACAGTAGTAAGAATGGAAAACAAGAATCAGCTTCTATTTTAAAACACAACCTATTTACGTGCATGTTTTTTTTTTTTTCCTGAGGTCTGAATATATACATTTTAAAACAGCAAATATATATTGCAGATTCACGTTTTAAATAACAAATGCTGGCTTGCTGCTGCTCATTTTAAAAAAGTGTGTTCCTCTACAATGCCAGTGGAAAGGTTGCCCCATTCTATTTTTCTTTGTACAAGCAACTGCTGTTTTGCTGAAACAGCGCAATGTTTTACTACATAGAATATTTTATAGAAGAAAAAAATTGAAATATTTATCATTAATATTAAAGCAATAGCGTATTAATGATGATGAAGAAGAACTAGAAAAGTGTATCATGTGTAAAATCCTAGATTCACTTTTGGTGGATTTTGTACTTTATTTATTACTACTACTACTACTAATAATAATAATAAAAAAAATAATAGTAATAATTGCATTGCTAAACCCAAACTGTTCTGTTCTCTTTTCATTTCAAAGGCTGTATATTATCATTTTTTTGTATGTGTTTTTTAAATAAATAATTAAAAAATGCAAAACAAAACGTGCTGTAGAAAAACAAACTTGTGTGTAACCATTACTGGTATTTTAGTGTATTTCATACAAAGCCTACAAACTATAAAATATGTTACTCGCAGTTACTCAACAACGGAGCACTTGTAAAACTTATCACAGAATTTGTAGCATTTGTATAGTAAAACTTGCCTAGCCCGTTATCGCTTGGGACCAGATTATTGTGCTGGATATACAGTGTGTCGGCTCTAGCAGACCTTTCTACACAAAAACATTTTTTTAAGACATCCATGAGCTACAAAAAGGCCTTTTTGACAACCCTTTGGTATTGTATTGGATACTGTGGCTGGGACTACATTTTAATGACATGTCTGAGAGATACTAAAACAATTGATGCTACTGGTTTCTGCACAGGTTAATTATCTGAATCCTGGACTTCCTATAGAACAAGAGATTCAAAGCGTTTTTTTTAAATTTGTTTTTACTTAAGTCAACTTATAATAGCAATAATAACCTTAATCTAGGGTCTTTCTGGGGAATAAATAACTGGCTAGGGAAAATAGCACCAGAGCCCTGGATCTTAATCATTAAAGGGGCTTAATAATGGCACTGCTGTCCTTACAGTATAGTGGTTTTAAAGAAGTGATTAAACATTAGATTATATATCATAACTCTGATTCCATGAAATAGAAATGCTATCCATTACCGATTGGGATATACCTGTGTGTAGCCCGATTTACCTGAATACGTATGCTAAAGCTGCTCGATGGAGCCCCCACTGCAATCTCCTTCTGTAGCCACAGTAGCAGGGTTTAGGACCCAGGGGAGCCCCGTGGCAGGCATGCATTCAGTGCACGAGGCAAGCTACATACTTGACAATCTACGATGGCTTCACGTGCGATAAGCCCTACTCGTCCGGTAAAAAAAAAAATATATATATATATATATATATATATATATATTGATGCAAATTTCAAGCTTCTTAGACCACAACGTATTCTCATATAATGCCAACCAATGTTGGAAAGGCATGCTTTCTGTAAACTATGTAGGACTGATTTTAACGATGGGACATGGAAGCAGGAAGGATGTTTGTGGTAAGCGCGAGAGATCACAAACACACCAAAAAGCCAGTGCCACTCAGAAAACCAGCGCTTCAACAACATCTTTCATTGCCAAAGGAAAAATGGAGATCAAGAAAGTTACATATACATAGTTCAGCAAATCTGTAGCAGATGTTCTTAGACTCAAATTGCACGGTATTCTGCAGGAAAGACTACACATATTGAAAGGCGTTTCTATTACAATTTTAGCATCAACATTGCTTTACAAATCAGATTGATTTATAACATCTGTTTATATACAGCAATAGTGTGTTCATTTAAAATAAAAGATAGTTGACAATGAAATGACACTGACAGTGGTATTATTGATCCGCCACATATGTGCATATGTGTAATGAATAACATTGCAATACCACGTTGAATAAATGAAAGAACAAATATAAAATAATAATACTGTATAAGCAACGTTTTTCAAGTACATCGTGTGATTGATGTGCACCGTGGCCTATAGTAATCGCAGCATGGAGCTTAATTTTTTCCATGATTGAAACAATCCATGATTGTATGTAAAAAATAAAAAAAAAATATGATATCTTGTAACAATTGTAAGTCGCCCTGGATAAGGGTGTCTGCTAAGAAATAAATAATGATATAAATTATACTTACAACATACAATTCATTTTAAATTATTTATTTGCTGCTAATATATATTACAGCGATATTCACATTCCCTTATCTAGCGTAATACTGTCGAATATATCCGATCTACATGTTAATGTAAATTATATGTACAAAAGTCATTTTAAATTATGGATTTTTGTTAGGCTAATATATCGGATCCAAAGCGATATTCACATCATCTTATCTAGCAGCATACTGCCGAATAAATCTGATCTACTAATTGATATAAATTATACTTACAACATTAATTTTAAATTATTTATTGTTCATTAATATATTCGATCTACTTATTTCCTGGCTCGATCTACTTATTTCCTAGCCTAGGCTCGTTTACATTAGAAACAATGGAACCTCCCCTTTAAATTCTAGAGCTTGATCAACTTTTTTCCTGATCTACTTTTTTCCTGGGACACCGGTAACCAGTCTTGGGCTGTGATGCTACCCTGTAACAGTCTCCTTTGTAGTCCCCTGGATTAATTCTTAAAAAAGATTGATTTGGAGACCCTCCCATGGAGGTTTCCACACTACCCTCACTCCACACCTGTTCCACACTGTGCCCCAGCCCAGGTTGGATGTGTCTGTAGTAATGACCTCTGTCCTCGTGGTGTTGTCCAGAACTGCGGTCAAGCACAGGTGAACTTGGTATTTCCACAATGAGAGGATTTTCATACAGTGACGAGACACTGTGAGCAGGCTGTGTTGTTCCATGGCATGTTGAAAAGCGTTAGGTTATTATCATAACCCTGGTTCCCTGAAATAGAAATGGAACCATTTCCGAATGGTTCAGTATACCCAAACCGTCACAAGGTCCAGATTGCTGCATGACCTGAATGCTACAAGGCTAAGCCGAGGTTGCCTTGTGCGTTACCATTCAGGACCCCAGTAGCTAGGGCTAGAAAATTGAGGGAGAAGCTCACCTCTATGCCTGTGTTGTAAGGGTTGACTCGGAAGCTGCCCTTAACTCTAGTTCGAGAGCCAGGGTTTTGATGATCCACGACATTCAGTCTGTAGAACCTAGTAAAGGTATGGGGAGTAGCCCACACCTCTGCATTACAAATGTCCTTGACAGATGCACAATGGTATAAAGGCCACGAAGTTGCCATGCCCCTGGTAGAATGGGCAGTGAGCTTTTGTGGAGTGGGCAAGTTGGCTCGCTCATAGGCAGTCCTGACTATCTGCTATATATTTGGACAGCCTGCTTAGACAGGGCTTGATCATGGGACTTTGCCCCATAACAGACAAAAAATTGTTTGGACTGCCTCTTTGTCCTGTCACCATAATACGCTAGGGCCCGCTCGGCAGAGCGTATGGAGCTGCCGCTCTCTATCAGACTGGAAAGGAGATGGATGGAAAGCCTCCAATTCCAGACTGGTTGACATGAAATGCAGAGATAGTTTTCGGCAAAAAAGCAGGATTGGTACACAGCGTAACCTTTGTTCTGGTTTCTGCAAAAATTAAGCAGGCTTTTGCAATTGAGAATGCCTGCATCTCACTCACCCGCTTGCGGGGGTGATTGCAAGCAAGAAAGCCCCTTTAAGCAATACAAATTCAGCTCAGCTGAATGCAAGGGCTCAAATGGAGGCTTCATGAGTGCTTCAAGCACCACGTTAAGCCCCCAGCGAGGAACAATATCCTTCATAGTGAGCTCCTGGGAAGACCAAGTCAATTTTGACCTTTAATGTAGAGGGGGATTTCCCCAAGGCAAACAGGTCCTGCAAAATTGCAGTATAACTGTCTCGGGACAGGTCATGGGGTTGAACCCCCGAGACAGGCACCACGTTTGAAAGACTCCCCCACTTTTACCCATACCGGGAATGCGTAGACGCTGCTCTGGCATTTTGCAGGGTGTCAATAACCCTATTGGACAGACCCAGACAGCTCAAATACAGCCATTCAGGGCCAGACCTAGAGCTGCATGCTCGATGAGTCAGGGTGCCATAAAGTCCCCCGTGGCGCTTCGGCAGTCTCTACGGCTGGCCGCACAGGAGCTGCATCAGGGCTGAAACCCAGCCTCCTGAGCCAATAAGGGGCTACTAAGATCACCTTGGCCCAGTCTTTCCTGATTTTCTCCAGACACAGCGGGAGCATGGCGAGCGGTGGGAAGGCGTGTAACAGTTGCCTCGGCCACTGGTGTGCCATGGCATCTATCACCAGCGGGTCCCGCCCTCCTGTTATGGAGAACCAAAGGGGACAGTGGTTCGATTCCTGGGAGGCAAAGAGATCTACCTCTGCTCTCCCGATTCTCTCCCAAATGAGGTTCACCACCTCAGGGTGAAGCCTCCACTCTGAGATGCTGGAAACTCCCCTTGGAGACTGGGAGACCTGAGGCCACCCTGGTGGTTTATATAGACCACCACTGTTGTGTTGTCCGCCTGCAGCTCAAAAATATTGATGTGGAGACTCACCCCCTGTGCCCCCCTGCCATTCCACACAGCGCCCCAGCCCAGGCTGGACATGTCCATGGTGACGACCTCCCTTCTGGAGACACTGCCCAGCGCTATGCCGAGGCGTAGATTTCCACCAAGAGAGTGCCTTTAGACAGTGATGAGACACTGTCAATAGATGGCCGTGATTCGACAATGCTGAAAAATCCTGCTGTTGAACCAGGGCACAGCAGAAGAGATCCAAAGGTGGGGTCTGAGAAGCTGCTGCCATCAAGCCCAGAAGTTTCTGGAACATCATTACTGTGAGCGCTCTGTTCAGCTGAAATAGCTCTAAACAGGTGGCTTTTCTCTGCACTCCGACGTCCGACAGAGTGGACAGCATGGACCTGGAGTCCAAGCACACTTCTAGATAGGAGGCTGTTTGAGAAGGTGGGAGCTGGCTCTTCGCATGATTCACCGTAAGACCTAACCGTTGAAGGTGGGCGGTGACCAGTTCCTTGTGAGCGTCTGCCTGAGCTGGAGACTGGGCACAAATCCAAGAGCCAGTCGTCCAAATAATTGAGTACTCTGATATCTTAGGAGGCTGTGTGGTCCAGTGGTTAAAGAAATGGGCTTGTAACCAGGAGGTCCCCGGTTCAAATCCCACCTCAGCCACTGACTCATTGTGTGACCCTGAGCAAGTCACTTCCTTGTGTAGTTGTAAGTGACTCTGCAGCTGATGCATAGTTCACACACCCTAGTCTCTGTAAGTCGCCTTGGATAAAGGTGTCTGCTAAATAAACAAATAATAATAATAATAATATCTTTGGGTCTCAATGGGGCCAGTATCACTTCCATGCACTTCAAAAAGGCACGGGGAGCTAGCGAGAGGCCAAAAGACCCTGAACTCGTACGCTGTTCCCTGAAAGGGGAACCGCAGGTACTTCCTGTGAGCTGGTTTTATGGGGATGTAGAAATAGGCATCTTTTGAGGTCCACTGTGATGAACCAGTCATCTGGCCTGATTGACTGCAACAGCTGTTGAATCGTCAACATTTTGAACCTCCTTTGGCTCAGATACAGGTTGACCTGTCTGAGGTCGAGGATCGGTCTGAGGCCACCATCCCGCTTGGGCACTAGGAATTACCTGGAGTAGAACCCTTCCTCCAACTGGAGGGGGTGTATCATACAGCAGCAGAACTGCTACCTCCTGAAACACCACTATGGAATCTTGTGGGTCTGTGATTTTGGAGTTGCGCCAGTTCCTGTTCACCCACCTCCTCAGAGGCGGTGATGTAGAATGCGTCATCCTGCTGCCAATCTGCACTCATAGCCACCTGGGACCCCAAAGGGACAGGCGGTGCCGTGCTTGTCCTCCATAGACAGGCTGGCCTTGCATGTGTCGCAGGGATAAAACTCAGGCATTATGGAAATAGCAAGCAATGTACAATAAGAATGTACAGTAGCTGCCCCAGCTGCTAAAAGACAATGACGGGGCTGTTCAAGACCCAACAAGACCTGCTTGGAACCGGGACAGTACCAGGTCGGTATAGTACGGTACCGACAGTACGGTATGGTGTCGGAACCGGGACGGTACGGGTCATTTGGTACCGGTTCGGTTCTTGTAGCACCGTGTTGGTACGTTGCAGTACCGGTGTGGTAATCTCAGTCCCGGTTGGGTACGGTACGGAAATGGGAATGCAGCGGGTCGTGACCTTGGTACCGGTAAGGTATAGGTCTACTAGTCCGTGGGTAGCACTGTACAGGGATGCCCATCTGTGTACGCTACTGGCAAAGCCACTCTAGACAGTACTCACACAAGACTGAGAGAAGACTGCTTGTTAGTAACCTAACAGCCCTCGTAATGGTGATGCTAAAGCTGTCACGAAAACGGCATCAAGATGCTGTGGGAGGGATTCCCAAAGCAGCCTCCTGGTCCTGCGCAGCGCTGCTGAGCACAGCAGCTGCTCTCACTACACGTGCCACAGCACACAATGCAGACAAGCCTGCACGTAGTCTCTGTGAAAACAGAACAATATAATGAGAAAGAAAATATTCTCTCATACAATAATACAGCAATACAATTACTTAAATTATACAAACCGAGAATAAAATAACTCCAGCCGGAGCTATTACAGCCTGGGGGGAGAGTGCAAAATCAGCCGACTTACGGTGCTTGATCCCTGGGAAGGGGTGCCTCAAAGCCATCTGCTTCACGTGGGGCACAAGGCCACAGCGGGATGTAACAGACAACAGGCTGTATTGCACAAATACATGTAATTAGTACAACTAATAGAGATTATTTGTAATATCACATATAATTTGTGTAAAACACAATAACTGAAAATTTATAACATAAAAAAATAACAACTACTTTTCTGAATAGGCTCTCCTGTCAGGTCAGTTCTTGAAAGGAAAAATGGCGCTGAGTTCTGTGCATGCAGTCCTATTATACCCTTGGGGCAGGCATGACTGTGTCACAGAAGCTCGGCTGGGCAGCTTTGATATATTTATTCGCCCCAAGATACATAGCTGCCTGGGAAAGTGTCAGTCGGCTTTTGAGGCGGTTCACTGAGAGTCCCAGTCATTGCAGATGACCAGTGACCAGTTCTTTTTTTTAACGCTGCCTGTGTGGGTGACTCGGCACATATTAGCCAGGCATCCAGAAAATTGAAAACTCTGATGGCTTTGAGTCTCAGAGGGGCCAATTTTGCATCCATGCACTTGAAAAATGTGTGAGGTGCCAAGAAGAGGCCAAATGGCAGTACACAGAAGTACTTTCTTTGGCCGGGTCTTATGGGGATGTAGAAATAGACGTGCCTGAGGTCCACCGTGGTGAACCTCATTATCTACAACAGCCATCGCGTTGTCAGCATCTTGAATTTCCGTCGCCTCAAGAACAGGTTGAGCTGTCTGAGGCCGATGATCGGCCTGAGGCCGCTATCCCATTTAGGCACAAGGAAGTACCTGGAGTAAAAACCCTTCTCTTGTCAAGAGGGTGTACAATGGAGATGGCATGTTTTTGTAACAGGAATGACCCCTCCTGAGATACTTAGATAGCATCCTATGGATTCATGACCGTTGTTGTGGTCACGCCCCGAAAGTGGGGAAGGCCGTGTCGGAACCGTATAAGGTAACCGGACTGAATGTGGTGAGCACACAGGTGTCTGTGGTGCATGATCACCAGTAGTCCAGATGGGCCTGGTGAAATTTGCCCTGGACAAGTGGCATCAAAGCCCTAGGGTTGTTGGTTTGCCAGGGGCTGCTCCCCTTTTTCCTGTTTGGGTGCAGAACAGCGCTTGTTCACGCGCCCTACACGTTGAAGGGCTGGGAAAGGGTTTGACGCAGTTGCCCTTGTGGAAGCAGCGGCAAAACGTGCAGCATCTCATCCACAGTGGGCTTAAACGTGTGCCCTGGTGTAACTGGGGCATCAAGCAAAGATGCTTTGTCCCCATCTGAGAGAGCCAAAGCTGCCTCTGGGCAGCCACCAGGGCTGCGATGTTCCTGCCTAAAGTTTGCTGTACTTTGACAGCTGGAGCAGATGGTGCAGCACATCCAACCGCTTGGGCGAGGGCCTGTGGTCTGCTGACAATGACTGCAGCAGTGTAGACTGGTAAGCTACCAGTATGCTGCTGTAGTTGCCCAGGCACATGGCAAATGCAGTAACCGCGTAGCCTTTCAGTGATGCGACATTGCTTGTTAGGGCAAGAAACGTCTTTAGAAAGCAACGCCAGGCTGGGCAGCTGGACCAGCAAGGCAATGCAAGCCTTAACAGGCAGGAAGTGGACAAGGCCCAGCTTCTCTGCATCGTGCATCCAACAAAGGTTGTCAGTCACTCAGGAGATAGCAGGGGCAGTTGCTCGGTGGCTCCAGGGGGACTGCACCTTGGGCAGCGAGCGATACGGGGTTGGTAATGGCTTGGTACCGAGCCATGGAAATAGGTGGTGGTGCGCAGAAAAAATGTTCTGCGGAGGCCTCTTGGCAAGGATGCACAGCTTGCACCAGCAATTTGATGTAGGGTCCAGGATCTGCCAGCTCACTAGTTCCCACTAGTAGCCTTCGCTAAAGTTATGCTGACCAGCTGTTCACTAAAGCGGCATAAGACACTGGGGAGGTCGACGCCAGTAGATATAAAACCCTTTAACACTAGTGAGTGTCTCGTCTTGAAGCACGGAGCAGCTGCTGATTAAGTAAAACAACTGAAACTAGGGGCCTTCTATGTGCACAGGCTCTGCAGCCTAGCAACAGGGAGACTGCTCACTTTCACGCTGAAGCTATCTCCCTAGAACGAAAGAAAGGAAGCAAAGAAAAATGAATGTACTTTTCTTTCCTAATGTTAGTAATACAAATATTACTCTCTATCGCTTTTGGCACTAGAGGGAGAGAACAAGAAATAGAAGAAAAGGCTCTAGAGGAGCGCAGCAGCAAGGAGTTAGCCCAGAGGGGGAACAGGATCCTGGGGAAGGAGTGGGGAAACCCGTCGGCTTTCAGCGGTGCACGGCCGTGGTGGGAAGTAACCAAAACCGAGTGCTAAAGGTGCAGAAAACATGCAGTATGTATTTATTTTTCCAAAAGGAAAAGGCAGAGAAATAGAAAAAATTTGACTTCTCACAAAACAACCGTGATGGTCAGACTCAGTGCTCCTTCTCAAGCAAGGCTGAAGATAAAATGGCGCTGATCCCTTCTGCTCGCGGCACTTTATCCCCTCGGGGGAGGGGACTTAGAGCCTGATGCAGAGGGGGCTGTTGAGTGGCCTTGACACACATATCCAGGTAAAATCGGGCTACACAGAGGTATATCCCAATCGGAAATGGCTATGCTAAAACTGTAAAAATGGCCAAAATCATGCATATGCATATTCTCTTTCCAAGTTTCCAGTGCATTTTTGCTTAAAATAGCTGGAAATTGAAACCAGATTGTGTCTCAGATGTTCTCCATGCAGACCAAAGGAGCGAGATAGAGATATTGAACTGGCGCCAGCCACTTCAGATTTCTCTGATTCCAATAAAGCATTAACTCCTTTATGCTATTGTACATAAAACACACCTCACCTCATCTCCTGAACTGTGTGGAACAGGAGTTGCAAATGTAGAAACGATATGTAAATCAATCTAAAACACAGATCTTTAAAGTATGATCCTTTTTCTACCGCTTGTTATTTCTTTGCATTCCAAATCTCAGAGGACGTATGCAAAAAAAAAAAAAAATACACAGCTACTTTGCTAACCCCCTGTAGCACTTCTGTAGTCTTTGTGATATACAGTTGTAGTCAAAAGTTTACATACCCCAATGGAAATTTATAATTTCTAGAAATTTCTCAAAAACAAATAATTAATAGGAAAAAGCTTTTGTAGCAAATGTTTTGCTTTTGTGGATGAGTAAAAATAAAAGGAATATTTTTTTTGCAAAACTTCAAATATGCTAATTCAGAAGTATTCATACCCTTTGATGCTATAATATGATAATGCAGAACCTAATTCTAGAAAATGTGGGACTGGGGTTTCCATTTTAACCATAGGTCGAGTATTGCATGGTGAAGGTCTCAATGGTCACAGGCCAAGGAAAAAGCCACTCTTAGGAAAATGTCACAAGGACAATTGCTTAAAAGTTTGCAAAATGGCAATTAATGATGGATATGAGTTCTGGTCAAAGGTTTAGTGGAGTGATGAAACAAAAATCGAGCTATTCGGTCATGCTGATTGTTGTTACGTTTGGAGAAAGTCTGGTGAGGCGTACAAAGAAAAGAACATCATACCCACTGTTAAGCATGGAGGTGATAATATCCTTATATGGAGCTGTTTTTTCCTCTAATGGCACAGGAAATTTAGTTCCAATACATGGTAAAATGGATTCCATAGCATACCAAAAGATATTGGCCAATTATCTGAAACCCTTCGCTATAAAACGTGGTTAAAAGCAACTGGATGTTCCAACACGAATCCAAAGTACACACCAAAATCTACTTCAGAATGGTTAAAAAATCAAAGTTCTGGAACGGCCTAGTCAAAGTACCGATCGAAATCCGATTGAGAATCTTTGGTATGAGTTGAAGAAGGCTGTGCACAAGAGAAGTCCTCAAAATGTGAATGAACTGGAACAATTTTGCATTGAAGAATGGTCAAAAAATCACTAAAGAATCATGCCAAAAGCTCACTGACAAATATCCTATTAGTTTAAAAGAGGTTATTACTGCTAAAGGTGCCTCAACTAGCTATTAATTTCATTTTCTTTGTCAGGGTATGAATACTTTTGAATTAGCATTTTTGGAGTTTTGCAAAAAAAATTGCTTAAATAAATAAATCTATTTCTTGTAACTTTTTTCCTCATCCACAAAAGCAAAACTTTTGCTATAAAAGATTTTTCCTAAAATTCTTTGTTTTCGAGAAATTTCTTGAAATTATAAATTTACATTGGGGTATGTAAATTTTTGACTACAACTGTACATATAAAAAGCACATAAAACAACAGTTAAAAAACATCATCACACATAGCCCATATAGCAAACCATTTTATTGAACAATAAGGTCATACATTGCATACGGTAGTGTTTTTGTTGACTAGACCAGCTTAACCGATTGCATCCATATTCCTGTGGCACTGTTTATAAAGGTAGGGGGTGCATCAGTAATGCCATTTCTGTGTTATCTAAAAGGATACTCTATGCAAATAGCGGCCAAGCCACTATGTGTGCGGTAATGAGTGAGTAGAAATATGGTTACACAGAAATCAACAGACATATCAAAGGACATACGAAATTGTCCTATAGCTGGAGCAGTTCATGTAAAAGTGTATCTGGCAGAATCCTTGGGAGAGCAATGTTAACATATGTGGACTTGCTGTTTTGTGCTCCATTTTATTTGACTCAGTATTTGAAAGACAAAATATACCTGTGCATGGACTCATTTCCCCTAATAGAATAGCTGCACCCCCCTGTAAACTAGACTCAAGCAAACAAGTCTGGAACAATCACATTGTTTTATAAAATACATATTTAACTTACAAAACCTAAAATATACATGCAATATACATTACAACATAATTCTGAGTTCTTTAAATATACATTCATTAAAAAATGTCTTCCTTGATATATAAAAGGTGAGCTTCTTGGGGATTTCATGTTTTAGGTCCTGTAATTAAAGTGCAGTGTTAAAAATAAATAAATAAAGATTGCATATGTACATACAACAATACCATTGCTGTTATTCCTGTCATGCTCTTTGAGGTAGGAGAGTGTGCTATTGCATTGCAGCAATTCAAAGCCCTGGTGATATCAGTACAAAAAACCCCCAAAAAGACAAGTAATAAATGGTTTGAGATATATTAAGGCAGAATTTAAATTAGTTTGCATGATTTTAAGGTACAGGAATTTATTTTGAGTTTATTTTCAACACTTTTCTAATGATTTTTACTTGAAATTCTATCAAAATAATTAATGAAGTGTAATGTATTGTTAATATATAAAACTGGACTTAATCAAAATAAGGCACCTGGTATTTGGAACCAAATGTGAAAATGTCTTTATAAAAATAGAAACTAATGCAAATAGAAGGCTAGATAGACCTTTTTGTTAGAAAAAAGTGCCTTTTACCATAAATGTTGTTTGTATTATACACATAGTTTTGCCCATGAATTTTGAGGGAAAAAAGGTAAGTAAGTTTTTTAAAAATAAGCCCTTTCATGTAAGTTGTCCACTCATTATTTGAAAAAACAAATGTGTCTCTTGATTCATTAGTTGACTTACTGGAAAAGTTGCTATTTCAAAATTTTAGTTTATAGAACTGTGCTTTGTTTAGGCTGTCAATTTAGGCTGTTTTTTGTATGTTTCAGTTTGTTTTGCATTTTAGAAACATCTTACATGCATTTTTGTACTACATAAAACATTTTTAAAGAGTGCACTGGGATAAAAATATATAATGTGACATGCTCAGCCTTCCCAGTGTCTTTCTGTTCTCATGAGGTCCTGTTTTGAACTAAATGTAAAAAAATACATAATTGTAAGTGAATGGGATTTGCCAAATTATATGGAGAGGCTCTGGTCTACTGCCTATAAAACCTGGCTCAGATGGGCTAAGCGACTGTAACTACTGTAAAAAAAAAAAAAAAAAACTAAATTAATTCTTTACTATTTCGGGTACAGCACTCTCCAGGTCTGTCCGTCAGCTCTCTTCTTGTCCAACCATTTGCCACAAAGGAAAAGGGTGGTGACACCCGTGGCAGTATTGGTGATCTCCACCCTGTCCAATAACCATCCTGGACTCATGCTACTGTTGTCATGCTCAACTTTGACTTTGTGGATTTCCCCCAAGTCCAGCATCTCCACTATGAAGCGGTCAGTGCGTCCGCGTTCAAACAGGTTCCGGAACTTCTGCTTCAGCGCCCGCTTGCCCGAGTCGCCATTGGAGCCGTAAACAGTGATGAAGACATTGGCATCAGTTCCGGCCCACTTTTCGCCCCCTGTAATGATGATGATCTCGTACTTGACGGGAACCAGGCTCCGGGCCTTGCTGGCAAAGCTCTCCACTGCCTTGGCACACTCAAAACTCATGAAGTCATCCCTCTTGGCCGACAATGGTATTTTTGCTTTGCACCGGAAAATGTATCTGTGGTTAAGAAAAAAATTATTAACACCCCTGATAGAACACATTTGCAATGTCCAATTAAATGTGTTTCTGCACTGGTATTTGGCATGTTAAAGTTGACCATATATTTTACTTTCGGTGGAGTCTTTGAACAAGCCTGAGCAAAGTGGAATTTCTGCAATGAGGCCTGTGTAAAAAGGACCACTCGTGAGCACTGGTAATTTTTTCCCCCCTGAAACAATACATTTGTTAAATCCTGTTTTATGGGAAGGAAATTATTAGACCACATCCCTAGTCCACCACTATTAGACCTTTTTAAACTACAATACAATTACAATATCATAAGGAAGTAGAGTGCTCCTCCTTTATACTGCGGAACAGGTTATAAGGTGGTACGGTCATGGCTACCATTTGCCCCATTATGCCATTACACTAACACTAGTATTCTTGTTATAAGGCAGAACACAAACAGCACAGTCTCTTAACTATGGCTCCCAACTACAGCGTTATAAAGGGGGATACTGTATAAATATAATCTAAATTAGTTGCTAAGTGTCCTATTCTTGTATGATAAACCTCCCACTTCCCAAAAATGTATAATATTACAGTGTTACACCGGAGCAGTAAAAAAATAAACATGATTCTCCACGGGTTTCTGGGAATCACTTCTGCTTACTTGTTTCCAAGCTCCCGTTCTGTGACAATGATTTCTTCCACATGCCAGTATGCATCATTTTTCGATGTAAATTTCTTTCCTTCTTTTGGGCAGTGACCAAGACAGATGTTGGCAATATCTCCAACATTTTTCGAGGAAAAATCAAATTTGTCAGTAGCCCCCCTGCAAAACACCCAAACGATGCATTTTAAAGAGTAAAAATTATGTAAAAAAAGATCAACAATATTTTCCTTTTTCACTCTCAAAAATTTGCTGATTGTGTTCTAACCCTAACCCTTTTCCTCTGTCTGTCTGTCAGTCACACTCTGCATGGCAAACACAATCACTGCCTTAATTTTGCATCAGACTTTTATCATAAACTCGTAGCCTCCTATAGACGTTTTGTATACCATAAACTTTTCATTTAATTCAAACATTTTTAACCTTTCATGAATGATTATGAGGACACCCTGTATGTGAGTGCACAGCTTTCTTGTATAAACCTTTTTAATCCCTGAAGTATTGTGACGGAAATATAATGAGTTCTGGTTGTAAATCTCCCTCTCGACCTGTGAGGGCACTAAGTAGCGAAAGGGAAAGGCTTTGGACGGGTTGGCCTGACAGTTCATTCCCTGGGTCGGGAAGTCAGTCAGCCTGGAAAAAGGCAAGACTCCGTTGCAGGAACGTATTGACCTGGAAGGTAAACGAGGCAGCAGCTGCAGGCAATAGAGTCAGCTGCAATCGTTTACCAAGGAGTCATGCATAATCACATAAAAGGGGCCAGAGAATTGTAAATCTTTTCCTTCGCTTGGGTTCAGAGAGACAAGGAAACTGGAAGGACCGGGAGATTTCCCCAAATTAAAAATAGAGAAAGGAGTCTGTGAGTGTTTTGTTTGTTTTGTCTGTTTAGTAACTGTCTGTGTTTTTGTTATATAGCACTAGACGGCTAAACACCAATCCGGAGCTGTCGCCAAGGGCCAGCACAAAACCGGATCACCACTGCACTACCGTCACGATTAACATTGTTATCAGCACTTGTTTCACCAATAGCACGTATTATATTGTACTTCACCACAAGCACTGAGAGCACTCACTTTGGACCTGTGATCGTGTGTGTCTAATTGTGTGTGTTTCGTACTGTGCTTATTGTTTGCGGGACTGCATCCCTTTTTCATTACGGTGCAATACACATTGTTGTGTATTGCCAGCTCTTTATTATTTACTGGCTGGTCATCAGACCATTGGATTTATAATCATTAAACAAACCATTTCACCCGTACTTTGTTGTCTGTGTGTTCTTGGAATTACTGCATCCACACCGCCCCTGCTATACACCTGCTACCAATTACCACTTTGCCACAAGTTTATTTTCTTTATTTTTTCTATTGTATGTTGTTAATTTAAAATGTTACTTTTTAAACATGAACTGTGCTGACAGAATTTCTGAAGCAGTCAATCTCTTCATAGAAAATAATTTCACCTTGTTGGCCTTAAGAAAAGTCATTGTGGCAATATGACGGTTTATCATAATAATACCACGGCAATCTGTAAAAAAAAAATACCAGACCTTTGTAAAATGAATACATATTTGTTCAACACTACTCTAGTATTGGACTATGGCTTTGTTGTGTACAGAGCCATTGCTTTGGCTCAGGTTTTGTGAGAAAACCCATTCAGTATTTAGCTTCCAGCAGAGTGTAATAATAAACTAGTACCTTAAGAACTTCCTTTTCTTGGTTGAATTCTCCAGCAAGAACTCTTTGGATCTGCCCTTCTTCCCTTCCAACACAATCCAAACATTTTCCTTTGTATCTGCATCATCCCTGTCACTTGTTACTGTAAAAATTTCATACTCTTAAAAAAAAAAAAATAGAAAATGAATTATTTAACACTAACAATTAACTTTCAATCTAATCTCATATGATTGACACTGATGACGTGACTTACTAGTTCGGTCCGTGAAGTCCAGAACATCGTTATTTGCACAGGGCAGTTCCCGTATGATCTGCCCGTCGTCTTCATTCTTCGCTAGCCAACGATCGCCATGGAACCGGAATGTTTTATCCATCGTTTCATCCTTCACTTCGATGAACTCCAAGTGCCAGCCTGCTGAAACACCTGATTAAGACAAAATGAAAGTCAAATCACCACCCATTAACGAAGGATACCGAGCTTCTTTTAACAGCCTGTCTTAAAATGTACTTCTTGGTTTACTAAATGCCTGTAATGTTTTATAGCTGATAAGCTGAAATGTAGGACTTGGAATATGCAGGTAAACGCTGTATATTATAATCTGCTGCAGTTCAAACTCCAGTAATCAAGCTGCAATCAGATAATGTGACCTATAGCACAGGTATATCCACAGAAATAATGCTGAATTAAAGTAAAATGTAGCAATCTAATGAGGATATAGAGCATTGGTTGACACTTCCTTAACGCAGGACAGAATCAGGATGCAGGTTACTATTTGTAAACAGGAACATAGAAGTACACTAGAGGAGGCCATTGTTGATGTTTATCCAAGTGATTCAACCTCAGCAACATGACTAGTTAATTCATTCCATACCCTCACCACTCTCTGTGTGGCTAAGGTTAACTATGTCAACTTTTAAGATTAAGATTTTAAAGACTTAAATCGTCCCCCTTAATTTGTCTTTAGTCTTCTAGGAACAAATAAATATTATGCAAATCATGTCAAACGAGTAATCACATAATACAGATGTGTTCCAAATATGGCGTTGAAAGATATTGTATAATTTTGTGATATAGGTAGCCAATGTTTTAATAAACAGCAGAACATACACCCTCATTTCCTTACCTTTATTGTCATGCCATACTCTGACCTTGGAGAGCTCTCCCAGACTCAGCATTTCTGGGAACTTAAAAACGTCCATTTGTTTCCGCTCAAACTTGTTGGTGTTGTTGCATTCTTTCAGTGGGATTGTGCCCGTGTCCCCATTCTCTCCAAACACAATGATATAGACGTTGGCATCGGTGCCAGCCCCTGGAGGCAAAGCAGAAGAAAGAAATAAATCAGGTGCACTGTGGGTTCATACACACATCATTAATGGTTACACAAAATCACTTCTCAGTATAATCAGTCAAAAATCATATATACAAGCTTTCTCCTTGTATAAATCAATATAACTGGGTTTTGTGCCCCGATGGCTACATTTATAGACATGCACAGTGCTCAGAGAAAGATACTGGCTTCTATTTTACCTTCATTAGAGGTAGACTGGAAAGGGCATAAAATGTATTCTCTATCTGTCATTAACGTTGTTTTCTTATCTTGTTCCTGTTTTTAGGTGACAGGTGTAGAAGGTGGGACTCCTGTGAAATTCCTTCTTTGCGTAACGTGGCTGTTAAGATGTGCTCTGTTATTTTTAGGACACTTCCTTGTAGCTGACATCACATAGAAACCCTTAATGGAGTGCGTTGACGACCTACAGTATGCCTTTGATCGCACAAACGTTCCTGACACATGGACAGCTGCTATTTCTAACAAGGAGGTTGTTTTGTACTCATAAAAGGTTAAAAGAGGAGGAACAATAACATTCAGTCTTTGATTTCCTCAAATTCAGACATGTTTGATCTAACCTTTTTCTTTTAAAATAAGTTTTGAAAAACCAACGTGCCAGACATCTAGGTGGAAAACAGAACATACAGAATTTCTTTCCTCATTGGGATGAGTAATTTCACTGTGCCCCATACTTTCACATGTGTGCTGTCTTTTTTCCAATCACAAATGAACAGCTGGTTTCAACCCACTCACACCTATCACTTAGGGGCTAAGTGTACAATTTAATTGGCTCATTCAACATTTACATGGAAATAATAACAGAGATGCAGTTAACAGGGAAGTCAGATCTAGAATTTAAAGGTCCAGCAAACTTTTTAGTTTTGGCATGGCACTCAGAGTTTGCAATTTAACTGTACATTAATTACATTAAAGGAATGCAGTACTATGGACTAATATTGCATTCATTTGGGCCTTTTTATTTACTAAGATTTTTTTTTTTATTTCTGGCATTTACACAAACAAATAAGAACACTAAGAAATAATTTAAAAAAAAATCCATATCAACAAGCTAACCTGTTGCTGGAATGTGCAGTCTCTGCTTACAAAAAATCTGTATCAAGCTACATTCGTTCATGACTCTATGAGCTCTTTTTCCATTCGGTTCTACGGAGACCAGCATTATCAACAGCTTGGTGCTATTTACCTCAGGTTTATTGTTTTCACACTGGTGCTTGGAGTTATCTGCAAATTTGTCTTCCTCTGCCTATTTAATTCTGAGCCTTATTGCTTCCAGTTAAATCACTGCCAACCTTTTAAAACCAACATCAATACAGAAGCCTTCAATAAACGGGATAGCAGCTCCTTGCTGCAATAACTATTCATTGTCTAACCGCTGGAATGCATTTGTTTCGTATCACACCACTAATGCAACTGTAAATTGACACAAGCCACTATTGTGCGCTTTTATTAGAACAAACTCCTTGTATAAAAAAACACAGTGATATGCAATACACAGCAAACAGATGGTTCCAGACTAGAGGCTGCTTTGGAGTAGAGAGTACAACAGAATTAGCTTAGCTGAAAACCACTAATTACTTGGCTGTCCAATGAATCTTAATGCCTAGTTATGATCCCAGTTTATTTGAATAGAATAAAGACTGTTGTAAATAGTTATCCCTTAAAGGGGAAATAACCAAGCCTTTCAAATAGGTCCTTTATCAGTATGCTTTAAAATAGGTAGTACTATTGATAGGTAAGACAGTGTGATCTTTGAAGTCTTGGTTATGATTACTGATTACATTTTCAGGCAAAATAAATGGTCAGTCACAAAATGCCCCCAAAGCACATTCGCTAATGACAACGGTTTAGTACTCAGTCACAGTGAAATGGGACTTGTATAGTGCTGTTTGATTTCATTAAAGATAAGAATGAAGCAATGTGAATAGTAACAGTGCCAATGTTCAGCAGTGTCAATGATGCTCACTGACAAGCACAGACCCATCTCTATAAGGGTCCCTTTATTTGTAACTTGTAACAAGGGCAGCAACCTGTACTCATGGTTTATGTGTCTGTCTCTAATTTGTTTAGTTTTCTGATATAATATGTAGTAAATGTCTGCTGCTAGTGTAAAACTGTAAAGTATAAATCAGGCTTCTGTTTTTCTGTGTTTATTGGTTAACAACTAATATCAGAAACCCCAGATCTATATAGTACTATAAAATTAAAATAGACAGTGTCAGTATGGACTTACAAACACACTTCAATCACATTAATCAATTCTCATTGTTTTTTGTGTTAAAAAAAGTAGCTCCACCACAGTATTCTGTAACCACAAAAGTGCTTCAGTGCATATGAGTTTGAAGTGCTAAGGAAAGTGAGGCCATGTGTTAAACAAAGTGCACACACATTGCATGAGAAATGTCACTTTAATACCACAAATCTAAACATGCTTTTACTGGACAACTGCGCAGCCTATTGAAAACAAATACTACCATACTAACCTGCATTATGTTCCTAGCTTGTTCACACTTTCTTTTTTTTTAAACTAGTTTTACTTACAGCTTTATTGTTACGAGCCCAAGAAGTTCAGTGTAATAGATCTGGGATCATGGCCAGAAAATTACAACCCAACCCCCCCGGTCCTGTCACCTCCACTCTGTATTCAGGGTCAAAGCAGACTCTAGCTGCAAACAATGTCAGTCACCAGTGCAAGATTTCCAGTCTCCAGTTGAAATAACAAAGTACCTTAAAATAGGGAATTCAAACTGAGAGCTTTTAAAAAAAAAAAAAAAATGAAAACACATGTTTGCTCTTAAGTATTTTGCTTTCAAAATCACACAAATTGACACACCTGCACAACAGGTAAGATTTTTTAAATGATTTAATTATACAGCTAACCACTTTAATAAGAACATGCAAAATGCTACACCCATTGGGATACTTCAAAAACTGACAAGGGTAAAACAGCAGCTATTAAATCAGTGCCTTGAAACTGGAATCTGATTCAACCAGACTACATTTCAGTATCTTCAAACCAGGCCAATTGTTTCCATCTGACTGTTAGTTATTTGCATACAGTTTTTTTTAGCCTTTAAGTCTATTCACTAGAACAGATGAGAGTAGCAGCACTTAGAGCAGCTACCATGTTTTTAGCCCAGCCTGTTCAGACTTCATAATGAAATAGTTAAAAAAAAAACACTTTTCATCACTTTATAGCAATGAATACAGCATAGGGATTAAGGATTATCTTCCCAAAGCTCGGCTCAAATCCAAGCCTTATCCTCCTCCCTGCCTCAGGACCAGATTAAGACAGCAGGGAGCGCTAGGTCAGCAGCTGTTCAGTGGGGCCCAAGATTTTGTATTCCACTCCTTCACAAAGAGCTACTGCACACGTTCAATGAAAGCTTTCAGTACAAAGATTAAAAAAAAACATTTTACACATAAATGTTTCTAAAAGTATAATATTGCTAGAGCCCCTTTGGTATTTTCTGCATGTATACATTTAAACCTCCAGCATTTTATATAGCGATAGCAACAGATATTTGTGGGATGAATGACATCAATATAATAATGCCTTATAACGTTTTTCTTTTTTTTTTATATAAATTACAGGTTATAATCTTTAAGGGAGAACCATTGGTAACACTTTCAATACATGACAGGATTCAAGTACCCAGAGTATCCATCGCTATCGGCCCATCACATATCTGCCCTAACCGTTTATCTCTTATTTACTATTATTATTTCTTTCTTAGCAGACACCCTTATCCAGGGTGACTTACAATTGTTACAAGATATCACATTATACATTATTTCACATTATTTTTACAATTTATTTACATGTCAATGTGTTGACATATAAATAAATCCTGTTCGCCTGTGAGGCGTATCATCTTCAACCTCCGTCTCGATCTCCTGCCTGTCACTCAGCAGCGAATGCACGCATCCACATGGCTAATAAAAGCTGAATCTCAAAACAATGATTGTGTGAATATAGTAATTGTTACAGCTGTGTATAATGATATTTCAAACAGAATTCATTCATCTGCCTTTTTACATATCCACCCTTCCTCTGGTCCCACCGCAGTCGGATACGTGATGGATTACTGTATTAAGTTATTGATACTGTACTGAAAAATGATATTAATATAATGCACTATCCTAATTTTATTGCTATTACTCAAAAGTAGAAAGGTCCAGGACAAGGTGGCCATCTTGGTGCATGCCAGATCTGTTACATAGACCTGTGTAACAGATCTGGCATGCACCAAGATGGCCACCTTGGCAGGCTGTCTCACTGTACTTCATGTATTCATAAGACACTCAATGTAAATGTACTGCTTATTTGTAAGGTATATGTCAATGTGTTTTACAAAATGTTAGTTCCTTCACCTCATATTTGAAATGTAGTCAATAACATGACCATATTAACTATATTAATAAAATTATATTAATGCTTTCCTACTGTGCACACTATACAGTAAATGCCATGAGATATTTTGAAATGCTATAGTGTTTTATGTGACCTAAAATTTATCATAATTCCATGAATAGTCATTTTTCATAAAGATTAATTTTGAATTGGCAACTATATTTTGGCATATACTGTTTTTTTGTGTTTTTTTTTTTTTTTTTTCTATTTGATTAGTTTGGAGATGAAGGACCTCTGTCCACGTCAATGCCACTGCTCTCAAAGGCATGTTAACTGTTGGTTTTAACTAGTCTGGGATCAGAAGAGCTTTGCTTATTCAACCTTGACACAGACATTCATGTAGTTTGCTATTTCTAAGAAGATGCAGCTCTTGTTTTCAGGACACACAGAAGATAGATGTATTTATAGCATGTCTGCATTATTTATTAATGGCAGAATGTGTCTGCAGAAGATCAGACTACTGTCTCTGAAAATTTGAAGGTTACAGGTTAAGAACCTAATAGCACCACTGTTGGATAACATGAAAACACACAATGCATGTTTATATAACTATCTAGGATGCTCTGAATCATGTAGATTCATTCAGTGTGAATATAAAAAAATGGGATTACACAATAAATATCGTGCAGGAATTTGAAGATCAGATGATTATCCATTCTTGATTAAAAGATATTTCATTAGAAAGGGGTCAGAGTGTATTCATTGTTAGTTAAAAGATAGAGCAAACTGAAAACATTGTATGCAAAGTTTTTTTTGGGGTGCGAAGGGCACAAGATATCGACCAAAAAAAGTTGAAAAATGCCAAGATCCTGCCAGTAGCATATACTTATCTCAAAGACCGGTACAGTGAAACTACAAATGCTAATTAAATCAGTCATGGTTCCTTTTTTGCATTCAGCTCTTGTTTTGAACTTTCAAATGAAATGAATTAATACAAAAGCATGGTTGCTAGTGTTTGGTGAGTGCCTGGCATTTTTTGTGGATACTGTATTTATTAATTTTTCCCATTACCTGTTGGAAGGTACTACATATAGCTAATAAAATACAACCAATACAATGAAGGTGATGCACAGAAGGACAATGAGAAATACAAGAGGAAAAACTGCCTGATCCTCCTACTGTAATAGCTTAATTGGTGTAAAAATGTATGTAATGGGATCAAGGTTTCACTGGTTACATTTACAACAAAAATAGAGATAGCACACTATGGTTGTAGTGCTATTATTGCTGAAAACAATCTACATGACCCTGTCTTTATTATGGCACGGGTTTACAACAAATTAAGTACCGCGCCAGTGGGTGTCATTTTACAGTAATTAAGAAGAGCCTCTGCTAATATTTCGGGTGTCAATCATAAAAATAACTGTGTTATAAATTAAACATACATTGCATTATAAAGGGTGTTTACAACAACTTTGTAAGATGTTAGAAAGATATTACAGAAATGTTGCTTACCTAATCATGGCCATCCGGGTCCAGAATCGGTGGCTCATTCTGCTGGTCTCCGAGGATGGTTAAGTGTAATTATTTGCTAAATGTTTCCACTACTACTAATTGCATTGAAGTTTATTTTTGTAACTATGTATGTGATTATATGTTTCATGTGGTTATCCCTTGTCGACAATGCAATCACCAGTATCAATAGCTTCACTGAAATATGAATAAAACCTTAGTCAAATTTGTTCTGCTTTAAGTTAAAACAAAATGGGGGGCACATATAAAGATCGACCGATGCAGCGCTAAAGTGTAAAGCAGCACTCTGCCTCGGCACAAATTTTACTGCATCCTGAATGTATTAACTGGCCCAAAATTAATGAGGCATGGTGTAAGCTGGCACATTTAAATGCGAAAATTCCACTGTGCCGGTGTTCTGAAACCGGCGGTGCTAACACGGCCTTAACTTGACAAAAGTGTCATGATACATACAAGGCAATTTTAAGGCCGGCGTGCCTTAATGCCGTCGCAAACGCTTGATACATGTACCCCAATATGTCTAGTAAAAATATATAATATATGATTCTTAACTCCAAATCAATTTTCAAAGACAGGTTATAACTATAGTAAGAGAAGTACCTTTGTATTAAAATACTTTCCAACAGCAGAATTCCATGCTATGATCTTAGCTACTGTGAGGTTTTATCGACTAAGCTACTTTGTTGACATTTCAGCGGTTTTAACAGCGACAGTCTGAAGGTGTCTACGTCTCAACTGTATACTATTTGTAATTTATATTTACAAAGAATGTACAGGAAAAACAGATTAAGCTGCTTTGAGATTTGAGAAATTCCTAATAATGTACATTTGACTGTCGTGGAGAAGCACTGATGTACCAAGTTTCATTGGCACTATGTTATTTGTTCTGAAGATGTGTGATTAACATTATCTAACAAGAGATTTGCAACTGGATTACAGGAGATAAGGAAGTGTACTTCTGTCTCAGTAAGGTAGTGATTCTTCCATTTCTCCCTTGAATCTTACCAAACTGGCACTGGCCTACCCCTTCCAGGCTTTCTACGCTTGGAACGCGCAATTCCAAAATCTAGAAAAGTGTAGTATGATGACGGTATGATGATATCCACATTCTAGAAAAAGAATGTTCCATTCTGGGTGCCAAAAGTTGTTGTAAACACAGCTATTGTCATGGTTTTATTGATCGTGTAAGGGTTTCTAGCAAATGTAACCCAGGATGAAAACAACCAATTTAAAGCTTTCTAGCACTGTGATCATCTCAGTTCAGCTGGCTAGGCCTGCAGGTTATTTGCAGTTTCTCTCTACTGTGAATAATGACCAGCCCAGTGCCCTACCTGATATGTCGCTGGTTTTTACCATGATGGTGTAGGTGGTTTTCTCCACCATTTCCTCATCATCAATCACTGCTGCCAACTCGCACATTGTGGTTCTCTTGGGTCCTCGTGTCTTTGAGAGCCACTCATTGTAGGTGAAAACAGAAACCTCCTGGGTGTTCATATTCTGCATAATGATCTGCACAACAGTAAGAAAGGGAAATTGGGGTTTGAATGTGCTGCTGTCAAAAGAGATTATCAAAAAGTGCAAGTATTTTATCTGCTGAATGACTACCATCTACTCTTGCTCTTATTATTATTTATAGACATTATTTATTTCTTAGCAGCCACCCTTATCCAGAGCGACTTACAATTGTTACAAGATATCCCATTATTTTTACATACAATTACATTATTTTTTACACATTATTTTTACATACAATTCCCCATTTATACAGTTGGGTTTTTACTGGAGCAATCTAGGTAAAGTACCTTGCTCAAGGGTACAGCAGCAGTGTCCCCCACCTGGGATTGAAACCACAACCCTCCAGTCAAGAGTCCAGAGCCCTAACCACTACTCCACACTGCTGTACTTGTACCTTATCCAAGAACCAGTCAGGACGGCTTCCTTTTCCATCTGTGCGTATTCGTATCTTCCTCAGAGGAGCAACGTCATCAATCTCCATAGCAAAGGTATCTTCTTGACCTCTTTCAAACCTAGAAAGCATCAAGGTGATAATTTTATAATAATCCAAAATAGATATTTTTAATAAGTTTTGATTTTTAAAAAAAAACAAACAAACATATTTTACAAGTATTGATTTAGTTTTCTATGGTGTGTTGTACAATGAATGTCCAAGAGCTCTAATCATGGAGGTCAAGCTGCAGTTATAAACAGTGATTTCTATCCTTGGGTGTATAGTATTTGACAAATAAAAGCAATATTGCACATCAATTATGCATTTAAGTATAAATGCTTCATATCTTTCTTGAGACTACATTCAGTTTGCCTGTTTTGTGTCTTTCATTAGCTTATCAGCGTTTATCAGGTTGCTTGGAGGGATCTGTCACAAAGATGGCTGTGTGCTGCACCTGTTTCCATTTTTGCAGAGCAAGATCTCCTCTGTAGTCCCATTGGCTCCAAATACTGACATGTAAATGTTGGCATCAGTCCCAGCATTCTGAGTGTCTCCAGTGACAACCGTTACCTCATAAAGGACCTGGAGGAGGAGGGGGGAAAGGAGGAAGAGAGCATGTTTATTGCTACATAAATAAATATCATGATCACACAAGTGAAAACAACAGCTACACTATGAAGTATGTGGTTTGCTGTGACAATCCCCTTAACCTGCAACCACTTCTGTTTGTCAAACCAATATATGTAGCATGCATGCACTTAAAAATTATTCTGTATATATTTAGATTGAAATGAAAGACCTTGTTTCTCTGGCCTGGTTCAATAGGATTAAATGAAAGTAGGCTAATTTTTATGCTACATGTAAAAGCCTAACCTTTTGTCCAATGTTGATGCTGTCAGCATCAAGTATACTAAAAATGCGAGCTGTGAGACCATCCCCTCTGTCTTTGGCAAGCCAGCATTTGCATTGGAAAATGTACATGACACCTTTGGTCGGCACGGCAACAGCTAGCTCTTCCACTAGCCAGCAGCTCTCTGGAGTGGCCCCATCATGACCTAGCTGTTATCAGGGATTAAATACAACAAAATGGTTTAGTAGTGGCAAAATGTGGAAAACAAAAAACAAACATACCCAAATGAAAACGGATGCATGATTGGGTGTATCAAGTTATTATAGGGTTCTACTCCAGAAATCCTTAAATAATGCGAACAAAAAAATACTGCATATATTTACAGAATAAGCCCTTTTGGTTAGCATGCATATTTAGATCCAGACATTTTAAAAATGTTAAGCAAAGGATATTAACATTAATTTTCAAAGTAATCGTCAATAATGTTGCATACATTTCTGGCACTTGCTGGAGCTGCTACTAGATAATTTGGAATCTCAGTCAGCCTCCTGTTGAATGATGGCATTTAACCTGTTTTTTCACTAATGTCTAGCAAACATCCACGAGTAGTAGCTATGTTGTGTAGTACACAACATGCTACAAATATGTCTGTAACCTTCTTCGAACTGTATTGCAATGCACCCCCACTCCGGTCCAAACACCTAAAACACATTTTAAGCAAGCCAAATGTCCTTTCAATTACACTGTGAGTTCTTCTGTGTGCCTCATTATATACATTTTCACCTGCTGTTTGTGGATTAAGACTGGTGTCATAAGCCATCTTTTCAGGCTATATCCATTATCACCCATCAGTAAACTATGATACATGTCATTTCTTTCAAAGGACCGTGCAATGGATGACTGAGAAAGGATTAAAGAGTCGTGGCTGCATCCCGAGTAATTTACAAAAACATTAGTTATTATACTTTTACCATCACAAAGTACCTGGACATTTAAAGAATGAAAGCCTTTACGATTAATGTAAACTGCTTCATTTTCAGAAGGTGTACGTATTTGGACATGAGTACAATCTATTGCACCCAATACCCACGGAAAACCAGCAATGTTAAAGAAATGTATCTATTTTGCTCTTGCTGGCATCAGGTTTCAGGGAAACGTATATAATCACCAGCCACTTTTAACAATGCACCATTCACTTGATGTAAACATCTTGAAAAAATGACTGGCGCATGCCTGCAATGTCTGCAGCTGTTCTGGAATGTACCTGCTGCATAAAAAACTAGTGCTGCAGTTACCTTTACAGCAACATGCAAAGCAGTAGAAACACACGCCTTCTAAATCTAAACAGAGTATACTGCATAAAGCAGCTACTGTTTGCTTATTAATTCGAAATCGGCGAATACACTTATCAGTAAGTGGGAGAGAACTGACCTTTTGCTCGCAGGAGAGTATCTCCGGCTTCTTATCCTTTGCCTTCGTTCTATGTCAAGATCCAACAAATCATATAAAACCTCAAACTCAGACATCTTAAACTTTTTCTGTTTTTCGTTGTTTTTTTGTTTTGTTTTTACTTTTACCTGCTTTTTCTATGAGAAGTGTAGCAGTGTGCCAATAAGACAGACCTGTGACCATGTTTTAATTGCACTCGTTAATAGCCCACAGATGAGAGGGCAAAATAGCTTTGGACAAATTATACCTCAGACCCATTTTGCCTCATTAAACCATCAGCAAACACTGCCAGGCGCATAAGTGTTGCCCATGTGCAGACCCATCAGGGGAAAACCAGGCACCTCAGGCGAACATGGGCAAGTGCTGGCAGCGCATGTTAATGTATTTTCCCAGTCGTAGCGCGTGTTGCACTGCACTTGCACAGAGAGGAAAATCAGGCCCCTGTGTTTTAACCGATTTGCTGTGACAACCTGAGTGGGTATAACTAATACCACTTAAAGTGCTGCATTAACCCTTAACATTCCTACAGTACTTCAATGCAAGCATCCTGGTACGTATGTGATGTTCTCTGCATTGCTACTGCAGAAACTGAATAATTACTTTTTTGTCCTAAGAAAAAACACCAGGAGTACATGATAACTTTAGGGTGAGCTGCTTTTCTTGCAGACAATCTGAGCATGCATTCATTAACCACAGATACGTGAAAAAGAAAGCATGTCGCTCTCCCTATTTTGAGGTGATCAGTCCCTGCTGTGGATACCTACCGACCTCCCCCTCTTTCATTCTGCTGTTGCTTATGACATGTGTTTTCGTGGCGGGATGTATTTTAAGCCCTGAGGCTAGACGTGTCAGACGCTCCTCAGTAGTAATAGCTGTGCATCACTCCAGCTCAGTCATGGATTACCACAGCGACGGGACCTCAATATATGTTGATTTGCTTTCTTGAGAAACCGATTCTGACAATGCACCACTATTTGGGAGTGTGAAAATGCTTTTTTTCCTTGCAGGTTACATTTTTTTATTATAAGAAATTTAAATGGAAATAATTGATTGTAAATTAGCAGTTTCTATACTGCATATGCCTTAATCGATTAAGCACAGGCAGCAGTAGCAACAGCAACAAAATGATGACAGCGTAGGAATTATATGTTGGTTTGTTTTTTAGATTTAAAATTATTTTATACATATGTTTTACACAGGTACTTTTTAAAAAGCATTTCATCGTTTAAACGTATTTTCTTTTACCTCGTCATATTTTTACATGATTATATAGTCAAAACGTGCAAATGTTTGCATTTTATTCTACAAAAAAACCAAAACAAATCAGGATTTTAAAATGTGTTGTTCATTTTTAATAAATGTATAAAATAAGACAAGGTTTTTAAGGACCAAATTAATTTTCTGCTTAGTAAAATACAAATGAATTCAATAAAGAGATCAGTATCCATGTTTTATTTGGCTTCATTATCAACAGTCTGTTAACCAAATCAAAGTACATACTGCACATTGTTCCCTTTGTTCATTGCATATACAGTATTTACATAACCCAAAGTGCTTTTTCCAGCTAAAAAGTAATTCAATTGGGCCCTAAGATTTTAGTTGGAATTGTTATGCTGCATCCTGTATGTAAACTAAACTGTCACGATTTCAACAAAATCTTTTTGCTCTCATTGGATGACTGAGAAAGGATTAAAGAGTCGTGGCTGCATCCCGAGTAATTTTTTCAACTTGTTTCTATTTTCTCTATCCGAATTATGCACTCTTTTGCTCCCTCCTAACCCAATCTGTGAAATCTCTTACCTCAATTTTCTTGATCTCTCCCACATCTGCTCCCTCCACCTGGAATTTCCTAACCCAATTTGTGAAATCTCTTACCTCAATTTTCTTGATCTCTCCCACATCTGCTCCCTCCACCTGGAATTTCTCCATGGATCCCGGGGCAAAGCCCGTTTTATCCTCTGGGAGATCCAGCCAGAGTCGAGCTGTTTGAACCTGATGGGATCCCATGATGATGATGTACGCGCGACTGGTTGTGCCAGAATCCCGCTCTGAACCAGTCGATATGGTTATGTGATAAGAAATCGCTGAACAGAGAAAGAAAACATCACTACTAGGACAGGCACAATATACCAGTAAAACAATATGAAGAATAAAAACACTCATTTCGAATTTTCTAACAAAGAACAGCAGCAAAAAAAAAAAAAAAAAGTTCCATAATGACAACCCTATACAAGGGTTAAGTCAATCCACATTATAGCATTTAGAACGATCAGAGATTCTGGAAATCTTTTTAAAAGAGTTCCCCCCCCCACCCCCCCCCCCCCCCCCCAAATATGCCAGATTCAAAATAATCAAATATGAAAACAATGCAGTGCACAATACTAAACCACCGATTTCAAATGAAGGTGCAGCTCCCTTACTGGCCCCCTCCTCTATGATTTCATCCAGGATGCTCTTCCTCTTGTTCTTCTTGTTCATGTTGCTGTCCAGAGTCTTGAGGCTCAGAGAGGAGTCTTTCAGACTCTTTTTTGAGCTGTTGAGGCTGATCCGTTCTCCATCATAGCCCTGGATTAAAAAAAAATGCAAATTGACACTAGAAAGCGCTACTGTGCACGGCATCTTATCTCATCTGTATTTGCAAAACATTTTTATTGCAAAGTTTTTAAGCAAAAATAGTAGGTAGCATTTTTTTTCGGGAAAATAAATACTTTTTAGAAAAAAAGACATAAATATGTTGGTGTTTCATTTTTACCCATTTAATTGTCTTTTGGATAAAATCAATAACCTAGAGTTAGAAAGGCAATCTATTATGATGTAACAAATTAGTGCAAGTAATTAAATACATTTTGCTCCTGGAAATATCTTAAATGTAATGTAGCCGTCCATATTAAGAAATACAATGCAACAACAGGATACATGTTCTTATTAAATAGATACTATAAAAAAAAATAACTTAAAAGTTTAGAAGTGCTGGGTGTCTACTGTAAATAGGAACTTCCATTTTGTAAAATACTCTCAGGTTTAGTTTCAACTGGCTTATTTTTGGAGCAAAAAGCTCTGAATATACATTATGTAAGGTACTTCTACCACAACCATTGTTCTCTTTGATTTGTCTTGCACAGTTTGGCTCAGAAGTCGTACTGTGATGTACCTTAACATAAAGAACCCTCTCAATCTTCTTGTCTTCCTTGTTCTTGGAGAGCCAGCGCTCACACTGGAATAAGTATGTCTCCTCTGTGTCCATGTCCATAATCTCCACCTGATCCAAGTACCAGTCAGCACTCATCATGGTGTTGTCATGGCGGATATTTAACTTGTAAATCTGCCCCAGATCCACTGCTTCAATTGTAAACTTATCAACCTACACGGGACAGGATAAACAGACAATGGGGTCTATCATTTTTATTGTTTCCAAAGACAACAAACATAAAACAACAAACTACCTATTTACTGAGCTCATGAAAATGACCTAAACTGTAGCTCACCTTTGTGTTGTATTTGTTCAAAAGAAAATCAATAATAACAATAGAAAATCTAGAGATTGCTATTCAAATAAACAAGAGAACTACAGTAATAATTCATTCAAACAATCCCAGAAAAAAAAGGCAATTAACATGTGTTGTGTTCTTCACAAGACTGGTTACACATATCTACTGCTGTGAAATATTATTAAGGTTGAAAACTGTTCTGTATCTTGAGCTATCCTGCAGCAGTTCAGCCAGCAGCAGCGCTGGAGGTATTCACAGCTGTAGCAGACCAGCCTTTCCTGGCAGCTGTTGCCATAAGGCAACATATGAGTGACAACTGTAGTTAAACTGCAATGAATGTCATCACAGTCTTATATTGCATTTACAAGTACAGTTACACAACACAGTCTAATTGTTACTGTATAATTGTACCATTTACTGAGCTTTTACTACCGTTTTTTTTTCTCCTTTGTGGCAATGTATTAGGAAGCCTGTGGTATGCTTAAGCAATAATACCTGACTTTACTAGGCAGGTAATTGACCACCACGGCAATAGTTTAGACAAGGTTAATCAATTACCTTTCAAGTAATGCCAGCTGCATTACTATTATAGTTACTAGTTGGAATCTGGCTGAGATAATCTCTCAGGTGTATAATGGTCAACAGGACAGAGAAACATACCCCAATTTGCAGTGACTTCAAAGGGTTTCTTCTTTATCATTCTGCTGCAGCTCTCTTAAATATTTGAACTTTATATGCTGCCATGCTCATGTTCCGTCAACCCGGAACTGTAAAACTATCACAGACACAGCCAGAGAGGTGGCACACTTGAAAATCTTTACTGGTTTAAAACACGAGGTGCAATGCAATGCCATATCTTTCCACTAAACACATATGGGTAAGGATATATAAATGAACGCTGCCCTTCAGTTTACCTGTCCTCTTTCAAACTTGTTGGAGTTGGTTTCAGACTTTCTGAGTTTCCTCTCTCCAGTGTCTCCCAGATCTCCATAGATGGTGAGGAAAACATTGGCATCAGTGCCAGCACTGTACACATCCCCAGTGTACACAGACACCGTGTACGTGTGGGCTGGGGGCAGAGGAGGAAACCGAATCATCTTTTGAATTTGAAGCTCAGTATTCTTTAAAACTTGAAATGTAAAGGGAAACTTTGTTTTCCTAAAGTAAAATTCAATCACTCCAAGCATACTGCTGAATAGAATGCATCTTGGAGTCATTCTAAATAATCTAAACAGTGGTGGATCTAACTTCACTCTTTAACATTGCATTTTTCCTGCTGGTGTTTTCTTCCAGTAATGATTAACTAACTGCCTTAATAACATGATTGAATAGAATCTAAATGCAGAGATCTGCGATACAGGAGTTTTCCAAGTTTAGGGCAGAAGCTATTTAGTTTAGCCACAGTGTAGATTATTAAAATCGACCACATGCCTGTCACAAACACACAACATACACAATAACCCATAGAAAAAGCTAACAGAATGCTCCATGTAAAAGCAGCATTTACTTTCCAGGGCATCCTCCACAATGCTCTCCGTGCGCTTCAGTGTCCCGTCCCGCAGCAGCTTCTCCTGGATGATTTCTGATGGCACCAACTCCCGCACAATCTCCCCGTCATCTTCGGATTTAGCCAGCCAGCGTTCACACGAGAAGATTGCTGTCTCTGATCCCTGTGAGGAGAATTATAATGCACATGAATTGATTCACGGAGCTCCACTAAGATAGCAAAAACACCTCAGGCACCGTGTTGAAGCAAAAAAGGCAATTTCTCAAAGAAGAATCCCTTAAAATATATTACAATATATTGACAAATATGACATTATATTTTCAGTATATATTTAGAAATATATTTTGTTTCCGTAATGGATAAATCAACTTGTATATAAAACTTAGCTGTATGAAGGAACAGTCAGAAGTTTAGTTACACATTTATTACATTTTTGTTAGCTCTTGAGATGTATTGGTATGAATTGAGCTACTTAAAGAGTAAGTAGTGGGGTTCTGAAAAATATAGCGTTATACATCCCCACGTGTTGCTACAACTGTTTAAATAACGTACCTGCAATTTCTCTTTTCATTGTTAACATCCTGACAACTTTTTACACGTATAACTTTCAAGTCTGTTTCAAAGCTCTTTTCAAAATGTCCGCTCTAGTGCACCGATAACAATAACGATCCATGATGTGGTACTTGTTGTTATGCTGTTTTTTTCTTTTCTTTTGTTTTTTAATTGCTCTTCCTGCAGTGATTTAGAGGAAGATCTCAAACCCCAGTGCAATATAGTGGACATTTTGAAAAGAGCTTTGAAACAGCCTTTAAAGTCGTAAGTGTAAAACGTTGTCAGGATGTTAACAATGAAAAGAACAATTACAGGTACGTTATTTAAACAGTTGTGGCAACATGTGGGGACATGTAACGCTTTATTTTTTGGAACCCCGCTACTTACTCTTTAAGTCAGATTGTTTTTTCTTTGCATTTGGGCTTTCAAAAAGAAGGCCCCGGAAGTTCTTTCCTTGTACAACCTCACATTAAGTTTACTGATAGCACCCTTTTGTGGTAAAAATGGTACAGTGTGTGGACAACTTTTTAAAATACAAAACTAATTTAAAACCTGTTACATTTTTGCATTTTAATTAATTTAGTTGCTTAAAATAAAGGGGATGCTTTAGAAAGCGCCCCTGACTGTGCTTTTTTCTGTTTACCTCATTTCTCCATGCCGTCCACTCTAGCTTTCCTTAGCCGCACTCCGCCTGGGGGAAGTGATCAGCCGGCACAATCATTTCCAGGTGGGTGGGCAGCGCATTTCTAGTCATCTCTAAATAGCCTTGCGCAGCCACTTAACCTAGCACTACTTCCACTCTTTGTCTTGTGTTTGTTTTTTGTAGACTTCACTACAGACCTATTTGTGATATCCTGATATTCTTGCTTATTGCTAATTCGCATATCTAGTGTTCGTGATCGTTTTGTTTGAACATTTCATTTATTGAGTGTTGTCTGTGTTTGTTTACTTAAAAAAAAGGGGGGGAACTTCAACTGAGAACCGAATCATCCTTTCAAGGCTTTCTAATTATGGATCTGCAATTTGAGCTTCAATCAGACGATTCGGAGGACTTCTAGCCCAAGGCCCAAAACACTATCATTGAAGGATTGGCCTTTTCCTAAACTCCTGAAGGTCTTGTTCGATAGGGGAATTCAGATTCCTCTAGGAGCGGAGCGCGAAGAGCTCTTTCAGCTGTACTGCTACACAATCTCGGCAGTCCCCGTCTTGCCTCTTAAATGGAAGTGCAGAGCAACCCAATCCCATCGCCCAGGCCCATCCACCTCAGCCTTGAGCCCTTCCCTGCCTCGTGACCAGCTCCTCGAGTCTCCAGGCCCAGCTACCCGGTCCAGGCAGCCACTCTCTGCAGCAGCAGTGGTTTCTTCGATTCCAAAGCCTCACCCTCCTCCATAGTCACCAGCTTCTGACTCAGACAGCATCCGCCGGGGGATGCTTCAAGATATGAAAGCCCTCCTGCAGCCAGTTTCTGAATCCATAGCGGACATCAACACCAGGCTCAGCTCCCTGGAAGCCTACTCCAGCCCAGACCCTCCATTCCTCCATACTTCAGCCGCTGCCTCAGTGATTGAGACCATCGATCATGGCCCCTCTTTCACACTGGCCTCTGTCTCTGCTGCCTACCCCCAGCACACCATCGGCTCCAGGCGCATCACCGTTTCTCCTGCCCTGCATAAACAAATCATCAAAGGTAGGATGTCAATCTAGTACTCGTGCTCAATGCTACATCTGAGCTCATCGACCAGCGGACGGTGAGCTGTGGTAATGTATTTGTAACTCTCAAATCCACCGATCCTCGCCTAATCATGAATCTGATGATGGGGGAGTTCATCATGGCTTTTTCAGCTTACACAGATGTCCTATGCAGTGCCTTTCTTCACCTCCGAGAGCAGCTGAACCACTACCTAGCCTATATCATAGAACTAGCTGTCCGTTATGGGGGGCACCATGTTTTATGATTATCACAAAAGCTTCTCGGATAAAGCAGCAGCAGTCCTTGGAACAGATAACATTGTTATCAACTGGGCAAGACCCGACATCGACCTGTTCCACAGGATATTCGGCAGCCTGAGAGCATACGCCAGTGGGGTATGCAGCTCTACTAGTCACTCCACCCACTTCTGCCCGAAAACAGCTGCTTCTGGCCTATCCAGCTCCTCCCGGTTTCCACAGTGCTCTCCTAATTTCAACTACCAAGCCACAGCTCCTATTCGCCCAATCCAATCATCAGCCCCTCCTGACTAGTCTTCAGCTGTAGACAGATTTGGCCGCCCTATCAAAATCTCCAGGGGTCGCCAAATTTGTAACAATTTCAATGACACTGTCTGCAACAACTCCGCCTGCCAATTTCTTCACTCATGTTCCTTCTGTGGTGACCCCCACGCAAAATCCATCTGCCCGCTGAAACACACTAAATAACAATCAACCCTGATGATCTCTTTCCTTGTCAACACACCTCCTTTATATGAAGCCCTCAGCCTCCACCCCAATCGGCAGTTTGTCGAATACCTCCTCAATGGCCTCCAACATGGCTTCTCCACCAGGTTGTCCTGCCTTCCGTCTTCCTCCCTCTCCTGCAACAGCCTTCGTTCAGCAATGTCAGACCCTCAAGCAGTTGCCTCCTTGATCAAGGCCGAGGTGGACAAAGGTTTTATGGCCGGCCCCTTCCCAGTCCCTCCATTCCCAGTGTTTCGGATCAACCTGATCGGCATCGCCACTCAAAGTATTTCTGGAAAGAAAAGCCTTATCATCGACCTCTTGGCTCCTCGTAGCCAATCCACCAGTAGTATTAACACTCCTCTGGACCAATTTTCCCTCCATTACATCACCCTTACAGATGCCATCAAATTCATCAAGATGGTGGGCCACGGAGCTTGGCTTTCGAAGGTCAATATCACAGGCGCCTTCAAAGTCATGCCAATTCATCCCTCCCTTCATCATCTTTGCAGGATATCCTGGCAAGGCTCCTATTTCTTTGCCACTCAACTCACTTTCGGCTGCCGCAGCAGCCCGAAAATCTTTGACATCCTATTAGAAGCTTTATGCTGGATCCTCCTAAACTCATACCACGTCCCGTTCTTACTCCTGGACGATTTCCTCCTCATCTCTCCTGCCTCTCATCCTCCAGCCCAAAGCATTAACCATCTCAAAAATCTGTTCTCTACTCCAGCAGTTCCTCTCTCTTCTGAGAAGACCATCAGCCCGACTACCAGCCTCGAATTCCTCGGAATAACCCTTGACACCCTCAAGTTCGAAGCCCGCCTCCCTCCCTCAAAACTCACATGCATCCGTCATCTGATTGCTTCTTTCCAAAGCTCAAGAACCATCTCAAAGCGTAACCTTATCTCTCTCCTGGGCCACTTCACAATCTGCATTATCCCACAAGGGTGCACCTTCATCTCCCATCTCCTCGCCCTATCTACCACTACCAAGTCTCTCGACGCCTCCATCTTCATCCTGGACGAAGCCCAGAAGGACATTGAAATGTGATCCTCTCTACTAATCCACTGGAACGGTCTTTCAATGTTCTACGACGATGCCATTTCAGCCCCAGACAGGCACCTGTTTACAGACGCCTCCCACGCAGGCTTCGGCAGTTTCTTTGGATCCCAATGGTTCTCCAGCACCTGGCCCCAGGAAAATCGATCCCTTCCTTCCCAGCTGAAATCCTCTCCCCTCCTGGAACTGTACCCTATTGTCATCGACTCCCTGCTCTGGAGCCATCTATGGCCCAGAAAGTCAATTATATTCTTCAGTGATAACACTTCCACTGTACATATCATTAACAAAGGGTGATCCTCCTCCCCTATAATTATGCAGCTCCTTCGTCGTCTCGTCTGGACCTCGGTGTCCAATATTGTTATTATTCAGGCCCGTCACATCCCTGGGTCCCTTAATAACACTGCAGGCCCGACGTTATGGGCGGGCCTTAGGGGGCCTGGCCCGTCCAGTTTAGGTCCAGTGCCCCCCCAGTTTCAGATTCTAAATTAATTCAAATACATCAGCTTCCAGTTCTAGCAGTATATGCCCACTGAAATGTCTCAGCACCAACTGTGAATCAAATTTAAAATCAATTCGCTCAAGTGCTGGCTTTTTCTTTTTGACTTGCTGTATTTTTAAGCGTAGTTGGTCCAAATTAATTTTATTATCCACCAAAACGAGCCAACCAATCCTGTACCTGCAACTGCCGAGAGCCAATCACAGACTGTCAGCTCGACTGGAGCACAGACACAGCATCTTTCAACAACAACAAAGCGAGACGCGGACAGTTCAGTAATATTGCCCAATTCATATGTAGATTCAGGAGAGAAAGGTTTTGGCTGAAGGTAGAAACATGGTGAGTTAGGAGGCATTGTGGTATTTAATGAGAGATTGTACTGGTAGTTCAGACTCCATCGTACACGGACTGTCCAGTAATTACTCTATTCATTTCTTAGGCAATCTCCAGATTATAAAAATACCGGTTTAAAACCCTAACAAGTTAATAACACATTTAAATCGATTTGCTAATTAAACATGCATTGTTTTTCTCTTTATATGTATGTCATCCTTGTTTTTATTTTTAAAAAATGTTCGGGACTATTTTCTTAGAAGTCTTTACTCAGCAGTGTGGAGTAGTGGTTAGGGCTCTGGACTCTTGACCGGAGGGTCGTGGGTTAAATCCCAGGTGGGGGACACTGCTGCCTTACTCTTGAGCAAGGTACTTTACCTAGATTGCTCCAGTAAAAACCCAACTGTATAAATGGGGAATTGTATGTAAAATAACAGCAGGTGTAATATACTGTACAGCAGGGTAATATACTGTACAGCAGTGTAATATACTGTATAGCAGGTGTAATATACTGTACAGCAGGTGTAATTTACAGTATAGCAGGTGCCTCATATTACAGCAGGTGTAATATACAGTATAGCAGGTGCCTCATATTACAGCAGGAGTAATATATTGTAGAGCAGGTGTAATATACTGTACAGCAGTGTAATATACTGTACAGCAGGTGTAATATACAGTATAGCAGGTGCCTCATATTACAGCAGGAGTAATATATTGTAGAGCAGGTGTAATATACTGTACAGCAGTGTAATATACTGTACAGCAGGAGTAATATACTGTACAGCAGGTGCCTCATATTACAGCAGGTGTAATATACTGTACAGCAGGTGTACTATACTGTACAGCAGTGTAATATACTGTACAGCAGGTGCCTCATATTACAGCAGGTGTAATATACTGTACAGCGGTGTAATATACCACAAGCACTCATGCTAAGGTCCTCTTAAAGACAGGCAAGAACATCATCACAGTAGGATAGGAATTTTGAGATTGAATATGTCAACACATGAGAAAAGTAAATATTGTAATGTACATAATTCTGCAGTTTCTAAATTATTTGTTTTGTCTCTTCTCATTTTTCATTTTCATTTTTCAAATACCTTAACATTAAGTATCAGTTGCTCACTTTTTCCACAAACTCGTGAGTGTGTTTGTGTCTGGTGGGGATGTGCCGTACGCCAGAATTCATTTGTTGCATCTGAGGTTTCCAAAAACTGAAAACTGTGAAATATTACTCACGCATTTTGGTTTTTAAAACATGTTTAGATGGCATATTAGGCTATTTGAATTATGTGTACATCTTCTCATTTTAATTAATCTGTGGTGGAATCCATGTTCCATGGAGCCTGAGGACATAGCCGGATCAGCACAGTAAGTCGAAGCACCTTACTGGCATACTGAACCTGTGGACTCACACATTAGACTGCGTTGCTTACTTTTCCCTTAGGCAGGAGTCTCCTGATTTCCACTCTGTCTAAGTGCCAGCCAGAGTTGATTCCTTTCCCGTCGTGTCCGATTCGGATCTTTTCAATAACGTCACCAACATCCTCCAGCTGTGGACACAATCAATACAGAAATCCACAAAAAATATACAAAAACTCTTACTTAATTTGAACCCACAGGTATCGGATTTGGCAACTCCACTTTAACATGCAAGGCAGGAGTAAGAAAGCAATATGAGCTAAACATCTATACATTTTTACCATATACTTGTGGAGCTCTAGCACTATAGGTTTGATTGAACAGGCTCCTACCTTGCAAGGCTAATTAAAGGACTATAAATAAATAACGAACGACAATATTCTCTCTATATATTATACAGCACACTAAGTGATGCTGTTGGATTATTACACCTCACAAAAACCTCTTGAGTACAGATGATAAATATACATTTACAGTGATTGCTCATTAATAGAATAACATCTTACATTTTCCTGTAATGCTTAACATACTTTTGTTTAAAAAAAAAATACACAAGGTTTATCACACTACTAATACTACACTGTTACCAAATGTACCTAGTAACAAGACAAGGCTCTGCTTTTTGGTATGGCATAATGAACCGGGCACAGAGAAAATAAGAACATTTTTAAAGGCCTTTAAATTCAAAATGTCATTAACACGCAGCCAGAAAACTTACCAAACCAGAAATATGCAAATCTAGGAACTTTTAAGTACTTGCCATCTTCATTTTGCTCTTATTTGTTTTAGGATTTAAATTGGTGTTCTTCTTTGAACTCTGATTGGCTCTCCACAAGATGTCGACTGTGCATAGCAATGTAACTTTGAATTCCTGTACCGTGAATGCATGGATGCTGTTTGCAGTACCTTGGATGCATGGCTCAAAGCAGGGCATTGTTGTAACAATGCAGTTAGAAGTATGAAAGGGTCTTAACACTAACTTGTGTTTGATATTAGAGATGGGATCGACTTCTGGTTTAATGCTACAGATAGAAAATTTGCATAACACTCAGGTAAAACTCAGCAAGTAGCGTACCTCTACAATAAACTTATCAGCTGCGCCTCGCTCAAAGTAGATGCGCCTTTCTCTCTTGTTGACACACAGTGATTTCTGCTGAGTGCAGATGCTGTCTCTCCCGTAGAGGGCAATGAAAACATCAGCATCTGTCCCGGCACCATAAATATCACTAGTGTATGCGGTGATCTCGTAAGGCACAACTGTAAAACAAGAAAGCTTTTCAAATGAATCAACTGGTACTCTTTAACAGATATAACACAAGAAAGTTCAAAACGCATATACCCAAAGATCATGCACTGATGTTAAAGTGTTCTGCTGCAATTGAGTTTTATCTTAAAGGAATGCTTTATATATTTTCCTAACAATAATATCATGTGTTCCATGTAATTCTGCATGGTTGCTTCTGCTTATATCATTATTCACCATGCCATTCTAGCAAAAACTGTATTGAAATGGGAAGCCTATTAGGGATGTGCTAGACACTGAAGCCTGTAGGTAAAACACTGAAGACGGTGCAACACAGTTATGCTTCGCCACCTCACTTCCCCCCAGTTTTTACAGGCGATTTAATGAAAACGCTGCATAAAGTACCCAACAAAACATCAGTAATATTCATCACAGTCATTGTTTGCTGTATTGCTTTCCAAAAGTCACTATAAGGATAGACAGATCTTGTTCAAATGTATTCCTAGGGTTAGTATCAATCAGAATTTATATTTAATATATTTCAATGCATACGGTCTTCATATTCTTCAGACTTACTGGGCCTCAGTATGTCTGTTGAAAGTTGGACTCTATAGTCTCTAAGCCTTACATGGAATGTACTCCTGAGTCTGGAGGTTTGCTGGAAAGAGATCCCTCTCAGTTGCTCCATCATCCTCTGCTTTGTCCAGCCAGCGCCCGCAGGGGAAGCGCAGCTTTTGACCCAGTGAAGGAGCGTCAATCTCCACCCAGTCCAGAAACCAGCCCGACGAGTTGCCTGCAACAAGCCAAGGCATCAAAGACTTGAAAGAGCAGGACCAGGACACAAAACACAAATGTGAGTCTCTGTATCCTAATGCTGCCTCAAAAACAGTAGGGCGGAGTGGCTTGGGATGGTATTTCATCTAATAAAAAACACTGTTTTGGGTAGAATATAACATGCAACCTGTTTAGATTACATAGCAGTTTATTGTCATTTATTTCTCTTTATAAGGTGCCTGCTGGTGCAGTGTGCTGCCAAGTGGATTTCAGCTGCTGGGCAGATGTTATAATATCACACACAGCAGGGATTTAGATAGGTTCATATGACAAATCATGCATTTGTTCTAATTGCTGCATTAAAAAAAAGTATAATTACATTCTAGATGTACTCTTATCTTATCTCAACTTTTTCCTGCAGTACTAATGACAGGCTAAATCAGTGATTGACAACTGCCTGCCAGCCACACTCCGACATGTACCTCCTGCTGCCTTTAACAAATGTCAACCCACCGAAACAGTGGAGAATCTTTTGGATTCCTATTACAACCATAAAGAATTATGTGAACACAGCTTTCAAACAAGCTTTCAACTGCAGGTACTGGAGTGCACATGGCTGTCCTGTGTGTACTCTATCTGTCTGGTATACCTCACACAAAGTGTATATCATGTCAGCATTATTGGGGCTGAACAACATATATTTGAACAACTGCTATTAAAACTTGAGGTTCATCTTACCAAGACAGTCATGCCCGATTCGTATCTTTTTCAGCATCCCAATATCCACAGCCTCCACAGTGAACTCATCGATCTGCCCTCGCTCAAACTTGTTCTTGTAAGTCTTAGAAGCTTTGAGGTTAACAATTCCTGTAAAGATAATGGAATACGAAACAAAAGATGATGAAGTACCAGGGAGAATAAATAAAAGTGATTTCACAGAGAGGCAACTAAAATCCATAATCAATAACACTCGACAGGGCATGCAATATGCCACGCCTCTGATCTGTGATGTGTTTAACACACCAGAGAAGTGCTATATTACACAAAGACTGCACACCCTGAAGTGTGTTACTGCGCTCATGAAATAGCCTATACAGTATTAAAAAAAACAAAAAAAAGAGACCCTTTTCCTGGAAATCAAAGAAGTATATTAAATATAAAGTCACCACAAAAAGTTTATTAAAAGTATGTAAGCAGTAACTGTTTAACTATAACATTTTACATTTTATATTTAAAAAATATGTATTTATTCATAAATCATATTACAAATATGGTCTATTTTTGGAGTTTGCATTTTTTTTTTTGTGTTGTGGGGGTGGCGCTCAAGTCAGGTGATACAGCAGCTAAGGAATGCTATGGAAGGTGTCTGGTTCATTTTTCATCAGTGGGTAGGTACTGGAATCTGGTACTACCTTATTTTGAAACTGCTGAGTTGATGTTGCAGAAGTAGGGAGTTCTTTTTTGGGCTGAAGATAGGATTTGCATCTGTGACCTGCGATAGTTCATTTTGTGTACATGCTTGTGGCTTTCAGTGTCCTGTTTATAATACAATGTAACACGACCAACAACCAAAGCTTTTGGGATATGTCTGCCACAGGTCAGGTATTTACTGAGCAATTTATGTCAGAGTTGCCGATAGGCCCCTCTGGGGAGTGACGTCCTCAGTCCCGCCTACTGAGGGAATAAGTAGTCACTCCGCGGAGATCACGTTCTCTTTTGCTTCTCACAATCAGGGAGGTTAAGGTAGGTATAAACTAACCTCTCCAGTGGTGTGATTGAGTCTTTGTAAAATAGCTCTCACTTCGAGTTTTCTGTTAGAGTCCCTGCAATTTATTGCTGGAAGTCAGCTTGCCACTTATTTTTATTTTTTATTTAGCAGACGCCTTTATCCAAGGCGACTTACAGAGACTAGGGTGTGTGAACTATACATCAGCTGCAGAGTCACTTACAACTACGTCTCACCCGAAAGACGGAGCACAAGGAGGTTAAGTGACTTGCTCAGGGTCACACAATGAGTCAGTGGATGAGGCGGGATTTGAACCGGGGACCTCCTGGTTACAAGCCCTTTTCTTTAACCACTGGACCACACAGACTCCTGGAACCGGAAACTCAGCTTCTGAGGACTGAGCTTGAAATGCGGCGCAACTGCGTCCGTTAAAAAAAAAAATCTTTCAACAGCCTACAGTACTGTGCAAAAGTTTTAGGCAGGTGTGAAAAAATGCTGTAAAGTAAGAATGTTTTCAAAAATAGACATGTTAATAGATTATATTTATCAATTAACTAAATGCAAAGTGAGTGAACAGAAGAAAAATCTAAATCAAATCCATATTTGGTGTGACCACCCTTTGCCTTCAAAACAGCATCAATTCTTCTAGGTACACTTGCACAAAGTCAGGGATTTTGTAGGCATGTAGTCAGGTGTATGATTAAACAATTATACCAAACAGGTGCTAATGATCATCAATTCAATATGTAGGTTGAAACACAATCATTAACTGAAACAGAGACAGCTGTGTAGGAGGAATAAAACTGGGTGAGGAACAGCCAAACCCAGCTAACAAGGTGAGGTTGCTGAAGACAGTTTACTGTCAAAAGTCATACACCATGGCAAGACTGAGCACAGCAACAAGACACAAGGTAGTTACACTGCATCAGCAAGGTCTCTCCCAGGCAGAAATTTCAAGGCAGACAGGGGTTTCCAGATGTGCTGTCCAAGCTCTTTTGAAGAAGCACAAAGAAACGGGCAGCGTTGAGGACCGTAGACGCAGTGGTCGGCCAAGGAAACTTACTGCAGCAGATGACAGACACATCATGCTTACTTCCTTTCGCAATCGGAAGATGTCCAGCAGTGCCATCAGCTCAGAACTGGCAGAAAACAGTGGGACCCTGGTACACCCATCTACTGTCCGGAGAAGTCTTGTCAGAAGTGGCCTTCATAGAAGACTTGCGGCCAAAAAGCCATACCTCCAACGTGGAAACAAGGCCAAGCGACTCAACTATGCACAAAAACACAGGAACTGGGGTGCAGAAAAATGGCAGCAGGTGCTCTGGACTGATGAGTCAAAATTTGAAATATTTGGCTGTAGCAGAAGGCAGTTTGTTCGCCGAAGGGCTGGAGAGCGTACACGAATGAGTGTCTGCAGGCAACAGTGAAGCATGGTGGAGGTTCCTTGCAAGTTTGGGGCTGCATTTCTGCAAATGGAGCTGGGGATTTGGTCAGAATTAATGGTCTCCTCAATGCTGAGAAATACAGGCAGATACTTATCCATCATGCAATACCATCAGGGAGGCATCTGATTGGCCCCAAATTTATTCTGCAGCATGACAACGACCCCAAACGCATGTCGAAAGTCATTAAGAACTATCTTCAGCGTAAAGAAGAACAAGGAGTCCTGGAAGTGATGGTATGGCCCCCACAGAGCCCTGATCTCAACATCATCGAGTCTGTCTGGGATTACATGAAGAGAGAGAAGCAACTGAGGCTGCCTAAATCCACAGAAGAACTGTGGTTAGTTCTCCAAGATGTTTGGGCCAACCTACCTGCCGAGTTCCTTCAAAAACTGTGTGCAAGTGTACCTAGAAGAACTGATGCTTGATGCTGTTTTGAAGGCAAAGGGTGGTCACACCAAATATGGATTTGATTTAGATTTTTCTTCTGTTCACTCACTTTGCATTTAGTTAATTGATAAATATAATCTATAAACATGTCTATTTTTGAAAGCATTCTTACTTTACAGCATTTTTTCACAACTGCCTAAAACTTTTGCACAGTACTGTATATCGCTTGCCGACTGTAGTCTGCTTTTTCTAATCATACAGCATCTGCTCTCTGTGTGGTTTTTCCTCTGCTTTTTGCAGCTAAAAAAGAAAATAATAATAATAATAAAAGAGAGAAAAGGGAGACACATATTCTTCCCCCGGGACCCAGCTCTGCCAGACCCACTGTTGAGTCGACGATGCTGGGCTGACTTGTCTTGCCCACTTGCCCACGGACGCTCTGTTGGTGCTTTGCCACAGCACATCGACGTGTCGAAATTCCATTCTTACATATCCTGCGGAGGGATGCTTCCCCAACAGGACAAATACCTTCTTTGTGTCAGGTGTCTGGAATGCAGCACGCCTCCTCCGCCTTAGGAAATGAGACGTTCTGCTCAATCTGCGCAGCATCCCAGCCTCGGACCCTGCACAGGAGGCTTTCAGAGTTTACGGGTGTGGTTTCCTCAGCCAGCTCAGCTGAGCCCTCTGCAGCGTTGAGGGCCCCGTCCTCCCCCCTCTTCCACCTGCCTTCGAGCCCGTCACAGAGCATACCCTGCGCACAGGCTCCATCGAACTTGGTTTGCGCATATTTTCACATCCCTATTAACCCTTTGCAGTCCATTTATTAAGTCCGCGTCAGGTCCAATTTATTTTCACACGCGCAGTTAATTTTAGACGCGCTGTTTAAAAGTATTTTTTCCACAGTCAAACGAGTTTAAAAGGCCCTGCATATCAACAAAGCACTCACTAGGCATCTCCAGCCCCGCCCCACCCTTTCGTTCGCTATCGCTTTCACATATGCTAAGAAATAAATAATAATAATAATAATAATAATAATAATAATAATAATAATAATAATAATAATAATAATAATAGTCGTACATACCGATCAATCATCTCCTGATCACTCGTTTTATCACCAAACTCCTCAATAATGCAATCCAAGTCATTATTTTATTACTGATACAGTAACAGCCAGCTTGTTTCCTTATGACCGCCCCTATGTGATGCCAGGGGCAAGTATGACTATTCATGAGATACGCCTTTTTTTTTATCGGCTTGTCTCGGCTCCTGTCGCTCCCACTCGGCCATTGAATGGTTTTCTCGGCTTTTTCTGGAGAAAAAACGACTAGAAACCCGTTTTTTGCGTTTTTTTGATGATGTCGGACAGGGTCCGACAATGAACTGGATAGGAATAATTGCAATGTCGGACCAGGTCCGACAATGGACCGCAAAGGGTTAAGAGTGCACAGGAAATATCTCCGCTTCGCCTTTCAGGGAAGCATCTTTGAGTTTTCCGTGCTGCCATTCAGCCTCTGCTTAGCCCCACGTACGTTCTCAAAGTACGTGGTCGAGAGTAACATGAAGACGGGACCCGCAAGACCCATGGGATTCCCGCGGTACGGGAAAAAAATGGTGTTAAATTTTGTGGGACGGGATGGTACAGGAGTGAAGCTCACAGGAACGGGCGGGACCGGGAAATAAAAAAAATAAACCTCTCAGGCGGGCAAGAACGGGATTGAAGCTTCCGGGAATGGGAAGGAACGGGACTACTCTGCCAACAACAGAGATGAAGAGTGTTTTTTTGCTCTTTAAAGTCATAAAAGGAAATACACAGAGGGCGATCGCCATTTCCTAGTGTGGAGCCAGAAGACTGTGATCTCAGGCTCCTTGCATCTGCCAGTATGGCTGACAGCGACAGTGAAAATGGGAGTAGCCTAATTTTATCAGTTTCAGACATCTCTTATGAATGTGAATTATGTAGTGAGGGATCTGATGTAGAGAAAGAACACAGGGGTTGTCTCCTGTATAAATTCGAGCCATATGCCTCCGAATCAGAAGGTTCAAACTCGGAGAGAGACTCCGACAACACCAACGCGGACGGACTGGAGGGACAGCAGATGTCCTCGGAGAATCAGCGTCTTGGCAACACGGAACGGTTAATAAAAACCCTTATGTTTAACATAGCTTGATACTTAAAATATTTCATATTACCCATAATTGTATAGTTATGTCAGTCCTTTAGTTAACAATATTGATACATGAATTATTGATACTAGCAGAATAACCGAACGCTGTGGATTGCTACTGGCATTTATTTAACATATCTCTCTCTCTATACATATGTGCAGTATATTAATCATAATGCAGAGATGTCAAAGGCTACGATTTGGCAGTAGCAGCTACTATTTTTTGTAGGTACTGCTTCGGCGCTAAGTTGAAGGGGTATGTATAATACTAAGATTTTTAATAAATAAATAAATAAATACATGATGGATAATCCCTAAACATTTATGAAATATTATTTCAATACCATGTTTTTTGTTGTTTATTTTTTTTAATGAATTAATAGTTCGTAATACTGTATTTCACTGACAGTTTATTGTGGCATTGACATACTAAAATCTCTGAGCCGGGTTGCTTAGTAACCGATTTAGAAACTGAAACTGCCGCACAAAACTCTAAACAGTTGTTTTTATATTACTGAATTTATATATTACATCATTATATTGCACATTGTGCTTATAAAGACACTGTTCTTGCACTGTATTTTTTTCTAAAAAACAAAAACTAGAAACAAATTACCAGTAGTATACCGGTAGTGTTTAATGCAAAACCCTATAAACCCTAATTTTATACATGAATACCAAAATATCTGTACCTCCAAATAATAATTGATCTCTGTTTATCACAGGATGGGATGGGACGGGATTTTTTTTTTTGACAGGACAGGATGGGACGGGAAATGAAAAAAAAAAAGTTACGGGACGGGAAAAATTTGGACAGCACAGGATGGGCCAGGATTAGAAATTATTAGTCTTTCATGGGATGGGATGGGACAGGAACATTTTTGACAGGACAGGATGGGACAGGACTTAAGTTTCATTCCTGTGTCACTCTCTAGTGCATGGATGCCATCCTAGCCAAGGAATCAGGGTGTTGAACTACTTGGACGACTGGTTGATCTGTTCCCATTCGCAGGAAGGAGCAGTGGCCCACGCGACGATCGTGATGGAGCATCTGGCGAGACTGGGTCTTACCCTCAATGAGGCCAAAAGCCAATTAATACCAGTGCAAAGTATGGGCTACTCCGCATACATTCACCAAGGTCTACCGGCTTAATGTGGTAGATCCCTCTACGACTTCATTCGGCACAAGGGTACTTGAGGTTGCACGCTCACACCACAAACATTTCCCGGTTCCTTGAAACAGAAGACGACCAAAACCTTGCAAGGTTACATCACTCGCATTCGCGGGTTTGATGCAAAGAGAACGTGATCTCTGCGGAGTGACTACTTATTCCCTCGGTAGGAGGGACCGATGACGTCACTCCCCAGAGTGGCCTGTCTGCAGCTCTGACATAAAATGCTCAGTAAATACCTGTGGCAGGCATATCCCAAAAGTATTGGTTATTGGTATTCTTATCTTTCAGGGAACCGGGGTTACATCGTTTTTAATTAGAAAGGAACTTGTTTTTAAAACTGCAGAGACCTTCCCTTCCACATCTCGTAAAGTAAAATCTAAATATACTTTGCAGACGAGGCTTATCAACGTGTTGGATGAGCGCATTATCTGGTTCTATTGTGCAAGGATGGTGCTCGGTGCCGTCTTTAGCTTTAAATATAAAGACATTGTTTTATCCAGCAATGAAGTACACATACACTACCGTTCAACAGGTTGGGGTCACTTAGAAATTTCCTTGTTTTCCATGAAAACATACATGAAATGAGTTTGAATAGGAAATATAGCAAAATGAATAGGAAATATAGTCATTGACAAGGTTAGAAATAATGATTTTTAATTGAAATAATAATTGTGTCCTTCAAACTTTGCTTTCGTCAAAGAATCCTCCATTTGCAGCAATTACAGCCTTGCAGACCTTTGGCATTCTAGTTGTCAATTTGTTGAGGTAATCTGAAAAGATTTCACCCAATGCTTCCTGAAGCACCTCCCACAAGTTGGATTGGCTTGATGGGCACTTCTTACGCACTACACGGTCAAGCTGCTCCCACAACAGCTCAATAGGGTTGAGATCCGTGACTGTGCTGGCCACTCCATTATAGACAGAATACCAGCTGACTGCTTCTTCCCTAAATAGTTCTTGCATAGTTTGGAGCTGTGCTTTGGTCATTGTCCTGTTGTAGGAGGAAATTGGCTCCAATCAAGCCGCCCACAGGGTATGGCATGGCGTTGCAAAATGGAGTGATAGCCTTCCTTCTTCAAGATCCCTTTTACCCTGTACAAATCTCCCACTTTACCACCACCAAAGCACCCCCAGACCATCACATTGCCTCCACCATGCTTGACAGATGGCGTCAAGCACTCCTCCAGCATCTTTTCATTTGGTCTGCGTCTCACGAATGTTCTTCTTTGTGATCCGAACACCTCAACACTTTTTCCAATCTTCCTCTGTCCAGTGTCTGTGTCTTTGCCCATCTTAATCTTTTCTTTTTATTGGCCAGTCTGAGATATGGCTTTTTCTTTGCAACTCTGTCTAGAAAGCCAGCATCCCGGAGTCGCCTCTTCACTGTTGACGTTGAGACTGGTGTTTTGCGGGGACTATTTAATGAAGCTGCCAGTTGAGGACCTGTGAGGCGTCTGTTTCTCAAACTAGACACTCTAATGTATTTGTCCTCTTGCTCAGTTGTGCACCGGGGCCTCAGACTCCTCTTTCTATTCTGGTTAGAGCCAGTTTGCGCTGTTCTGTGAAGGGAGTAGTACACAGCGTTGTACGAGATCTTCAGTTTCTTGGCAATTTCTCGCATCGAATAGCCTTCATTTCTCAGAACAAGAATAGACTGACGAGTTTCAGAAGAAAGTTCTTTGTTTCTGGCCATTTTGAGCCTGTAATCGAACCCACAATTGCTGATGCTCCAGATACTCAACTAGTCTAAAGAAGGCCAGTTTTATTGCTTCTTTAATCAGCACAACAGTTTTCAGCTGTGCTAACATAATTGCAAAAGGGTTTTCTAATGATCAATTAGCCTTTTAAAATGATAAACTTGGATTAGCAAACACAACGTGCCATTGGAACACAGGACTGATGGTTGCTGATAATGGGCCTCTGTACGCCTATGTAGATATTCCATTACAAATCAGCCGTTTCCAGCTACAATAGTCATTTACAACATTAACAATGTCTACACTGTATTTCTGATCAATTTGATGTTATTTTAATGGACAAAAAATTTGCTTTTCTTTCGAAAACAAGGAAATTTCTAAGTGACCCCAAACTTTTGAACGGTAGTGTATAGTAAAAATAAAGTACAGGAAAATACTGTACAACTTGGAATGGTGTACGGATATCAATGTTATGGGGTCATGTGATCTTACTAGTGCAACTGTGGTGGGATTTGTACATGGGTCTTGAACAAGGGCTTGGTTTGCCCCAGCCAATCTGTTCATCTGTTATATATATATATTTTTTTTAACAAAACACTATATGATTGGAAATCCTTTTTTTTTTCATGTAAAAACTGTGTCTTTTAGCCCAGTTAAGCCTTTTTTTTTTTATTTTGCTCAAGCAAACGAATACACCCTACCTGTGTCATCCTTATCACCATACAGGGTAATGAACACATTAGCATCTGTTCCAGCATACTTCTTGTCTCCAGTTTTGACTGTCACAGTGTAGGTTGTAGATTGAGCTGTAAAAATACCACATCGGAGATCAGTAGAATTGGGACAATCGTTAGTTTATAGAGGGTGCATTTAAAAAAAAAAAAAAAAAACTTTAATTTTAGTGCTCTTGGGTCCAACATCCCAATAAACAAAAACACACTGATATACTGAATGTAATATAAATTATGTTTAGACACACAAGTGAGTTTTTTGTGATCTCTATCTGCAGTTTCATAAACATTATCTACTGTACTTAGACAAATTCAACTGAAAACTCCCATCACCTGAACATTAAATGGCACAGATCAATGATTAAATAATGTCTACATAGAAAACAGCCCTTTCAATTAAAATAAGCAGAAAAGGGAAATCTTTAAGACCTCATAATGATTGTCCAATATGGTTTTAAGAGAAATTTATTTCAGCAGAAATATTGATATAATTGTATTACAGTAAGCTTGAGATTTGATTGAGCCTGGAAAATACAACAAATCCTTTAATTTCAATTAAAATCACTGATGCAAACAAAAACATAAAGCCCATTAACCCTTTAACAGCATACACTGGCTAAACTCACTGAATAACACAAATAAGCCTGCATTAAATGGTCACTATATCGATCAAGGGTGGACAGACAGACCTGGCACATCAGCATCCAATATTAATCAAGCTGGTACACAGTTACACCTCAAGCCCTTTCTGGAATGCTGCTTTTGCTGTGTCAGCCCCATATTCAGTGTCAGTCTACCTTTCTGCTCCAGTCCGAGAGTAGCCTGAGACTGCTCGTCACTGTCTGAGTTCTTCTTCATAAATGCCTCATCTACAGGAACCAGCTCCCGGGCTATCTGCCCATCATCTTCATCAGTAGCTAACCACCGCTCACATGGGAAATAGTACCTGAATTAAAAAAGATGAGCCATTTGCTGGAGTGTCAGTACAGTAAAACCTGTCCAATCCGGTGTCGCTTGGCACCAGAAAATTGTGAAACTGATGATAAAACTATTTAAACACTTTAAAGAGCAAAAAAAAAAACTTTATTACTGTACAATAATGCCTCAGCACAATCTTTACCTGTTATGAGCACAAGCCTGTTTAAACCATTCCCATAGAAAGACATTCAATTGCCGTACTGTACCTGCATGGGGGATTCAGACTCTTTCTACTGGCATTCAGATTGTTTAACTGTGTTGCTTTTAACTAGGCATCTTTTCAGAATGTTGGAAATGGTTTGCCTTGAGATTCTGAATTTTTCACTGAGCTTTTATTGTGCTGGTTTTGTTAAATGTTCAGCTTTTTTGATAAGCACATATTTTCTTCAGCTTTAAATTGCGTGGACATTTACACATTTTATTTTCTGTTGAACAACTACACAATTCGGAATGGCACCGGCAGAACATGAGTATATATACAAAGTTTTGCTTTTGTTTTGTTTTTTATACTAGTTTTACATTTAGAGAAGAAAAATCACATGACCTGGGGCCTGATTGCACAGTGAGATTTACATTGATTTTAGACAGAATAGAAAAACCATGCTGGATTCCAGAATAGTTAGGTCCTGGATTGTATGCAGTATCACACCATTCAGTTCAGTAGGGATTTGGTCGTGACCCAAAAATCATGCTGAATGCTACAGAATGCCAGTTTGTAGAGGGGCTGGATTCGACACGTTTGACTGTATGTAAAAAATGTTGGCATTTAAAAATGGCTTCTTCTAAAATGCATGTTGATTTTAGATAATGCAAACACGTGGCTGTTATATGCAGCTGATTTATGTTCAACAGTTTTCCTTTTCCTTTTACAAAACTCTTTGGAGCCAAATACAGCCAAAATCCAAGATCTATAATTACCATTTGTTGCCACCAGGGTGTATCCAAGGTCTGCCTTTTCTTCTTTCACAAAACCATTTTTAAGGGTTGTCACTCTAAATCTATGTGTTTTATTTATTTATTTATTTATTTATTTATTTATTTATTTTATAAATTAGCTATACCTTTCTGGTTCACAAGATCACTTTTATGATCTGCCACATCAAGAGTCTGCTTTGGTGTGATAATCTAATGCCATCTCTCCCTCACACTGGCACCCGGTCATTTAACTCTTTATATGTATGAATAAAAACAAGCACCGCTTCCCCTCATAGCCTGCCTGTCTGTACTTACATAGTGTCATCCTTGCCATCTATAATTTCCACTCTGTCTAGGAACCAGGCAGCTTGTGCTTGCGAGTTGTCATGGCGAATTCGCAGCTTCTTCAGCAGCCCCAGATCAGTAGCTGGGATTGTAAATATATCTTCCTGCAATGCATAATAACAGCTGAGTATGAGATTCTGACAGCTGCTCTTGTAAAACTGACACAAAACAACTACAACGAACGTTTCATTCCCAGTAACATTGTATTTTTACCAGGAAACCTTCACTGGTAAAATATACCCCCCCCCACCCCCCCACCCCCCATGAAGATTAGGCTTGCAGTCTTCAGGTTGTCACAATATCTGGCTTATGTGCAGGTACTGCAACATAATTCAATATGGCACCATTAAAGGTGTAGAAGTTTTCTAAATTCAATTTACTGCAGCCCAATTCAAGTGGGTAATTCAAGCTCAATTGGACTATGGAGAGGGGGGAGGGGTTACTTGAACCCTTAAGGCCTATTTACAACAGATGCAATGCGACAAGCGAATGTGTAGTATGACAAAAAAAAGAAAAAAACATGTAGTTTTAATATGAACCATTCACACTGCCTGCGATGCGACACGGTAACACTTAAACGACACTGAAACGATGCGAAAAAAATAGGATTGGTGTCTATTTTTATAATTTTGTCGCACGGCAGCTAGGGAACTGACAAAGGAGGAACAGCTTCCCTTGTGTGCCTCTTCCCTAGCCCATTCAGTTCAAATATCAACAACCACAAATGAAGAAGCACATTCCCCAGAATTGGATCTACTTCAGCTGGAACGACCCAAATAGGAAGTGAAAAGCACAGTCAGACTTTCAAAGGGAAATCAAATTCAAGTATAAATGCCTCACCTGAGTATCGTGAGAGATTCTTGACTTTTCCTCTGTAATTGTGTTTGCTGACACAGGAAGAAGCCTCACACAATAATACTAAGCTGAACCACAACACCAGCCACTTCCAGCCCCTGCACAGCACAGTACCTGTCCTTTCTCAAACTTATTGAGGTTATTCGACTTCTTCAGGTGTCGCTCTCCTGTGTCTCCCATTTCTCCATACACATTAATGTACACATTGGCATCTGTTCCAGCGCCCAACACACTCCCTGTGAACACATGGACCTCGTAGGTGTTCTCTGCGTTAAATGATAAGAAAAATCGACAGCTCTTGGTAAATGACAACTTAAAGGTTTGTTCTTCTCATCAAACTGATTCAACATCATTAGATTAATATATCTGACTTTTTACTCTGTCTCTATATATAAATATTTGTATATTAGGGGTTTTAATCTTGACATTTTCTATTGATTAATTACTCATCCAATCTATTAATTGATTAATTACACATGTTTGCTAATTATAAGAATTGTATTGAAAGACAATTACAAGTAATACAAACTACTTCTAGACACATGTCTGTGAAACCAATTTAGGTAACATTTATGCTTGTGTCCCCCAGATCTACAGTAACTTGATCATGGCTTTGCCGATTATACAAACAGGAATATAAACTAATATTCTTGCAAGTTTGAAGAACTGTGGCACACAACAACGCTCTTAAAGCTACAGCACCTCAATTATAAATCAGTAATACAACTATAACACAAACTGTGTTTTAATTATTACATTTTGAATTTGGCTTTTAGGTCATATGTAACTTACACTATTTACTGCAAATATTTCATAAGGCCAGCTAATGTTTACTATACATATATTTACTTGTAATTAGACAGTTTGAAAATATTTGCTTACATGTGATTGGCCAAAGTGAGTAATTTATAATATTAACTTAGAACAATTAAAAACGCCTAATTATTAGTTCAGTTAAGGGTCTAGTTAAGTAATTGAGAGCTCAGTTGGAATGAAAACCAGCAGATACAGTGGGTCCGCAGGACCGGTTTAGGAACCACTGATTTACAATATTAACTTAGTTTGTAATTGCTGTTAGTGGTGTTTTATGGGTTGGGAGGGCTCACACTGAGCTCTTTTTAGTTTGAAAATTTCATTGGAAGGGGAGGGAGGGAGAGTACAAAAAATGGAGTGTTTTCTTGTTCTTTTTGATCAGTGGTGCTGAGGATAGGTTAAAAAGTATAAGGGTAAGGTATGTGTCTGATTGTTTGGAATGTCAAGATGTATTACACATCTATACACATACACACACAAACACACACACACACACACACACACACACACACACACACACACACAAAAGGTAGTTATATAGGCCTTTACTCAAGGGTGGAGGATAGTCTAATTGATGATTCTGTTTATACACCAGGCCACTTTTATTAGTTTACTGGTTGGATAGGTACATTAAAACCTGCAATTAACTTGTCACCAAACACTGAGTACGTGTGGCTGCTGGCGCCAGGAGGCTACTATCTACTCAAGTGTCTGTAACCTTAAAGCCATTTACTGCTGTATGATAAAAGCATAGCGAAATGTTGTGAAGCATAGTTAAAGTGTCAGTAAAAGAGAAGAAGCACCCACCTTCCAGGTCTTCACTGTCCTCTGGCAACAGCTCCACCACCAGCTCCCCGTCGCCCTCATCCCTGGCAAGCCAGCGCTGGCACAGGAAGGTGTAGGCCTCCACCACCTCCTCTGGCTGGCCCCCATCCCCTTCCTCCTCCGCTGCTTTCTTCTTTTTCTTCTTCTTCTTATCCTCCTGTGGCACTATCGAGGTGGTGAGGTGCTTGATGGTGACTGACTCCAGGTACCAGCCGTCCATAGCACCCTTCCCGTTGTGGCCAATCCGAATCTTGAAGAGCTTGCCAACGTCTGCAGCTTCCACCTGTGGGTTGAACAATATTGCATTCATACATTTTCTCAGCAGTAATGCTAGACAGCAGCGCTTTACTGGGCAAACTTAAACTCTGGTGTTTCAGTTTGGTCTACTGCCTTCTGTAGCCACTCACTGTGTATGAGGTTTCCTTGACAACAGTAGAGAAGGTGGAAGCGTTAATCAGTTCATACGTCAGGAAATGGTTAGGAGTTCCACGTTGCCTCAGGAGTGGGACTGTATGGTAAAGGGATACTGCAGCTGCCAGTCTCAGCTCTAACCGAAGAGTTTAAGTACGCCAAGGTTCGATTGGAAATTACATTGGTAGAGTCACATGACGAATGTGTGAGGGAGGCAGCACCTGTGTTGAAGAAAGGAAGAAAGTGGGCGGCAAAGGAAGTTGTGGAAGATGCAAAGGCTGCCCTTCGTATCAGTGATATCATGGGGCAAGTACAAAATGGAAGAGGGGGTCTTGGTCTCAGTTCAGCTCCTCCTACATGGCACAACGCAGGAGGAGAGGATGAGGTATGTAAAGGCAGTTTCCCAGGCCAAGCAGGGTGAAAGGACGAATGGGAGAGTGTGGAACAATGCAAGATCGGCTGGCAAGATCTATGGACAATGGAACAGAGCAGGATCAGTTTCCTCATCAGGTCAACATATGATGTTGTCCCCTCACCACAGAACCTTAACCTATGGGTAGGAAAGGATCCGTGGTGTCCTTTGTGTTCATCAACAGCTACATTAAGACACATTTTGACAGGATGTAAGGTGGGTCTTAGCCAAGGACGGTTTACTTGGCATCATGACCAGGTGCTGCGGTGTTTGGCCTTAGCATTGGAAGACAAGCGCAGCATGGCCAACAGGTTGCCACCAATGCCAGCAATATATGACACATGAAGAACAACATTCCTCCCTCCAGGGGAGCAACCTCCAAGAAAAGGTATTAAAACCAAAACTCGTCTAGGACAACTGGAAGCTGCTAGACACTGGAAAATGCTGGCAGATGTTGGACAAAGGCTTATTTTACCTCCGTTGTCCAATTGCTACCACTAACCTTCGGCCTGATATTGTCTTGTGGTCTGGATCAGCACGCCTTGTTCACCTGGTAGAGTTAACTGTGCCATGTTGCCTGTGGATGAGGCGTATGAAAGGAAGAAACTTCGGTATGCTCAACTAGCTGATGAAGCAGAACAGCGAGGATGGAAATTCCAGGTTTACCCAGTGGAGGTGGGTTGTCGAGGATTTGTGGCACACTCCACAACCTGGTTTCTCAGAGACATCGGATTCAGTGGTCAAGAGTTGCGACACATAGTGAAGAACTTCATCATCATGAAGTTTATCATGAAGGATATCTACATCATCAGATGGAAGGAAATGCAGATGGATCACATTAGTTTATAGTAAAATAAGCTATGTCTTAGTTGGTGCTTATCTTGGTGAGAGCTGATTCCAATATCAGCATGAGGTTTTAACACCTACTCTCATGTAATGGAAATCTATGATAATCAAATTGCATGCCTGCCAGGCTGTACACTTTATAAATATCTTTCAGATCCCAACAGGACAGCTGTATAAATAGAGACAAGGCATGTAGGTTATGGAAGATTTTAAAAGTATAGGAAACCTCTACACTGTAATTCTTAAAAGGAAAATAAGGTTAGCAGTTTACTTTCCAGTTGTTTATTTTTTTTTAAACATGTTTCAATATTCCAATACATTGTAAAATATAGTGTGATATCATACAATATAATATGTTGCACAGAACCCTGTCATAAGTAAATAGACACATGATTATTAGGGGTGTATCAATGAATCTTTCTTTATAAGACATATCATATTATAATAGAGGTATGCATCATTTGTACCATGATACAAGACCAAAACCACAACATAGCTCATTGTGGTTCTTGAAGGAAGAATATGTGTGTTTATTAGTTGGTATGAATACATACTCTCCCAAACTCATTAAATGTTTGTCTTTTAACAAAACAGTGAATAATAAAACCATCATTAAATGATCATTTGATCTTATTATCTTATGCATCATAAGAGTAGCCCAATCACATGTATCGTGACACATGTTGTATCGTGACCTGCACATTGCAATATGTAACATATCATGACATTAGTTTATTGTTACACTGCTAATAATTCTGTCAAAATATTGAATAATACTTTACTGCAGGGGTATCTGGTCCTTCACGATTCATAGTCTCATTAAATAATGAACTGATTATAGCCTGGAATGTGATTAAATTGGTAATTAAGTAATTTAGAGTGTAGTTGAAAGAAAGACTAGCAGGGCTCTGGGCATCACGGACTGGAATTGTGCCCCTGCTATACTGTATTTTAGACTTATTATACTAGATTGTCCAATATATTTCACTAATGTATATTATACAGATCTGTAAACTGACTCATAATGGACATCAAAGCTGTAAGTACCTGTCCTGTCACTGGTCTTGAGTGCATGTGTGCCTTTATGGAAGCAGCTGTGATGAGCAACAGGAGATGGGTTGCTAAGAAACTAATTGAGCAGGTAGGCTCCTGGTGCTGAGTTGATCAGGGGTCCTGATTGGCTGGGCAGCGTGCCCGGGTATGCTGCGCGGAGCTCAAAAGGTGCCCCAGCTCAAGGTGACTGCACCACTGTGCTACACAGAAGGTTGCTGTGTTTACATCAAGGAGGAGAGCGTCCGCTCCATGGAGAGAACTACTACACAAAACCCTTCCGCTCCAAGATGGTACTCGTGAAGGCAATGCCCAGCCGAGGCCATATGAAAAGGCCAATTGAAGAAGCTGGAGTCGCTGTGAGAATGCCGGGACACCGGGAGCCCAGAAGTAGGTCAGTTTAGGGGATGTTGATCCTAAATAGAGTAGTAGTAGTAGTAGTAGGTTCCTTTAGCAGGGTGTTCCTTTTAGTGGGACTAGCGCTTGCCATTTGTGTGGCAAACTTATTTTATCTTTATCTTTGTTTTGTTTTGTTTTCTTTATTAAATTTGACACTAGGGCTACCACTGTTGGGACCCCAGTGTCAGTACGTGTTAATTAAATCTGCACACCTGTGCGGCGTGTCAACACCCAGTGCTCTCTGTCTGCCTCATTATTATTCAGTGACGACCCACACACGTAAAAGATCCTCCTGTTACAGTACCTTAAACACTTCTGTTGATCCTCGTTCAAAGTTGTTCGATCTGTTCTGAAGGCTGATTAACTCTGTCTTTCCTTTCCCTCCATAAATCTGGATGAAGACGCTGGCGTTAGTGCCCGCAGCCAGAACGTTGCCAGTATGCACTGTAATTTCATAGTTATCCACTGACACAAAAAAATAACAGGTAACTATTATTATACATGCTGTAGCTACATTTTCAGCAGTAAATGCAGTGCTATGTTACTTGTTAAATGGTTCTGAGATGTTGCACCACATCTCATGGCGACATACAAAAGTATTAAAGTGTAAATATCCATTGCCAAGTACTTTTGTGGAGCTTTCTCTATATATGAGTAAAATTGTACTATTAATTTTATTGCTGTTACAAGAAATCACTCTGCAACTTTCTATTGCATAGTAGATTTTCAAAGATCCTTGGCTCCCTTGGAGCCAGGCATTTCTTGTGTTACAGTCGCGTTTATTATATAGTGGTGCACTACATATATTTTAAAATACATACTTTACCAAAAATATAACTGGGACAGCTGACAGTAAAATAACATAAATGTGGTGAAATATGTATTTATCTGATGATTGTGATGTATATAAATTACAAATCAATCCTTATTCACTCTTAATCTGTTTATTGCGTGAATGTCCCTTTACCGCATACAGCAATGCAATGTAAAGGCAAAACATTGCAGAGTGCAAATGTCTTTGTCTTTGCCATACTTTAGTCTCATATTCAACACTTAAGGAGAAGCATCCTCTAAAAGTTTAAAAATGAACAGATGCAAAGTGACTGAAGGGCTCCACTTACATTTTTCAATGTCCAGTATTTCGCTGGGGTAGATCTCCACCTCCACCTTCCCATCAGCCTCGTCTTTGCAGAGCCAGCGATGACTGGGGAACATGTACTGCTTCCCATGGACAGGCACCTTAATCTGAACACTGTCAAGGAACCAACCAGCACGCAAGCCTTCGTTGTTGTGTCCAATCAGGAGCCGGTTGATCTGTTGAAAACAATCAAATTTGCATTTCATGTTGGTAGGCGGTACATATTAAAGTAACACATTTTGCTATAAATGAACTAACTGAAGACAGACAGGGCTAACACATTACCTTTCCAATATCCATAGTGTCAATTGTGAAAATATCAGTATGTCCTGTTTCAAAGTAATTGCGCAGGTCATTGTCAGAGACCACCAGGAGCTGTTTGTTAGTGTCCCCCTTCTCTCCGTAGAGCTTGACAAACACCTTGGAGTCTGAGCTAGCACCTGGAATACTGCCTGTCTTCACCGCAATGTGGTAACTGATGTCTGAAATAAGCAAAAGGATTGGTAACTCTCACTGGCACTCCAGTGCCTATATCATTTATAAAACCAGATCAAGGTTCTGTCTGCTCTGTGTAGATTAAACCACAGACTCTTTCACAGAAGTCCTGTTCAAATACAGTTAATACTGTTCCATTAATCCCCACCACCATTGCTAATTCTCAAACAAGTCCTTTATCCCCTTATCCCTATGGGGACAGGAAAAACAAGAGGCTAGGAAAGGAAGGATTGCAGGAGGTTTTAATCTTCTTTTAATCTTATTACTTCTAAGCATCGGTGCTTCTCCAGCTGGCACTAGCTCTCGAACGATCTGACCATCATCTTCATTCCTGTCAAGCCACCTGGAAAAGCAGACAGAAAAATTATATTCATGAACCAATTGAAACACCCATTTGTCTGTATGGATGTGTGTTGTTCTTGTGTTTACAGCTATATTAGCCATACACCTTCCAGGACATAACATTTTATGCTAAAGAACACTGGAATTCTGAATATGTGTAGTGAAGTACTTGCCTGTTACAAGGGAATTCGACAGCCTGTGTTTCTGGCTGTCCTTCATCCCTTACTACCACTTTATCCAGGAACCAGCCGCAGCCACCACCTCTGCCGTTGTGCCCGATCCTCACTCGCCTCACCTGCTTCAAAGACACCGCCTCGATAAGGAACTCGTCTGCCTATGGGGAGGAGGAGATCACTGGTTACAGGGAGAGAAACATGACAACCAATTCTTTATCCACAACCTTTAAACCTGCTTGTTTCTGATCATCTTCAATAAACACTGGACCTTACTCTTAGGAAGTCGGTTACTGTTTCCCTTCTAGGTCATTTTCACGTCATCAGTGAATAACAAATTGAAGGTTATCACAATATGTGACAAATTGTCTGCAAAATTAGCATGAACTTTCAATGAACAGCCCAAGTCGGCTCAATACAAATACATTTCTCAAAAAGGTAAGCGATTTTATCAGACTTGACCCCATTCTGAGGTAGTACATTCTGAGTTACTTTATTTGTATTAATTTAACCTTTATTTAACCAAGAAAGTCTGTTGAGATTAAAATCTATTTTTCAAGGGTGACCTGGTAAAGGAGGTGGCATATAATACCAACAAAAAAACAGAAATTCAAATGAGCACAACTAATACAAACAGGTTAATCAAATTATAAGAAACCATTGAGGAGCACTTGGCTACATAACGTAGATGTTAATTTTTGTTTGAACTCTTTTAAAAACTGTAAGTTTTAGTTATTTCTGAACTTTATTCCAAGACCATGGAGCAAGAAAACTGGTTGCCTTTTGTCCAAATTCCGTACAAACTTTAGGAACTGAGAAACTTAGAACAGTCTGAGATCTAAGATTATAAGTAATACTAGAGGTAATTAGTAATGTATTAAGATACTTTGTGGTTTTGCCAAGGATAGCCTTATCAGCAATTATGTACCAGTGTTTCAATCTTCACGAAGATAGACCAGCCAATCTATATAAATGACAGCGATGAAGAGAATAACCCAGGTTGGTTTACAACCTCAATGCAGAATGCTAGAAAGGATCCAGTTTTCTTAAGAGCATGGTAGTAGATACTCTATAAATAATGTCACCGTTGTTAATCAGAGGCAAAAATGTACTCAAGATAAGTTGTTTTCTATATTGTTCTGAAAAACAGTTACTTAAAAATGAGCCACTCTAAATAATTTTAGGAACTTACAAACACTCACATTTCCACTTTCAAATTTATTGACATTGTTCTTGCTGGCGTATAAGACCCGCTCTCCTGTGTCTCCCATGTCACCATAGAGACAAATAAAGACAGAGGCATCTGTGCCACTCCCACTCTTGGTTCCTGTGTAGATGGTGATTCTGTACTTCACAACTAGAGAGCAAGCAAGAGAATCACCAATCAGCCCCTGGCATGACGGTCATCATTTCTTTACATTTACACAAAACAAAATAGGTTGGTTTCATCATCAAGCTAGGAAAGTGCAAGTTGAAAGATTGAATGCGTATTGAATATTTCTGGTACGGAAAAACACCCAATGATGCTAAAATACAGACTGCTGCTTTCTCTTACTTGGCAGAGGTTTTTTAACCAGTAGTCCTTCTGCTGGCAGCTCCCTGATAATCTCATTGTCATCTTCATTCATATCCAGCCATCGGCCACAGTTAAATGTGTACTTCTCCTTTGACAGTGTCTTCAACAAGGTGACCTGCATTAAAAAGTAGTTATGGTTTCCACAGAATTCTCCATTCCTAACTAACTCCTTCTCGAAGGTAAATAAAATAGTGTATGCTAATGTTTGAAAAAAAAAAATTACATTTTATACAGAAAAGTTTATTACTTTTGGTGAAACATTTTTTTCTACTTGGCTGTGCATTTAAATTAAAGGAGATATAAAGTGGTAAAAGACAATTAAAACATGCAAAATCCAAATGAAAATACATAAGAACACAAGCAAATGGGACACCATTTGGCAGATCTATGCTTGTTTGGTCCCCAGTAGCTGATTGATCCCATAACTTTGCAAGGATGCCAGTGACTCAGCAGCAACAGCATTGCTTATGTAACCTATTCAATACACTCACAACTCACTTTAAAAAAAAAAAAAAAAATGCTACTCATCAGCCCAAATTTAAGCAGACTCATTTGAAGAAAAGATCAGTACTTTCAAGATTTAAAAAAAAGTCTTCTAGCTGGCACTATATTTACAATATGTAAGCAGCATAGTACGTAAAGACCAGCTGCTGGGTACATTGTTATATTGTTGGTATTCTCCAGATACAAAAGTATCTGACCTTTTAGAGGATGCTTATCACTTTACCTTATTTAAATGCCAGCCTGCAAATGGGTTTCTTTTTTCATGCCAAATTCTAAGCTTGAAAAGGTCTCCCAAATCAGGAAGTTCAATCTGTAGGTATAAACAGAGTTACTCAATGTATAGGTTATCTAGCAATATAAAAACATACATCATAAATTCAAAATTGAAGCTATCAGTATGATGAAAATGATGATGACATAATATATCAACAGCATGTACAGAATAGTACAGAGTAAGAATTAGCAATGAAATGTTTAATCACAATTTGATATGCGATTCTGCAGGTACGTGCAAATCTTGTGGCATGCTAAATAATGGTAATATTAAATTTTACCATAGATGGATGAGCATTTCTCCAAATATATGGAAACGTTTGAAGTGTGATGTACATACATATACGACTGCCTCCACTAATAACGTAAAGAACTGGTACAAATGCAACTTGCTACAAATTAAGACACAACAGACTCATATTTTGCGAATAAAAATGACTGTGGCTCTTATTGAACAGATGGAAAGGTTCACCCATGATCAATATTATAGAACTACCAAGAAACAATTTATAGTGTGTGCATGTAGAAGCAGTTATATTATTATTCAAAATGTATTTCTTGCTGCAGCTTTCGATTAGTCATTTTATTGTGAACATCTTCCATATAAATCTGGTACTGTACATCAGAGGAGAATTTCATTATAACTCCTCCTAAGCATGTGTTTATTAACAGATCTGATGCCAAAAATATTAATTGTATTATCGTATTAATAACCACGGCAAATTCAGTTACAAAATCCTACCATGAACTTATCTGTTTGACCAGTTTCAAAGTTATCTGAATTGTTGTCCAGTCTCATTTCATCTGATTTCCCCTTCTCCCCATAGATCTGAAGGAAGACATTGGCATCGCTCCCAGCATTCTTGATGTCACTGGTCCAGATCCACAGTGACCATGGTAGTTCTGAAAAGAGTGACAAACATCTGAACCTCTGCCTCTAAAGTGTGATGGTGTTTTCTGGTCATACAGGAAACTAAGGGTTTTAGGACCCTAGGGAACATGAACGTGGTAAGGGGAAATTCTGGTTTCAGGTTGAGGGCAGGTAGAAAGTTTGGTTGAGCTAATTAGTTAAACAGTTTCAGCTTTGATTGTTAGCTCGTCAAACATCTCTGCCTGTCCTCAACAAACCAATTAAGTCAGCTTTATAAAAGAGAGGAGGTGACAACCCTTGAGGGGGACTACAGGAGAATACAAACAACTGTGCTGGGCTGTTTTGGTTCAGGTTGTAAGAACAAGAGATCAGCTACACGGTTTAAATATTTGTTGGGGGTAAAAGGACCTAGCCTTCCCCCAAAGTGAGAATAGGTGGACTTAAAGGAGGTCTTATAAGTTTAGGTTAGTTCTCCCAAAGTGAAATGGGTTTTTATTTTATTCATTGTTTTGTTTCTTAAAGGACCAGAAGCCCGCTGTAACGTTTGTTTTTCTTTGGAATAAAAGTGCACAGACAGCTTTTGAACTCTGACTGTGACTTCTTTTCCACCTGGCCTACATGGCACTGTTTCACAAGCAGTAATATTCAAAAGGGGTCTCAGAAGCTACATCTGATTTCTATTAGGTGTAATTTGTTTCTGTCAAAAAACTTTTTAGAAAACTTGAACAAGACACTACTTGTGTTTTCAAAAGAGACCAACGACTAATTTCTATATTGTTTTAGGGAATATAGGTATTTGGTATTTGGATGGGGCATACTTCTCTGTTTCTTTTGCCGGAGGGACACCATTTCATAGAGCTCCCTTTCGATAAGCCCATCTCCCTCGTCTTCATCCAGCCATTTATCACATGGGAACGTCTGCTCAATACCAGTGAATGGACAGTACACTATCACCTGTAGGACGTCAAAGCATTAGACTTACACACATTGGACTTACAGTAAGATGAGTCCAATACATTTGGTCTTGCTTACTAGAAAACACAATGTTTTTGAACTGTGAATGTGACCCAAGGCACAGGTAATACAGGTAATAAACCAAGCATCTGTTGGGGAATGCTATTAAGAACTCCAGGTATTATGCTTTCTTTGAATTGAAGTTTAAATATGCTTATATGTATGGTGTCTGTATTTCTCTTGGCTTTCTTGTTTTTAAAAGATATGTTTAATGACATACTGTATGAGTGGAATATTTAGATTTTTTTTTTGTAAGTAAAATCTGGGAGTTTTAAACTGCTGTACCTATGCAATTTTGTACAGTGTTGTGGCACAGCATCTATACACAGAAACAAAAGTCCTTCTGGGTATGAAGTGCATTGCTCAGTATAGCTTGAAATGACACAGTGATTTATAAATGTGCACGTTACACAAATGAGACAGACAAGGCTACTGATACACCTCTATTACTCGATGCGCGTGTGTGAACAGGCTGGCTCGTGTGATGACGTCAGGCCAGGAAAATAGACAGACAACAGTGCTAGGATTTAAACATAACAGAACACTTACACAAAACAAAAGGCACGATGGCCAAAACAAACAGACTAACACACAGACACAGAACACAACAAATATCGTACTAGCCTAAACTAGCACGCATAGCAATTGTTATTTCTAATCTAAGCTTTGCTTTGCTTTGCTTTACCTCCTGACTCTCGTTCCACCTCTGAACACACCAACCCCACGTGAGTGATTCGTGCCTCTATATATACAGCTGTGCCAGTATTCAATTGCTAATTAATCATTCACTTGAACCCCGGCACGTGAACTAATTTGTGCAATCCCCGTGCCCACAAACTACTACACATTTTATCTGCAGGTGAAGTGATTGTGCAATCCCTGTGCCTAAATACACATACACATTTTAAATCACTCGTGCTACACAGCCCACCCTGTGCCCCAATACATACACACCAACAATAAAACACCACATAAAACATAAAATACGCACAGGGGTGGTGCACCCCGCCACAGCGTGGCACAACCTTACCGCTGAACCTCTTACCTTTTCACAGAACCATCCCGAGCTGACCCCGTTGTTGTCATGCCCGATGGTGACTCTGCTAAGGGGGCTAAGCAGCGCAGCAATCTCCACATTGAAGATGTCTGTCAGCCCCCGCTCAAACTGACCCCCCTCCAGGAAGATCTTACCGCTGTTCTTGATGCCCTTGGAGCCGTGCATGAGAATATGAACCTTGGAGTTGGTGCCAGCACCTCTGACTTTGCCAGTCACCACAGAGACGTTGTAAACAATACCTAAAGGGTCCAGTTACAAAACAGTCAGATTCATTTCTGAGAGGAGGCACACAGATCAAATGTGCACAAGGGCCCTGATTCACAAAGGTTTAAAGTGTAGTTTGCAAGTTTGCCACTTTCAACACTCAGCCTTGGATAGTAGGTTGGGCAAGTAAATTCTTCCTCAAATATATATATATATAATAAAAGCATGATATAATTATATGATATAATTCAAATACATTTGTAGTTTTATTTTCTTAACTACCACACACCATTACACTTTTAAAGGGTACATAAGGACCTTTTTATTTTATTGTGTTACATGATGTTTTATATGTTCCCATGTGTTGCTACAACTCTCAGAACTACATTTCCCATCATCCTCCTGCTCACATATGTAACTGAGATGGATTTACCAGTGAGCAGGAGGATGATGGGAAATGTAGTTCTGAGAGGTCCATGCAGGTACATGGAAGTTTAATTAATTTAAATGGATAGGCTTTATTTTTCAAAGTGCCATAGTGTGAATAGGTTTACCAGACATCCTGGGAAAACTGTGATTGTCCCAGTTTTTAGTCTTACTTTTTTGCCCCGGTTTGAAAACTCAAAATTGTTGAATAGGCCCGGTTTTGCTATTGTATTCACATTTTTTTAAGTACAAAACAGTATCAGTGTGCTCAGCACATTAACAGCTGAGTCATTTATTAGGTTGTGTTAGCACCATTCAAAATAAAATAAACAATCTTATGCATTATGGGCCCTATTTTCCTATGTGACTAAGGTGTTTAAGCACACATAAGCTGTGTTTTAGTCGTTTATACAGGTGACTGGTGTGGTCGATTTTCAAACGTGTAAGTTGAGGTGCTTCCAGGCATTTACTCGGCATTTACTCGGTTAAAGTCATCCATCCATTTTAAGTTATTCACGGCTAGTTAAATGAGCTGACATGCCCGTATGTGCGACTTCTGAAGCATTTACACATCTATTAGGTTTTTAGGAATTTCCAAGTTACATCTGCTTCTACTTGGTGTAACTTCAGTTGCTGTAGTTTAAAGATAGACAATTATTTTTGAGAGCGAAAATGGCAGATTATTTTGACGTGGTTGCAGTGCAAGCAGAGAGAAGGGGAATACGGAAGAGGTATCATTTTGCTAGATTATACAAACACCGTATTTGTTTTTTTGGACCTAACAGATGATCAGATTATTGGTGGTTTTTGACAAATACACTAGCAATATTGGATTTATGTGAGGAGTTATCAGAAGATTTGGAGAACTCCACAACATTCCTGTGGCAGTGAAGATAACCACTACACTAAAGGCCTGGACACACGGATGACTTTTGTTGACGGCAACAAAAGGAACACATTTGTTGCCTGCGTGTTGTCTTACATTTTTGTGGTGGTCACATGAGAGACAGGCATGCGGTCGACAAGTTGGCAACACACAGGCAACAACGTAATGCAACCCAATCAAAATGCACCCTTTTGTCACGTGATGTAAACATGCTGCGAAGGAAGGCTGCTGCCGCTGCTTTAATAGCAATGTTAGATGAGGAAGAGGAGGAGAGCAGAAAAAAAGAAAGTGTTGGGTTCGGCCCAGGGTTATGAGACGTGAAGAAATGATATTGTAACACTTGTTTTTAAACTTGCACAAAAAAAAAAACCTTATGGCATTTTTTTTCTAAAATGTGGTGAAGTAGTCTTTTTTGTAAACTGTTACAAAAACACAGCCATTATAACCTTTTCATTTTTTATCTCATGAGCAATTTATTGTCTTTTGTTTTCATTTATTGTAAAAAAAAAATTAAAAAAATTAAACAAAGGAAACACAAAGTAACAGATGGCCTCCACAGGAACCTTTTTTTCTTATATATAATTATTTCTCAAACCAATAAAAAAAAATTCTAAATAACCCATTAGCTTCACTTCCAAATCATGCGTCCACATCGCCATTTTATTATCATGTGATACTACTATCAAATACGATTGGCTGGTATTAAAAATGTTGCCCTTGTGTCACCTGAAAAATAGAACATCATCCTAAAGTGGGAGATACGTTGTCTGTGTGTCATGGGTGTGTCACCAGGGTGATCACATGAGGCGTCAAGCCAGCAACAGCTATCGCCCCCTTGTTGCCGTCGACAAAAATCGCCTGTGTGACCAGGCCTTCAGATTCTATGCTACAGGGGGCTGTCAAATATCCATCGGAGACAAAATAGTGACTGAAGTGACTGCTGCTTTGGTTAAGAGAGTGAATAAATATATATGCTTTCCGAAAACTTCACAGTTGTCACAAAAGACTAAAGAATAATTGTATACAATTGCAGGGATTCAACACGTTATCCCGTCCTCTTTTGTTTTGTATGGTCACAGGAGCTTTTGCCTAGCGGGAAGGTTTTATATAAATGAAAAACAATTTACTCAGATGAAAAATGTGGTTTTCTGTTCTTTTTTATTTTCTCCAAAACTGGATAGGCAGACTCTCGTTGTATTGGGGTTAGCGGCCATTTATTGTAAAGCACACTGCTTGTGTTTTTTTTTCAGAAATGCAAATGACCATTACAAACGCCTAAAGAATTAAACATAGGCGATTCTGAGCCGTGGCTGCTCATTACCATCCTAATTGAAAGTCTGCCTTGTCAAGCAGCACGTTAGTGACTATAGGTTTCAAAAATCACATCTACATTGAAACGTCTAAATCCAATGTTACCTGTAGGAGAGAATTTAGTCATCTAGACTAGCATACATGATTTAGATGCTTGAACCCCAAATTAAACATTTACGAAAATCGGGGTTATACCAGCCCTGACTACACCTGCCTAAAAGAAAACATAACTTTAGTCAATTTAGTCACGTAGGAAAATAGGGCCTTATGTGATAAATAATTCTGATTATGCGTACATCACATATTTAAATGGCAATAGCTGATCTGTCTTTTTGCACATTTAATATGTTTTGAATAGATAATAGACAGAAAACAAGTTGTTATGATCTGCAATAAATATAATCAATGTTTATTTTTTTTTAATTATGATTGTGTTATTTTAAAAGCTTCAGAGTTGCTATGGTGTCAGTGAATTGAAGAAAATAAAAATTCCCAGTTTTTCACTCTGAAATGAAAGGCTTTATTTGTTACATTGAATCACCATAGTGCCATGATGCATTGTTAGTATATATATAACTTGAGTTCTGGGGTAAAATGTATACAATTGAAAGTCGTAGATGTTTCTTTTGAGCTAGCAAACAAATTAGTTTTGCTTTTGTTGAAAAACCAAAATAAGTATTTTTCATGGGTAAGAAAATAAACAGGAATTATTGTTTACATTTACATATATACAAAGTTGTCAAACTGATGTGTAAATGTATACAATAACCTGTTTCTTTAAATGTCCGATATGCAGGTTTTCAATGTCTTCGCTCCCTTTCTGATGGCAAAATTACATCTAATTAGCACAGAACAACTACCTTGAAGTAGAAACACAAGTGACACAAATGACAGTCTTGTTGGTTTAAACCAGGGGTGCCCAATCCTGGTCCTGGAGGGCCGATGTCCCTCCTGGCTTTTGTTGCAACTGTGCCCTAAATTACTTAATTGGACCAATCAAGCCCTTATTAGAAGCTTAATTGGTCCAATTAATCAATTTAGTGTACAGTTTGAACAAAAACCCAGGAGGGCATCGGCCCTCCAGGACCAGGATTGGGCACCCTTGGTTTAAACACTTCCACCTCTGTGTGTTTTTGGGAGTGGAAATGTCTTCACGCAAGGAGTGGTCGATATGACATCATTGGACATGCACTGCAGTCAGGGGCTATGCGTGCGCATACAGGGCCACAGCCAGCCTACGTCTGTGCTTAAGTTTAAACTGTTGCTCAACTGATAAGAATCTTTTAATTGGAACAAACTTAAGCCAGTTCATGTCCGAGTTGTAAGTGTAAACGCACCAACTGAGAAAAGAAGCTAAATAAAATGCAGCTCTTATTCAGGGTTTTTCCTCTAAAATGCATTCTTGTGTCCATTGCTTAATGTTTGTGTAATATAAATTAAGACGTGTTTGCCTGAGCTATAAAATCAATTACATTTTAAATCTACTTAGAAAACAAATAGTTGTCATGAATGCAAATGTAGAACTATATTATTGTTTTACAATAAGTTTTCATTTTGCAGTGTCATCAGTGAATACAGCCAGACGCGAATGTGATTATTTCTGCCTCAGGGAATAATTCCGGAGGTTTCTGAACTGCTCTACCTGTGACCTGGCTGCCTCCCACCAGGATGTCCCGCTGGATTTTGCCATCATCTTCATCCATTGCAAACCAGCGGTTCACAGGGAACTCATACACAGCTTTGTTGCCCATATCATCAACTATTACCTGGGGTGAAATAAGCAGACATATTAAGTACATTTTAATACAATGTCTTAGGTAGGAGCATGATCTTGTAACATGGTTTCTCGGTCTACAGTAGTCATTTGTTTTGCACAGTTGCAAGTTCTGCCTTAGGGAGATAGGGAGATATTCACTAAAATACCAGAAGACATAAGCTGAACATATACCTATACAAAATGAAAATGTTGTAGTGGTCTCCTTATGGTCTCTCTATTATCAGAAGGATAATTTTAAATTAAGTTTGCAGTTGTTTATTTTTTTATTTTTTAATGGTTAAAGGTTTATATTATTTTTTTCAATTGTTTAATTTAAAAAATCAGTCCTTATAATAGTTTAACACTTCCACTTCCTTGTCCACTGTCATTATACATATCTCATTTCATCTACTGTATGAATTCTACAGATTTCTATGTTTTCTTTTTTAGAACCTGTAATGAATAATACATTATCCAGGTTATTTCCCAGGCACCATCTTTTCTGGCATGCTGGCAATTTCATTAGTTTAAAACTACACCTGTATACACATGGAAGTTAACTCATGCAGTGTAACATCAGATAATGGACTTGGCCCTGACCGAGGAACATCTTTAGGGCTCATAGCAACCTGCTGTTTTACTCACAAAATTATTTCAGGCTAAATCCACAAAATATGCTTTGTAACAATAGACTGTCACGGGTTAATAGACACTGTCAGTAATGGAACTGCCCTTGGCTGTATTCTTGTAATATGCTTGTGAAGTCCCTTTTGTAGATATTTAAGGCACAAAGCCAAATATGCAAATAGACCATGATCGATTCAGAAAGGGAGCTGCCAAGTCAATCCTCTGCACCTGCAGTCTCTGATTACGGATGTCTGAACTGAATGCATTAAACCAAGGACTGCGTGTCCTTTTCAGCAGCCTATATTTGACCTGATTGCATTTTTTTCAATAAAATCTCCGCCACAGGGAAAATCAACGAATATTTTTGAGATGTAGGGGTGGGTGGGGTGGGATTTATTTAAAAAACTGAAAAAATCCAAGTATAACCAGCAAGATACAGGAGCTTTATAATGCATACAGTTTCAGAGTTTTAAAAAATGCTGCAGGGATGCCCTTTTCATGAACTATAAGATTATGCACTGCAGTTATACTTCACCTGCTTAAATGGTGTGGCAGGTTTCTTTTTAATCACTGAATGTTGCTGCAGCCGTCAGTCTTTTTTGCTATACTAACATTAACAGTGTATTGCTGTCCTATTGATTTATGCTAACAAACAGTAATAGACTCATTCATCTCCCAAAACAATCAGGTGTAATTTATGCTTTGATATACGACAAGTGGAACCCACTGCTGCAGTGAGCATTACCTGCAGATAACTGACCTTGCGGGACTATTGCAATGATCTACCCTCTATAAACCTTGATTTAACCTACAAATATATATGCCCTTTAAGAAAAAAAAAGCATCCCCATGGGCCATAATGTAAAGGGAATGGCATCTCTGATCGATTGGTTTGTAAAATGACAAAAATACCTCATCCTTGATAGGACCAGAAGTAAAACAATGTGGCAGTTAAGTGGTTAATTGTCAAATTGAAGAGTGGTGCTATTTGAAATGGTTTAGGAGACAGCTGGATGTGCTTAGTAATCCTTACTGTGTTGGATATTAATACTTAAAGAACCTGCTTTTCCAAGTAACAAGATCTGTCTACTATCTGCCATTCAGATCAGATCCCACCATCCATGGGCAATTTTTAAACATTTCAGTGAGCTGTTACATATCAAATGTACAGTATATACTAATGACCAATTTGGATGTTAACCACAAAGGTTGGTGGTTTGGCCAATTAGCTAGAGGAGCAAGATCTGTCAATAAATATATACTGTGAGTTACAGTCAATGTAATTCATGTGTAATCGTTACTGTTACTGCAACGTCTATGGGGAATAAAAGCTTGTACCTTGTCGAGAAACCAACCAGCGGAGGAGCCCTTGTTGTTGTGGCCAATGGTGATCTTCCTCAACCGTCCCAAATTGGGAGCCTCAATGGTAAACTTGTCCTCAGACCCCCTTTCAAAGTTGTTTTTGTCATTGTCGAGCCTTCTTTCACCTTGTTTCAAATGTATTTTAAAACAAACGATTAAACAAAGACTCCAAACTGCATCTCTGATCTGTTTTTGTTAAGACATGTTCACAATACATAGGTTTACTGATTTACTTTGTATGTTTACAGAAGAAACATTTAATAGATATGATATTATTACATTAAACAGGTTGAATATTCTAGGCACAAGCAATGCACTTTTATCATTATTTTAGTATGTGAACAGGCTGTCAATCAGCATCCTTGGGGCAATGATAAAGAACACCTCAAACTGATAAAGTACATGGTCATTGGTGATGTTTTTCAGGCACTAATGAATAAAGAAGACCCAGGTATTCAACTTAAAATAGTGCAACGACCAGCACATTGTAACTACTTGATTATAAGTTCAGCTGAACAACTCAAATTCAAAATCCTTGCAAAGAAATAGTAATACATTCTGTAGGAAATACTGGTATGAAGCTTACCCTTAAAAAAAAAAAAAAAAAAAGATCATATTTTTTTTTTAACTGCTTTGCCTTGACCACTGTACGTTTTTCCCAACACAGACAGTGCCTGACTTTTTATTTAGGGTCAACGGCAATGTTCTGATCATTATCCTTTAAGAATCCCATTCTCTTGTGTGACACTGAATGTATAAGACAAAAGGGTGTCTTTTGATAGGTCAGGATGGGGGCATTACAAATAAACTTTATCAACACATTATATTTACTGTACAATTTAACAAACTGAAACAATGAAAGAAGCTGAGGATACACATTTATCTTTTACAAGCACTTTGTTCAGCATGTCCGCAGGTCATCCTGGACTACATAGCTGAACTGAGGGATAAGTTAGACCCCAGCCTGAATCTAGGGGCCGCTATCCCTGCCCATGTGAAAGTGCTGTGTTCTCTGCATTACTTAGCCTCTGGTTCCTTTCAGACCACAGTTGGAATGTCTGGAGGGATAGCCCAATTCACCTTTTCCAGAGTGCTAGGCAAATTTCTGGGTGTCATGCTGAAAAGGGCAGGCCAATACATATAATTTCCTAAGGATACTAGCAAAAGTGATGTTAGCTGAGACTTTTGAAACAAGTGACCTCAGCTGTAAGGACTCTCAGCTCATGCGCCAAGAGGACGTTGCTGCCCTTGCTCTGACATATGTTTTGGTTTGTACTTTCGTGCTTCACAAATGTCATACAGCACCTACTGCTCTCTGTACTCCTAACAACGTCACCACTGGGCTGCAAGTGCGGCCGCTAAATAGACCGATGTGCTCATTGAAACAATTGTGGATCATTATTTGTGCATGTTGAGTAATTTGCATTGCTCTTAGGCTTGCATAGGGCACAGTGCAAAATAATTGCCTGGCCGCAATTCAATTTGAATTTTGCATCCACAATTATTTGCACTGCGCCAATACTTACATCTACCCCTAAGAAACATAATGCAACTTACCTGTATCTCCATTTTCTCCAAATATATTTAGGAAAACATCTGCATCTGTACCACTGCCCTTAATGTCTGGAGTGAATACACTAACAATATACTTGTTGACTGTAAGAAAAAGAAAATACAAGAAACATTGAAACTAAAAAGGTGCTTGAAAAAACTACCAAACAGTGAAATCTTTACTGGCAATTCATTGGGCGCCTACGAGGGCTTGAGAGTAAAGAAAAGCGTGAGGGGCAGGGAGCTTGGAGCATGTGAGTGCTTGAGTTACAATGGTGTTAGACTTAGGACAGGCTGGACAGATCCCTGTACTCAAAGGACAAGGTCAGGCAGGATCCTCTGGCTGCTGAGCGGCTTGAGGCGACTAAGGGCCAGGACAAGACATTCAAACAAGACACTCTGAACTCTCATCGAGGAGGATGAGAGACAGAACATACAAAAGACAAAGCTCTCAAGTCCAGGCTCGGTCAGGCAGCATCCTCTGGCTGCTGGGCGACAAGGAGAATGAGACATAGGACAGATCCCGTCACTGCTCAGGCAGCATCCTCAGGCAGCATCGGCTGGCAGCTGGGTGGCGTGGAGAGTTAGGTAAAAGTGTCTCTGGTCCGTCTAGGAGAGACGAAGGAAGAGAACCCACCCCCCAACTCGGCGGGTGGGGGACTCGGCCTGCCTCAGAGGTGCTCAGACCTAGAAAAGAAACTAGGGAGAGTGATAGCAGGTTGAGGCCTTAGGCTAGCGCATAAGCTGTGAAAGTACAGATGAGGCCGGGGGGCCCCTCTGACTGGCGAGGAACCGCCAGGGACGGCAGGGACTTGGGCAGGAGTCTGAACCTAGAGGGATCTCTGTGCGGACGGTGCAGTAATAGAAAGGAGCGGAGGAGGAGGGAGGAGGGGGACAAAAAACAAACACAAGACAAAGAGATCAAGTAGTGCTAGGTTAATATAGGAAAAAGGGGGTGATTGACAGGTGGAGCTGCCAAACGGAACTCCCGGCATGGCTATTGAGCAATGACTAGAAATTAGCTCTCCCCCACCCCCATGTGATTGAGCCAGCTGATCACTTCACCCAGGTGGAGATGGCTGAGTAAAGCTGGAGTGAACGGCATAGAGAAATGAGGTAAACAGGGAAAAACACAATGAGAGGTGCTCTCTACGGTGTCCCCCGAATTATGCCTAAAGGCTAACATATAGGAAACATGTACAGTAAATAACTGTTGAATAATATAACATGAATGACAATGAAGTGCACATATTGCACAGTGTGTATCTAATGTTTATTAAAATGAAACACAATTCAAATTTCTAACACTAACCAGAAATAACAGAAATTGGTGTTTAAAGACACAATAGATGCAATACATTACTATCTGCAGAAAAAAACAAATGCAGACTATTCATTTTGTAAATGAAGAGCAATGTCTTAAATTGTTCAACATGGTCTCACACTCAGATACACTGTGCTTCTCAACTGTACTGCAGGCTCATTTCTTTATCTAAGATAGTTTATCTAAAAATGAAAGGAAAGGATCAATAATTTACAGAGATGCTAAAGAGAAAATGTATGAATAATATTGAGACAGTCTGAGAATTTGTAACAGGGGATCTTGAATTCTGAACTTGTTCACAATCACAAACGGACAAATGGCCAAACTTCTTCTAGTCATATACATTGTATAAGTCTTAAGGTACTGTATGCTTATATTCAGGGGTAGATGTACTAAGATGGGTCAGTTGCAGTGCAAGCATAGCGCAACTTGCATTTTCCTTGCGACAATTCACAAAGTATACATTTTGTCGTATGTACTAAGAGAAAATATGTTAATAAAGAGATTCACAATATACAAGTTTAAATATTTGTTGCGAGATATCTTAGTGAGATCTTTAGCATTGCGAGAGTCGTGCGACATTTTTTTGAATAAATAATGAAAGGCAGTTTAATCCCATCAGATTCTATAGTGGGGCCCCCACCTTCACTCCCAGATAAAAATGGGTTTCTATCAAAAAGCTTTTCATAATCATACAGTAGCCCCTCCCTAAACCGGACATGTTTGTCCGACATAAGGAGGTGTCGGGTTACAATTTTTTTCTTATTTTAACAGAATAGAAACGGAGAAATAGTACCACAAGTAATTTATGTTCTTTGAGTATATTTTCTTTGGCTTTTCTTGAAAACAAATTAAACTATTAACATATCAAACAATATCATCAAGGTGCTCTGAAACTTTGAAACCTGGGTTTTATTCATCATTAAATATTTTTGTAGACAGTAACATCAGGAAGAATTATATATGGAGCGCTGGGTGGTTTCCGGATACAGTACTTCAATAACTGTAGCAAGTTAATCTGCTCCTTTAGGATCACTGCCCTAACTATATCAGAGTACATGCTCCTACCTGTTATTGAAACTCAATTCCATGGATTTACCTTTAAGCAAGATTTCGTTGACAGCCTTTCTTTACCAGACCTTTGCTCTACATGGGGCTGCAGAATTACATTCTGTGGTGAAAGCAGCTTGGCATTGCTGCTTGTTAAGTAATACTATATTATAAATGTAATCAATACAGAAAGACTTCATTTCCCAGAAAGACAATAAAAGTAACTAGCCACAAGTCCCTGTACTTTTGTCCCTGGGAATCCGATGTGTTGTGGTTGCTATGATACGCTTGGACATTTGTAAAAGTGTTTGTTTAGAGTGCTGTTTACAACATCATGATCTGTGCAAATAAATGTTTAGAAAAATTAAAATTAAAAAATACATTTTTAAATGATAGCGTTAGTTTTATGCAAATTACTATTTGGTTGTTTAGGGATTTCTAAATATAAAAGTGTATGTCAATTGTGTTTATGAAACAACACTTTTTTTTATGTTTAAATACATGTAGAGACGAGATTGTAAGCAGCCACTGTTGGGCTTCAACCACAGTACCCTACAAGGAATCAACATTACAACAAAGCCTAAGATCTTTCCAGTATCTTGTCTCCATGCCTGCCCTATAAATAAATGTGGTGTGTGATCACTGCAAACAGTAATATTGATAATGGCACCTGGTATTAATTATGCTTAATGGAAATGAGTGTGTCAATGAGTATCTACGTGATTAATATACACATATTTGAATATCTTTTAATTGTGTGGAGCAGTCTGCATTTGTAACATCATCCAATACAATTGCAGCCCGATTTTTAATTATCCTATGATAAAGTGGGTGCTCTCCAAATGGCATTGTAACCAACAGTGTTGTTTTAACACTGGCATAGACAGTTTGCACAGTGAGTTTGCAGTGAGCTATATTATTAAACAGGGAGCACTGACCGGGAATGAGGTTAATAGTAAGGCACAGCTTATGAACTTACGTTTTGGTACATCCATAGGGTTGAGGCTGCCCAACAGATCTCTCACGTAGAGTCCATCCCCCTCCTCTCTGCTGAGCCAGTTGTTACAAGGGAAATAATAACGGAGGTGGGGTCTGTTCATGTCCGTGACCACCACTCTATCAAGGAACCAGCTCGCATTCAACCCAGTGTTGTCATGCTCGACCCTGCCACATAGAGAACATTCTGTTATTACACGCATTGGACTGTTGGTACTGTATATCACTGCTGCTCTGACCCTTATAAAAGTTTACCACAGTAAAAGCATAGAAAAGTGTAATAAAGGGTAGTGAAAGCATGGTAAAACATAGGTAAGCATTGTAAAGAATACTGAGGTATGGTACACTATATTATTAAACATGCCAAACCAGGGAAAGCAATGGTACATGGATATTATAACAGTGAGAAAAGCATGGTAAAACTGCAAAAATACTATGCAAAAATGTAGTGGTATTTTATTAGGGGACTGTAAGTTCTCTGTTTGAATCCAAGTGCGTGTTCACCACATTATAAAATTCACAAAAAACACACTAGGATTCCATTTTTATTATGTCACAGCTATCCTTTTAACAGTTTTAACAGTACCTTATTTTTTTTATTTGCCCAACACTATTGGTTTTGATCCTGAACACATCTGTCTTGTTCTTTTCAAAAGCTGTTCTGCTCCTGCAATGCATTTCAAGAAAACATATATTAGAAAAATGACAAATCTAAGTTAATAACCAAACTCAACTAAGCTAAGGCTATAATTATCTTCAAATAAATAAATAAAGGAAACTTGAGGAGGGTTGCAAATGTCAACAGAAAACTACACCAACCTCAAAGGTGGCACAGCTATTCTATAACGATGGCTACAGAGATCTACTATTAATCTCAATAGGGGATTCCCAATGTCTATTGAGAATCAGATACCTTGGTACAACAATGAGAGATGAGCCTGCCATTGTCGCTGACCCAATCATCTCACTGTGTCTTGTAAACACAGGGTCATGCAATTCTGAATTCCAGCTTTCTTGGTAAGCACTAGTGCTAAGAGCTAGAGTTAATTTCCTTGACAAAAGTTCAATAATCAGACAGTAAAATAATCAGACAGTAAAATAATCAGAGAGTAAAATACCAAAAGAAATGTCTTAGAAACTCACATGCAAACTTTGGAAATAATGCAATTTAGACACAAGCGGAATAACAATTTGTGTCAAATCCCATTTCAATTCCAAAATGTTGCATTCGCTTAAATCACCAGCCATTGAATGCATTGAAAAACCAACACAGAGTAAGCCTTACCTGCATCTGCACCCCACTGTTCATGTAATACCATTAATATATGAGAATTATCTGGGTAAGACAAAACTCTTCCAGTAATGCATTGTGCTTTATTGTGATGGCCATTGCTTTTAGCTTAAATTAATAATGACTGCATTAAAAACAACAGTCAACAGATAAGCCTCATGTCTCATATGACCCCAAAAGACATTATAAACAGATGGTACCACCATATCTCTGGTAGTTAAAAGACAGCTCGCAGACCAAATGTGGCCCACAGCTGTCACACATTTATTATATATTGACAAAAATAACAATACACAAATAGGTAGCTTTCAAACTGAATTATTACTGGTAATCTGTCTGTCTAAATAAGTACCACTGCCTAAAAGACATAGCAGGATATTATCTGCACCATATTCACATATTGTTTACAGTATATTGTACAGGTAAAATATCCTGAACCCAATATACACTACACATGGTATACACTCAGTAAAAAACACAGTCTCCCAAATTGTAAGTCAACCCATTTCTTATCCATCATCACTTATATGTGTCAAGGGCGACATTTCAATATTCATTCTCATTTGGAAAGAAAGCATAAAAATAAAAATAAATAAAAACTATATAAGAATTATTATTATTATAATTGGAACTAATACAGAAGAGTTTTGTCTACTGTAATTTTTTTTTTTACAAGGCATGTAATTAAAGTATAGCACTTACCATAGTTGTGTTCACAATAAAAGCACCAATCAGCTTACCACTTGAAAAAATACATGGAATTTTATCCTGTTTATCATGGTAGGGGCCTCGATCCTTGGTATATATATGTGAACAACCAGGGGAGTTTATGGAAAGCCTTTATTATCACAAGTTTGCATCTATAATATAAATCAACTGTGCTTTTCAACACCATATTTACTGGAGGGCATATCTGGGGATTGACTGGAATCTAACCTTTAAACTGGTGCAGTGAGAATTCAAATTGAAATGGCACTATGTTGATACTCCCACCCTTTTCACAAACCTTTTCACTCATGATTATTTATAGACAGCTTTAACATCTGCTTTGATTAATTAAACAAAATGGGATGTCCATGCAATTTTAATAGACTGTTGATGAAGAAAACAACATGGATATCAAACTTTATTTAACTTATCAAAGCACACTCTCTAAACAAAACTGCCTGTAAATAAAGTTAAAGCAGCTTTGGTAATGGCGCATCAACATGGAAGCTTTTATTTTTTCTAAAGACATGATAAACTGGTATAAAAACTCACATATTTTAAAACAACCTCTTGTCAACGGCATATGTTACACAGATGAAAACACATGCCATTTCATCCTTTTGCCCTGGTTTGCATCAACGATAACTTGTAACAAACATGACAAGAAGGAATAAAATGCCATGCATGATACAGAATGCTAGTCTGGTAATTTTCAAGACACTCCTGTATCTGGAAACAGCATGGTGTTGTGGCCTGTTTTTCATGTTCTTAAAAGGAAAACATGCTCTTCCGCATTCCTGACAGGCAAACATACAGTACAAGAGTTCATTATTGTAAAATGCACACATGATAGTCTATCTTTTTACCATGCTATACAGTACAAGGCTGGGCCCTAATTTTGCAGAGCTCAGATAAATCCTGTGTATTAAAACCTATGCGTGATGAATACTTTTCTGACTCCAATAGTCAAATAAGAGATCAGTCATATGACAACTATAATAGGGCAGTCAGGTAGGCTTGAACAAGAAGCAAACATAATGCATCTTGTTTCTTGCAAAACCTACTTTTACTGTTTAAATGCTATGAAGATTGCAGGGAATGCATTTATACCAAACATATATACTGGTTCATTAATCTCCTCACATAGCACATATTATTATTATTATTATTATTATTATTATTATTATTATTATTATTATTATTATTATTATTATTATTATTATTGTACAGTATTTTGTGTTAAAATTGTCCTTGCATTCCTTCTTGGTTTTACAAAAAAAACGGTCCTATTAAACTGTGATACATTTTTTACTTTGGTCAATATCACTGAGAAGATAACAAATCAGATGGATCCTAATGATCTGTCACTGCCACCAGAAGACAACAAAAACCATCAGTGATGAAACTTGGTTCCATCTAAAGCAAGCTCACAGGATATCAAACCCTTTTAAATCACTATCAACGTTACACTTGTGTACAATCGAGACCATGGTAAAAGACTCTAGAACATCATGTAATTGTCATATCTCATTCCAGCATAACACCACAAGGTATTACATAACACTTATACAGTATGCAGGTTATATGTAGATAATGTCGAAGAATACCTCTTCTCTGTGCTGTAGAATTGGAGAAAAATGCAAAGGTAAATTGTTATCAATGGATTTGCATTCTTGTTGTAATATAATTAATAAAAAACAGAGGTGAATTTTTTTTTTTTATGATCTGCAGTCTGTTTTTAATAGCTCCAAAATAAAATCCTTTAAGAGTCATAAACTTCTTACAGTATAAAGGAGTGACTGTTTCTGGAGTATGACTCATACAGTAATTTGTAAAAGATTTAAACAGTTATTCAGTAAAATATTAGAAAGAATAAGCCTACCATAAAAAAAAAAGATTTAATTAAACAATTTTTACTTCAGGATACTTACTGTAATATGCAAAAATAACTACCTTAGACTTAGATGTTAATTACCTTTAGTCAGAACCATGTTTTTTAAGTAATATATTTAAATATCAATATAAGTAAAAATAAATAAATAATAATTTCACAACCTCAGCTGCAGGCTTAAAACCATCTCATTGGAGTGTTTTTTTTTTCTTTTTCATTGTTTACACTGATCCACCTCATTGGAGTGTTTTTTCATTGTTTTCACTGATCTACCTCATTGGAGTGTTTTTATTCATTGTTTTCACTGATCCACCTCATTGGAGTGTTTTTTTTTTCATTGTTTTCACTGATCCACCTCATTGGAGTGTTTTTTTTTTCATTGTTTTCACTGATCCACCTCATTGGAGTGTTTTTTTCATTGTTTTCACTGATCCACCTCATTGGAGTGTTTTTTTCATTGTTTTCACTGATTCAGCTCATTGGAGTGTTTTTTTCATTGTTTTCACTGATTCAGCTCATTGGAGTGTTTTTTTCATTGTTTTCACTGATTCAGCTCATTGGAGTGTTTTTTTCATTGTTTTCACTGATCCACCTCATTGGAGTGTTTTTTTCATTGTTTTCACTGATTCAGCTCATTGGAGTGTTTTTTTCATTGTTTTCACTGATCCACCTCATTGGAGTGTTTTTTTCATTGTTTTCACTGATTCAGCTCATTGGAGTGTTTTTTTCATTGTTTTCACTGATTCAGCTCATTGGAGTGTTTTTTTCATTGTTTTCACTGATCCACCTCATTGGAGTGTTTTTTTTTTCATTGTTTTCACTGATCCACCTCATTGGAGTGTTTTTTTCATTGTTTTCACTGATCCACCTCATTGGAGTGTTTTTTTTTTTTCGTTGTTTACACTATTCGACTTGCAGTGCTCACCTCCAATGTCCTCATTCTGCCACTGTGCTGATTTTGATGCTTGTGACAGCACATGAGAAAACTCAGCTAAAGTCAGCGATCACAGCTGGAACATAATGTTGTCACTAACCTATAAAGCACGTACAGGAGAACCTGCAGAGCAAATCACTGGAGCTTAATACAGTAGCTACTGTGCAGAATTCTGTGCAGTTGTACAGTCATAGGAGACAGAAAGACCTAACTGATCGCATTTCGGCTTGCCACTTTATTACAAATTGCGTTATGTAATATATTATGTACTATATTTTCAGTGCCTAACAAAATTAATTATTTGTATCGCCAACTTATGACACCTGGTTATCCCATAGTTACAGGTTTCAAAGCATTTTTTTTGTGGCCTTTAAGTTACCATTTAGATGGATAAAAAAAATACTGTTATTCATAAAATACTTTCCTGTGGTTTTCTGATATACTAAACTTTGTTCTTTGTGGATACTCTCTCTCTTACAATGTATTATCAGCATGAAATATGACTTCATAAAGATTATCTATCTTTGAACAAAGCATGTAAACTGATTAAAAAAGGCTAGTACCCTAACTAATATACCTGAGGTGTCAACAACAAACCTACAGTATAAAATAACTGCACAGTAGTTATTATGAGGCCTGTGTTGTGCTTCACACTCACTTGCTGGCAAGGTGCACTTTGGGTGTGATCCCATATTCTCCAAAGAGAGTGACAAAAATGTTGGCATCGGTTCCTGCTCCTCGGACATCTCCTGTGATCGTGACCACCTCGTAAACTGTACAAAAAAAAAAGAGAGATAGTATGCACTCTTCAAATAGGTATCAATGGCTGTATATACAACGAAGGACAGGTGCCTCAATTTACAACCAGACATAGCCATCTTACATTTTAGTGAATGGAAACTGAGTCTGTTTACACTTCTGTTAGCCACCTCTCTGTGTCAAAACTGAAGTAGAGAGTTGACCAGCAGTGAATTAACTTTTAAATGAAAGATTCCCTTTTGCCATGAACATATTTTACAGACTATTTTGCTATAGTTTTCTACCTCATCATAAAACACATCTTTCCTATTTGAAGCAGATCATTTTGCCATTACATGTACAGATAACAAGAGTTGATTTTTAGGTGTCCACACCTTTTAGTTTGACAGAACATACTGTACTTCCCTTTTATAATGATTGTATCTAATGAACAGGACTCTTCACTAAGAGCATTGTAACAACAAAGGGATCCCCTCTTAATCTCTTTCTTTACAAAGAATCCACACAAAGAGGTTAAATAAGGTTTATATGTAGGTGAAGGCATAGACACGATTGTGTATATACCAAATAAACAATAATGAATGTCTCCTTTTACTTAACACAAGAATATACACAAAAAATAATTTTGAGGTCACAATATAATAATTAGATGCCCAGATCATCGGTCATTAGTTTAATCACATTTATTATCATAGAAACCCCTTAAATAAAAAACAGAACAGGCCACTTTGCACAGTGTAGCTGATCCAACTTAGTCCAGGCAGACACATAGCCTATCAGCTTTATTGTTGATATTCTGCCCCTCAACATCCTGCGTCATCTTACAATGCTCTTAGAAATTAAAGACAGAACTGCACCATCCATACCCTATACCAGTGTGCTTATTGTGTTACAAGCAATGTACCTGTAACTCAGTAAAAATTACAAAGACCATTTGAATTATTCCAGGATTACATTACATTCCACAGTGCTGTACCAATGTTGCTGCATTCAATGCAGTGAATCTACCACATTGCATTATTCTAATGCCAAAAACTTTCTGTCATCACCAGATTTATTTCTATTAACAAGGTCTTCATTTACTTTATCAGTAGCATCATTTATTTACAATGCATGAATAAATAACTGGTTCTGGTGTAGAGTACAATTGCTGAAATCTTTAACTTTATTTATCATGTAGAAGAAGTTGTATTGTATTAGCCATGTGCTGCTCTGGAGCCAGCAAACTCGCCTGGACATTAAACAGGAACTAAAGGACTATATTGTACCTTAAGTAACATTGAAAAGTAAGCATTACAAATGGTCAAAACTGCGAGAGTGCAAATCACAGCTAATTTTAAACAAATAAAAAATAAGCAACAACATGCAAATATAAAAACCAGAACAATGTGTATATGGAACTTACGTAATGGTGAGAAGACACTATTTTATATACTGTATTATCACAGGTAGGACTACATGAAGCATTATTGATTTTCAATACTCATCAACTAAGTCTGGAGGTTATCAGCTGCTATACTTTCAATTAACCATGAGTCAACATGAACATGAGAGAAAAACAACACAACAGTGGAGCTCCCTATTCTTAAGTATTTTTGGCCACTGAATAAAAACACATTGCTATAGAGTTCCTAATATTGTGCATATTTTAAGGTCAAGTACCTGTAAAAGAGAAGTTATTTCCTGAAAATGACTAAAACATTAACTTGGTTGTCTCCACTTTCATAGTATACTGTACTATACCCTTGACTGACAATTGAGAAGTGGCGGGTTCATTGTGTGGTCAATCTGTTGGGAGTTCTTTTGGGTTCAATGTTTGGCTAGAGGTAGCAAGGTCTGGTTAAGGAAAATGTATACAGGACCACAGCTCACAGCGTGGCTTCCATGATCCAGCGCTAGAGAGGAGAAGGGTTGCAATGGCACCACTGAAGCTCAGCATGCTAATTGTTGTTTAAAAATGGTGACTATCGTTGTCTGCACAGTTGAATAAAAGCATTTTGTTGCTTTGTCAAAGCGAAGACATTTTGTAAATAAGCTTAAATAAACTGCAGAAATATATTTAATAAATGTAATTTTTATTAATCAAAAACAAAAATATATGCTTTTACTTTTTCTGTGTTTGACAAGGGAGGTGGGGTTGCCTATTAAGGCCCACAAGAAGTTGTGCCTGTGCCTTTTGGATTTTCTTGTGTTTTTGCTGGAAGTATACAAATGTTGTTTAGTTTTCCCAATCATGTAATTTATGGTCACAACACACACTTACCAAGCCAACATGGAACGAAGTGTAGCTATATGCCATTATCTTTTTTAATATGAACTTTTAATTGTATTTATTGTCTTCATGCAGGCATTGTATTTTCCTGACTATACCACAGGAAGCTTCTCAGAAAAAAAAAAAAAAAAAAGTTTTAAAAGGTTTTTCGAGGCCATTTACAAGGCCATATACAAGAGAAATTAATTGTGTGAACAAAATATGGATTTTAAAACTGAAGTAAGCTTCTTATTATATTTAATCAAAAGAACAACCGGGCAAACAGCATGGGAAAATATTGAGCACAGATTTCAGCTGGCTTTCGTTATTAGTCTCAAAGCCTTCATTCACCAGAACCTTTATAAGATACTACCCAGGTGGAACATATGAAGGCATTACTCAAATACAGTCATTCAAGCTCATCCAAGCTTATCCTGAGCCAGCAAAGGCAAACCGTGTGTCTAGAAAATGGAACAGCTTTACCTTTTCTCTTGTGATACTCATCCTCATATCCATCAGAGGAGTCTGTGTTGTAGTTCTTCAGCTCCTGCTCATAAATCTCACTGTAGTCAACCTGCTTCTTGGATTTTTTGCCTTTCCCTTTCTTTTTGTCTGTCTTTTCCTCGTCACTCCCTGCTGAGCCTTTCTTGGATTTTTTACCCTTCTTCTTCTTTTTGGGATCCTCTTCCTCCTCTGCCTCTTGAATCTCCTCTTCCTCTTCAGAAGGCTTCTTCTTGTGCTTCTTTCTGCCTTCCTTCGACCTCTTGTCTTTCAACCCCATGTCTTCCTTTTCAGTCGAGGTTGATTTCTTCTTTTTTTCGCTGACTTCTTCCTTCACACCCTCATCTTCAGACAGTTCTTTTGCTTTCTTCTTCTTGTCCTTTGTCTTTGTGTCATTATTATTCTTCTCCTTTCGGCTCTTGTCATCATTGACTATCACTTCATCATCTTCCTCATGATCTTCTTCCGATTTCTTCTTTTGTTTCAATTTTCCATTGGCCTCACCCTTTTTTTTTGTCTTTGGTTTGACGTTTTCTGGGGTCTCGGATTCCTCTGTGTTTCTGGACTTCTTCTTGCCCTCGCGAGTGCCTCCATTGGCGACGGCTTTGCTCTTACTTTTGGCTTCGACTGCCTTTCCTCGTCGTCTTCTTCGATTTCCTCATCCTGTTTGTTTTTTTTCTTTTTCGGGGCCATCTTTTATTTATTTACTTCCCTGACCTTCTGATCTTTCACAATCTAGTAATCGATTCCCCTGTTTACAAAGTAAAATGATTCGTCTGACCTATGACGCCAATTCCACCTCTTCCAAGGTACCAGGAAGGAGCAAGCTAGGGCACATGGGCCTGACTTCTCACCCTGACATAACAGGGCAGCTTGGGATAGCTTGGCTTTTCTCTCCCTCTCTCGATCCTCCAGTAGCTGCAGGAGCCACAGTGACCTCATGAAAAATTACTACACTTGCCTGGGTCATGTGACCAGAAGATAAAGCAGAGTGAAAAAGGAGACTTGCCAGGCTAACGTATCTTACAGGCCCAGGGACCCTTCATTATTAATGGTGTTAGGATCACTTTACAGACAAGGGATGTCTCAGTTATACCTAAATATTCTGACCAGCCCAAACATCATGAACACAATGGCCAATCTTGACAAGACACAATTATATTACAGCAGTTGTGCATCACTGTGTTAGGGGAGAATAGTGAGTACTGGCAATGGCAAATGATTGCTTTCAGAGATTAAACTGTTTCTTTCAGGTCTATTTTGCAGGTCATAAACTGCTGCTTTTTTTAATTGATCGTGTAGGTGTTCGGTTAGCTTGTAAAATGAAGAAGCTGGCCTGGGTCAACATTTGTTTTAGTGTCCAATAAAAAAATTGGAAATTGGAAACACAGTCTTTCTTTGTCTTATTCAGCCTGTAGCCCCATAATCAAACTGTATCCATCATAAGCTTACTAAAATATGTAAATATACAGGTAATGTAGTTATCTTGCCTCTAGGATATGCTTGTAATTGAGGTGTTTGAGAGATGTATTTTCAACCTAACAAACCTGGGCCTGGAATTATTTAAATGTTTTTATTTTTATGTTTGAGAGATACTCTCTCTCTCTCTCTCTCTCTCTCTCTCTCTCTCTCTCTCTCTCTCTCTCTCTCTCTCTCTCTATATATATATATATATATATATACACACACACACAAACACACACACACACACACACACACACACTTTCCTTGAATTTGCATGGTTACCAAGAAATGCCCAGAATAAGTATTTGCACTTAGCAAATATGTTCATTACTGAATAGATTGCATAGGTTTGAACACGGTGACCCCTGCTGTTATACATCAGCCAGATCATCTTCAGGTTTGCAGTAGCTTCTTCAATGGTAAATTAAAACTGCCATTAGATCTTTCTCCACTCATGGAATGAAAGATGAAACCTGGGCCTATAATTAAGGTCTATAACTGAGAACCTGCTTTACATAAAAGGCTATTCAAATGCCAAGATCACTAATTGAGCTTGGAAATGAATAACAGCATAATTCTTCACAACCCCCTGTCATTCCATTTCATTTAATGCATGATCACATAAAATACAATTCTGAGGAAACACTTATTTACAAAACTCTCAAACTTGACAAATGTCAGGAACCCAGGCTTTAGAGGTCAAAGGGATTTTGCTCACTGTCAAGTGGTAAGCAGTCAGAGACACAACTGGGACATTACCTTCTTAGATTAAAAAAAAAAAAAATCATGATACAGACACACACACTGAGTGCAATTTTATCTTGTAGTAATAAGAAAGTTAAAATAATATTATGGATTTATGCTCCTATTAATTGTAGACCAGGAGGCTGCAAACCACAGTATGTTCTTCTATAGACTGCTATCAATATCCCTGGTTTAAAAAGACAATCTTGTAAATGCTGGTAAGAAAATGTATTTTAAAATCAAGTCTAGTGTTACACTCTAACGGTGTGGTAGTAATGAATAAAGATGCTGGAGAGGTCACTATTCATTGCCAAGTCAACTTTATTCCTCAGACATAACAATGGAGAATCAACAGGTCATTGTGGATATCATCAGTCAGTCAGCAGCAATCAGTCTCTTAGTGCACTGAGTTTATATCTCTGCCCAGCTCCACTGCTGACAATATCTTCATGGCGATTGGACCTAAATCAATTCTGTTTTTTTCACATAAACTACAGAAAAACTAAAGAAAAGTAGTTACTTTGGAACATCCATATGCATTGGATACAATATGAAAACAGTTCCAGCTCTGCCTTGAATAATATTGGGACAGGAGGTGGTTAAATGGAAGTAACCCCAGTAAGTCACTCAGGTAAGATGGCGCTAACCCATTTAAGGCTTTATATAGAATCAATCCTGTATCATATTGAGAGCCAGTATAGGGATGCCAATACTGGCATAATATGGTCAAACTTTCTTTTTTTCATTAGGTTCCTGGCAGCAGCGTTTCAGGTAGTTAAAGTATTTGCAGAAGTGGAATCACCTGGTTTCAGAGATAGATACAATTGTGTGTCATCGGCATAGCAGTGAATGTTTACCCTGTGTCTACGGACAACATCACCCAGGGGGAGCATATACAGGGAAAACAAGACTGGTCCAAGAACTAAGCCCTGCGGGACACCACACTTAACTCTAGATAAGAAGGAGGAACATATTGTAACCTATTTGAAAGATAGGATTTAAACCAAGATAGGGTGCAACCAGACAGTCCTACACGATTCTCAAGGCGGTCAATTAAAATCGGATGGCTGATGGTGTTGAATGTTGCGCTTAGATCTAGAAGGATGAGGACAGAGGCCTGAGTCAGAAAATAATAGCACATTGTTTACCACTTTGATAAGGGTCATTTCAGTACTGTGACCAGGACGGAAGCCTGACTGAAATTTCTCATATATATTATGATCTGCGAGGAATGAGTTTAGTTGATTTGCCACTACTCTGGCTAAAGCTTTTGATAAAAATGAGAGGTTGATGGTTTTGCTTTTGATCATGAGCTGTCTTTTGAGGCCCTTATTCGCAACATCACTAAAATCTCCTTTTTTCATCTTACATATATAGCCAAGCTCTGGCCCTGTCTATCCTTGCCTGGTGCCGAGAGACGCAGCCATGTTTTTGTTACATGGTCTTGTTCCATTATACCTCACAGAACTATTTTTTCGTACATCCCTGGCCATGCACTAGGTTCTCAGGATGCCAGTTTGCTGTGACTTCCAAGGTTTAAAATGTGTACCGGTGGTGAAAGGACAATCTACCACCTCGCCACAAGTCTTTGAAATTCCTACCACATTTGGTCAGACAAGTAGAGTCTGTCCTTTTTTTAAAATCTTGTTTAAAAACATATCTCTTTGAAAGGTACATTGCTTTAAGATTGTGAAATGATTTTAAATAGCTGAATGTTTCTTATTATTGTATTATATTTGCTCTGCTAAAATTTGCTTAGTGTTTTGAGAGGCCCGAGTCTTGAAAGGCTCCATGTAGCAGGGCGGCAGTAAGCCCTGTTGCTTTAAATGTATTTGTTTATTTTTAGAACGGGAGTTTCACCCTCCACCCCTGTGCAGATTATTGTTTTGTATTTGTTTTGTTTTATGATTTATTATTGCATTTATTGACGGAGTAGCCGTGTGTTTTATTTTATTTAGTAGCGTGGATGGGAAGCCCCATCCACAGCAGTTGAGTTAATAAACTCGTGCAGATTGTGGCCGAGGGGTAATAGAATAATTACTTGCCAGTTAAACCCCTCGGCCACGATATAAAAGCCTGCAGCTCGCTCGACTCGGGGTGGGTGTATTAGGAGCGAGAGTGGAGAGAGCGAGGAGAGAAAACAAGCTTTAAAATATACAGGAACAGTGACAGCGACGGCCCAGCCTGACCTGTATTTGTATTTTGTGTTCGTGATTTGTTTTATTTAAAATACTTATTTTCGCTCTGTGAGCAAGTTTCTTTTTGTTTAAACCTTTTATTTTATTTTTGTATTATTTAAATAAACGGCACCGCCTTTAAACTGCAGTACTTGCCTGGTGTCAGTATTTTTAGTTCCTGCCTCTGCCTGACGTCACTGCCCAGCCAGCCTGCCACACTCCATAATGCAATCTTGTTGTCGTTGTTGTTGGTGTGTTATTACATGGTTAAGTAATCTAAAGGGCTACCAAACTTCTTTAGCAAGATATTTCAATTATTATCTGTTTTATGTGTCACTTTTTGCAAAACAAAACAAAAAAATGTAAAATAATAATAATAATAATAATTTAAAAAAACAAAATGTGGGCATATTTTATTTTAATGGGGAAGTCTCATTTAAATGTTATTTATCTTACCTGCCTTCTGCCTCCTTGATTAACTATGCACCTTTTTTTCTATCTTGGCATACCCCTCACATTTTGCTTGCTGCTATGTGCAAGAGCCCTGAGCTTCTCCTTTCTACTGGAAAATGACATTGCAGTACAGAGAATTTACCTCGAAATATGTGCATATTACAGTCTAACAGCTGTGGCCAAAAGTTTTGCACCACCTAGAATTTTAGGATTGAGACATAATTAAAAAAATAAAAAAAAGATCATGTAATTAAAGAAACTACAAAATGATATTGCAAAAGTCTACTGGAAGCCACAATAGTAGCACAGTATTTCAGATTTTGAAATGTCACATTTGTCAGTTTTTCATTAAGTATATGGAAAACTATAAAGTGGTATGTAATTCAGTATGTTAATGTAACATTATTCAGCAGGTTTCATTTGACTTTATGAAGCAAAATTAATTATTTTTATAGGGTGATGCAAAACTTTTGCCCATAGCTGTATATTCCAAACCAGGACCGATCACCAGCCAAATTCGAGAGAGGGATATTAAACGAGACGAAACGTGTCGGATTGTCCTCCATTTCAGAGCTCCTGAAAGTGTGCGCTATAAAAATAGCGGCTGATCCCGGCAAAAAAAATCTCTTTAGAAAGCATTGGATCTACAGTCGCAATATTAAATATCTAATTTTGGGATTTGACACTGGCTGATATTGGTTAGATGAAACAGTGTGTTTTATCAATGCAAGCACCCTTACAGGTTTTAAGAACAAGTAGATAATGAAATAATATTTTATTATCTACGCGTCCTACAACAATGTGAAGCCTACAACACATCAGCATGGTTTGTTTTGTCCTGTATAACATTTAGGATAGACTAAAAAATTTAAAAAAACTATTATGTATTCATTTGATTTTACTACTGTACTGTTTAAGCCTATTGTACATATCTACATTTTTAGGTAATGTAATGGGTACAGAGAACACATTAATGCTATTTTAATATACCCTCATATTTATTAGGCTATTAATATATGTTTTTTACTGAACATACAAAAAACTAAAACACAACAATTAACACAAAACCGTATTTTACATAGTTAGAAGAATCAAATGCATCATAACCATCATAAGAACACATTAAAGCTACAGTATGAATCAATCAAGCCATTGGTACAACACATTTTAAAGATTTTTTAAACCTTTATAGGAGTAAACTGTTGTATAACATGGTGACATTTTAGCAATGCATTATAAGTATGTTGAAGCAAGCATGGTAAAGCTTATCTAGAACAAATTATAAGAGAACATTCATAATCAAACAGTTTCTACAGTATAAATACCATGTCATACTATTTGTCATACTATGCTAACCAGAAAATGTAAATATATTGCATAGCCCCCTATATAAACCAGACACAAACAAAATGAGTGAATGTGAAGGCTTTTGTGATGTTATCTAGAGACGGTATCAAATAATGCTGCTCTCCAACATTATATTAACCCCTGTTTTTTTCCCCATGGTGGTTCCGAGACCATATTTGTCACATCACTAAATATACCGGTAATAGAAATGCAGTGGAAAGATGCACATTTTAAGAGTGGTTTTACTAGTTTAAGAACAATGGTATTTAGAATGTCTACTGTTTAGATCCAGTCCCAATATGTTATGAAATGTCTATTTTTCATGAATGAAAATCTGAGACAAGGAAGCACAAAAAAAAACTTCAATGTATTCATAAATCGACACTATTTAGTCAAAGCATATCTGAGATCACCAAAATGTAATCATATGTCTTTATTGTACTTCTACAGATCTTTTAAATTAGTGTTTAAAGTTACGGATAAGATTGTACAACCCTCATGATGAAATGTCTTGTTCTAGTTTCCTGGATCAAGTGGTATCTCACTCTCTGAATTATATTACGCACAGGACTCATATCTTTTATATCTTTCATTAAGTATACAGCAAATCATTTTACGGCCATGCAGTGTTTTCGGAAATGACCATGACACCATTAGATAATTGCCATTATCAAGGATCTTATTGAATGCATTGTAGACATATTTAAGATATAGAGTACAGCTATGGACAAAAGTTTTGTTGCATCACATAGAATTTTAGGATTGAGACATAATAATAATAATAAAAAAAACGATATGAACATAATTTGGATCTTTTATTTAACATCTATGTAATAATAGAAAATTAAAACAAAACTACAAAATGATATTGCAAAACTCTCCTGGTGTAAAGCCAGAAAGTGGTACATGGCCAGAATGTCTTACGTGTACGAAAACATGACCTGTGTAAGAAAATGGTGTTTTGAGAATGCAATGAATATCTAAAGCAATATATTTTTAGAAAATAGATTTTCAATATATTATTTTTCCACATAGATTGCTTTGGTAATCTTTGCAATTTTTTTCAAAGCAGTCCACTGGTTTGAAGATTGCACCCATCCTATCCAACCACTGGCCTTCTTTATGTCTTTGTAAATGGGGTTGGGTGTAGTCTACAGCATTTTAAACTGTCACTCATTGCTTACCCAACATGTCAGTCCACACTATTACATTTGCTGAATTAATTTCTCCATATACAGAGTTTGCCAACAAAATCTCGTCAGTGGAGAATTTAAAGTTAGAAAATAAATTGAAATAGCTCCCTGACCATAGAGTAAACCATGCAGTTCTAGAGGGTTATACCGGGGGAAACAATTTGACCTGATGACGTGGTTTTTAGACAGGGGGCGCTGTCTGAAGAGACATACAGCACACAGTGCTTTAGCCCGTGTACAGCAGTTTAATGAAGGTTTTGCTCTCTACCCACTGCAGGAGAAAATATTGATCTCTGTGCATGGGTCTCTTTGCTCAGAGAGTGTAACCTCCTGTTTTCCTTAAGAGATCCTGGAATACAATGGTAACTACTCAATCACGTAGAATGAGTTAATCAGTACAGAATGCATGCAGAAAAATAATCTATAATCCTAGTGCAGCTTACATTGCCCACATTAAATCTGGTGAGTTTTGCTAATAAAAATATACAGACATACAGATGCCTGATCTTAAGTAAAAAAAACCTTATTTAAATGACACAGTAAGTTGTACAAAACAACAAAATAGTACACATTTCACAAGCTGCGCTTGATGAACTTCTTTATTGCTTGATATATTACACCATGTCTTATTTACACATACAACTGAATGCCATTACCATAGCCACCTTTACAAAAGGTGTAACAAACATAACCATATATTGATTGTCTAAATATACAACAAACATCTAGTGAAAGAAACTGGCGGCAGGACAATATGTCTAGTAAGGCTTGAAAAAGAAAATGCTCCATTTATAGCGATTACCACTTTTTAAACTAGTGTACTTTGCAGTAATAATAATAATAATAATAATAATAATAATAATAATAATAATAATAATAATAATAATAATGAACTGTGTATATACCAGATTATACCACTGACAGGTTCAGCAGCTGTAGTGCTGCTTCACACTTGAAGACATTTGTATGCTTTTTATGATTTTTTTTTTAAATGAATACAACAAAAAGGACCATGGTGATAGAGGTAAAATGACCCCGATTGCCCTTTTCTATATGGATTGCATAATTAATTAGAAACTAATGTGTTTCAGGAAAAGTGGGTCCCAGCTAAGTGCTAAAAACATACTACAAAATGAACAAAAGGGTAACAGGACCAATAGCATTTCCTGTTTTTAAATGGATGGATTAGTCAAATGTTAGACAACCGAGAGGATGCAACATTTCATTAATGTGACATGACAGCACCAACATCGTCTACATGATCAAGGGTATGCGTATATAGCAGACCTGCTTTTATTCACAGTCATCTAGCCCTCTGCATTCTTTAGCACAGATGCTTGAATAATGTTGGGCACTGAAAACTGCAGAGACCCATCCGAAGAGTCGAGAATGACATGCAGTATATATTGTACCACTGTCTATTGTATTAAAAAATGCCACTTTTTAATGTTGCTTGCTGTCTCTTTCTATATCACTGGGATGGCTGGTGAGATCCATTCAAGAATATGGATACATTGAGACAAATGGTAATGAATGTATTTATTTGTTTGCATTGTGTAGACTATCCCCTGCAGAGCAAAATGAATCCAAAAGCTTTTTGTACTACTCAAGTTCAGACTTTTTTTTCTTTTTCTTTTTTTAAATCATTTTTTCCTGCCCAATTTCAAATTCCCAATTTGAATGCATCCCAAAAAAGATCCCTGAGGTACCCCAATCAACTTTGCACAAACAGGATCAAATTCAAAAGTATGCAATCACTCTATTTGGATTTTATAGCAACGGGCACTGGTTAGTCTTGTCACTGTTTGAACCACCAAAAGTCTCTGCAAAACTTTATCTGGAGTCAGCAAAATATTTAAGATGCTGTTTGTGCTGTGATGTTTTACTGAGTAGGTAAAAGCTGCCAGAATTTAACTAAGTGCAGATCAAAACATTATAAATAAGTTAGGTCTGTAGTTTTACTCGTGGCACTAAATGAACCTTTTTGTTTAAAAATAAAGCTGAAAATGAGTTCACACAATAAAGATCCAATTTACATAAATACATCAAAATGCTTTGATAGCTGTAAAAAAAGACTAAACAGCTCATGTAGATTGTGCATTAGCGCCTCATTTCATTAGAAAGAAAAGCAATGGCTGGAAATGTGTAATCTTAACATTACTTAACGATGACAGTCCTTACAACACTGATAGCTCAATAGAAACTGGATGTCAAGAAAATACCTTGCTTGCTTAAAATGTTTAATCTAATCATCACACGTTCACTAATGGCATCAGGCCATTTAACTCCAATGACTATCGACCAGCAAGCTCACAAATGGTAGAAAAATAGTGGCTAGTGTTGACCTTTTCTTCAGACCTGTAGACTGATCAGATGTTTCTTGTTGATTACATATAAAGAAAAAACAACATATGAATTCATGGGAGCCAATAACCGCTTTTGGCTTATTATTACATAAACACAGAAATTTACAGGAAATAATTAGGGTAATCTAGATCTAATTGGAGGCACTCATTGCAGTAAACTTGTAATGAATTAATTCATTCATTATTAAATGTGTAATCCTTCAAACAGGTTGATCACTGAAGGCAATACAGCTTCCACAAGGTTCCTATGTTCAGTAAAACAAACTGCTACAATAAGGAACTAATAAACCCACTATTAAGCAAATAAGCAAATTGCCCATTTCAAAGGATTGCGAGGCTGGTTGTGTACAGTTGATTGTATAATATGATTACCTTACCTTACACTTCCTCTGTTCTGCAGTCTTCAACTGTCCATTTGTCTTGGTTCAATATATTTGAGCTAATACCTGTAATGGGTTACTTAAACAGCAATGGCCATGATCCCAACTATTACTGTGGCCAACAGTGACAATAGCGAGTGGTTGCTTTACTGCAGTACTGAGTTCTCTTGTTAAAGGCAATGGTCAAGCATCTGACAATTATATAATAGCTTTTATACCAAGTACGCAACAAAACATTTTTATTGAATTTAATAAGCATCTTGAAAATATCACAATGGGTGTGGAATGGTTTTGCAAAACAATACATGGTAGATGACAGTGGCACATTAGAAGGAAACCAATATTGTAGTCTTATGTTCTCATTCAATAGTTTATGTTTAAACTATTTGACTCCCCAGCATGTTTGTTTCATTTTTCATTTTTTTGAGACCGGTATGAATTGTTAAAGTCTTTCCAGGCATTCATAAAAATTCAGGTGGTTTGTTGCCTGATAGCACAGCCAGTACTTTTATTGAAGATGTTTGAACTTGTAAGAAATGCTGTGCTGTGATTTGTTACTTTAGAATGCTAGCTCATAAAAATGTATTTGTTTTTCCATCCTGATTGGTTGGGGATAATGACAAAGTATAATTAGCACATATGCTATTGGCAATCAAGTTTTCACTTAATTTTTATTTTATTATGAAATGGCATGCCCATTGTGCAGATAATGATAATGTATCTGTACTGTACCCAAATTCTGTGCTATACTCACCAAAGTGTCTTGTGAAACTGTGTTCCAAAACAAAAATACCTCACAATGCACCCACATGTGTCCTTTATGTCTTACCACACACCTTGTTATGGATTATTGCTTACATACAGTATATGGTGCAGAATGACACTATTAAAATGAATTTATACCTTATACTAACATATACAGAATGGTGTTCAAACATTGCTTATCATTATCTATAAAAACAAAGTAAACACACACCTACATTATACCATAAAAACATTCATAAAGCAGATGCTTGCTGGAATAGATGCTACCAGGCATGATACAACTTTTTTTTTTTTATAGTAGCATACACTGATCATGCATTATGAAAGCTCAAGTTTAGTAGAGATGGGTGCTAAGAGGATATCCCAGTCAGAGCCTGTTTCTTTTCTTATTTCACTGTAAAACAGCAGCTTTGAACAGAGCTTCCTTTGAACTAGAACTAGAGTGATTCTGACCCCATCAAGGAAGCAGCATACACGGATTGGTTAACTGATTATTTGACTTAATTTTATTTGTACATAAATATTTACCCAGATTTTAGGGGTTTATTATTAGTTTCTTGTCAAACAGAGGTAGACTATAAGAAAACAATTGTAATACTACCTAGCACTCAGGGATGTGCTGTATCCACTTTAGCTTCAAGGCCTGATATATATATATATATATGATCTTTATTTTTTATCAGATATTATTATTTGTTTATTTAGCAGACGCCTTTATCCAAGGTGACTTACAGAGACTAGGGTGTGTGAACTATGCATCAGCTGCAGAGTCACTTACAATTACGTCTCACCCGAAAGACGGAGCACAAGGAGGTTAAGTGACTTGCTCAGGGTCACACAATGAGTCAGTGGCTGAGGGGGGATTTGAACTGGGGACCTCCTGGTTACAAGCCCTTTTCTTTAACCACTGGACCACACAACCTCCTACACAGAGAGATTGTATAATGTCACATTATTAGTTTAAATATTCTTATTTAAGTAAATATTATCAACAATATGCTGTATAAGACACACGATGATTTTCACCCATTCAATTTCAGGGTGTGCCTGTACCGTACAGCACTCTATGTGACATTCTGTAAGTATTGGCTGTTGTGCAAAGTCTTTCTCACGGTTTAGTGTCAGATCAACGCTAGACAACTCAGAATATTTTGAAAAGCTGGTGATAAACGTTTTCTCTTATAAAACAATACATGCCATCAATATTACCGGTATGTGCTTGATATGAACAATAGAAGGTATCACTGTGCTTTATTTTACAGTAATATGTCAAGTGTGTGTTTCTTCTTATTTTCTACCATTTGATGGCAGCATCAGTCCATGTCCCTTAGGCAAGACCAGCAAGTGTGTTAAGCCTCTGCAGTCCTGCAATCCAGACAATTGAAAAAACAGTCCATAAAGAGCACTGCATGCAGTACTACTATTAGTAAAACTACAGAACAAAGCTTGATTCCTTCTCTGGCACAATACAAAAGATCCCCTCCACAAATGGCTTAAAGGTCCCACAAAGAAGCTGAAGCTATCTATGATTGTTCACTGCAGCCTCAGCACAGTCCATTACAAGTTACATATTTTATTATTTTTAGGACAGCACAAACAGTTCTCAGGGTCAAAGATGAGTGATATTTATTAACGAAATATACCGTACATAGTATTGTTCCTTGTATAAAAAATATGAGGTTTTATAATCATAGCAATATCTTGTTTGGCTTATGAAATGCATATTTGAGAAGATTAACAATGTTCTGCCTGCTTTTAGGTCGAAGCTAGTGAGCAGGAATGAAGAATATGCATGTGTTTTTATTTTGCCTGGGAACTGAAATCGAAAGCAACATTTTTGCATCACCTAGAACTCTAGGACATAATAAAAAAGAAAAAACTATTTGAACCTAACTTTGATCTTTTATTTAACATTATGTAATCAAGCAAACTACAAAAAGGCAAAAGTCTACCGGAAGCCATAATAGTAGTACAGTATTTCATGTTAGATTTCAAAATGTCACATTTTTCAATATTTGTGTGTTTTTCATTAAGTATATGGAAAAATAGGAGCTGCTCTGCTGCATGTAAAAGCATTTAATTAATTATATTTGATATGCAGGATTTAAATCTTTAGCCCAGACAATGTACCTGAGCACTGGGGTTTAAAAAAAGACTTGGTGTAAGCTTTTAGAAATCATTGAAACTTGCAAGAATAAGGCACGGAAAATGAAAGCCATGCATCTCTGGAGTAGGATTTTGTGCTGCCTGGCTGAACTCTGTATTAAAAGCTGCAGTGGGATGTGTCTGACTGTATGTTTGAGTGTGTGAGGGAGATGCTGGGAGGGTATAGGCAGGACGAAGGTGGAAAAAGTCTTGCAAGGACAAATCCAAGTTGAGATTGACATGATTGTAAATCTTTTCCTTCGCTTGGGTTCAGAGACGTACGGAACTGGAAGGACCAGGAGAGTTCCCAAAAAGAAACAAAAAAGTATTTGTGGGTGTTTTGTTTGTTTGTAGCACTGTTACTAATTGTCTTTTGTTTATAAATTCACTAGACGGCTAACACGTCTCCGGAGCTGTCACCTTGGGCCAGCACTACCCGGAACAACAACACCACAGCCACTGTTATTTGTTATCACCCACCTTGAGCACTACTGCACGCACCCGGGCTGGTGATTTGTGTTAGTAGTATTGTGGGAGCGGATAACGTGTTATTATTTGATTTGTTTACCAATCATTATTATTATTTTCCTGCCAAGCTTTACACCAGGGGTGTATTGCCGGAGGATTATTGTTTGGTCGCCAGACCAGGATTTGTGTAATAATAAAAATAACATTACAGTTTTCACTTGTGATTATTTCTGCACTGCATCATCTCTGCATCTGTTCTTAATCAGCAGCCACATTGCCACACATACATATTGCAAGTGCTTGTGAAATGGCACAATGGAGCAAATGGGAGTATCTGCAGTACAAAGGCTGCATTATAACAAGGAACACTGTACTTGATAATAGTTTTTAACATCCAAAATTAAGAAAATGAGCACAGTACATTTTCTGTCAGAATGTGCATTTCTCATAGCTTCCTACAAATATTGGTTTGCACATCAAGACTCGTCCCAGAGAACTGTTTGTGGAAGATTGTTGTTAACCTAGAAAATAAAAAGCTCCCACCGCAGAGCACAGTGGAATAAAACAAAAGAAAAGGAAGTGACATCACCTGCTGCAGGCCCGCGTGTGAACCTGCAAGATGCCCCTGCTGTGCAAGTGCAGGAAGTTAAATATTTCGTGAGGCATGGCGTGGAAGCCGGGCCGGGGCTTGACGTTGTCATAGTAATGGTGTGTCATGAAGATCCCATTGGGGTCCATAGGAAAACCCCAGAATCCGTAGAGGTGGACCTCTTCGCAGAGCTCCATGGCAGCCGTAACCAGCATCAGCCCAGTGCTCAGCCTCTTGGCCATCACCCCCTGCATCATCCAGAAGCGCTGCACGTTGAGCAGGTACTGCGGGTGGAAGTAGAAGACCGACTGCGGGGAGTCAAAGTCGTCCAGGACATATTTGACCCTGAAGGAGACGTCTGTGTTGCGGGTGTTGTAGAAGGCGGGAAGAACCACGGACGAATTTTCATAGGTCTGCAGTACCTCATAAAAGGGCTTCCTCCATTTCTCTAGCTTCTGGAACCTGAAAATAAGAGCACAGCTTGGAATTGTCTGTGTTAGACATGTATTAATTAATTTAATCATTTGTTTAATTCATTGCTTGCTTCTTTGATATTTTTTCATTTGTTTGGCATTTATGATCGATGGTACTATCCAACAAGGCAGCTCAACTAACCTTAATGCTTGAAATGGTGGAAGAAAACTCTTACACTGGTAAATCTAATCTAATTGTAGATACAGTCACAAAATTGAAGTAGTTATTTTTTTTTCCTTCACTAGTACTGTAGTTAAAAATGTCTGAGCCAAATAGGATACACAGACAATTATGATGGCTGGATTTTAAATAAGCTTTCTGCCTTGAAGTGTAAGGCACTGTACATTAATGTATTAACATGATTCAATACATTCGATTCGATTTGTGGCTGCAGCTCCCGATCTCCTCCTTATTTCTCTGCAATACAAACAAACACAGACAAACAAAGCTCCGGCCATCGGTTACGTTTTCAGCATAAAGGGCAATACTCACGCAGCTGCATCCCCTTTGTACTGCCCAACTCCTCCCTGCAATCAGCTCGGGCCCGTGTAACCAATCGCTGTCTGGCCCGCAACTGATCGCACAGGAATCGTTCGATGCGCACAGCTACGTGCTTCCTCCAGCTGGGAAAGTGTACTACCAACCTTACCTACACCCTTTCTGATCGGGATTTACAGCATCGTTCTATCTCTCTTTATCACACCATCTTAAACCAGTGCTGGTGATTTCTGAAGTTTCCATCAGAATAGACACTGAAACACCAAAAAAGTGACCAAAAAAGCTCACTGCCAGAGGAATGGACAGTAAACTAGAAGGTGATCACCTGAGTTTCTATATTGCTTCAGTAAATGCATACATAAGAAATAAGGAAGTACATTAAAAATAAATATATGTCTCATTTTGTGCAAAGAATAGGTGTATATAATGTGACAAAATGAGGTGTGCTTTGCCATGCTTCGGGACCTTTCACACTGTCTTCTAGTGAAAATGAACACTAGATCACGTGACCCTGTGGCTCTTCCCTGGCACCAACGCTGAAAAAGTGACTGAACTGGTCTCAATAGAACAGTTCATAAAGGTGCTGGGGTCAGATACGCAGAACTGGGTCAGCTGTCACCATCCCACCACGCTGGACGCAGCAGTCAGATTGGCTGAAGGGTTCAAGGATGTGCTGCCAACCCCTCCAGTGGTTGCCATACCCGGTCCTACCTCCAACAAACCGCGACTGACCGGCCCGAGGACAGGACCCCCACAGCACTTCAACCCCACTCCCCACGGATCAGCACTGCAACACCACCCCATGGGCAACCTCCTTCCACTACAATGGAGATCGAGGCGACCCCGGCGGTAAGAGCAGAGCACCCCTCCCCCTTGTCAAACCGGCAACAGGACACACCAGCTCCATGGGCGCCCTTTCGCCTCATCTGTTACCGGTGCCAGGAGGTCGGCCACCTCGCCAGGAATTGCTCGGCGGCAATGGAATGTGGTGTGACCTCCCATTCTGTCCTGACAGCACCAAGTAAGTCCAGGGGTAATGATTGGGAGGGAACTTGCATTGTTGATGTACTGGTTGGTGATGTGAGCTCCCACGCATTAGTGGACTCAGGATGTGGGCAAACTTTAATTACAGAAGCTCTATTGACAGGGGTACCTTGGTGGTCACATGGGGTAGCGGCCATTTCCTGTATCCATGGTGATAACAAGGATTACCCCCTCACTAAATCAGATTTCACTGTTGGACGTCATACCTGCCGCGTAATTGTGGTAGTGGCTGCAAAGTTGCCATATCCCGTAATTTTAGGTCGAGACTGGCCACATTTTGACACAATGATTAATAAAATGGGAACGCCAGTCTCCGGTAAGACCATGGGAAAAGCGTAGGAACCTATTGGGACCATTTTCCCACTGCATGCTGATTTGTTCCACTCCCGATTTTGCCCAAAAAAAACAAAAAGAGAGCAAAGGGTTAAAAAGTGGGAAGGAATGAAACAAGGCTGGGGTTTGTTGGGGAAACTTCAAAGTCTGTCAAATGCAAGGGAAAGGGGATTGGAACTCAGTGTGACCTGCAGGGGAGGGTTACTGAGGCCCCCAGTGCTGAAGCTACTTTAGGTCCACTCGATATCACAAAATTCTGGGCCCGAGATGTGGACCTAGCATTGGAACAAAAAAATAATCCTTCGCTGGCCCACATCTGGGGGCAGGTTCAGTCTATCGAGGGGAAGGATGTAGAGATAACCCACCGCTTACATATCCTCACCATATTATTGTCAGGCATCTACTGCATAGAGTATCCCAAGCCACGAGCACAAGCCAGATTGCAACACAATTACTCGTTCCCCAGTCTTTTCGATGTGAAATCATGCGGTTGGCTCATGATGTCCCATGTTTGGGCCATTTAGGTAGCGACAAGACTCAGGAACGAATATTGGCTCATTTTTATTGGATGGGAGTTTTTAATGAGGTGATGAGACATGTAGCGGAGTGTCCGGAATGCCAGAAAGTAGCGCCGCTGGTCCCACTGCCTCTGATCTCCGTTCCCTTTGAATGCATTGCTATGGATATAGTGGGTCCATTGAGCCAGACTCTGGATATACGCACATTTTAGTAGTGGTGGACTATGCGACCAGATATCCAGAGGCAGTACCATTGAGATCCACTAGTGCCGCAGCAATTGCTTGAGAGCTGGTGCAGATTATAGCGAGAGTAGGGATTCCTAAATAAATTCTAACTGATCATGGAACGAACTTAATGTCACAATGTTTAAAGGAATTGTATAAATTATTGCAAATTCAGTCCATTCGGACCTCTGTTTATCATCCGCAGAAGGACAGTTTGGTGGTACGGTTTAATCAGACTTTGAAACAGATACTCAAGCAGTTTGTCAACCAAGAACAGAAACATTGGGCTAAACTCCTCCCCTATCTGATGTTTGCAGAGAGTGGTGTCTCAGAACTCAACCGGGTTCTCTCCCTTTGAGCTGCTGTATGGGAGGCAACCCCGGGGTATCCTCGATCTTGTGAAAGAAGGGTGGGAGGAGCAAACAAAAACTTCCAAAAACATAGTCAAGTATGTAATCATGTTAAGAGACCACCTGGAACTGGTCGGTCCTTTGGCTCAAGAGAATCTAAAACTAGCTCAGCATCGCCAGGAGCAGCAGTACAACAAACAAGCATGGATTCAGACTTTTCGGCCAGGTGATAAGGTACTGTTGCTACTTCCTACTTCGGAGTCTAAGTTGTATGCTAAGTGTCAAGGGCCATACGAGGTGATTCAGGGAATTGGTAATGTGAACTATGAAATTAGACAACCCGATCGCCGCAATAACACTGAAATTTATCATATTAACTTGAAAGGGAGGTCCTATTCATTGCTTGTGACAGATTAGAAGAGGATTTTGTTCCCTCTGTCAGTCTACCAGCTACAACTAACATTCCTATGGGGGAACAGTTACTTCCAGATCAGAAATACAAGCTCTACCAGTTAGTAGAAAAGTTTAATGATATTTTTCTGACTTCCCCGGTAGAACTAATGTCATTCAACATGCTATTATTACTCCAGCAGGTGTCAAGGTTCGAGAGAGACCGTACCGGATCCCAGAAAGCCGCAGGAGTCCCGTTCTGAAGGAGGTGGAGGATATGCTCGGGCTTGGAGTCATTGAACCTTCTCGGAGCGAGTAGTGCAGTCCTATCGTGATGGGGGCAAGAAGGATGGCTCCACTCGGTTCTGTGTGGATTTTCAAAAGGTTAATGCCATCTCCAAGTTCGATGCATATCCAATGCCCTGAGTGGATGAGCTCCTCGACCGACTGGGTAAGGTGCAGTTAATCTCGACCTTGGATCTGACGAAAGGATACTGGCAGATTCCACTCACTCAGAACTTGAGAATGAAAACTGCTTTCTCTACCCCAGATGGCTTGTTACATTTCCGGACCATGCCCTTTGGGTTGCATGGAGCTCCCGCCACCTTTCACAGACTGATGGACCAGGTCTTAGCTCTCCATCATCAGTATGCAGCCGGTGATTTTTAGCTCCACCTGGAAGGAGCATAAAAATCACCTCTAAGGGAGGCAGGGCTAACAGCCAAGCTGAGCAAGTGTGCATTTGGCAAGCAAGAGACCCAATATCTTGGCTATATTATGGGTAATGGCCAGGTAAAGCTGATCACCTCCAAAGTCCAGGCACTGGTGGAAACGGCGATCCCGAGAACCAAGTCACAGGTGAGATCACTGTTGGGGTCAGCCGACTATTATCGTCGTTTTATCCTCGAGTTTGCCACCATAGTCAACCACCTGAAAGGCTGCTCCAAAAATAGTTGTGGACAATGCAGTGTCAGGAGGCATTTGATAAGATTAAGTAGCGACTGTCAAGCTCCCGCTCTGATTTCACCAGATTTCAGCAAATAGTTCATCCTTCAGACTGATGCCTCCCAGATTGGTCTGGGGGCGGTCCTGTCCCAACAAGTTGATGGGGTAGAACACAGTATCATTTATTTGGCAAAAAATGGCTCCTAGGGAGATTAACTACTCCGTCATTGAGAAGGAGTGTTTAGCCATCAAATGGGCTACTCACGCTCTTCGCTATTACTTGTTGGTGCGTTCTTTCTCTCTTGTCACTGATCACGCTCCTTTAAGGTGGTTACACACGATGAAGGACAACAACACCCAGATAACTCGGTGGTACCTGGCGTTGCAACCCTTCCACTACATGGTAAGGAGCATCAAAACGCTGATTTTTTTTCAAGGGAGATCAGGAGCTGCAGCCACGGATCCAGCTCATATCACAACTCACAGCCTCACTGCCCAGAGAACAACACGGACACGCACACCGAATACACCTGACTCGCACAGCACAGTTTCGTGCACGGAGGATTGTGGTTAAGGGAGTGTTGTTTTTGTTTGGGACTGCAACCCTCCGTATTTGGATTCCCCTATACCATTGCTGGTATAGGGGAGACTGATTTATTATTTGTGTCCTTTTAAATAAATACGGACATTTTGGCATTGCAAGTACTGTCTGGACATTCTGTTTTGTACACCCTAACACTCGCACCCTATCACAGATGGCCAGAACTAGTGGCTTACTGGTTCAGGAGACTTGGCGCTGATTGTGGTTAAACTAACACAGGAAAAATAGCTTTACTGTAAAGATCTAAAGACAACTTTATTTTACTCAAATAATCTATAGACTCACTTCCCCTGGCATTGCATCTATAGATTGGCTGCTGAATTTTTAATGAAAGGCTACTTTTAAAAATGCTTGCAGTGCATTACGTCATTTTGCAGAGAGGTGTGTATTGGTGACTTCATCACATCTATTTGCAGACCTTGCTTAATAACTGCAAACATTTAAAACCACTTCCAGGAAGCAGGGTTAATAAAGGATGTTGAAGTATTCCCACAACCAAATAAACACAAGGACTGTGCTAGGATGAAGCAAGGCATAACATAAAGCAAGACCTTTTCAAGGATGACACAAGGATAAGAATGGATTCCATGCATATATGAAATCTTTCCTAGTTCTTGTATAAACCCTGCATAGTTTTTGCTTTAACCTTGTACTGTATTTATACGCTGCATGTCTTGCTTGATTGTAGCATTTTTATTGGCATGGCATTGGATGAACTGCCATAATAATGTGTACGGCAGTACATTAATAGACAGTTAATTAATTCAAGGCAATTCAAGGTTATTATCTAAGTAAAGATTACAACTATGCAAATCTCTAGTTTTAGATGAGCTGTTGAATTGAGTATTGAAGTGATTTAAGCAAGTCTTGCTTTCTCATTATTTCATACACTATTATCTAATCATTCTTCAGACGTTACGATCATTGAGCCCTTCAGAGATCTCTCAATTCATTTCAGAGCAAGGAGAATCAAAAGAAATGTACTGTGCAGAATATACTTTAATTGGAAGTGTTTAATTATAAAGCCTGAAATCATTTAAGGCATGGACGGTTCTACTGTTCAAATTGGGTGTTGGAGCATTAACTTCTTATCATCTGCCAGAAACAGATGTTTTCGTGTATTTTTTGTAACAGGTTACGGTTCTTTCAGTAGGGGTCAAAATGTTAATTTAACTGCTTCTACCAAAACCTAAGGTAGTTGCTAGTTATAACATTAAGGTTGTTTTCTCCTTATCTACAAAAATGGCAGCATTGTCTCCACAGGGTACAGAAAGAAAAGACTGGACTCATTCCAAAATACGTCTTTATTTACTGTGAGCAAATGTTCACAAATATGCAACCAATCTAAGGAGGGGGCTATTAATTGCAGACTATGGTTGTGTCATTTTCTTTCCTTTCCATGTAATAAAACGGACTTTAAAAAGTTATTGTTGTAACATGCATACTCCCTGTCTAAGTTATAGCATGTCCTTATGTCCTTACAGATCTTGAATATGTCAATGGTGTTATAATTTTTAAAGCCATCAGTTCAAGTAATTCTTCCTAATGAAAATGTTAGCAACATCCTCTAGTCGCACCTCGACTGAAAATACATAATTAGTGATATCAATATCATGAAAAAATAGCTCACCATGACCATGTTGAGTATCTACATGCAGATAAGTGTTACATACATACATACTGAAGCACAGGCTCTTCCATATATTCCCAGATACTAATAACCTGTGGTAAAGGACATTGTAATCATGTATCACAGCCTAATAAGGTATAAGTAGTGTTCCACATTTTCGGTTTTTATCTTAAAAAATATATTTTTATTTTACAAATATTAAAATAGGCATAAAATCGGTAAGAAATAGTTTTTTTGGGAAAAATCAGGAAAAAAAAATCTCAGTATACACACGTTACATGTGGAATATGATGCGTAGCAGTTCTGGTTTCTGATTAAGTTTAATGTCCCTGGCATGTATAATGAAGCAGAATATGTGCAAGTCAAAGCCAAATTTTCCCAAGTTAGCTGGTACTTTGCGAATGTTTGGACAATCGCTGTGTTGACGGAAACAGTATCTACAGAAGGTACGAACATGACATAAACACAAAACAATCCAGGTTTATACACCTTGAAACCATAAAAAGAAAAGACAATTGGCAGATCTGGACGGTGCAAGCCATTGGGAGACGTGTCAAAAATCACACTGGACATTTTCATCAAAAAGTTTACCAACTAAATCATCACCATTTTCTGTCAAATATTTACAATTAAGATTGTCAGCGTTAGGCAGTGTTTTAGCTGATGGACAGTACTGTCGCACAAAGTCACCAATACATACCTCTGCAATAACCAGTGGCTGTCCAGCAAAGCACAGCGCTCTGACAAACCCATTAACACAGTCATTCTGCGTTCTCTTTTATTAAAGCGTGTGTAAAAGCCGCATAGATGGATTGCTTGTCTCTCAGTTCACTTTCTTGGTTTAGTTTAATGTATTGCTTATTTTCTTTTTTTCTGTCAGCTTGAACATGAACAATTGGCATATGCACGTGGATTTCTATTCTAATATCCTTGTGCACAAATGCTGCCCCTGACATTTTCACAAGACTGGGCACTTTACAATAAATAACAATGTTTTAATTATTCACAGTACTTTACTACTCACACAGTAATTCAGCAACTAAAACTGTACAGCTCCAGCTCACGCTCTCCTGTTTATTTTACCCAAGTTTGGAGACTGAAGGAAACTTAACTGAAACCATAAAAAATAAAATATTATATGCAGTAACAGTCACTGTACCTTTCAGTTATAATACTGGGATTTATAGTCACAATGTCAGTTTTGTACCCAACATCCGCTGCATACTCTTCAGAGATGGGAGGTAAGTTGCATCTATGGAAGAAAAGAAGAAAATGGAGTTACCACTTGGGTCCCAAGAGATTAGGGATGATGTGACAGGGCAGAAGCCCTGTACTTGTAAATAGTGGCTTGGATATTGTTATTTAAGTTTGGCAGGGATGAGGTTAATTCCACATAAGCCCAGGGGTAACCATGGGGGTTAAATGGGCACACCCCCTCATTGAAGCCCAGCGGTAAGCATGGGGGTTAAAGGTGTGCCCCCTTACAAAAGCCCAGGGGTAACCACTGGGTTTAAATAGGCGCTCCATTACAAAAGCTAAGGGGTCACAAGAGGGGATAAACGGGCACCCCTAATAGAAGGCCCAGAACCACCCCAGCAGAAGGAAAAGGTGAGGATACCACCTCCACCAGAGCTTCGACCTCAACCCCTGTGCAGCAGTCCGGCGCCTGTGAGGCGCTTCCCTCGACCCAGGCTCCAAGACACCTGACCTTCATGTCTGAACCTGGTCGCTGGGCCTGACTTCCAGGTCGCTGTACCACCAGGCACAGTCGTTCCACTGGTCTCCTGCTCCGATCCCCCTGGTGGCCCAGACATCTCTGCACAGTGGATGGGGCTCTCACCTCTGCCTGCTGCCGCACCCGCCCGGTCACCAACCTGCGCTCCTGACGGCCAGTCCCGTGATGGAGGCATCTGAGCCGACTGCCCTCCAACCCACCCACAGGAAGTCAAAATAAAAACTGACAATTTGGGACTCATGGGGAAATGGTTGGGTTTTAAAGGAGTGGGTAATTTTCAAGAGTGGAGGAGGCCGGTGGCAGCCATGTATGCTACGCACAAGGGGGAGGTATGTGACGAGGCAGAAGCCCTGCACTTCTAAATAGTGGATTGAGTATTGTTATTTAAGCTTGGCAGGAATGGGGCTAATTCCATCCCTGCCGAATCCATGTGTGGAATGTGGCTGGGTATTGATTGAATAATTGATCATCAATCAAGTCTCAGCCACATGGTATAGAGGAAGCCAGAAACCCTTTGTCTGGGGAGAGAGTTCAGTGAAGGCTAATGCCCATCCAGCAGGAGTTTGGAGAAAACTACAAACTGTAGTGAAGGCCACTGCCCAGGCTAAAGGTACTTATTGTTTCTGAATTATGTTTTGATTAACTCTTTATTTTGGCCCCTGTGCCTGGTTTATTTGTTTCTGTGTTTTTTTTTCTGTTTGTTTGTAATAAACGTGCGCAACCGCGCTCCCACGGCAGCTTCCTGACTCCGAGCCTCATTACTGATGCTATCCTTTCACAGGTAGGTAGAAAAAACCTGCCTCCTCTTTAAAGTGATTGTAGCTAAGAAAGATAAATCTTACCTGTTATTCCTATATAGTCCTCAAATGTGCAGTTCTGATTGAAACATAATATAGTAAACATTTATTTTTATTTAAACCTGATGTCTTTGCCTCCTTCTCCTCCAAAGTAGCGGACATTCAGAAGCTACTTTCCAGACCTGATCCCCACCACCACCCTCATTCTCAACTTTCATGCCACTATCTGACTTTGACCTTTGCTCCTTACTCCTGGACTCTAAGCCAACTACTTGCGCCCTGTATCCCCTTCCTATCCAATCCATTGCCCCCACTCTTCTTCCTTTTATCTCCTCCCTCATTAACATCTCTCTGCTCTGGCTCCTTTCCCTCAGCCTTCAAAACTGCTAACGTCAACCCCATTCTTAAGAAACCTCTTGACCCTTCTTCTACCTAGAACCATCACTCTGTCGCTCTCCTCCTGTTCCTCTCTAAAACTCTTGAGCAAGCTGTCCATCACCGAGCACTCTCTGCTTGACCCACTTCCTTCCTGCACACTCGACAGAAACCGCCCTCCTCTCGGAAACTGACTCTTTCCGCTATGCTCGTGCTGCCTCCCTCTCCTCCATTCTAATTCTCCTTGACCTCTCCTCTGCCTTTAACACTGTTGAAAATGCTATTCTCTCCTCTCTCTCTGACCTGAGAATCTCAGGCACTGCTCTTGTCTGGTTTTCCTCCTGTCTCTCTAACCATTTGTAACAGGGCGAGGAGCCCTGGACATTTATTTTGTTTATTTATTTTTAGAACGGGGTCTCCCCCTCCGCCCCTGTGCAATTTATTGTTTTGTATTTGTGTATTATGATTTATTTTGTGTATTTATTGTATTTATGACGGCGTAGCTGAATGTTTTTGTTTTGTAGTGTGGATGGGAAGCCCCATCCACTATTAAAAAAAAACTCGTGCAGAAGGTGGCCATCTCCCAAATTAATTAGGTGATTAATTTGTTGCTAATCAGGAGACGGTGACCTGTATATAAACCTGCAGCTCTCTGCACTCAAGGTGGGTGTTCAGAGGAGGAACGAGAGTGAGCGAGGCGATTAGAAACGAAATTAAAAAAATTAGACAGTATAGGATCAGTGAAGGCGATTGCCCAGCCTGACCTGGGTTTTGTTGTATTGTTTGTGTTTGTGATTATTTTGTTTAAACTTTTATTTTGCTCTGTGAGCAGTGTTTTTGTGTTTAAACATTTATTTTATTTTTGTTGAAATAAATGGTGCATGCTGTGCCTTTTGAACTGCAGTACTGCCTCTGTCTCTTCCTGTATCTGGCCTGATGTCACCACAACGCCATTCCTGTCACACCGTTCCTTTCAGGTTTCCTGGTGTGGCGCTCTCTCCTCACCTCCTCTCTACAGGTGTACCACTGATCTGTCCTGGGACCCCTTATGTTCTTACTCTACATCCACTCGCTAGGCACTCTTAACTCCTCTCTTGGTTTCTTCAACCACCTGTACACTGATGATGCCCAAATCCTCCTCTCCTTTCCCTCCATTGACCTCCACATCTCCTTCTGCATCTCAAAATGCCTCTCAGCTATCTTGGACGCATTCACATCACCTTGCTCTACCTCTCTAAATATGACCTCTACTTTCCTTCTTCTTCCTCTCCCTCCTCTTACCTCTTGATGTCTCCCTTGACTCTATCACTCTCTCCATCTGCTTCTGCTAAAAATCTAGGTGTTACTCTTGATCCCTCCCTCTCCTTCTCTCAACACATCTCTTCCCTGACACGCACTTGCCGCTTCTTTCTTTGCAACATCAACCAAATTTAATGTGAATAAATGCAAAGTCTTGCACATTGAGCGCAAAAACATCAGAGGCAAGTAGAATATGAACAGTAACGAAATCAAGGAAGCCATGTACGAGAAGGACTTGGGGGTATTAGTGGATGAAACTCTTAAGACAACTAGACAGTACGGAAATGCTATAAAAAGGCAAATAGAATGTTAGGTTATATAGCCAAGACAGTGGAATTCAAATCTTGGGAAGTTCCAGGATTAAAAGGCATATCATATGAAGATTGAGCTGAATCTATATAGCCTAGAAAGAAGGACAGTCAGCGGCGACTTAATAGAGGTATTTAAAATTGTCAAGGGAGTTAAATGGGCACCCCCACACAAAAGCCCAGGGGTAACTGCTGAGAATTATTTTCCACAGGTCACATAGAACAGAACCAGGGGCAAAGGAGCGTTTTCACAGAAAGTGTGGTGAACCATTGGAACAAGCTGCCGGTCAGCGTTGTTGAAGCAGAGACTATCGGATCCTTCAAGAAAAGACTGGATGCCCTCATGAACATTACTGTATAACCCTCTCTGTGACCACAATAAGACCTTTAGCTAGCTGGCTGGAGGAAGGGCAGTCCGTCTGGCCATGGATTCCCAGAGGTTTAATTTCCCCTACTAACCTGGTCAGGGTTTTTTTTTTTGTTTTTTTTCTTTCATGAGTGCTAATGGACCACGCTGGCACCAAAGTGAGCAAGCATAGGTGGGCCGAATGGCCTTTTCTCGTTCTTGAATTTCTTATGTTCTTATGTTCTTAAATTCGTCCTTTTCTCACTACTGTAAACTATACTGTATTTAAATATTTATTTTGCATCATAACCCTGTACTGCCCTGTAACACCTGTAAGTCACCTTGGATAAAGGCATCTGTCAAATAAATACATTGTTGCCATCACATGTTTTTCTTTCAAAACTACATATTTGAGACCCATATAGCAAATAGAAATGCAAAACAGGTATGATTAAGGGAATTAATCTGGCTGCGACAATCACTATAAAAAAATAAATAAAGCAATTACAATATGTGGTCACAACCACCAAGCACTCTTAAGAGAATCAATGGTTAGATTACCTTTAAATAGAATACATTTATGAAAAGCATTAGACTCACTAATATTTAAGCTCTATTTAGTTCAGTCTGTTGCATCTCAGTGGTCAGTGAAACTGCATGTGGAAGACATAAAACGCAATTAAATCAGGGTCTTTAACGAGACTTTAGGTTTACAGATGGCATCAGCTTTAAAAGCTATACCTGTGAGTACGCATGTAAAAGACTTACCTAAAAACAAAATCAGCTGAATCAATCGCCTTCCCACATTTGCTGTTCTTTAAGATTCCCCCGTTGCCAATCACTGCACATTTCTTGAACTGGGACCGGGAGTATGGCATATCCTTAAGAAAGATGGATAAAATACACATCATTGTAAGTACAACCCTTTCACATAAACACTAACCTTTCAGCCCTCACTCTTATTCATGTTTCGCTCAGTCACAGTATATCATTGAGTGAGTTGTTGCATTAAATACTGTTGTGTGACAATTCTTCTCCAGCCATATCAACATGCTCAAGTTCCCACCAACACCTTTTCAAACCAAATAACCCTTAGACTGTAAACTTGAACAGTTATGACCCACGCCATATGCCACCATTTTTTATTATACTTGCATTCAAGAGAGGTAATTCAGTAAGGAAGTCCCATGTGTAATACATTCTGGAAATATGAAAAAATATAATCTTTTTTTTTATTAGAACAAATAAGGTCTAAAATAAGTAATAAAGCAAAAAAAGTGATGAAAAACATGTATATGCGCCCCCAGTGGCTCATCCGGTAAAAGGAAAGCAGTTTGGAATGTAGTGAAGCCATGTAAGCAGGGTTTGATTTTTTGCTCCTGCCAAGCTGCAGATTTTGTCTGGGCACCCACAGGGAGCACTGCATTGGTCTTGGTGGAGGAAATCAAATGGGGCTAGCTCTCCTGCTGCCCTGTGGTCAGGTGCCCAAATGAGTCCAGATGGAGACTTCATTAGGTGGCTTAGTATGATTTGCTTCTGTTGAAAGTCACATTTTGTTAGGAACTGTGGGTTGAACCTCAATAAAACAGTGCTTTGTTTTTCAGTCAGTGATCATTTACACCAGACCAGTTCACATCGGTTCACGTGAACCGCTCAAAAAACAAATATCAATACACACTTTCGACATTAACGACTTCTTTATTTATTTGTTTTAAGTAATAAGCTGAATGTGATGCATTCCTAAAAAATGCATTACGCTGGTGATTTGTGACGCAATAAACTAAAACACTTGTACATCAGTTTAATTCTAAATAGTAAAAAAAAACAGGAAGAAGCTTTTACATTTTTTTAAACTATTTTCATATTTTAGTAACCCCAAGTATTGCTTATTATAGTTTTACTCTTTGGGCCTCATTTACTAAAGGGCACTAAATTTGGAGTTAGCGTGCACGTAAAGTAGTGAGCCTAACGTGCGTGATAATTCTAAATTTAGTGCCCTATTTACTAACAGAGAATGCATTAAATTACGTGCACAGTATTTGGCTAAATTACATAACATACCATGCACAGTACATGTATTGTGAGTGATCATTTAATGTGCACAATAATGTCAGAGACTTACCTGTCCAGGCGTATCTTTTGGTCAGCAGCTTATTGTGAAGGTGGAGGTGGCTTACATTGACCGAAATTGAGCGATCAACAAACACAGCAGTCAGCAGAGGACAGGCAGAGGCAACGTAAAGTGAAACTGCACTGCTTACCTTTTAATTTTAACATGTATTCCTTGTTTGATGAAAAAAATACCTTTTCCTTTCTCCTTTAATGCATATAAATTAAAAGTAATGTTGTGCAATGGCATATTTTTCTTTTTGTTCTTCTTACTCGAGAAATATTGATTGATGAGACGTAGCCTCAATTCTCTTCCTTGTCGGCATTGCCACCCTGCAGAGCAGGCTCCATGGATCAGGGTGACCGTGCTATGTGAGTATAATCAATAGCACACATGCTGTAAACCTGTCCTCTGTGGGAAACTTTATATAATTCCCTGTGAACGTGTCGCAGGGCTCGTTTGTGTAAATCACAGTTTATTAAATAGGTTGCAGTTAAAGCTGAATGACATAGTTTAAAATAAATAGTTAATAGCTTACTCTAAAACAGGGGTGTCAAACATACGCCCACGGGCAATTTTGGCAGCCCGCCCATTACTTTATAAAATTGCATTGATGTACTGTATCATTTTGGAATTCTTTAAAACAACCTGCCTCTTTAATACAGGTGCACTCCACTTATAACGGATTCTGTTAGAACGGAGTTCTGTTTACAACGTATTGAGGAGGCATGTACCTGCCAAACAACATGGGTTTTAATGGGGAATTACTCTGGTTAAAATAAACTTGTTTATAACGTATACACTGTTTAATACGTACAGTTTTCCTGTTCCATAGGCATGTGTGACACGGATGTCGTATTGGTGCAGTTGCAGTGGCGGCTAGCACTGCGTACTCTGGCAGTGCAACTATTGCGGGTGTAGGTGGTCTCCTCACCTTTCCCCTCTTCTCTGTAGTTGGCGGCTCCCTTCTCTTGGGCTTCAGCCCCAGAATTTCCAGCAGCACAATTGCTGCTGCTGGATAGAACAAAGCCCCGGGTGATGTCAAGCAGCCATCCCCGGGTGGTGTTGTGCAGGCATCCCCAGGCCGTGGCGAACTAGGCTCCCCAGGTGATGGCGAGCAGGCCTTCCCAGGCGATGGCGAGCAGGTCTCCCCAGGCGATGCAGGCGTGGCATCCCTAGGCGTTGCAGGCTCGGCAGACCTAGACAATGCAGGCTTGGCAGTCCTAGGCATTGCAGGCGTGGCAGCCCTAGACGATGTAGGCTCGGCAGCCCTAGGCGATGGAGGCTTGGCAGCCCTAGGCGATGCAGGCTTAAGCAGCTGCAGCTCCTCTCCCTCTGGTGGTGGAGGTAGCTCTAGCTCCTCTGGTGGTGGAGGTGGGAGCAACAGGTAGTCTCCCTCTTGCAGTGGAGGTGGGAGCTGCAGGTAGTCTCCCTGTGGTGGTGGAGGCGGGAGCATCAAGCGGTCTCCCTCTTGTGGTGGAGGCGACAGCAGCAGGCACTCTTCCTCTGGTGGTGGAGGTGGGAGCAGCGAGCAGTCTTCCTCTGGAGGCCGAGGCAGGAGCAGCGGGTAGTATCCCCCTAACGGTGAAGGCAGGAGCAGCAGGTAGTCTCCCCCTGGCGGTGAAGGTGGAAGCAGCAGGTAGTCTCCCCCTGGCAATGAAGGCGGAAGCAGCAAGTAGTCTGGGGTACACGTGGCTCTTCCTGATGGGACTGGAGATGATGGGGCCTCTCTCAGATCTGCACCCAGGTAGCGGATTACCATGTCTGAGATGTATGGGAGGGATGCTAGGCGGTATTGCTGTTCCCAGGCTTCCCTCATTGGCACTGGAGCTTGTGCTAACTTTTTCCCCTTCTTCCTGGGATGGCCGCTCCTCCCCTTCTTGTTTTGGGCAGGTGGCTGGGATTGAGGTTTTTCCCGGAGGAACCAGTCCTCCGCCGAATCCATCTCACCCCGACCGTGAGCTTCTCTGAAGAGGGGGTTTTCGTATGGGCACCCATCCCTGAAGTTAAATTACCTGTGCTACATAACTAGGGCTTCTGATTTTCGGTTTTAATCGATAAAACCCGATAAAACACCCCCGATACAAAAAAAAATGAAATCGATGGATAGCCAATAAACACCGAAAAGCACTGGAAAAACTGTGGAAATGGTTAATCAATTCACGTTGACTTTACCCTATTCCCATTAAAAAATAAAACCTACTACAAAAATAATAATAAATACATTTCCCAATGCTGCTGGGCAATGTCCCACTTCCTGACTTGCATCTATCATTGATTCGTTCTCAATACTTTAAACCCGCCCCAACTACTGAGTGACAGCACATTCCTACATTTCTATTGGAGACTCTGCTTGCGAGATTTAAAACAAGATTACAATCAGGACGGAGGCTTGTTAGCGGAATTTCAAGCTGTATTACAGTTAAGATACAGAGGATTTAAAACAGAATTGTGGCAAAATGTACAACAATGCCTACACACAAAAACCCCAGAAGAAAGTGCCTATGACCATACAGATTTCGTTGTGGAAGACAGCAATGGAAATGGAAGGTACAATTTAAGTATGCAAGTACTGTCGAGTACTACTATACATATTTTGACAGAAAAAAAAAACGCTCAAGCATTTTGAAAAGTAATCGAAAACACTAATTTCATACAGTATATCAAAAACGAAAGCCCTGAAAAAAAAACATTTACATAAAACTCGAAAATAGCTCAAAATAAGCACCGGAAAATACAATTAATAAAACCCAAAAAACAGAAGTCTTATACATAACTCATACTTTTTGCACCACTACACACATTCATATAAACATAAAATACACACAGGGGCAGGGCACCCCACCACAGCATGTCTTTTGCATTTAATATGTTTAATACATACAGCACCGGTTTATTAGGTACAGTTTTCTCGTTCCACAGGTAGATGTTTTGCTCAAATTAGGTACATCCTGGACAGTAAATGACAGTCACGGCAACATTTGTGACATCGGGCAGGAAAAACAGTTGCTGTTTTATTTTATTCTATGTTTTTGTTTAGCACCCTTTCGTAAATGAGGCCCTTAGTATGTTACTTAAATTTACTTGCAAATGTGTTCCAAACTACACTGAAAGAAACATTTCCTCAAAATATGTTATAAATGTGTTGAGCTGGGGAGGGGCACACAGATTTTGTGTATCTGGAATTTAGTGAACCAGTCAAGTTATAAGGCTAGATCCTCCCCTGCATGACCGGAAAAGGAGGTTGGCCACCTGCTTCCTGATGATTGACGAACAGCTGAATAGCATTAGACTTCCTTAATAAGTGACACTCAATTATACTATAATTATAAGTACTAATAAGAAACATACATATACTAAAAAAACATATTTATTAAGTTTCTTTCAGTATTTCTAAATGTTAAATGTTTATTGAGTGTTTAATAGTTATGGATAATAATAAACTTGTCCTTGTTGGCAGCACAGATGCCGCAGCTTGGATAGCAACATATGTGTACATTAGCAAAGAAAAAAAAGAAATAATCAGAAATGAGTCAATCTGACATGGATTAGCTTTGATTAAATTAGAAGGAATTAGATTTCCTGCTGATTTTGAAGCTTGTCAGAATGGACTCTTTCTTACATCCTTGATTAACCTCAGCAATCACCCATTCCTTTTTTAATCTGCAATGTACTCTATAGTGGCATATAAAATAGGCGTGCATCACTAGTACACTGCTTAAATTCAGGCACATTACCAATCCAGTTAGGATTATTGCCTAATGTAATTTATATAGACTTTCATTCCATGGCACCTAAAAGCATTTGAAATTATATAGTTTTATAAAAAAATATATATTCAAAAAAGCCTGCATGTCAGGTTTGTGGTTCACAATTTGCACAAGTGGAATTCAGCATAAGAGAAGAGCACTGTGCATTGTTCAGAATGGAAACTCACCCCTCAGAGCACAAGGGGACATTCAAGTATCACATCAAGTTTACACCAATATCAGACACCCCCTTCCAGCCACCAGACCGCTTTGAGCCGCTAACAATAAGCTAACATTTTTTCCATTTCTGATGTCAAAATTTAGCATTTCCTTGTCATCAGAGCCTTGACCCCCCCTTTCCCTTCTCATCATCCGCCGTCATCATTGTAAGAAACCCCCTCCTCTATTGGTAATGTATTACTTGATTGTTAGCTAGCATGATTGCTTTGAGGGATTCTGATGTGAATATGGTCAGAACACATGAGAGAGGGGGCTGGGTGGGGGTGCTTGTGTATCACTTTGAATGCAGTTTCTGTCATATGACTGCACTCACTTTGGGAAACATTTTGAAGATTGCAGGGCTGATGTGCAGGATCCCGCTGGTGTCCACCTCATATCGGAGCTTTGTTCCAAAGGGAGTGTTTCTCTGGGTGGTAAACATGAATGCCGGGGCATTGCAACATCGAGACAGAGAAGCTCTGAGGGAAACACAAAATACAAACATGATTCTACAAGATATATGCATACCTTTTTGAGTTTACTAGTTTTTTGTGTTTATACATTACTTCATACTGAAGTTTTTAAGAAATGTTCAGTTTATGAAGAAAAAAAAAAATCAAGTGGAAATGTAACAATATCCTAGAAGAAAACACACCTAAACTTGTATTAATGAAAAGTGATCATATTACATACAAATGTCATATTATTTCTGAGAAAGTATAATAATTCATGCAATAGGGGGTTAAATAATAAAAGAAAAACTACCAGTAAAACAGTGTAGAATGCTGCAATCATTTTTTTCACTTCCAATGACACATACTGTATTGTATTAAAAGCTGGATAACATGATAATGCCATTTAAGCTACCTCTTGAACAATTTTATTTCAAAACTCTTTTTACTACATTATAAAATGATGTATAGTTAGTGTAATAACAGGGCAAGCTTGGCCCTTTTTGTTGAATGTGCACAAAACTGGTCACTGTTTTAAATGAAGCATTAGGCGCTTAATGTTACGATGAGTTAAATCACAGAATGCTATGTGGACCACATACATGTCCTGTAGCCATATCAGTTTACAGAACATATAGAGTATAGATCATAAAGGCACAATTCTAATAATTGGTGAAGGCAAGCCTTCTACTCTGACTTACTTGAAGGCATTGGCCTCTGCCTTATTCATCTGCCACTTACAGGCCTGCAGACTCTTCCATCTGTCAAACAGTTCAGAATTCTTCACCCTGATTAGCACAGAATGACAAAAACAAAGATCAGATCTGATAACACTGCCTTCATCAAGCAGTGGCATGTTAGTCTAAAAAACTAAGTCAAGGAGACACAGCTAAGAAGTAGCGTAGTTGCAATGTTAACTCTTGTGCAGGTCTTAGCCGAAGTGCTTATTTATCATTTTGAATGTCAGTGTTTTGGATGAGAGAGGAGTATTATAAATCAGAAAACTGTGAATTACTCCCGTTACATCCTTTCACAAAATACAAGATGGGATTGCTACCTGAACATCTATCTTGGTGATAATTGTTGTCTCTTTAATGGTAAGTACACATTGAACTAAAGTGAGAACAATCTTACTAATTCACATGAAATAACTTTCTGTACTTTTTCATAACATTTAATTTATTTTAACTTACCTATTTAATACCCTATAGTGTGTTTTTTTGTGATTCTATTGTTGCTTCTATATTATTTACTAGGCTTAAGCCAATGCCCTTCTTCAACCAGGCCATTTCTGATGAAATAAAAATACAAAATTTGCATTCTTATAAAAGCTGAATCTGTGAGTTGGGGAGGTTTTGAAATGACCACCAGGGGTGTGCAACTATACATTTTACAATATCTTTCTTTCTTGATGATATTAATGATCCAATATCACAGTTTAAACTTCATAGTGTTGTACATGCATTCTTTTTCAATTACAAACTTTTTTTATTTTACCTGCAGATGTTTTAGTGCTGTGTTTTGCTGTTCACTCGTTTCCCCGTTACGGAGAGACACGCCTCCTTGTTGGATTACCTTAGCGAATTATTCGTGCAATTTCATCTTAAATCCCAAAAATAAAATTGCAGCTAACAAAGACTTGAAAATTATTTAAGACACGCATTTTAAAGGCCTCTGGTCCTGACCACAGTCAAGAATAAAATGACAAGGGCAAAATAAAAGAAACCTAAAAGATAATATCTAGTCTACACGTATACTTGTCAAAGTGACAGCTATTATAATATTGTAGCACTAATATTAAAAATAAGAATACACATTTATAATGAAAGAAAAAACTAAAAATGCTGTTGTTTAATTTCTTGCTGCCAAAAGACAGTTTGTGAATGACCATGCTCCTGGTTAGGAAAGGGGCACAAGATGACAACTGAACACCCGTTTTAACCTTAATTTACTGTATACAATTACCTTTGCAGTAGGCATTTTTTGAAAGTTTAAAAATGACGTTTTAATGGTGTCTAATATACAAAAATGAAACATGTCTAAAACTGATAGTTCATTCATCACAGGTGACACTGCGGCACGTGATACCAGGGAGACTGTATCCTAGCAACTTGAGCAACTACTGGTGGAACTCTCCACCGTGCTACTACCTGACCGGAAAGAATGAAAATGCTAATGATCCAGAAAGATAGGAAATAGCACAGCAAGGTCCAGTACATCTTACAGGCATTGTTATGACTTATGTGGATGTGATACTATCTCCTTAAGTAAACATTCTTGGATTTGTTAAATAGCATAGATGTATGACACATATATAGGAATAGTATATAGGAACTATACACACCAAACTGCATGCCTCTATCTTTTACAGGGTATGCCTACTATTAACATTACTCTGGGACCTTATTGAAGCAGTGCTTACATTGAGAGGACCTTCACGTCCATGATTTCCTGCCTTAGCTCCTTGCATGTTGTGGAGTTATACTCATAGGGACCATCATAAAATTCAAAGTACCTGCAAAACAGAAAGAGATTACATAACATTGTGAATTTCAGCCTACACCATTAGTGTACTGTAGTAACAAGCATACTAAACCAATGCAAATGCATCCAGAGTCAGCATGTTTTTTCATTTAAATTGAAAGAACGCTTGACAAGTGTAGGTGGGTGCTTTAGATGCCTTGCTGGATACCAAATGAATATTCAGTACTCATATATGCAGTCCATGGTTGGAGGGTAGGAAGATAAAGCATTTGGATGGAGGGGAGTTAATCACACCAAGATATTGAGGGGGGACTCTACCACTTCAGATAAGACAGTAACATTTTCTGTAGTGAAATGTTAGGATTACTTAGTGGAATTACATGACTTTCAATAATAAGACCACTACATTTCAGCATCCACAGTTACTGTGACAGCAACATAGCACAACGATCACATACAAAGTACAGCAGCCCACATACACAACATGCATTTTAATACACAAATATGTTCTGACACAAATAATGGTAAGCTAAATACAAAGAATTCTAAATCCAATTTACGTAGGCAGAAAAATCCTTGAGCTGTGGTAGAAAAACAAATTCAGTTTAATGACCATATTGCACACATTACATTTACATTTATACAGTGGTAGCTCTGGGCAGCTGCTAGCATACTTCACTGAAATGCATATTCTCCCTGTCTTGTAAGATGCTGCTTCTTGTAACTTGAGCTCAGCAATGAAAAGGCTCATTCACTCCATGGATTATCTTCAGATTTGTATCCTTTTAGCAACCGTTTACTGTGATGTAATTCTTATGATTGGCTAGAATACATTGCATAGTTTCTTTTCTTTGGCCTGTAGAAGTTACAAAACCACCTGACTAACTGCCATATTTCAATGATCTAAATGATGGTGTATCAAATGAATGCAGTGTCAATATCCAATATCACCTCAAGGTCACGTAATTGTCAACACCACCCACTGATGTTTCTTATCACCACCACAGAAGTGTTATCATCAACTTTTTCTGACTCGAGGCCTATATATTACACTTTAAAAAATAACATACATCTATCTTTCATGGTAGACTGCGGAAAAAATGAATAGTTTCCATGGCAAACCTATGGCAACCTACCAAAAGGCAACCCCCACTTCTGTTCTATAGGCCGTTAGTTAAAGGATTAAATAGACAAAGCTAGACAAGACAAACACTATAAAAACAACAGTAGTAGTAGCTATTTTTATAGTTTCTATCATCATCACAGATTAATATGCTTCCTGTTATTTAACACTATTGATTATAAATAACTCTGCACTGCTGCACTGGTCAAACATATAACATTTCAAGAGTATCTAAGGGTGTGCTACTGCCTTCTTGCCAACACAAGCTTTTCTAACTGTAGACACCAGTAACTGACGGCCACTAAAGTTCATTTTGATTAATGACTTCCTTAGTTAAAAGATACCAAGTATAGGTCACATATCTGAGTAGTATTTTTATATAAATACATTTCGGTCATGGAACACCATACTGTGATGGTGATAATAAACACCATTGAGTGGTGTGAATAACATAACTGGACACTGATATTTGTTATTGAGACTGCAGTATAAAGTTTGTCTTTATTTATTCGAAATACAATTAGACTGCAGTTATGCCATGTTTCTATCTGTACCATGAACCCATTCAGTCTCATCTCATTCAAATATAGAAACTGGGGCTGGCGCCAGTTCCATCTGCAGTCTGCAATCCAATCCACAACGGGATTGTAGAGAAAGGTCAAAGGTGGCCTCCAAGGTTTTTGTAAATTTCTAATTTATAAATTAATTAACCTAACTCCCACATTTCACTTATTATACACTGAACAAAAATATAAACGCAACAATTTCAAAGATTTTACTGAGTTACAGTTCATATAAGGAAATCAGTCAATTGAAATAAATTCATTAGGCCCTAATCTATGGATTTCACATGACTGGGAATACAGATATGCATCTGTTGGTCACAGATACCTTAAAAAAAAGGTAGGGGCGTGGATCAGAAAACCAGTCAGTATCTGATGTGACCACCATTTGCCTCATGCAGCGCGACACATCTCCTTCGCATAGAGTTGATCAGGCTGTTGATTGTGGCCTGTGGAATGTTGTCCCACTCCTCTTCAATGGCTGTGCGAAGTTGCTGGATATTAGCGGGGACTGGAACACACTGTCGTACACGTCGATCCAGAGCATCCCAAACATGCTCAATGGGTGACATGTCTGGTGAGTATGCAGGCAATCGAAGAACTGGGACATTTTCAGCTTCCAGGAATTGTGTACAGATCCTTGCGACATGGAGCTGTGCATTATCATGCTGAAACATGAGGTGATGGCAGCAGATGAATGGCACAACAATGGGCCTCAGGATCTTGTCACGGTATCTGTGTGCATTCAAATTGCCATCGATAAAATGCAATTGTGTTTGTTGTCCGTAGCTTATGCCTGCCCATACTATAACCCCACCGCCACCATGGGGCACTCTGTTCACAACGTTGACATCAGCAAACCGCTCTCCCACACGACGCCATACACGCTGTCTGCCATCTGCCCGGTACAGTTGAAACCGGGATTCATCCGTGAAGAGCACAGTTCTCCAGCGTGCCAGTGGCCATCGAAGGTTAGCATTTGCCCGCTGAAGTCGGTTACGATGCCGAACTGCAGTCAGGTCAAGACCCTGGTGAGGACGACGAGCACCAGATGAGCTTCCCTGAGATGGTTTCTGACAGTTTATGCAGAAATTCTTCAATTGTGCAAACCCACAGTTTCATCAGCTGTCCGAGTGGCTGGTCTCAGACGATCCCGCAGGTGAAGAAACCGGATGTGGAGGTCCTGGACTGGCGTGGTTACACGTAGTCTGCGGTTGTGAGGCCGGTTTGACCTACTGCCAAATTCTCTAAAACGACATTGGAGGCGGCTTATGGTAGAGAAATGAACATTCAATTCTCTGGCAACAGCTCTGGTGGACATTTCTGCAGTCAGCATGCCAATTGCACACTCCCTCAGAACTTGAGACATCTGTGGCATTGTGTTGTGTGACAAAACTGCACATTTTTAGTGGCCTTTTATTGTCGCCAGCACAAGGTGCACCTGTGTAATTATCCTGCTGTTTAATCAGCTTCTTGATATGCCACACCTGTCAGGTGGATGGATTATCTTGGCAAAGGAGAAATGCTCACTAACAGGGATGTAAACAAATTTGTGCACAAAATTTGAGAGAAATACGTTTTTTGTGCGTATGGAAAATTTCTGGGATCTTTTATTTCAGCTCATGAAACATGGGACCAACACTTTACATGTTGCGTTTATATTTTTGTTCAGTGTATAATTAATTCACACCCGGCCTACATGTGACAAGTGAAGCTCAATTCCCAACCTTAGAGGCCGACAATGTCGTCTCGCCCTCCGAGAGGAAGGTTCCCGCTGGTCAGAGGAGACCCCCGGCCAAAAAACTTTAACTACCTTTTGTTTTCCATTCTCCTGCTTAAATCTATTAATTTGCACCTGTACCAGTCTCCCCCTTCAGAGAACAAAGCTTGCTCTCAACTTTCGAGCTAGTCATTGACTCAACTGATCGAAAGTGGCTCTTACAGCTGGGGCTGGGGGAGACCCATGGCCCTCTTTATGTATTTATTTATTTATTTATTCTCTTTTCCAGCGCTTTTGTTTTCCCTGCATAGATCATGAGATGCTCCATGCGCCCTCAGAGCATCAGCCGAGTCTGACCTCCCTCAATTAGATGTCTCAGTAAGCTAGGGAGAGCTTGGTTCGTCCTCTATCCTTCCTTAGTTTCCCCGTGAGGGAAGTCCTCGCTTCCCGGCCTTGGAGGTCAATTGGTTCAGCCTCACCTCAGTGAGGGCGGGTCTCTGAGCAGTCAAGGGGAAACCCCTATTCTGTTGCTAAAGTCACAAGCACTTAGTCTTTATTCTAGTAGTCCCTTTATGCAGGCCTGGCTCCTGCCTCATGAAATCTGGTTAATATCTTCTGAACATTGCATTGAAGTATTTTTGTGTGCCCTCTCAAGCAAGTTTTTTTTTTTTGTCTGGCTCAGCAAAAGACCAAACTAATAATGGTTGGAAGCATCATTAATTTGCAAACAAGTGTACGTGATAACACGTTCACATGGCAAAAATATCAAAACACACTATGTTTAATAAGTTTAATAAGAAAGTTGCAACTGTGTACACAGGCAGAGTTGTTGCCTTCCATAAAAACAGCAATATTAATGGCACCTATCAACCTATTTTTATTTGACTACACAGCTAAAGTCAAAAGATCCTTACTAAACCAACTTTGAACTGTAAGAAATGGCAAGACACCAAACATCTTTATAAAATAGCATAAGCAGACAAATAAAAACACAATAATGCACATAAAAACTTTGCAACGCTGAACTCTGGACATTTTCACAACTAGGCAGGATGGTCATAAAATGTCAATTATATGTATTGTCTATCAGTATTTTGATGTCTCATTATTTGGCACTTTGTCTGTGAGCCATGAAAATGGTTTATTACAACATTTTTGATGTACATACCCCCTGCACACATAACAAAAAGGTTACTGTGAGGAAGATTTTTTCTTTTTTCTTTGTATAAAGCTATACTGGAGATATCTAAGTACTAATTTTCCCTAAATTACGACCTGTATTTGGTGTTGCACACGGTGTATGGATCAGCACACAAAGACAGCTTCTGAGAGCTTTAGCAGCTGTTATGAAAAGAGACAGGGCAGTGGGATCTTTCTCTTGTAGATATTCCAAAGCTGAAAGGATGCCATTGTGGAGGCCCAAGTATTTCTTTGACCTGCACATCATAGCAAAGCTATTAAACATAATCACTCTACAATTAACTTGCCTACACTATGAGCCACAATGACCAGTCCACTAGTTAAGGTGGAAAATAACATAAACTTCTCCCTTAAACAGAGGATAAACCACAGACAGCACACTTTGTTTTAAATGATTTATAATGTGATATTAACAATTCAGTGTAATGTGTAAAGCTAAGGAGTTCATTGAATTTTTCGTATTGTAACTGAATGTGTAATTGTGTGCTGCTGCTGTCTTCTGGGGTCCCCATTTTGAATGAGATGTAGATCTCAATGTGTTGTCCTCCTGCGTAATAAAATATTTGAATTGAACAAACCAAGTGAGTGAAGGTGATATAAAGGATAGACTTATATGTCAAGGCAGGCACTTAATGTTCTATTTTTTTATATGCAGAATATTAAGGTACAGTCCAGTTTTAGACAATTTTAAGTACCCTTTAATTACTTACACACTTGTATAATTTACATAATAGTATACACATTATTAATGCATATGTTACAAAACAATGTCAATTCACTAATTCTAAAAAAAAAAAAAAAAAAAAGAAATCCATTATAAATTTCAAACTTCTAAGCTTTCTAAACTAAGATTTGTTGCTGCTTGTGTCAGTTTACTGATATGCACTTTGGAAATATCTATCAGTATTCCTGAATTTAACAATAATAAGTTTTGTTTGAATGTTTAAATTTAGCAAAAGTAGAGAATTGTTTTAAGGGTTGATTTTATCAACCTGTGCCTTGTTGGGATAAGCCACAGCAGGATTATAGTGCAGCATTTTACAGAAGTGTCAAATCTCCTTGGGTTGTATCAATCTGAGGGGATTCCCAAGTGATGTAAAATAAAATCCAGGGGTGGTATATCCCAGTGGGGTATACATTGAGCAAATCAACTCCTTCAACCAACTTCAATTTGACTTAAAAAGATTGTAATAATTATTGGGCTGGAACAAGTGGCAACTATAAGCTAAGGGATGGTAACACTTTATTTTTAACCATCTGCTATAAATCACAATCACACATCTATTAATGGGTTACACGCAATTATTAATAAGACATTATCACAGTGCAACGTCATTGACCTAAGGCATTTAAAAAAAAAGTATGGGCTAGTTTCACAAAGCACTTCTAGTTAACAGTCTGCTCTTCTATAGTATAAAGAAAGGAAAATGGTTATCATTCAATCATTTAGAGTAGCTGAACTGATTTGTAAACTGTTATGTCTGAAATATTGTTTTGTAATACAAGCAGAAACTGCTAATATTTGTCAAATGCCTATGATAATATGTGTATAGATAGCTTATTAATGGATGCTAAAGTGTAACAGAAAGAATTGTATTTACAAATCCACTGATTTATCTCCCTTCCTCTCTCTCTGCCTGGCCCTCTTTCTCTTCTACATTGCCATTCAGTTTGAAAATGTACCTGCTGTCCCCATCACTGGCAGGCTTCAGTGCTCCATCATCCGTGAAATTAAAGGTCCCGGTCCAATTTTCTGTTTCGTCTCCACTCTGCCAGCTAAACTGTAGCCCACTAATGAGAAAATGAGTCAGTTGGTATCTCATTAATTTACCTTTAATGCCCTTTAAGAACTACACACATACAGTGCGACTCAGTGTCTTTCAAATTTGCTATTTTTTCTTGTTTTCTTTGTTGAATCTTAAAAAGATTATTTGGTACAATGTTAAAGACATTGTGTAACCCAAACTAAATGTAAAAAAATGCACTGTAACCCCTTTGGCATTTGTAACTTGAATTACTATGAAACTTAAAAAACATTTATTATTTATTTTTGTAAATTTATAATAATGCAACAATATCTTGTACTGTTTTTTTTAAATAGCAATGGGTGTGGAAATTCCATGGAGGGTTTTAGTGTTGTTTTCCATTTTATTACCATATTATTATTATTATTATTATTATTATTATTATTATTATTATTATTATTATTATTATTATTGTGGAATGATAACTGTTATATACCATTTTCATAATAATAATAATTACTTCCTCCTTACTAATGCAGTCAGGAAATTAAAGAAAAGGAGGCTAAAAAGTTGTAAACATTAATGCTTGAAAAACAAGCACCTGGGGAGTGAAACTGGGAAAAAATGGAAAACTTCAAGAAAAAAAATAAATAAATAAAATGAGACAACCGTGGCCAATAGTACAATAAATCCACATATCACATATCAGACATATTTATAAGTATGTTTGCAATATATCTCTATAAATGTAACCTGTACAATTTAAACTGTTTTTAACCATGTGCTGCATAGTAGATAGAGTTAGAGAGATGTTCAAAAAGACAGAGTGAGGGAACGAATGCAATAAAGTGATTAAGAAATTAAAGCTGCTCCAAAGTGCCCCATTACATCTCATCAACAACTACAGTAAATGAAGCAGCCAAACAATGGAGCTGCCTGGGGGAAAAGAAGCATGGTTTTAGACATCTGATTGCATCCCATATACCTCTAACACAAGCATTTTAATTACTTTGCTATGTATTACTACTACCTTTTATATCTGTGGGCTTGTAAAATGTGTATCTTCTTTAACCCCTGAATACTGTTCAATGAAAAGAACCTACCAACCTAGCTTTTAAGTAAGCATTGTATAGGTAAACGAAAAACAACAAATCCCTTAAAACACAGTGTGATTTTGGAATAAGGGCATTAGAATTGTTGTTTTACTGACACAAAACCTATTTTTTCTGTGTAATGCTCACTGCTACCTACAAATAGCAAACCGTCCATTTTATTGTAATGCATGTGTCTGTAGTACTGGTACTGTTAAATATTTATAGGTAACAAATCTCCAATCTCACTTAATTTCCTCTAACCTACTGTGAATGAATGGATTTGTGCTGTCTATCAACTGTTAAAATAAAGCAAGAAGGGTCATTTTAGTCTTTTTGAGATTTAGTTTTTAGCACCCGTCATATGACTAAATTAAATGTGCATTTTAGTGCCACGTCTGAAAATGTAACATTAGAGCTATCAGCAGACTGAAACAGCAGAGATCACCAAATCCACTGTATGTACATGTGAAAATGTAAAAATATAAAAGTGTGACATGTAGACATGCAGATGGACAGACATGTTCCTTCTTATAGCCCCAAATTCTGGTATTATCAATATGCTAAATAAATATGCTAATGAACGGCCAAATGCAGCCAGCTGGATAAGCGGTTCTCTACATACAATACACAGAAAACTATACAGATGGACCTCTTTATATTCCTACATTCTGATACTCTGTATAACTTGTATGTAAAAGGCTAACGTGCACTACAGTGGGTAGGGATTATACATACACAGCTGTGGACAAAACATTTTTTTTAAGTTCTATTACAAGAAAAAAGTAGTATGCATTTACACACATGGTCATATATACAGCTATGGCCAAAAGCTTTGCATCACCTAGAATTTTATGATTGAGTCATAATTAAAAAAAAATAACTATATGAACAAAATTTAGATCTTTTATTTAACATCATGTGATCAAAAAGTCTACAAAGGTACATCGCAAAAGTCTACCAGAAGCCAAAACAGTAGCACAGTATTTCATGTCAGATTTGGAAATGTCACATTTTGACATTTTTTTCAGTTTTTAGTTAAGTATATTGAAAACTACAAAGTGTATGTAATTCAATATGTTAACGTAACAGTATTCAGCAGGTTTCATTCGACTTTATGAAGCAAAATTAGTTAATTCTATAGGGTATGCAAAACTTTTGGCCATTCATACATATACATACAGATATACACATATGCATGCATAAATAAACACAAACATATACATGTACAATATATACAGAATGGAAAATAAATAAATAAATAAATAAAAGCATTATAGCTCCTGAGCTGAACCATGTAAGAAAAAAGGGGGCCCATACTTCATTCATTCATTGTGTTCATCCTGTATCCTTGCTGTGCTTCTCTCCATCGATGCATGATCAAACATTATATTTAACCACTGTGTTAGTTCTGTTTGTCCAGTTTAGTAAATTACTTTTTAGCAATTGTAAGGGATAGTAATGCAAATATTTATTTTGAAAGGAAGGTCAAAGCTTGAAAGGTATACTAGTAAAACATAGTTTAGGTGAGGCAGGGATGTCGCAGCCAAGGCCAAAAGAAACCACTAGAGGTCTTGCCCTGTCTACAAGGGAGTCAGAAAGAAACTACATTGCCCAGAAGGCCACAGGGTTTGGCTTGTTGGCCAAGTTAATTGATTTATTGTTGGCAGGTGGACTTAAATCAAGTAATTACGAGCCCTTTAAAAAGGGACAGGTTCAACCTGTCTTGGGGAGGTGTATGGAAGGAGGGTGCAGTGCAGTGCAGTGCAGTGCACGGGCAGTGCAGGGCACGGCACGGGCAATGCAGTGCGGGCTTTTGTTTTGTTTGTTTGTTTTGTTATATACAATAAAAAATAAATAAAGAACACCAAGAGTGTTGTTGAACTGCAATTCAAATCTCCTACCTGTGTTTTACTACAAGACCTACTACACCTCGGGGTCACGTCATCACAGTATGTATATATGTACAGTAGAACCTGTCACATGTGATTTAATTGGTTCCAGGGTCCCTCGGATATGTACAAATGCTGTTTCTCACAGGGAGTTGTCTTTACACTGCAGTTGCTTTATTAACGGCGGGGCACTATAAAGACAGAAACAACAACAACAAAATGTGCACACAAACACAAGCTGGTTTGGGAGGTTGGTGAAAAAAATCTTATTTCAGATTTGTAATGGTAATAATAATATGAATCCCTTGCTTTCTTGTTTTCTTTTATTGAACATGGTTAAACTGGGGAGTTTGTTTTATGGGAAGTGACAGCAGGTAAAAAGTGAAACTTGGTCCATTCTGCCCTGCTAAGAGCTCAGTTTACCTCATTTAGATGTGTGTGTGTGTGTGTGTGTGTGTGTGTGTATGTATGTGTATATATATATATATATATATATATATACACACACACACAATGCCTATAGAAAGTCTACACCCCCTTGAACTTTTTTCACATTTTTTCCACTTATCTACACACCATACTCCACACTGTTAAGGGGAAAAAAGTTTTTATTGAGAAAAAAATTATATATTAAAGATCATAATTGGATAAGTCTCCACCCCCGAGTTAATACTTGGTGGAAGCACCTTTGGCAGCAATTACAGCTGTCAGTCTTTTTGGAATAGGTCTCTACCAACTTTGCACACATAGATTTGGCAATATTTGACCATTCTTCTTTACAAAACTGTTCAAGCTCTGTCAAGTTCCTTGGGGAGCGCTGATGGACAGCAATCTTCAAGTCATGCCACAAATTTTTGATTGGATTTAGGTCGGGGTTCTGACTGGGCCACTCAAGGACATTAACCTTAGCCACTCCAGTGTAGCTTTGGCTGTGTGCTTTGGGTCGTTGTCATGCTGAAAGGTGAACTTCCCTCCCAGTTTCAGCTTTCTTGCAGAGGGCAGCAGGTTTTCCTCAAGGACTTCTCTGTGCTTTGCTCCATTCATTTTCCCTTCTATCCTTGCCCCAGTGCCCCAGTCCCTGCCGATGAGAAACATCCCCATAACATGATGCTGCCACCACCATGCTTCACAGTAGGGATGGTGTTCTTTGGGTGATGCGCTGTGTTGGGTTTGTGCCAAACATAACGCTTTGCATTTAGGCCAAAAAGTTCCATTTTAGTTTCGTCAGACCACAAAACTTTTTGCCACATGGCTACAGAATCTCCTGAGTGTTTTTTTGCAGACTTCAAACAGGATTCAAGGTGGGCTTTCTTGAGTAATGGCTTCCTTCTTGCCACCCTACCTTACAGGCCAGATTTGTGGAGTGCTTGGGATATTGTTGTCACATGCACACTTTGACCAGTCTTGGCCATAAAAGCCTGTAGCTCTTGCAAAGTTGCCATTGACCTCTTGGTAGCCTCTCTGATAAGTCTCCTTCTTGCTCGGTCATCCAGTTTGGAGGGACGGCCTGATCTAGGCAGGGTCTTGGTGGTGCCATACACCTTCCACTTCTTAATAATCGTCTTGACCGTGCTCCAAGGGATATTCAAGGCCTTTGATATTTTTTTTTTATACCCATCCCCTGATCTGTGCCTTTCAACAACTTTGTCCCAGAGTTCTTTTGAAAGTGCCTTGGTGCTCATGGTTGAGTCTTTGCTTTGAAATAATTTCCATTACACGAGAGCAGATGTTAAAACTTCATGCTGATTTGAACTCGGCTCTCGCCAAGATAAGCACCAACTAAGACTAATGTGATCCATATGTGTCTCCATCCATTTGCACTTCCTTCCATATGATGATATAGATATCCTTCTGTCTGGTGTTGATGGCTGAAGTATAATGCTGGCTCCAACCTTATATAACGAACATTTCTCCAGGTCCCAGGGGGGTTCGTTAGACTGAAGTTTGACTGTGTGTATTTCTGAGTATATATATATATAGTTTGTTGGATTTTTATAATTTAAAATCAGGATCATGGTGCTAAGATTATTAGTTTTTATGTAGTTTAAAGAGGTAACTATTTTTTTCAAAGAAGGTTAGCTGTGTAAGTTCCAGAAATAAGACCAGTAAGCTTTTATATTTATATGCTGACAACCGAAATAAAAAATAAATAAATAAAAACACCTAGGTTTTATGAGCTAATTTTTGGGATATAAGTGCATCTGCGATGGTCTGAGCAGATAAATACCCTCTTACTTCTTTTACTCAAATAAGTCAAGGTCATTGAAATCACAGTTGCAGCTAACCTTTCCCTTGAGGAGATTAGATTTACTGAGGTACTAAAATTAAACAGACTCATGAATAATGCATGTAGGAGACAGGTTAAAGTGCTATTTCTCTTAAAGCCTTTCGAATGCATGTTTCAAGAGCAACCAGGCCTTTTAGGTAATTTCTGATGCAGCACAGATGCCTTCTGCAGTTGTAGGCTCAATCCCAGGTGCATGAGATTAGGGTCCTCAAGGAGTATTCAGGGGTAAAATGGTTACCTGTCTAGGTGGATAAATTCTTCTTTGCTTTCAATAAATTGCCATGGGGACCAAAACCAGGCACTTTGTCCCATGATTCATGGCCAAGAGGACACAAGCTTCCCCAGTGTAACCCCTTTGACACACTTGAGGCAGACCTTTAATCTAGACCTTTAAAATTCCTCTGTAGATTATATGTTGACTGTACTGGCAGGCACATCTTCAGGGCGTTACATTGTGCTGTTACGTAGGAATACAGATTTAAAAAATATTATTTGGTTTGTTAACACTTTTTCTTATAAAACCATGCTGTCTCTAACTAAGTAACAGACATATACAGTGCCTTGCGAAAGTATTCGGCCCCCTTGAACTTTGCGACCTTTTGCCACATTTCAGGCTTCAAACATAAAGATATGAAACTGTAATTTTTTGTGAAGAATCAACAACAAGTGGGACACAATCATGAAGTGGAACGAAATTTATTGGATATTTCAAACTTTTTAACAAATAAAAACTGAAAAATTGGGCGTGCAAAATTATTCAGCCCCTTTACTTTCAGTGCAGCAAACTCTCTCCAGAAGTTCAGTGAGGATCTCTGAATGATCCAATGTGGACCTAAATGACTTATGATGATAAATAGAATCCACCTGTGTGTAATCAAGTCTCCGTATAAATGCACCTGCACTGTGATAGTCTCAGAGGTCCGTTTAAAGCGCAGAGAGCATCATGAAGAACAAGGAACACACCAGGCAGGTCCGAGATACTGTTGTGAGAAGTTTAAAGCCGGATTTGGATACAAAAGATTTCCCAAGCTTTAAACATCCCAAGGAGCACTGTGCAAGCGATAATATTGAAATGGAAGGAGTATCAGACCACTGCAAATCTACCAAGACCTGGCCGTCCCTCTAAACTTTCAGCTCATACAAGGAGAAGACTGATCAGAGATGCAGCCAAGAGGCCCATGATCACTCTGGATGAACTGCAGAGATCTACAGCTGAGGTGGGAGACTCTGTCCATAGGACAACAATCAGTCGTATACTGCACAAATCTGGCCTTTATGGAAGAGTGGCAAGAAGAAAGCCATTTCTTAAAGATATCCATAAAAAGTGTTGTTTACAGTTTGCCACAAGCCACCTGGGAGACACACCAAACATGTGGAAGAAGGTGCTCTGGTCAGATGAAACCAAAATCGAACTTTTTGGCAACAATGCAAAACGTTATGTTTGGCGTAAAAGCAACACAGCTCATCACCCTGAACACACCATCCCCACTGTCAAACATGGTGGTGGCAGCATCATGGTTTGGGCCTGCTTTTCTTCAGCAGGGACAGGGAAGATGGTTAAAATTGATGGGAAGATGGATGGAGCCAAATACAGGACCATTCTGGAAGAAAACCTGATGGAGTCTGCAAAAGACCTGAGACTGGGACGGAGATTTGTCTTCCAACAAGACAATGATCCAAAACATAAAGCAAAATCTACAATGGAATGGTTCACAAATAAACATATCCAGGTGTTAGAATGGCCAAGTCAAAGTCCAGACCTGAATCCAATCGAGAATCTGTGGAAAGAACTGAAAACTGCTGTTCACAAATGCTCTCCATCCAACCTCACTGAGCTCGAGCTGTTTTGCAAGGAGGAATGGGCAAAAATTTCAGTCTCTCGATGTGCAAAACTGATAGAGACATACCCCAAGCGACTTACAGCTGTAATCGCAGCAAAAGGTGGCGCTACAAAGTATTAACTTAAGGGGGCTGAATAATTTTGCACGCCCAATTTTTCAGTTTTTTATTTGTTAAAAAAGTTTGAAATATCCAATAAATTTCGTTCCACTTCATGATTGTGTCCCACTTGTTGTTGATTCTTCACAAAAAATTACAGTTTCATATCTTTATGTTTGAAGCCTGAAATGTGGCAAAAGGTCGCAAAGTTCAAGGGGGCCGAATACTTTCGCAAGGCACTGTAAGTCACATTTTGAAGCTAACTTTGAAGCAAGACACATTTTCTCAGACGAATACAATGTAAAGGTAAAAAATGTTCTGAGTTAATACTGTTTTAAATCATTATATAATCTGTCATTGCCTTGAACTTTCTTTAGAGTAGAGGCCAAGCTGTTTTTAAAAATGCTTATTTGTCATTTCTTACTAATGTTGTAAAAAAAATATTTTATTTTGTATTTTTAAATAGCATGAACAGTTATTTTTAATTTGTATAAATTGCTGGCTGCACATATACATCTGGCATAGATTTAACTGACCTCAACATCATCACATGATCCATTATATAGATTACACTATGTAATGGAAAGTGGGACATAGCTATTTCCCTCATTCTACAGTATACCTGTTATATGTCACACCCCTGTTACCTATTCCCCATTTTATTATAAAAAGTAAAACCTTCCTTAACTCTTTTTTTTTTTAAAGGAGCCTGACAATTTACACAGGTGTGAAAAACGATTACTGTTTCACTAGACAGAATATACAAGTAGGTCAACAGAATTTAGGGTTGAATATGAAATAATAACTAAAGAGAAAATCCATGGGGTCTGTTCACAGTGAGGTTCCATCCTCTACCAGCTGCAGATCGCAAGGAAAACATAGCTTCATCGAGCCAATGTGAAAAATTTAAATGCAGTGGGATCCAACACTGAACGGATAAAAGGTGTGATAATGGAAATAGAGAACAAATATGTTCAAGGCAGAAGCTTGCAGAGGTTTTTCTTCAACCAGATATAGTAGCATCTAGTGGTACTGTTCTGGCTTCTGAAGATGTGGGCTCTGAATTAAGGCTTGTTTCAAACACTGCCAATGTGAAGATATGTAACTATTCTTCCAAATCCCAAAAGCTTGCTGGCCGCACGGCCTTTCAGACAAAATGTGCCCACTACAAAATACAACAGTGGAATTGCTGGTCCCTAGCCTCTCACACACCACCCTTTCAGGTATGAAGATGGCTTTCTCCTTGTCTATATGAGGCACACTGTGGGTGCCACCATGAAACAAACTAAAAAGGGGTATATTTTAAAAGCATTTACTCCAGTCTTTAATTATTTAAAAGGGCAAGAAAATCAAAAAATTGTTCAAAACTAGGACACATATGTTTCAAGGTCTCTTCAGCACACTTTGTTTCAGGTTTCTTAAGCAAAGCTGTTTACACTAAATCTTCACAAGCACAATTTTTTTCCAGAAAGGATAAAACAGGCCTGACGTTACCAAACCAGAAATATGTACAGTAGTATTGGGACACAAGGCAACCACAACCACAGAACTGTATGGAAATCATGTAGCTCCTACAGTGTTAAAATTAGTCCCTGACTGAAACAGCTACTGATCAGGAGAGCTGATGTCAGTGATTGTTTGGGATAATTTGATCAACTTGAGCACCCTATAATACCCTGCTCAAACAAATAAAACAAGCAATTTAGCATACCGCCTTTTCTGAACGGTACAGTCCAATACAGATTTCCAAATAATATGAAATCATTAGTAAAAACAACAACAACAAAAAACAAAAACAACAACAACAACAAAACCTTCAACACATTGAACACCACAGGGCCTTGATGGCACATTAAACTCATAGTTTGGTTGTATTTACCTTCTTAAGGGTAACAAGCCAGGATATTTGAGTCAAGGTAACTGAACCACCAGTGCAAGTGCAAATATCCCTGTGGTTCTCAACATGGTCTGTGATATTATAAATCCCTGCTACAGTACAAAGACTTAAGACATGCGAATGAAAAAGTGGCATGCTGTACAACGAATAAACATCAGTAACATAAATACAAAATATGTAGAAACAATTGTCCTCTTTAGTAGCTCAGTATCTATACACTGATGCTGTGGCCTCAGTCTAGGGAAAAGCTTGCCAGCCAGGTCAGTCATCAGTACTGCTGATGGTAAACGTGATTACCCACACATACCTTATATATGCTGTATTAAAGCCACTTGATGTTATGTGGGTTTCTTTCTTTACAATTTTGCCATACTACAGCAGACATCAGCTACTTATGGAATTAGAGATGTTAATTATGCCTAATGAATACATCCTGTCAGGGGTGCCCAGAAATTAATTTAAAATTGAAACAGAAAGGTCACCATGACAGTCAAGTCTGTAACCCTGGTACATGCACAAATCTGATTTATGTGTTACACGGATATATTAAACAGTACTGCAGTATAATGAATTACTTGTGCGCCATGCATGTACTAGTCATATCAACAATAAATATACCCAGTGCTAATGTACATTATTTATGTACATCCATGATACTCAATGCAAATTGTTATGGTAATCTGTAAATTGAAAATGCGTTTTTCAGCGTGAGGGTTGTATTAACATATTTTGGTCAACGATGTATTTAAATCTATAATAATATTAAGTAAAATAATGCTGTTCTTGTTAATTATCTTAAGTCATTTTGGCAAGCACTTTGCAACTGTTAGTAACTAACCAGAAACTAACTTTTGAGAGAAGATACATGGAGTACTGTAACCACCTACCTCTTAATGTAGTTCTTCCCGTAGATAATCTGTTGCAACAAGGTTACTAGACCAAACGCACAAATAAAAAAAAAACAGAGAGATTTGTTGCCCAGCACATCTCTGCTCGAAGTGTCCGAGTACCCCATTCTTTAGCCTAAGGTTCAGACTTAAAACCAGAAAGTGTCCTTATTGTATTGAAAATTCGAACGCATTGGATTTAGTCACGGGAACACATGTTTAGCCAAGGTCATCGTCTTAAATGAGCATCTGTAAACTAGCATTGCTGTTTTTTCATCATAATGTTTGTGTTCCAAAGCAAGTAAAGAGTGAAGCTGTGAAAATACTGCCAACCCCTTCTTCAGGACGTCTCCTTGGACCTAAAGGGATTCGGCACGCGAAGGTGGTGAAAATCTCTATCATCTCACCCAACACAGACTGTAAAAACTGGCAAATGAGGAGCCTCAGTTACTGCAATACACTTGCAGCGATCTCTCTCTCTCTCTCTCTCTCTCTCTCTCTCTCTCTCTCTCTCTCTCTCTCTCTCTCAATTTAGTTCAATGATCCATAGTAGGCATTTGCTACTAGACGTGACTGGGATTTGCTATTACATGTATGCATTATCATGTGGGTGCATCACATAAACGCCTTCCTAGAACAGTACATTGTATGGCTAGTCATTTACATTTCACTGTCATTATATTTAATATCAGGGTTTTAAACAGTTAGGAGCGAGCTAGCTTTTTAGGTTCACAAATGTCCTGTCAAGGTTTGGTCTATATTGTTCATTTGGTCTGTTCCTCTTGCCAACTGTATAAACAAGGTCACAGTTGCATCTCTTCAAGGACAGCTGTTGGCACCTCCTGCATACTGATTTATTGCAGACTCAAGATATGCATGGCAGCGTGAAATCATTGACCAATTTAGACACCACTGATCTCTAATTTTTTATTATTATTATTATTATTATTATTATTATTATTATTATTATTATTATTATTATTATTATTATTATTATTCTGTGATCCTATATACGTTTTCAAAGTATTAGAAAATGTTAATTTTGTGTTCACTTAATTTTTAATCATAATTTAAAGACTTTGTATATTTTCAAGTTATCATCATCACAGCAATAATAATAATAATAAGAAGAAGAAGAAGAAGAAGAAGAAGAATACATTTTTATTATGTGTACTGTGTGTTTTTTCATCAGTCCCCTAAACTAATTACAATCAGAAAACCCTTGTCATTTTAGTCTTTTTTTCTGACCTGCATAAAAAAGATCTTCAGAATAATCGAGACTACAGATACAACATCACAGCGCTGAGATTTGATTACACAAGCAGATAATCTTAAAGGGATCACCATGGTTTTTTGCTCTTGTAGTCAATAATTGTTGTATTATCTTCTTAAGGTTAATATTAGGGTAGACTAAGCACTATACATGATTCATTACATCTCCAATCCATTTGAACAATAGAAAATAGTGTTATACTGTATTTCAGAGTATTGCTTTTTTGTATTTGTAATTAGAATGGGGTGTGAACTAAAATATAATATCTTCATACTGTAACAAAGATGGAATCTGAATATTTTGAAACATGGAGCACAATGGATTGGTGCAAAGTAGTATAGATGTAAGGTGGAGGATATGTGAAGTATGTATCATTAATGGTTTCTTAGTTATAGCTGGAGGTTATATGGCCACAAAATTATTAATTTAATTGCACAATAAACATTATGATAAATACATAAGATAAATCAAGATGAGGTCCATGCATATAAATATCGACTGTTTCCTGTTTAAAAACTGAAAAAAAATCATCATTTCATCATGTGCTCCAATATTAAATTAATTAAATTTAACTGATTTTGACCATTGTTGTTTGATCATGTGTCTGTGTTTCCTGATTTCAGAGAAATCACATGATTCTGACCTTTCATTCTATTTCACCAGGATTATATACTATCACAAAGCAGTTGGCATAACTGGGTAGAAAGGTAGAGTAAAGGAATATCCACTAGAAACTGTCCTCCGGGCATCACATGATTCTAGGGCATTTGCCAAGCACTCCCACCTTTCACTTCCTGAGCTTGGCACCTCTCCGACACCAGCCTACCCTGACCCTAACCCTAACCCCAACCCTAACCTTAAGCAACCCCAGCCCTAAAACCTAACCCTAACCCAATATCTAACCCTAAACCTAACCCTTAAGAATTATCTGATGCCCTGAAGACAGTTTCTAGTGGATATTCCTTTGTGCTGCAGGCAGAAAGGGACAGCAAGATGGCAATCATACCATCTCTTCCCTGTAGTTTCCTTTTGCTAGCTGCCAGCTTTTTGTGCTCTACAGTGCACACTTTATTCATGAACTAGTGAAGTTGTTTTTTCAACTACATATCTTATTTAATGCACAGGAATTCATCTTCAGATTGGCAGAATTAAGGTAAATTTCACTGGTAAAAAAATAAGTCAATATATGATAGATTACATTTGGAAAATGTACCTTTTTAAGATTTTAAAAGCACCAGCTAAATTGGACTTATGACAGCCCAAAATCATCAGCAAATACCTCCAACTGACCTCTCTCAAAATGCAATACAGTATGTCAGCCTGTGTAACAAAGTCAACACAGCAGGTATGGTAATATCAAATTCTTTCTCATTTGTAAAGTAAAAAATACAGTATGTTGGTGTTAAGAGAACACAAAAGACATAACAAGCAATGTTTCTGCCAAAAGGAGAGTGAACACTGCAGAAATAGGCCTTTCAGAAATATCACTGACAAGGACATTGACCCCTGGAGAGATTTGATGTGCAGAGAAGGAGGCACGTGATCTGCCTTCAGCAAGGCAGCAGCAGAAGTGCTCTTTATGCAGTGTACTTTTTGGATCACATAATTCTATTTAATCTACACACCCTGCTGGATTTACCAACACAAATTTTATATTGTACCCCCACAATGTAAACCATGGTATTTCCTTTTCTAACTTCATATGGCATCACTAGGGCATTTCAGGGTGGCATTAAAAGACAAGCAAGCACATCCTCAAGGTCAAGGAATGTCTTTATAGCTGCAGCCTGCAGACATCAGACAAGAATCAGTGATATAGGAAACAATAATTGTCTTTCATGCAAGATAACTGTATGAGTGTTGATGTGAACTGTTCCTAACCCCAGACCCCCCACTGAAGGTTGAGAAGTTGACGCCCAACCCCCAAGCCCCCCAGGAAAATATTACCGGTGACGTCTGATTCTCACAGAAATGCATACATGAACTCAAGGCCCCTGATGCAAAGGAGAAAACTGGGTTTGTGTGCATGTATCTTTTGTATAGACCGACACTGACAATGTGATGTTGACTGAAAAGTATATGTGACACAATTTGTTAAGGTTCAAGAGTATTCCAGGAAGTTCTCCAGGCTGTGAATAAGGCAGCAGGAGTGCATGTTACAGTACTTGTTTAAAATACAGAAAACCGACTGCCTGGAAAAGGTTCAGTGTCAAACTTGGAGTACTGAGCGAGGTCTTATAAGGGTCAGTGCGCTGGCCTTTCTTTTCTACATCTGAAAAATGACATGAATGGGGGGCAGTCTCCTGTTAAATCTACAGATGACACAAATTTGTGGGGAGTAGAGGTGGAAACAGAAATATACAAAGGGATTTAAATTTGCTAAGGAATTGAGTACACATATGACATATTCAATTTCACGTCAACAACATCTGAGTAACAGAGGACTTCTCTAACAGTATAATGACAATGTGGAAGAGTTTTACAAAGGCTAACAATATATGATTCATGGAACAGTAGAGTACAAGTCAAGGTATGCTTGGAGATGGAGGGAATCATTTAGCAGCTGTTACAAAAATCAATAGAATTGTGTTTTTTTGTTTGTTTGTTTTTGTTTTTGTAAAGAAAAAGTGAGCTTTTGTCCAAATCAAGTAACGGTCTGTGTGTTCAGCAATGGAATTGCAGGAATTAATTGAATGCAACTACAGTTACTGCTAGTGACCACAGGGGTAATTTATACAGTTTCATGACATTCCATCTGAATTTACAACATATGTTGCTTCTTTACAAAGAATTACAGGATTAACTAACTGGTAGAATTCTATTTTATGTGATTTTGAAATACCTGAGATTTTCCAAAATGTTTTGTTCAGTATTTAGAGTAAAAGCAGTTTTTTTTTCACTACTGTGAATAAGGTTACTTGTAAAGTGTAAACAAAGTACAGTAGAAAAGAAAAGTACTGCATTGCATGTAGCATAGTGGGATCATGGTAAAACACAGGTAAGCAAGATCAATCACACATATAGTAAAACATTGTTAAAATCAAGTATTAAAAAATATAGTGTGTAACCAATATAAACTACATGCAGCAGTATGCAAACCACGGTAGCCATCTTACATGGGGGAGGGGGAGATTAAGTACAATACAACAGACAGGACCGCATACAGACCAGCTCTTTTGTTGTAAAAATGTAGTGTAAGTGCTGATGGAGTTGCTGCATTTAAAAAATGGCAAGAAAAAGAAAGAAGAAAAAGACCAATCCCTGTTTAGTACAAATACCAGTAACAGTATTAACGGTCACCGATATAATGGAAATAATTGCATGACGGTGAAAGAGGATTTTATAGCATTTCTTAACCAGCCCCACAGGGGATCCAAACCACTGAAGCTTGACCCTTTGAGACCCCTAATCTAGTTTCTATTTTATTATAGTGTTGCCAGTAAACTTCACCATCTAAACTATCCTGTATTGAAAATGGTACAGCGGCACCCTCTGATGGCGTTCGTATTAGTGGATTTGAACAATAGGTGCATATTTTACTACTGGTAGTCTGCAGTTGCTTTTTTTTGCATCATCAATGCTGATGCTCATGTAAAAATTCTGTTAAAGTACAAAAGATTCCTTCATTTTCTCTGTTGGTTCGCCATGTAACATAGATTTGGAGGTTGAATAGTAAATACCAAGCAGTCATATAAATAATGCCAGCTGTAGCTTGAAACCTAAGTTTGACCTCGGTAGATTGTCAGCTCTGGTTATGGTCTTGTTTGCAAGCATATTAAAATATATTGTTATATAGTGTAAACAATATCCATATGCAGCTTATTCCTATACTATAAAATTCTCTGATTGCCGATTTCAAGTTACTTGTAAAATTGTAGAGTTAACTTGAAATCTCCAACTGTTTAAAAACTAAAAATAAGCTAATAAAAGCTTATTAAGCTAATGAATAGTCCAATTAAGGGTTCAATTAAGTAATTGATAACTCAGTTGGAATGAAAACCAGCAGATGCAGTGGGTTCCCAGGACCAGGATTGGGAAACCCTGCTTTAGGGTACAAGGGGCATATGCGTCCTCAAAAATCAAAAACTGCAACGTGAACGAAGCAGGGTTTAAAATATACTGAAAGGATGGATCTGCTAATCCAAATTGTCAGTTTGAGTGGCTCTCAAATGTATTTTAAGAAGAAATCGTTTGAACAGCAACTCAATTCCTTGTGTACCTTAATGGGTCAGTTGTGTGTACACAATGTATATTTTGGTACAATAAATGGATAGAAAATGTCTTGTTAGTTTTAGAGCATACATACCATTTTAGTGTTTTGATGCCCTTGTTTTCTTACCTATCTGAGCGGATCTTTCTTTTTTTTATTGTTATCTCTATTGCTTTGTTTCTAGGCCTGTAATGTTTTGCCATGTCATTGGTTCCCGGTTATAAAAAAAAAAAGTGATGTTACATAATGAGGTTGACGTTACCTGTTTTGTAGTATAGCTGTGGTACTCACTTGCTGTTCTTTTGCGTCTAATACAAACCAGGACTGTGTTCGTCCCACACCTAGTACAATTCAATGAATGTTCAATTCAATAGTTAGGGGCATGGTTGAAATAAAGAAATGAAAAGGAATAGATTGAAGGAGCCACAAATGAATACCACTGTTGTATAGTATAGAATAGGGGTCCCTGGTGGGCCGCGGGAGCAATAACATTCTATGTATTTTTTTTCTATTAATAGCGAAAAGCCGGCGCCAGAGGCACCTGTAACTACAAAAATAAAGTGTAGCAAGACGTCTTGGCACTCTGGCAATCACAGCATAACTTCACAAATCAGAGCTAACAGATTGCTTACCTGTAGGCGGGATGTAGAGCGAGAGCTCTGACAATACGTCAGTATTAAGGTCATGTGATCGCTATGCTGGCAGATGTTAAAAGTGTGTTCAGTCTTAATAAAATTACAATACGTCAAATCCGTTACCACAGAACACGTTTTGCAAAGTATAAAGAACAAAAAAAGGCAGCTACAGGAGTTTGAATGCATTTGTACCGTGGGCTCAGTTTTGAGGTGGTGGAATGACTTATTTCTTTTGTAGAAACGTTTTCATACTAACTTTTATATTTGATATCATTCATTTAAAAATTCAATTGATCGTTTTTGTGAATACTTAGCTACTAACATGTAAAATATTGAGTACTGTGATATGTTTCAATAGTAACTAAATCATGTTATTAATCAAACTGATGAATCTAACATATCGCTAACTGATTTATTAAAATGTTTGGATAGTGATATTTTACTGATTACTGGCTCGTTCACAGTCGTCTTAAAATAACTAGTAGAATATGTGTTGTTGGAAAATAATAATAATTTAAAAAAAACATTTTTTGACTGATTCAGATTTCGCTGCAGATGTTTTTTTTTTTTTTTTAAATGAAAAATCAATTGAATGATTTTACAAGTTGTATTTAGTTGTACAGAGTAGTGGCGAAAAAAAAATTGTTTAATTGTTTACATGTTTAATGTTTTGTAATAACACTTTGTAGTTATTTGTTTTTAAAGTTATTGTAATATTTTAATTGACATTTCTTATTTTTCAAATTATAAATTTTATTTTTAGATATATAAAAGAAAATCAAACATAACAAAATAGTGATATTAAAAATTATAAAATGCGTAATAAAGCATGCCATACATATAAATAACTTAATCTGACTCAGACTGACGTATTAAATTGCTGAGGAAAAAAGAAAAACAGTACAAATTAAGTTCGTAGCAGTTTGACAGTATTTCAGATTTTGTCAACAAATATATAAAGAAAGCAGGATTAAAATACAGATTTTAATATTCAAATCTGGTTAATATATTTACTGTAGAACGAGGTCCATCCGTATATTTTAGCAAATAAGTTAAATTGGCTTAATACCTACACCCGTTGCTTGCAAAAATATACAGTTAACAGAGGGAACGTGTTTCTATGCAGCACCGGAAGCAGACGGTATTGATATAGCGGAACTCCTGGCTATGTTCCGGTCTCTATCGTGTCAGCCTTTGGAGGAAGATGGTGAGTTTGAAAAAGCAGCGTACTGTTGGATCTTAAAACATCTACATGTTAACATGGTTTATGGCACCAAATATGTTCCACAATGCTAGAATAAAACATAGGATTGTGATATTCCATGTTATTGCAGAGGATGGTTTGGTGTTTTAATATTTTTTAAAAGGTTTGAAGTGTACATGGGTTTGCTGTGTCCCCCAACTGGTTGTGAACGAGCACCGAATAATAAAGCCATTGAAGAGACCGTAGATTTAGTAGCGATTTTTTTTTCTTTCAATTTTGCTTTTCGATTCAGAGTAGTTAAAATATAAGTTGCCCCTTGTATTGAATTCAACCTATTTTAGTAATTGAATAACTCGGTCGATTAGGCCTCTTTCGGTAAATGCATGCTCTGCCATTTCTTAAGCGAGAGTTCATTTTCATACGCTAACTTACTTAGAGAAAATGAATCTGTCTGATGCATGGTGCAACTGTTTTTAAGTCTTTTCAATGGGGAAAAACGTGTATAATACACATTCTCTTCAGTCGTACCAAGGGGTGTTAGTATTTGCTGCGGTATGTAATGCAATGTTATATAAACCAGGGATAGTTTAAAGTCTTGTGTAGAAATTGATGTAGTGGCATGTGTGTGTATAGACAGTGCAGTGGTCCTGGCCTTCCTTAGTGCCAACAGAGTATAAGGAGGCCAGTGAAGTCCGTGCTTAATGTCGTCATTTATAAAAGTCTTATCAGTGATGTTTAAAAATAAATGTCTGAACATATGAAATCAAGTGATTCCAAAATTGATGCTGAGATAAGACGTTCCACATCCATTGCAGAAGGTTATTAAGACACTGCATGCAAAACTCAATATTTACATTGTTTTCATTCATCATACAGACGAAGGGAACATCGTCATTCGGTAAGCGTCGCAACAAGACGCACGCACTGTGTCGCCGGTGTGGCTCCAAGGCTTACCATCTCCAAAAATCAACCTGTGGAAAATGTGGTTACCCCGCCAAGCGCAAGAGAAAGTGTAAGTATTTACTTAAGCATGTATGTGCCTAAACAGCATGAACATATTGCATGATGGCTTGTCTTGTACAAAAACGTTGGTCAAACCTGCTTGTGATTTAGACCTGGGTGCTTGTCATGCGTTTGTATTTTGCATCTGCACAGTCAGGTCTGAATGTTTTTGGTTTGCCCATCAAATTGATAGTTTCGAAAATATGTATAGGAATTATAAGCCAGTGACAAATTATATTAATGTATTTGTTGCTATAGAACCTGGGATTTTGGACTGGTACTACTATGTACTAAATGGAATATAACATGTAATTTGTAGATTTTCTTATGCAGGTACAACGCATCAAAACATGCCAACATGTGTGCATTGCAGTGATGTTGTTCTGGGGGGAGGCCAGGTGTAAAAACCAACATATGAAGCGATGAGATATGCTCTTTAATTACTCGGATTTTGTACAAGACTCCAGTCGGCTTACTCGGTGTATGCAAAGTTTTGTTGATTAGGAATAGCTGTTTTTTTGTTTCTTTACTACAAGCAAACATCCAAATGTGTTTTTTACACTGGCTTATAAGATGCTAGGTTGCCCAGATGGTCAAACTGACCGTTAAAGTAGTTTTTCCCCGCTGCGTGTCTTGTGGTTTAAAGATTCCTAAACAAATTAATTTTTTTTCTGTTGACAGACAACTGGAGTGCCAAGGCCAAGAGACGTAACACCACTGGAACTGGACGTATGAGGCACCTGAAAGTTGTGTACCGCAGATTCAGGTGAGAATTTCAGTCATTCTGGTATTCTAGCAGTTAAGGAAGTGTGACCTGCAAGGGTGTCCTGGGTGTTTTATTATTGTAAGACGGTACATTGAATAACTTTTAATAGATGATGCATACATTCTAAACATTAGTTTTGAAAACTTTGGTAAAAAACTTTGAAAACTTTGAAAAATTTTTCTGCCTAACAGTAAAGTCTTATTTTGATTTTTCGTCTGCCTAAAGTGTGTGAGCATGGGGCAAAGTTATTTACTGCTTTCAGTAGTTCTTTGCCAAGCTCAAAAATAAAGGACCTCAACCTATGCAAAGACTATTCTCTTAAACTGTAAGATTATATGTTTGATGCTGTCAGACGGATTACCCCTTCAAAATAGTTACATGCAAGTCCCCATGTGTGCTTTATGAACATCCAATTAAACTGAATTTTGTAATTTGGTTACCAAAAGCAATGTCTCATGAATCTTGTCCCTGTCCTGTTGGGATAGGATCTTGCTTTTTACTTGTCTGTGATAATTGAAAGCAGATATTGCATCAGTACTGGGAACTAAACTAGCACTCTAGAAGAATGTTGGTTTGGCCATTCAGCTTATCGGTGATGTCTCAAAATAAATGTCTGAACAAATGATATCACAGTGATTTCAATATTTTTACTGAGATAAGCTGTAAATGCCATGAGCACATGTTTGGTGGATCGCTTTTATAGATTATTGTTCTAATAGCTAATTTATTTTGCAGGAATGGATTCCGTGAAGGAACAACCCCCAAGCCCAAGAGAGCTGCTGTTGCAGCTTCAAGCTCCTCTTAAAGACTTCAGTTAAATAAATGTTCTGAAAAAACAAAAAAAAAAACATTGCTTGTATTCTCTTTATTGCCACAAGCATCACCATTAAGAGACCACAGGGACAAATGAAGATAATTATGTGATTCAGAGCAACTAGCTTATTAAAAGGTGCCAACTTCTGGGGTTTAGCCGTAGCAGCTACGGTTTTTGACCCTTTGCTACGGGCAAAGGTGCTAATATTACATTTTTTTTTCAGTTGTATCACAATACAGGTTAAATATGTTTCTTGCTTTTTTTTCCTTCTCCCTTACTATGCGGGGTGGAAGGGGGGGGGAAGGGCTGTCTATGTGCTCCAGTGACATTACTGAGCATGTGATTTTAGTTTAGTCAATGTGTCGAATCAGAAGAGGTGGGTTGAAGATCACAAAATACAGTACTTGCAGCCTCTGCCTGTCTCTCAGATTCACGGCATTGGTTCGAACTGCACAAATTATTGCATGTCTCTGAACAATGGCGACAACTTCCAAAAAAGACACGGCCAAACACTAAAATTCACTAAAATATTGAATAAACAATGTAAATGACCATGAAACATGAAAGAAATGCAAAGGCAGCCCAAGATAATAGGTTGATCGACTTGTTTTTTTTACACCAGACAGCGAAACCGATGTTCTGAAAGCAGAGACCCTTTTCACCAATTTTATTTTGGAGCACAACTTAACTATTTCTGTTGCAGATCATGTAGGTCCACTGATGAAAGCGGTCTTTACTGTCAGCAAAATAGCATCTAGATATGGGTGTGCAAGAACAAAAACTACTGCTATCATTGAAACCTTAGCTTCTATTTCATCTACCGATCTGGCCTCAGTCATGAAAACATGTTTTCGCACTTGCAACCGACTGCAGCAATGATACGGAGACACAGTTGTACCCTGTTGTAAGGTATTTCATTACAGAGACAGGCAGATTCATGACCAAACATCTTCCTTTACCGTCTTGCAGTGACATCGGCAACAGGAGAAAACATCTTCAAGACTGTAAACACTTGCAGTCATTTAACATACCATAGAAAAATTGCATAGCGTTTGGAGCAGACAATGCTTCTGTTATGATGGGTGCACATAAAGGGATAGCTGCCGAAAATGTTGCTAACAAGAGTCGAGCTACTTATTGACATACTATCACTTAGACGAAAGTGATAAAAGCCAGAAACAGCTCAAACGATGCCAAGACCTTTGTGGTACTGAGACGTGAACACCAGGTTTGTGCATTAACATGTTTGATTTTTTTTTGGGGGTTGCAAATAAATCCTGTATACTATATAATTGACAGATCATGTCGTATAATAAATTGTATGGTTTTATACCGTACTTAGTTTAAGCTAGAAACCATTCATATTAATAGAATGTGATCAATCTTTAAATCATTGTTTTTAAAAACGGTATTTAGTTGTTTCATTCTTATACCAGCAACAGCAATTGTAATTTGTATTCAAGGTGGCTGAGTTTAGGTTCATGCATTGATCGATTGCTGCAGCAATGACCTGCACTCGTGGAGTTCTGCAATGTAAACAAAGATAGCAATCCGATATTTAAAACGACTCCCCCCCTACCCCAGGTAGCTGCACTTCAGAACGTCGTAATCAGGAAGCTAATGACGTTTCTTTGAAAATGGCTGCCGTGTATGTCTTGGATGATTTGAGATCGGGCAGTGATGTTTTTGTTCGTCTTTTCTCAGCGATTTTAATACACGCCGCACTATACTCAAATTTAAGACGCAGACCATTTTTAAGAAGAAAATACTGGTTTAAAAAGTGCGTCTTAAATTCAAAGTAATTCGGTATTATCTTTTAGACTTTCAGTGCGGCATAAGCCCAAACCAAATGTTTAAACATGAGAAGCTTTTTTTCTTTCTTTTGTATCGTCAGGGAATCTAATTGGGCCTACTGTCCAAGATACTACTTGTTTTTATTTATTTATTTATTTATTTTGTACTGGAAATAATGTAATGATTTGTAGCTAGTTTTGTGTTTCAGGAGACTGTACTCGTTAAGATGGAAATAATAGGGACATTACTTCCTTTACTGTATAATTCTAAGGACAGCTGTTGTCAACACTCCTAAATTAATCTATTTGCTTTAAAGCCTCGTCTCGGATTTAATAGTCACAGACCACAGTATTGGCACCCTAAGATTATTATATTATAATACAAGGTAGCAGATTAAGGACACGCATTTAGTAAACTTTAACCACTTTTTAATTAAGCAAATAGCAAAATACGCAAATAGTAATTTAACAAATTATCAAAAAAAAAAAAACACATTTCATTTAAAGTATTCATTTATGCCAAATTGAGACACGGCATCCAGATTGCATTGGGAAACGACACAAGTTTTTCCGGACGAAAACTGATCAATTAGCTAAACAGCAAGACGTTCTTAAAAAAAAGTCGCTGTCTCAGAGAAGGAGTTGAATGTATCCTACCTGGTTACAATGCATTTTGCAAAAAACAAAAAACTGCACAACTGACTCTTGTCGGTATATTTGCAATGCGTGATGTTGAATTGAAAATTAAAACATATTCATTGTGTTGCAACACAATTTAAAATTGATATTGTAACATGGAGGTAAAGGAAGCAATCCGGGCAAGTATTCTGGTCTCAAATGCACGGTTTACAAGAACGAACTGTTCAATAAAAAAAAAAGAAATAAATAATAACGAACACAGGATAAATCAAATGGTTTAATAAACAGCCAGGTAACACACAAACACACCTAACAGTCTCTTCGTGTCTGTCTCGATAATGCAAAAAAACAAAACAAACAAAACAGGTTCTCTCCCACAGTTCCAAAACTGACTTTTCACCCATCTTACATTTCTGCCAGGCTTACATTTCGCTCTGTCGCTCCCCCAATCCCAGGCAAGCATTCCCCTCCAACCCCCCATTATCTCAATGCACCCACATAGTCCGTCAAACCCACGGGACTCTCCTGCAAATGCATATCTGTGCTCGGCTGCAGTTCTGTTGTCCACGCGAAGCGGACCCTTAACTCAAAAACCTGAGCTGGCTGTCGTGTGAGACAGTGTTCACAGAAGTGGCCCCCCACGCCAAATACCATTTGTTACTAATAATTAATTTGATAAAAGCAAATATTTTAGCAAGCTGTAAAACTATCAAAACCTGAATGCTCGTGTAGAGTAGTTACAAATAAATGAAACGTGGCTTTTTGATTGGTTAAGAAGTATTTCAGTTAAAATACCGAATAGTGAGTAATTTGGGGTCGTGGGTTCATTATTCCTGTGTTCTGGGAAACACTGCTTTAGTTTATTTCCTTCAGCTCAGACAGAGTGGACACACAATGCTTGGCTACAGCTTTTTTCAGATCAGTCCAAAGCATTTCTATTTGATTGAGATCTGGTGATTGTGAAGGCCATTCCAGAAATCTTATCTTTGTTTTCTTCAATAATCCCAGAGTTGACTTAGCCATATACTTTCCTTCACAGTAACATGTTATGCAGAAGTAAATTAAAATGTCTAAAGGATTGATTAACTACCATAATTAATACTTTGGTACCCTTCAGATATACTTGTGCCTTGGGAACTTTTATGTATAAAAACTGTCCTGTATATTAATGTCCCATAATTAGTCAGTTTACCCAAGATATACAGAATGACATGTAACCTTATTATAATCAATTAACAGACTGCATCATAATACATATTTCCATATACATGCAAATCTTTAATTTTAATAGGTTAAAATAAATTAAAACATATATATATATATATATATATATATATATATATATATATATATATATATATATATATATATATATATATATAATCAATGTGTTTAAGTTGCATTTTTTAATCAAATGATATACAGTGTGCCTTTTTAACCAACATCAGCTGCACTACAGTACAGCACAGATAAAGTCATGATTGGTCACTTGGGGGTTTGTCATGGTTCATCTGACATGGCTTCAAGTGTTTCCCAGTGATCTGAAAACCTGAACTTCAGTTCCCATCATATACTGTACAATATTCCTCATTTGCCGCTGAAAGTACAAAGCAGGAAGGACTAAACGTCTCTTACGACTGCAAAAGTTTCAACACTTTTTCTTCTTAAGGGTTACAAAATGTTGTTATATATATATATATATATATATATATATATATATATATATATATATATATATATATATATATACAGTACTGTGCAAAAGTTTTAGGCAGGTGTGAAAAAATGCTGTAAAGTAAGAATGCTTTCAAAATAGACATGTTAATAGATTATATTTATCAATTAACTAAATGCAAAGTGAGTGAACAGAAGAAAAATCTAAATCAAATCCATATTTGGTGTGACCACCCTTTGCCTTCAAAACAGCATCAAGCATCTACCTCTTCTAGGTACACTTGCACACAGTTTTTGAAGAAACTTCGGCAGGTAGGTTGGCCCAAACATCTTGGAGAACTAACCACAGTTCTTCTGTGGATTTAGGCAGCCTCAGTTGCTTCTCTGTCTTCATGTAATCCCAGACAGACTCGATGATGTTGAGATCAGGGCTCTGTGGGGGCCATACCATCACTTCAGGACTCCTTGTTCTTCTTTACGCTGAAGATAGTTCTTAATGACTTTAAGCTGTATGTTTGGGGTCGTTGTCATGCTGCAGAATAAATTTGGGGCCAATCAGATGCCTCCCTGATGGTATTGCATGATGGATAAGTATCTTCCTGTACTTCTCAGCATTGAGGAGACCATTAATTCTGACCAAATCCCCAACTCCATTTGCAGAAATGCAGCCCCAAACTTGCAAGGAACCTCCACCATGCTTCACTGTTGCCTGCAGACTCTCATTCATGTACGCTCTCCAGCCCTTGCTGAACAAACTGCCTTCTGCTACAACCAAATATTTCAAATTTTGACTCATCAGTCCAGAGCACCTGCTGCCATTTTTCTGCACCCCAGTTCCTGTGTTTTCATGCATAGTTGAGTCGCTTGGCCTTGTTTCCACGTCAGAGGTATGGCTTTTGGCGCAAGTCTTCCATGAAGCCCACTTCTGACCAGACTTCTCCGGACAGTAGATGGGTGTACCAGGGTCCCACTGTTTCCTGCCAGTTCTAAGCTGATGGCACTGCTGGACATCTTCCGATTGCGAAGGGAAGTAAGCATGATGTGTCTTTCATCTGCTGCAGTAAGTTTCCTTGGCCGACCACTGCGTCTACGGTCCTCAACATTGCCCGTTTCTTTGTGCTTCTTCAAAAGAGCTTGGACAGCACATCTGGAAACCCCTGTCTGCCTTGAAATTTCTGCCTGGGAGAGACCTTGCTGATGCAGTATAACTACCTTGTGTCTTGTTGCTGTGCTCAGTCTTGCCATGGTGTATGACTTTTGACAGTAAACTGTCTTCAGCAACCTCACCTTGTTAGCTGAGTTTGGCTGTTCCTCACCCAGTTTTATTCCTCCTGCACAGCTGTTTCTGTTTCAGTTAATGATTGTGTTTCAACCTACATATTGAATTGATGATCATTAGCACCTGTCTGGTATAATTGTTTAATCATACACCTGACTATATGCCTACAAAATCCCTGACTTTGTGCAAGTGTACCTAGAAGAATTGATGCTGTTTTGAAGGCAAAGGGTTGTCACACCAAATATGGATTTGATTTAGATTTTTCTTCTGTTCACTCACTTTGCATTTAGTTAATTGATAAATATAATCTATTAACATGTCTATTTTTGAAAGCATTCTTACTTTACAGCATTTTTTCACACCTGCCTAAAACTTTTGCACAGTACTGTATATATATATATATATATATATAATGCAATACCAGTGTATTACAGAAAAGCACAACACTGATCACATCTTGTTGCAGATTTGATCGATGTAGATCAATTATATTCATGTAAATAATATAAATCAATAATCAAGTTTGTGGCATTGCTGGGTCACTGGTCCGGGTCGGGCTGACCGTGGACTGTGTGGTAGTGCAGCTCACTGGCCTCTGCAGGGTCGCCCCGGGGGGCCCCTCTGCATGCATCTGGCAGTGGCACACTGAGATGCGGGTTCACAACCCTCACAAGGCCTCCCCCGGGGTGTTGGCTATTTCCTCCGGGATAGCCAGAGCAAGGGTCGGGCCTCACCGGGAACTTGAGGAGCCCCTTCCGGAGGTGCAGCTGGCTACCGGTTTGCCAGAGAAAGTCCAGCCCCAGGATGCAGGGCTCTTGTACTGTTGTTACCCACATCTCGTGGCATACGGTGAGGCCTCCGATCTGAATCCTCATGGGCCATTTTCCCATCATTCGCACCAGCTCCCTGGTCACAATTCACAGTTGGACAGTAGTGGGCTCGAGATGGGCATGCTGTATCTCGGCGGCTTGCTGGTAGATGTTTGGCCGCAGCAACACACTTGAACCGGTGTCCACCAGGGCTGTGAAAGGACACCTTCAACTAATGGGAATGGGCCAAAAGTCCCCTACAGTCGTCCACCCCACAACATCCACCCGAGCAGTGGTGGTGTGTTGGCTTAGGCTGTGGCTTCCTCCAGCTCTTCCTTCACTTTACATGGCTTTCGAGCCATCCCACATCTGATCACCAGTGTAATAACAATGAAGAGGAAAGAAAGAAGCATAGAAGCAGCTTCTAAAGCAGAAACTCTTTTATTTTGCATAAAAGGGTAAAATAGCAATTCAGAAAACACTCCACACTCAACCACTTTTAGCACGCAGTCTGCTCTTTTATAATCCCAAACACTGCCATAATGTAATTACCAGGAGTCCCGGCCAATCAGAAGGCTGCCAGCACAACCCCCCCACTCTCCTATTAACTCATGCCAGGTGTGTCCAGTGATCACTGGGGTGCCTTTCCCACGCATGGCAGGGTTAGTGCTGATGCAGAGTTGCGTGTATAGTCAGAGTGGGGAATAGGACTACAAACAGGGAAACATGTTCGCTTGCGCATGAATAGCACACCTGCGGGGCTGTGCAACCCAGTCCCGTACATAGCTCTGCAGAATGCAAACACTATAACACAGTCCCACCTTAAGACCCTTTGTTTACAATACCATCAGCTATGATACAGTAATTGCGGGGTTAAACAATTCTTATACCTATATAAACATAAAACGTTGTGCCCAGCACAACAAAGATTACAACGTTTTATTTAACAAGCAATTTGCCATATTAAAATAAAAGTCAATAAGCTGTTTGTCACTGTGGGTACTGTTTCAATACGGTATCATTCAGGTAACGATAGGGCGCCCCAAAAGTAGACCACCCTTTGGAATTTTCTCAGCTCTGAGTAGATCACAGTGAAATGGGGAAGAAGTTTAAAAATAATAATAATAAAAAATAATAGGAAGTTACTATGAACCATTGGGTCAGTTGGAGGGAACGACACTGATGTTTATTTGTTCTCACATGTCTTCCGGCTGCCTCCAGCTCCGGTTTCCTGTTTATATAATGTCACTTCCGTCTGCCCGCTGTAGCTGCAGGTAGTGCTCCTGCGGGAAGATGGCGATGGATAAACAGAAGCTTGAAGGCAGGGTAAAGATTGGACATTACATACTCGGGGACACCCTTGGGGTCGGCACTTTCGGAAAAGTTAAAGGTAAATTAGGTACAATGTTGGCGTTGCATTGCTGTGGTAACAGTACTGCACTGCAGAGGTTCCTTTGCTGTGTGCACAAACATTACGTTGTTGGCACAATGCTTATAAAAACAAAATTATCTGCGGATGTTTACACGTTTACTACTTGATTTGTTTTCGTATATTATGGCAAGACGTTTGGACTTGAATGGTTGTAGTCTAATTTGGTTTTGCAGTTGCTGCTCTAGGCTACAGACTTAAACTCCGTTACTGTCTGTATTGCATAAACCAGGCAGAATTGTGCAAAATCATTCATGTCTTGACTCAAGTTATGTTGTTCAGACGTGTGCGTTGCAACGATTACATTTATTTTAGAAGCTAGGGGAAATATGAAACCAGTTATCAAAAATGATTGTTAATAGTACTTTCTGTTACTGTAAAGATTTACTAAATTGCAAGCATGATTTGAAACCTGGAAAACTTTTTAATCAATATGTATTGCCAGCCTTTAGGTGTTAGCAGCAGTTCAAAATGTTAAGGCATTTGTAAGGTGTACTTGGGCTGATTGTGCAAGTGACTGTACAGTGTAGTGCTGCTATGCATTTGTCGTGGGATGTGACAACAGGAAGTTTTGTGACTAAACAACAATGTTGAAGAATAATTATTATACGCAAAAAGGTACAACCCCTGTGACTTTTGTTGTGTTTGGTGAACTTCTCAGTTCTGATAAATACCGAGTTTAGTAAAGATGAGATTTTTCCAGATATTGGATAAAAGGTGTGGTACCGTATAGTTTCGACCGCCATACTAAAAAGAAACATTCTTTTGTGGCCATTTTAATTGCAGTACATGTACAAGTTACGGTGGGCGCTTCCATAACTATTGTGGGATGATAACATTTTCTGTGTATTTTTTCTGATACTTTGTCATCATGATTTAGAATAACTACATTTTGAAATATCACTTTATCATTATGCTCCATTGCCTTCTATGGCAAATGGCCAAAATGTGTGTATTAGTTTGAATGTTATTTAAACTTACTCATGTGAATTACTACTTCAGAATATATCCAAACCAATATTAGTATAGCCTAGCTTTTCATAAATGTTTAAGAATAGTGATTTATTGACTTTGGATTAGTTTCCTCTTGTATATCATTCTGCAACTGGTCGGATGTGGACAGGCAATTTATTAAATAGTGCTTGGTCATTTTACATGCTCCAGTTGTCTACTGCCAGTGCCTAGCAGTTGCTGCCTGTCAGCTGAAATATTTGATTGCTTTCCTCTGAATCATTAAATTCTTTCGTAGGCTACCCAGGGTGTTGTAGCTACTGCTGCATCCCATTTGGTTTCAACTTCTAACTGTTCTTGCCATTGAGCACAACTTACCAGTGGGCAATCTAAAGCCAGGGCTAACAATAGTTATGTCTGTGCTGTACACTAGATTTTATATATATATATATATATATATATATATATATATAGAGAGAGAGAGAGAGAGAGAGAGAGAGAGCATAGGCATAGGCCATATCCAGCCCACCAACTAGATAGAATAATGGTAATACTAAAAGAAATGTGCCAATATTAGAATTTAGCATAGCTATGACAATAATTTCCTTCATAAAGACATTGAATTAAAAAAAATAAAACCATGCCACTAGCCACTACTCTGTAGACTGTAAGAACCAGTTTCTTCCTAAAGTTATGGTACAATAAATGTAACTGGAAGGTCATTTATGTTGCGCAGAAATTCAAACCAATTCAAAAATTATTTAGTTATTGTAGTGGGCACGGTAGGGTCTTAGATGGAGGGCACTGTGTCTGAGGGGGCAACACATTGGGTGGGGGTGGTATGCATTTAACATTTACACATTTTCAGCTATACTGTTCAAGTGCATTTTTTTGTTATAGACCAGTGACAATAACAGATTCTAAGTAGACTTGAGGTGGGCACAGAAAAGAGTATCTGGATAGCCCTTCTATTTCAACCTAGAGAGAACACTATAACCTCCATTGTTGAAATACTGAAAATAACAAAGTAAAGGAAGATCACTGTCCACAACTTCTTGCATATGCTTCAGTACTACTACAGTAGTCTCAGTGTATAGGAACAAAAAAATCACTTAAGAACACCTTTTTGGCACTGATAATGATTGGTTCACAACTGATAGAGTACTGTTTTGTAACCTGATAACTCATCATCATCAGACTTAAGTTCAGATTGTATATTCAATCTTTTCAATTGTGACTTGTCATCGCGAGAATGTCTTGAGGCACACTGGTTTATTAAATCTTTCCAGAACCACTGTCCTATTGTTGCCTTGTTTTGTATTCTCATTTCCAATGCACTGCTGTTTCTCTTCTTACAAAAAGTTGGAAATTGTTCAAGCTCCTAAAAAAAAAAAAAAAACCTGAATCAGACAAAAGTCGTCTAGCAGTTTGGTGTTATCCATACCGGTGAGTTGCTTCACCATTCTGTTAAATAATTAGTGCATGTCCTGAATATTGCGTTTGTACAGGTATATATGATTAATCTAGAGCTGTTGCTGCATTTAACGTGTGTAGGGTTGCTGTGCTAATTTAGTTTGACAGTTGGTTTATTAACGTTAGTTTATCTGTTACTTTATTATTATAGTTTATTAACATACTTGCCTATTGCTTTTCTCTTATTCTCTTATACACCCCCTTTCAAAATGTTCACCTTTTGTTGCCTTATAGCCTGGAATTAAAATGCATTAAAATAGTTTTTTTTTTCATTTATCTACACATCCTACCCCACAACTTCCAAGTGAAAAAAATATTCTAGGAATTTGTAGAAAATTAATTAAAAATAAAAACTGAAATAGCTTGGTTAGATAAGTGCCCACCCCCCTTGTAATAGCAATCCTAAATTAGCTCAGGTGTAACCAATTGCCTTCAAAATCACACACCAAGTTAAGTGGCCTCCACCTGTGTTAAATTGTAGTGATTCACATGATTTCAGGATAAATTCAGCAGTTCCTGTAGGTTTCCTCTGCTGGGTAGTGCACTTCAAAGCAAAGACTCAACCATGAGCACCAAGGTGCTTTCAAAAGAACTCCGGGACAAAGTTGTTGAAAGGCACAGATCTGGGGATGGGTATAAAAAATATCAAAGGCCTTGAATATCCCTTGGAGCACGGTCAAGACGACTATTAAGAAGTGGAAGGTGTATAGCACCAATACTCTGCCTAGATCAGGCTGTCCCTCCAAACTTGATGACCTTTAAAAAAACAAAATTGCTGGTTGGACTGCTGAGATATGACGTGTTTTGTCATCGTAACAAAAGGTACGAAATTACAGCGCGTCGGCAGCAAAGGGTTAAAGATAGCGGCCGAAAATCACGTACAAGAGAATAAAGTCTTGTGGTACTTAAAATATCCAGCACTACTTTTATTTATTTATTTATTTATTTATTTTAACCAGAACTACTCAGAATGCGGCTCATAGTGCTTTCATTACTACGGCATTCTAGATTGGGTGAAAAATACAGTAACTTGGTGTCTTACAATATCTCTGCGGGATTTTCCCACACTGAAAGTTGCAGATATGCAGGAGCAACATGGAAAATGCGTGATTCCTGCAGTCCCGCACTGAAATTCAAGCCCAGTATAGACAGATATAGATATAGGTCTGTCTCTGTCTGTCTGTCTATCTATCTATCTCTATCTATCTATCTCTATCTATCTATCTGAGTCAGTCGGTTTTCTTAAAATGCTTTAAGAAAAGTCTTAATACCTTTACAGTATGTTTGTAGCCTATCAAGTTCTATTGGGAGGATTTTGCTGACATCTGAAGTATAAAATGGTTGCAGAACAGGGCATGCTCACATCATTGCTGGTATTGTAGGATCCTGGTGAGAAAAAAAAACAAAAAACAACAACAATTGAGTAATGTTGTTGCTGCAGCCCAGTACGTATGTGATTTACCGTGTCATTTATTGTACCTTGCCCACAGTATTAGTTTCATCATGTAATGGTCCGGCAAACTCGCCTACACTGGAACAAGGTTTCCGCTATTTTTTCCAGTAATTGGAAAGGGTCAAGTTGCCTTTAGATCCTTTACAAGAATGGTGAAGAAATAGAAAAGTAATATGGAACATTACCTGCCTTTGTTAATGTGCATTCAGTGAGGCCACAATATTTAATTGGTTTTCTAACCAGTAAGTCATTACCTACACTATTGTGACATTTTAGGAACAGGTGATACACACAGTTATGCTTAACCCTCATAAGGTAACCTGGGGTCCATTCGGACCCCACAGTGCTTTAGTATCAGTTATTATGTGGATATTGTGAGTTGATTTTTGTTTCCTTTTAGATAGTTGTCAGGCACCCATCCTGTTACACTATGCAAAGGATAATTCTAGTAAAGGTAGCCTGGTTGAATTTCCCAAATGGTTTTAGGTTTGGGGTCCGTATGGACACCAGGCGTAGTGTATCGGTGGGCCCGACCTTCTTGTGCACCGTAATAGCTAGCTTGCTGGTTTAAGACTTGTTTGAAAGTACAGAATTGGAGCTTTCCAATGATGTGTGTCCTGAACAGATGTTCCTAAGCGAAATGACAGCAAATAGAAACTAAGGCTTGAGTCATGTGACATGAGTTAGCGCCTAAGTTTCGTTTGTTGCCTATTACTCGGTCGCTTCAACAGGTAGCGTTCCGGTTTCAATATCCTCTAAAAGTGCAGGCTTTGTGCTTTCCATTGATCTCAGGCATGCCTGTATGCATTCTTTCTACCATCCCCTCATTCAGGGCTCCAGTGCTATGATGCACAGAAAATCAGTAGGGAACTCGAACTCAAACGCAAAGAGCTAGGAACACGGTCAATATACCAAATGAAAGAGGAGGCTTGGGGCTTTTCAATGATGTCTCATGACATGTTCCTAGAATAAACTCCAGAATACAGTGATGCCTTCACTTGCTAGGAGACAGCTGTGCACATTGGGCGTCTTATCCATTTTGCATAGCATAAACATTCTTTAATTTACTCCAGTTGTTAGTTATATGTTGTTTTATTAATGGGGTCTGGTTGAACCCCAGGTTACCAGGAAGGTCCCATCCCGTGTCCTTATGAGTGTTAATTGCCTAGTTTTTGGAGCCTATGCGCTAAGACCCTTGTGAATTCTGAAATCTACAATGTGAATCCCTACCAGCAGCTAATTTTTAAAATTGTACAATAATTCAATGTTTCTGTAGTAGACCAATTATGTAATGAAGGACAAATAAGGGGCCTAATTCAGTCTAAGTTGTTACATTTTAAACCAGATGGGGTAGTGGTTTATAGAAATCCACTGGGAAAGGTACTTTACATCCAACTATTAAACAATAGTGAATACATACAGTACTGCAAAGCATTATAAAGTATCTTAAACCTTATGTCCAATATGTTGTTTTGTTTGATTACCAAACTATTTTTCTCTTTCAGTTGGAAGACACGAGTTGACAAAGCACCAAGTTGCTGTGAAGATCCTGAACCGACAGAAAATCCGCAGCCTCGATGTAGTTGGAAAAATCCGCAGAGAGATTCAGAACCTCAAGCTTTTTCGGCATCCACATATAATTAAACTGTGAGTCGTGACTTGTATTTAAATGTGAATGTTCATTAAACAAGTAACATTGGTTGACATTGAGCATTGTACAAAAGCATTACTGTTTATCCAGCTCTTTGTGGTATTGGATCAATATCATTATTGGCTCAATGATGCAATGTTCTGTTTACCATGTTTTGATTTTTTACCCTGTCAGTGTTTTCTTTCAAGGAAACTGCTTGATGCACAATAAATGGTGGGATATCAAACCCACTGTTTTATCCTAAGCAGCATTTTGTTTGACGCAGAGTACACAGCAGAGTGTTGTTGCCTGACTAGTCATTCACAACAGTGATTTTATTAAACTATAAGAACATAAGAAAGTTTAAAACCAGAGGAGGCCATTCGGCCCATCTTGCTTGTTTGGTTGTTAGTAGCTTATTTATCCCAGAATCTCTTCAAGCAGCTTCTTGAAGGATCCCAGGGTGTCAGCTTCAACAACATTACTGGGAAGTTGGTTCCAGGCCCTCACAATTCTCTGTGTAAAAAAGTGCCGCCTATTTTCTGTTCTGAATGCCCCTTTATCTAATTTCCATCTGTGACCCCTGGTCCTTGTTTCTTTTTTCAGGTCGAAAAATTCCCTGGGTCGATATTGTCAATACCTTTTAGAATTTTGAATTCTTGAATCAGATCACCGCGTAGTCTTCTTTGTTCAAGACTGAATAAATTCAGTTATTTTAGCCTGTCTGCATACGACATGCCTTTTAAACCCAGGGTAATTCTGGTCGCTCTTCTTTGCACTCTTTCTAGAGCAGCAATATCCTTTTTGTAACAAGGTGACCAGAACTGAACACAATATTCTAGATGAGGTTTTACAAACTGTACAATTACAATGCATTGTAATTGTACATATGGCATTGCATTATACATATGGCATTGTAAAACCTGTATGTTCTGATGTACTTCCCACACAGTTCTTTAGTAGTGGTGCCTATTACAGGTAGAACAGAACTTCCAGACAGGTACAGCCTACTGTATAAAGATCACCTCCCTATATTTTAAAGATCTTGTTTATATAGGCATTGAAAATATAGCCATTGTTTGGTTTATATAGCCATTGTTTGGTTTTAGAATTGAGAGCGTTGCATAAAATAATGTAATAATTATTCAAACAACAAGTGGGATGTAAGTGGTTTTGTTCCTGCTCATGTTTTTGGTTGTGAGTCTTACTCAAGGCTTGAAATGAACTAAATTATGTGCACTGTGTCAGGTTGTATGCAGCTACCAATGTTTTTTTTTTTTGTATGTTCTAGGTATCAAGTGATCAGCACACCAACAGATATTTTCATGGTAATGGAATATGTTTCTGGTGGAGAGCTCTTTGACTACATATGCAAGAATGGAAAGGTGAGCATTTTTTAGATACTCTAACTTCAAGCAAGTCAAGTGTTTAAAATAAATTGTAAATGCATTTAAAATGTGTTTTGTTACTTGAATTAGTTGCTTTGTTTTCTGCTGGCAGCTGGATGAAAAGGAGAGCAGGCGTCTCTTCCAGCAGATCATCTCGGCTGTGGATTACTGCCACAGACACATGGTGGTGCACAGAGATCTCAAGCCAGAGAACGTGCTGCTCGATGCACAGATGAATGCAAAAATTGCAGATTTTGGTATGGGGTTTTACAGGGCTATCAAATTAAGATTGCACTAAATCAGGAATTGAATACATGATGAAATATTGTTAAACATAATGCAAAATATATTTAACTGATACAAAAGATGGGTCTCATACTCCTACAGAAAAAGCTACGTGAAAGAAATTAATTGTGTTTAAGACCTTCTGATTTGAGACCCTCTGGGACACAGTGTAACGTGATCAATAAGTGACATTGATGTCTGTTACCCACTACAGCTTGGGAGTATGGATGTAAATTATAGGATAAAATCAATGGTCAAACTCTATTGACTGTCACTGAACGTGAGAGTTTGTTCTCAACTGACCTAGCCAATTGAACAAGCCAATTATGCTAAACGGGTAACATGTTTTTGTATTGTAATGCCTTTTCACACTGTGATCGGGTCTTCCAATTTAATGAATAATTCTGCAGTCATTTGTCTATGTTGCTAACTAGTGGTCTCAATTACATTTTTTCCATCTGATCCCCCTTTTTCTCATCAGGTCTTTCAAACATGATGTCAGATGGGGAGTTTCTAAGAACCAGTTGTGGTTCTCCAAACTATGCTGCTCCAGAAGTTATTTCAGGAAGGTATGGAGGTTTTTCTTCTTGACTGGGCTATTTATTACTTAATGGTTTAGAACGGACCATACTGTAAAGTAGTGTCGATGTTGTAGGGTGTATTGGAAATCGTACAGCAAATAAAGTTTATGGTGGCAGGATTTATGAAATTGAACCGTTTTTTGTATTGGGTAGCACAACCATCACTGAAGTAATTAAGTTTCCTTTACTTCCTGGCACCTATTGTACTCTACATCAGTGTTATTCAACCCTGGCCCTTGATTCATTCCAGTCCTGTTTTTTTATTCTAACCAGGTCCTAAATTAGTTAATGTCAATTAACTACATTAGAACCCGCTTGGAGTAAAAACTCGGACTGGATTGGATCTTAAGGGCCAGAGTTGAGTACCACTGCTCTTAGAAATGGAGGAGGGGGGGGATGTTAAGTTTAGATTTTTCCAAAGCAAACCAAAAATATTACATTCCTGGGGGGTGGGGGGTGTTCAGGGTATTTATACAGCTCCCGAGAGGTCCTGATAAACCGCGCACTCTACTCTGAACCTCCTGCTGTTAATATCTCTCAAAACATAGGGTCTTTATAGTTGGTACACAGTTGTATCAACATGATATGACATACCCCTTGGAGTAAGATACCAGAGATGCTTTGCTTTTGTTCTCAAAAACTCATTTATAATTGATGGGGAGCTGTAAGTGTTTTAATTACTTTTTTCTTTCAGGTTGTATGCTGGTCCAGAGGTGGATATCTGGAGCAGCGGGGTGATCTTGTATGCCTTGCTGTGCGGGACTCTCCCATTCGATGATGACCATGTGCCAACCTTGTTCAAGAAGATCTGTGATGGCACCTTTTACACCCCACAGTACCTGAACCCCTCTGTTACAGGCCTTTTGAAGCACATGCTGCAAGTGGACCCCATGAAGAGAGCTACCATAAAGGAAATCCGGTAGGGTCAAGTCAAATCAGTCTATTGTGGTGGTTATGCATGGTTGGGTAATTAGTTTGCTCTCCAGCAGAGGCTGATTTCAGGGCTGGCTGCCTGTTTGGAACCCAAGTAAATTCCTGTATATATTTAAAAAAAAAACACAAAAAAAAAAACAAAACAAAAAAAAAAACCTTGTCATTCTATCCAAAATAATTTGCCATTTTAATTTTTTTTAGATTGGGTTTCTGCTCTCTAAGCAAACATCCAGTTAGTTCTATACTTTTACTGTTTCGGGTAATAATTATATATACTGCTGGTTATATTTTAAAAGCAAAAATTACTTTTCTTGCAGAGAGGATGAGTGGTTCAAACAGGAGCTCCCTAAATACTTGTTTCCTGAGGATGCAGCCTACAGCAACACCATGATCGATGATGAAGCCCTCAAGGAAGTCTGCGAGAAGTGTGAGTGCACTGAGGAGGAGGTGCTTAGCCTCCTGTACAGCCGGAATCACCATGACCCTCTGGCTGTGGCCTATCACCTAATCATTGACAATCGGAGGATCATGAATGAAGCCAAGGACTTCTACCTGGCCAGCAGCCCACCAGAGTCCTTCGTGGACGAGCACCAATTGGCGGCCTCCAAGCCACACCCAGAGCGAGTGCCATTTGTGGTAGCTGAAATGACCCCAAGGCCTCGCCACACGCTGGATGAACTAAACCCACAGAAGTCCAAGCACCAAGGAGTGCGGAGAGCCAAATGGCATCTTGGGATCAGAAGTCAAAGCCGACCCAATGACATCATGGCTGAAGTTTGCAGAGCAATGAAACAGCTGGACTATGAGTGGAAGGTGAGTTGAGATTTGTTTGATTCCCTAATTTTTTGTTTGTTGTGAAGGAGCCCTATAAAAAGGATGGCTTCTGTATACCACCACCGCCACAGCAATGCATTGTCTAGGGAGTACTGTATTTTAAACATTGTAGGCTGCATTCACAGTGGCATGGGATACAGTGGATCAGGGACTATACACAAAATAACTTGGTAAAATGGTCTTAGACGGGTGGGGGTTCAGATTTAATGGGATGAAAGGACATTAGTTTTAGTGGTGTGCTGGTCTCGAGCGGCAGTTTCAGTTACTTTTTTTTTTTTTTTTTTTGGGACTTGTTACATTGCCAGTTTCCTTTGTCACATTAACCATGCTGTGATATGTCATACTGTTCTCATTCTAAAGTTGTTAATTTAAAATTAACGCATACTTCACAGTACTGTCGGCGCTGCTTTATCGGGACTCCTCGGGAGAAGTAAAAAGATCCGGAATAAGCAGCTGTCCCCATTAAACGACAAGCTTTTGAGACTACATTAGTCACACTTTTTTTTTTGTTTCTAAATGAAAAGAACAATAATTAAATTACATCACATTATGATTACTTATTAAATACATCATTTAAAATACGAGTCAATTGTTTTTTTTTTTATTCCTAAACAAAATGAATCGCTGTTTATTTCTACATGAAATAAAACAATGATATCACATCTTATCACAACGCGAGGCACCTGCGAGGTTGACAAGCCAGCTTTCAGCAGCCTGAGAAACCACAGAGACTCCAGCTCCTTCAAGAGTTCAACGTGGTTTACGCAAGTCGGTGTAATCACGTACTCCCTGCACTGTGCCACGCAAACCTTTCTTGCTCTGAAAATACTGTATTCCAAATTAAGCGAAGTAACGTCTCAATGAAACGACATAAATAGCATTGGTAGGAACCGTATCCCAGAGTTGTATTCCATTTAAGCAGAAATCCCTATTAGTATCCTGGTTAGGCAACGCCAACTGTATATTAATGTATGCAGTCTTAGTTCTGCCTCAGAAGGCTTCTTTGTAATAACAGGCATAATATATTTTCAATAACTAATGCCATTTCTACTGTGGGCAATGCTTTTTCCCAAACGTGGCCAGCCTCGGAAGTTCTTGTCCTTTGTCAAAAGGTCAATCGGGGGGATTATGGGATAGTATTGTGCTGTGTTTTAAAAAAAAAAAACAAACAAAAAAAAAAAAAAAACTGCCAGAGCAATGGATGCTGCAATTGAAAGAATATGTATATTCCGCACAGTGCCCATTAACTGTTTCTGGATTTTAGTCAGTCATTATTGAAAGAATTTTCATTTCTTTCTTCTCTCACATGTCGCCACAACTTCTTTTTTGGCGACATGTGCACACAACTTCTTTTTTGTCCTGCACACGCCTCCCTGCTACGTGGTGACGTAGTTCCTTTTGTGTCTGGGTCTGGCCAAATGGGGTACGATATAGCAAACCAGGCCAGAAAAAGCAGCCGTGGCCGGCCAGGGCTGATGTGGCTAGCAGTGGAAACACCCTTTTATAGGGCCAGTGGAAACAGGATGTTGGTGACAACAGTCCTTCTGTTCTGGAGCTCAAAAAGATTGAGAATTGGAGTCGTAAAAATCAAGGGAAGAAACTATACAAAGCAGTATTTTTAATTTTTTAAAATACGTATCTTCTGGTTCCATAGGTTGCAAACCCATATTATTTGCGTGTCCGGAGAAAGAACCCAGTGACAGGAATGTACACTAAAATGAGTCTGCAGCTCTACCAAGTTGACAGCAGGACCTACCTCCTAGACTTCCGGAGCATTGATGGTAAATATGGAAAAAATAATGAAATAATTTTTTGAGGGAGGAGTGAATAAGAGAATTTGTGTTGCATTAAATAATTATAAAAATGGTTATTTGTCTAAAGCATATCTGCTATTTTAGGAATATATTTATATTTAAACTTCTGCTCAGCAAGAACTAACCCTTGGGACGCCTTATCTTGTTTACAAGGGGGTCCTTCAGAACAGTAGTTGCCTGTAATGGTCACAACTTTGATACTAAACATATAGCCACAAGCTCTTGTACAAATGAGTACCATGTTCTAAAGGAGTAGTTCCTGCTTTGTACGATTCTGTTACACTTGTATTGTGTCTTTCATGGAAAGCTGTTTCTCTCTTTCTTAATTAGATGACATCTCCGAGGCTAAATCTGGAACAGCTACCCCTCACCGGTCAGGATCAATTGGGAACAATCAGATGACACTGAAGAATGGAGCTGGTGACGCCCCGGTGAAAGGCGAAGATGGGTCTTTAACATCCTCTTTGACGTTGTCTGTTGACTCCTCAAGTGGTGACACTGCTCCAAGACCAGGGAGTCACACAATAGAGTTCTTTGAAATGTGTGCTAATCTTATTAAAATACTTGCACGGTAACTTTTTTGACATTAGCCTACGAGTGTCTTTACAGCAATAAGCATGCAACAGATTCATGGCTTAATGCTTCCGACGTGGATGTAGTTGTTGTTTTGTGGCACTCAAGCAGTTGGCCCCAGTAAAACTGGGTCTGGCTTGGGGTGGGAAGGTTATTTAACAATAAATGCTAAGCCACTTTATAGTAATATAGATATTTTAAATTCATATACCTATTTCTTGCTCAAGAATTGAAGTGTTAAACCCCCAAAGAAGCTTGCCTTTTCTACCTTATATTGGCAACAAGGTGAAGTATTTGCCTATCCAGTGATTTTATTTATTTACACATATATATACATGCATACATACATACATGTCGGAATGTATTCCAGTCGTATGTTTTGGATGACATTGCTGTAAAATGAACACTCTCCAGACAGCGTTGAAAGTGACAGTTTGATCTTTAGTTGGTATGCCATTTTGTAATGCTGCACCCCATAGTTGTTATATATAATGCACACATAGTTTGAATCTGAATACATTATTCATCAGAGCTTTAAATGGGGATCAAAAATGCTTTTGAAAATATGGATTATATAGTGTATATGGACTTTTTTTTTGCATTTTTTTTTGCATTTTGTAATTTATATAGCTGGATATAACATTTTATCCTTGTACTGAACTGTGTTTGAAAAAATCATTATAGCCAAATATTGTATTCTTTTTTTTTTCTTAATTTTAATCCTACACAACTATTTTTGATAAAGATGTTTTCCTTTTAGGGAAAAAAATGATAATTTTGTTGGCTAAATACATAATAAGAGAACTGGTTTCATCACAGGCCATGACAGTTAACTTCCACTCATCACGCTTTTTATGTAAATTATTAGCAGCACAGAGAAATATGCTTGTCTAAAAATTGTCGGTCTTCTAGATTTTTTTGTTTACCTTTAAAAGCCTGGCTTAATCAGTGGTGCCAAAGTAGGGCTGTGTTTAAACCAATTTTGACCAACCTTGCTGAAAGTCTTAATCTAAAATAATTTTATTGTCAAGAATCATTTTTATGTAAGTGACAGTTGACAAAATCAAATTTCAGCCTTCTGTTTTTTTTCCTGTTCTTGCTTTGGCCTTGTTTTTCTCCTTGTTTAAAATTAAGCTTGAATATGATTATCCATTTACTTGATTTATTTTTAAAGAGTTTTTATCATAAGGGTTGGGATTTTTAAAGCAAACAGATCCATTAAAAATATATATAGCCTTTTCTTTATTTTTCCCATGGCAAGGGCAAGGTAAATCCAGCTAGATATAAATGATGCAGAACTTTGCCTGGGTTCACTATGCCTTTAACATCTTCCTTTGCAAGCCCCATGGTGGTTACTGAAGAGATCATTAAAGAACTGCGTGAGGAATGCCAGTAATTATTCAAACTTTTGCTCGGCAAGTTAGTTGTTGCACAATTTGATCCTGTCCAGGAAAGTTAACTTGTGGTGTGCACCCAAGTTCTGCTTTTAAACATTCTGGGAGAAAACAATTTTGACAATTGAAGCCCTTTGTATATCTTTTGTTTGTGCTGCTAAAATTGAGTTGTATTTAGAGCTGCACATGTATTACTTGCTAGGAAGTTCTTTCAACTATTTTAGGTTTGAATTCATGCCAGTAACATTTTGAATTAGGTCTGCGGTTCACCTGTCGTATTCTTGAGCATACGATCAGATGTGTATTGGTTGACAATAGCAAAACAGCCAACATTTTTGCAGTTATTTTGGCTTTGGTCATCAATCCACAGATGCCCAATAAAAGATTGTGATTGGAAAAAACTTGAACCTATGTCAAAATGGACTGGCTCCCTAAATCATTTTATAAGAACAACCTCAGCACTACTCTTTATACTAACTATTTTGGGCACGTCATCTTTATTTTATTTCAATTATGTTTTGTGTTCAAAGGTGTGTTTTTTTATTTTTTTATTTTTTTTTTTTTAACCACTTGATTGACAGAAATATAGATGGAGAGATACAAATAGGTGACCAGTCTCAAAATAATCATTATTTGACACATTGTTAATTTACTTCAATTGGGTTTTAATGTAAAGAGACCCTACATGATTGACCAATGTAATTTTTACTTTAGGGTGTTTAAAATCATATGTGCATAAAACTGCCTAATAAAAAAGAAATTGCACCAGCCATCTGTTGGAGTATTTGTCATTATTGTCATACAAGTAATACTGCAAAAATGCATTTTGCAGAGTTATCCGTAAGTACCAGCAATGGTGTGCCTTTTACGTTCTATATACACTACCGGTCAAAAGTTTTAGAACACCCCCATTTTTCCAGTTTTTATTGAAATTTAAGCAGTTCAAGTCCAGTGAATAACCTGAAATGGTACAAAGGTAAGCGGTAAACTGCCAGAGGTTAAAAAAAAAGTTTAGGTTACCAAAAACTGAAAAATAATGTACATTTCAGAGTTATACAAAAAGGCCTTTTTCAGGGAACAAGAAATGGGTTAACAACTTACAGCTGTTCTGCAGCAATGGAAGTAAATTAAGCCTTGAAAGTTGATGCTAACAATTCCTACAGGTGTCCCAACTTTTGTTGATTACTTACAAACCTTCTGTCTGTATAAAAGCAGTGTTGGAACAGACTGTGTTACTACACCCTCTTAAGCATTATTTGGACAGTATTGTACTGCAGGAAGTAGTGTATTGCTATCATAATGGCGAGAAAAAGGCAATTAACAAAGGAAGACAGACAGACCATTATAACCTTTAAAAGTGTAGGTCTTTCCTTTAGAGAAATTGCAAAGAAAGCCAAGGTGTCAGTGAGAACAGTTTCCTACACCATCAAAAGGCACTTGGAAACTGGAGGAAACTCTGACAGGAAGAGGTCTGGCAGACCCAAAGCCACAACAGAATCAGAAGACAAGTTTCTGAGAGTCAACAGCTTACGTGATAGGCGGCTCACAGGACAACAGCTTCAAGCACAGCTTAACACTGGTCGAAGTAAGCAAGTCTCAGTTTCAACTGTGAAGAGAAGACTTTGAGCTGCAGGTTTGACAGGTCGAGTGGCAGTAAGAAAGCCATTGCTAAGATGGCAAAATAAGAAAAAGAGGCTTGCCTGGGCCATGAAGCACCGCCAGTGGACTACTGAAGACTGGAAGAAGGTCTTATGGACCGATGAATCAAAATTTGAAATCTACGGTTCATCACGCAGGGTTTTTGTACGTCGTTGAGTAGGCGAAAGGATGGTTCCTCGGTGTGTGACACCAACTGTCAAACATGGAGGAGGAAGCATGATGGTCGGTCTCTTTGCTGGATCCAGAGTCGGCGACTTGCACAGAGTGAGTGGCACCCTGAACCAAAACGGCTACCACAGCATTTTGCAGCGCCATGCAATACCCTCTGGTATACGCCTAGTTGGTCAGGGGTTCATCCTACAGCAAGATAATGACCCAAAACATACCTCCAGGCTATGTCAGAACTACCTTAGAAGAAAAGAACAAGACGGTAGGCTTCAAATCATGGAATGGCCAGCACAGTCTCCAGACTTAAACCCCATCGAGCTGGTTTGGGATGAACTGGACAGAAGGGTGAAAGCAAAGCAACCTACAAGTGCAACACATTTGTGGGAACCTCTGCAACAGTGTTGGGAAGAACTTTCCGAACAATATTTGATTTCCATTGTAGAGAGAATGCCACGAGTGTGTTTGGCTGTTATAACTGCAAAAGGTGGCTACTTTGATGAGTCAAAAATTTAGATTAAATTTTGTTAAACAAAACGATTCCATGATTTCTTTTTTATCTCCAATTGTTTATTTGTTCTATGCTTTAATTTCAGAGTACATTGAGACATTAAACTGCGTAAATTTCAATAAAAACTGGAAAAATGGAGGTGTTCTAAAACTTTTGACCGGTAGTATATATATATATACAGTATATATATATATATTTTTTTTTTTTGCATGCAAACATGCCTGAAAGCCGTACCTTATGTTCACGAGACTTCAGCAGTGAAAATTCCTTTTGTGACATAACCTCTCGCAACGTTCTACTATAACTAAAGGCTGTACCAAGCAATTCTTTATGAACAACTGAGATGTGCTGGAAGCAGCCCTGACATGCTCTTTGTACAAATAAGAAAAAATAAGCACATTGTACGAGAGGTTTAGAGACCTCTTCTTTCAGTGTTGTTTTTTTTTTTCCCCCCGATATACAGGTTCTAACTGACAACAGCAATGCACTAAAAATGGCGAAACTGAATAATAGTTTTCATTACAGTTTTAAATTATTAAATGTAGTGCACAAGATAATGTTTGGCTCAAGAAGCCACTTTACTAAGACAGCAGAGTGCTTTATACATTGTACACAGTTACCAATGGCCTGGTTTCCATGCAGTTTAAAAACTGAAAATCCTCTCTCCATTGTTGGGAGACTGATAAAGCACACACATTCCTCATGCTATAGGAAGTGCATGGTCAAAACTTGTTGAGACTTAAAAAGGTGGATAAATTGCGTTCTCATGCTAAAAAGCTGCGCACATTGCATGCAAACATGTACAGTACAAGAGGTTTAGAGACCTCATTCAGTATTATTTTTATATTTATTCAGCGTTTAAAATTATTGCCATTTAACACATAAAATGATAGTGCTTTTATAGTTGTTTTATAAGCAAGGTTACAAAAAAATACTGAAGCTACAACAAATAATTAAAAAAAAATAAATGCAGCCATTTGTAATATAAATAAATAATGAAACTCTTTTCAAAGCACCTATTTTATATATATATATATATATATATATATATATATATATATATATATATATATATATATATATATATATATATAATAATGAAGCTGATTGCTTTAAGCCTAGACTTTTCTGTCCCTTCGCAATAAGATGCAATTCATTGTATACTAGCCTTAAGTAGCATCTATCATGGGTATCTGCCAAGGATAAAAAAAGTCATGTTTGTGCCCCAACCTTTATTAAATTAGCACAGCTGAGAATTGGTACCGGTGGTCTCCTGTATTACTGCTGAAGACAACCACCTAGAGATGAAGTAAAAACTCTTGAACCTAATTCATTGAGCAAGATTTTTTTAGATGAATGAAAACACGAAAAATATAGAATCACATTCAACGAGAGCCTTGCAGTGTCTGGATTTCGGATTCAGGTGGTATTATTATTATTATTATTATTAGAAGAAGAATATTATGAGTGGGAAATGTGGGTGAGTAGGGTAGCCTGTTGTAGATTTCCTACCAGTATTTTGAAAACGTACTGTACTAAACATTTTGACTGAATAATTGTTGTATCATTAACCTAAAGTGCTGGTATTTTAGCTCTGTTTGTATGCTACCATAACGATCAGAACTGCTGAAGCTGCGGTTCTGTAGGAAAACTTGTATATATTATGTACGTTTAAATTAGTTCTATTACATTTTCACAGCCTTTTAATGTAAAGGTGTGTGGCAAAGTGGTAATTAGTGCGCAGGTGCAGTGCAGGAATCCAACAATGAAAAGACAGACAACAAAGTATGGATGAAATGCGTTCTGTTTATTTTAATCCAGGGGTCTGATGACCAAACAGAAAACAAGTATGAGGACTGGCAGTAAACAACGATGTGTATTTCACAGGGAATGATGAAGGGTTGCAGTCCCATAAACAATAAACAATAATCCAAACGGACACCAGACACAAACGCGGTCACCTCTCCCAGTGAGTGCTGTAGTGCTGGTGGTGAAAGTACAATTACAATTGTGAACAGTTAATACTGCGTTGTCCGGGTTTAGTCCTGGCGTGGCGACGCTCGGATTGTGTTAGCCATCTAGTCTAACAAACAAGACAAACAGTATGTTTTTAGACAGACAGACAAAACAAATAAAACACTCACGGTTAGTTTCACAATACAAGTCCTTTCGGAAACAGATCACATCACTACGTCTCTTATATACCGTCAACCATGACCCCTTGGTTAACAAGTGCAACCGCTCCTCCAATCCGTGGATGCCACACCGTTTCATTGATTTAGTGTACCGCAGCCCCGCCCCTTTTCTAGATGGCTGACTTACGCCAAACCCTGGGAATGAATTGTCTGGCCATCCAGTCCAGGGTACCCTGTTCCTTTTACACAGCTCCCTCATAGGTCAGGAAGGAGATCTGACACCAAGAATCATTTGATCTCTGTCACAAGGTGCCAATACTTTTGTCATGAATAAATATTTGATTGTCTGTGATTGTACATGTTTTAGAAATATACTGTGTGTGCTTTTCTGTATGTAGTACTTAATCAGTTTTAACATACAATGTTAATTGCAGTTAGTTTTGTTTATGTTTTAAATCCTCTATGGCAGTGATTTTCAACTTTTCATCTCAAGTACCAGTGATTCCAGCAGGGATCACCAGGTGTACCAGTAACTGTGCAATCTTAAATGGCTGTTGTAAAACTGAGACCTACACCATTACAACCAGGTTTGTTGTGTCTGTACTCACTTGTTTGTTGCCTCATTTTGCTGAATGCTTTATCTATGCAACTGATGGCTGCAATGTTTATATTTTAAATATTTTGCAAGTGTGCATGGAATTGGTGAGCACACCTTTAATTGTGTACAGTTGGAATATGGTAAATAGCATGCTGCAGCTTCCGTGCTCAGTGTTAGTCAAGTCCTGATCTGACAGAATGGAACACAGACAGCTCTTATAAGTTTACTTTGCAGTGAGTTTGTGCTGCTAGTATATTTACTATATTAAATACATCACAGCGAACACATTGTCAATAATTTGAGATATTTTCATTAGCACAATATGAGAGCTAAATTTAATGAATGGTGTTTTTTGTTTTTTTACTACAATGAAGTAAGCTGTAATACATTTCATTTTTTATTCCCTTAATTTTTTTTTTATTTTTTCTGAGCAGTATTCTTCCTAATTACTGTCCCAAATATTTCTGGGGACTGGGTGGTCTCCATCTGACAAAACAAGACAAAACAAAGCAGTGCTGCGGCTGGGTCATGTTTCAGTGTAAGGGGCTGTACTCATGTAGCTGCGTCCCCTTTGTACTGCTAAACTCCTCCCCATGATCAGTGCGGCGCCACGCTTCATCCAATCGCTGCACGCAACACCGCTGATCAGCAGTCCTGCAACTACCCCCTTTCCCCAAGATGGCCGACTTCCAGTTCCATCCTATACATCTAGTCGGCCAATCCCTGTGAAGGTGTATCACCAACCTTACTTAGCGCCCTTCCAGGTCGGGAGGGAGATTTGCAACTCAGATTCATTCTCTCCCATTCACAGGGACACTTAGTCCTACCAACATGAGGTGTAATTATTTTGGGGACTTGATTTATATGGTGGGGAAAAGACCTTGGAACACTAACATATTTTCAATGGAGAAAATTAATATATAGGAGAGGCACTTTGTTTGGCATTTCCAGTTTTCAGGAATTAGGACAAACCTACTGCTGTTTAATAGGGTACAATTAGTCCTACCAAGGTAAAGTGAAGTTGTTTTGGGGAATTGATTTTATATGGTGGGGCAAAAGCCTCTGAACACTTATAGGTGTAATGCAATAGACCTGGTTTATATACCAACTTTGTGTCATTTAGATGTCTTCTGGCACATTTTGATATGTAAACATATTTTTTAAAGGACTCATAATATCAAATAAAAATATGAAGACAAGATTTTTTATTATAATAATAAAAATACAAACTTTTATTCTGAGTTCCACCATTCTGGGTTTTACCCAGTCCCATATTTATGTGTATTCTGCTTTCACATTTTTTAAAATGGTCAGTGTGAGAATTAAACTTGGTTTTCCCTGCAACAGCTGACCCTGATTTAGTACATGCTACATACTAATATATTAATATACTGTGTCTGCTACTTTGGCTAAAGAGATATCATCCGCTCATCATCTAACTGGGGAATCTGCTCTCTACAAAGGTATGGTTCCATCACTGCAATTTTAATTCTTAAATTGAGTTCTCTTTCTTGCCTTAAGTTTCCCCAAGATCCGCCTTTGCTGTGTTCCTAAATTTATTTGCTTGGCAGACACCCTTATCCAGGGCAACTTACAAGAAAGTCAAAAAAAGTTACAAAACATAACTATACAGTAAGTTAGGTTACATTGTAAGACTATATACAGTAGAACAGGTACATGCATTTACAATGTAAATATAATGAAGTTATAATGTACATCACTAAAACATCCATGCATAGTATTTTATTGCTGAACTGTTTCAGAATTTAAACATGTATGTATCTGTATTACTTTGCCGTATCTAGTAAGTAATTCATAGGAAAAATAACATGACTCGAAGGCGCTTCACACCCCCTGCCTAGGTGGCAGTAGCACGTTGAGTGAGGATCGTATCTGGTTGACTACACGCCTCTTTGTCAGTTAACGCTCCTCCATTGTTTTGCAGCCGCGGCTGCTCCAGCGCAGTACCCCTGAGAAGCAGCCGCCAGAGGCCGTGGTGACATCTTTTTTGGATGAGGTCACGCAGACGGCGAATTTAGACAGGTTTTGCGCAGAATCTGCGTAGATTTAGTAAAGTCTGCGTGTCGTGAACGCACCCTGATTGTACGGCAGAGAATAAAGAAACGGATATTCCGTTTGCACCTGCAATCCCTGAGGCTGTCTATGTATTCTGTTCAAAACAAAACAAAACAAAACAAAACAAGAGAGACCTCGTGTCGCCATATCATTTACTACGCTACTACAGTAGAATTAGAAAAGCAGTGTGCAGTGCCTAGACTTCTTTCTACGGCAAGCCTTTTGAACAAGTAATCCTCAGTTTCCGATAACAGTAATGTTTTGTTTTTTTGATAAAAGCAATAACATTTGATATCAACAATTCTCAATATATTTTATATCAAAAATATATTTTTTGATATCAAAAACAGGATTGTTGATATAACAAATACTACCTATATATATATATATATATATATATATATATATATATATATATATATATATATATATATATATATATATAAAACAGCTTCAGGTAGGCCAGTCTATTTGGAATTTCCACACATTTTACAGAAACTTGGGGCAATTAAAGCATTAAAACGTTAGTAGAATGATTGAGCCAGTGGTACATTTTAACCACCCTTCTGTAACACGATCCTTGAAATAATATTTTGCATAGGCTATTGTTGTTTATTTACATCGAGGAACAAACGTGTATTAATTTCAGGCACTGTACCTTTAAAAAAAATGTAGCATTGTCGGGGTAAGAGTGGAAAGTTGAAAGTTCAGAGACACAACAACAAACAGTAAGTGCTGAATTAGTTCGTACAACTAAACACAAAATATTATGTTGTTTTCTTTGGTTGTGTGAAGAATGTGCTATGAAGTAAAAATATATAAAAATAAAAAAATAAAAAAAATTGCGATGTAAAGTGGATTGGCCTGGACTTTAGCTGTTAGTGTTAACAGAACATTGAAGAGCAGGATAGTGGTCTTAAACGTAAACAATACTACTATAGTATATTATTTAGTGCCCGAGTTTGAAAGTATTTCTGTTATAAAAAATATAGTTGTTGGTTGTCAAGTGTTTTTAAGAGATGCAGTATAGGCTGCTGTAGCATCCGCCATAGTACTATTACATTAGCAAAGTGAACTAGCCTATAACCGTAGGCAAAGTGGGATTTTACACGCTTATACAAGGGAAGACAGCGAAACTATTTAAAACAAGAACCAGAAGGGATATTTTTATTCGTTTATTCAGTACAATATAAGATCTAATAATTATAATAATCAAATCCTTTTTTTTGTTTGACAACTGGAGTGATTATTACATCTACTGTACTGTTGACGAGATTGCACTGTATCTTTGAACAATGATATCCTGACATAGATATTCCATGTTTTCCCCCCTGCATTTCTGTTTTAGTACAGCGTTTAAAAACGTACTATTCATTAACATGACAGTATTCTCACAATTCCTATATTGTTGTTTTCCTTTTGGCCCTTTAACTTGAATAGGCCTGTTTTCATTTCTAATCAAATGTAGCTACAACATTTTATATTTACAGTACTTGATTTTCTCTTCCCATTCTGGGCCTCACCTGAATCCGTACTGTCCAATGGGCAGGATAGAGTGAAAGTGAAATGCTTATGGTGTGCTATTATTAATGCATCACTTGTAACTCAGTAAGTGAATTTGTAGCATTCTGGCAAGATAAACTAGCTTCACATGTACAGTATATCCAACTCATTACAAAATCGGGAAGAGATTATCAGCCAAACAATAAGGGAGTTTTGTGAATGTGGTTAAAGAGGTGCCTTGGTTATAGCCCTTTTAAAAAGTGCTACAAATTGATCAGGTTACAGAAATAAAATGTCAGCAGTCCGCCAGCTCATCCATGAAGTATTATATTTTTAGTGTTTGTGAATGTCTTTTTTTTATTTATGGTGATATAATTATTGCCTGCCTTTGTGGCTGTTAGAACACCGAGCAAGAGGCACAGGTGAAAATGAACAAAAATAATGATGTCTATGTAGATTTTGAATGTTCACATTTTTTATTGTATTACCATCATTAGATCATTGGACTACAACAAGGGATCCATATTTTCAGCTGGTTTACATCTTGTAATGGTCTGGAGGTTCAGTGGTTTCAGATCGGTACTAGGGCCATGAGTCTGTTTACAAGAGAGGTTGAAAAACATGGGTTAGCATGGAAAGGCTTCAGTGTGCCAGCCCTTGCTAACCGCTCTGCTGAAACAAGGAGAACTTCTAATCTGTAGAAACTGCCCCTCCTGTGCTTTGCAGCATGGCATCATTTGGCTGGAAGAGGAAAGCTGGTGACAAGGTGTCAAAGGTGGCCGCTCAGCGATTTGAAGCTGAAGCTACTGAAGAAGCTGAAGTTGATGGCAATGAGGTTGACTGGCTCCACGTCATAAAGCACCGCAAGGAAGTTCTGCTTGAAGACTGTGCTGTCAAGAGCAAACGGCTAAAGGACGAGGGAGCAATTCTGGCAGGAAATGAAAGGTAAGGGTCCATTAACAAGGCTGCATTTTATCACAACAAAGTGACTTGTGGCGTAAAATATCATTGAAATGCAGCCCTAGTGAATCATCTATATGACATTTCTTCCACTACAGTACTTCTCTAATAATTCTTTATCTTTTACTTGCAACTGGAGATGCTAGGGGAGCCATGTCTAGTTAATAATAAAACAAATGAAATACAGCATTTAGTCATATCGGTTTTGTATATGAATTTAATAATTATGTTTTTATTGATTTAATCGGAGACTTGATACTGTTGGAACTTCAGCAGTGGCGGCTGGTGAGGTCTGTGGCAGGGGAGGCGGGAGCGCGAGTGGAGAATTAGTGAGTTTGAGTTGTGGCTGAACCCAGCTGTACGGCACTCTTATGTGTGTTGGTGTGTGTCAGAGGAGCCTACCTGTGTATATAAGGGTGTCACAGAGCAGCTCACAGATTGATGGGGTTAGTGTGGAAAAGGCTCCCTAGGTGGGTGGTTAGCTGAAGACGTATTATTCTCCCTCCCTTTCTCTGATCACAGGGCGTCACACAGCAGGGCAGACTGGGTGGATGGCTGTTTGAGGTCTACTCTGTCTTTTTCAATCCCTCCTTTTCTCTCTCCCTGGTCTGTCTCCCTGTCTGTTTCACTGCTGGTAATCTACTGTAATAAACAAAATAATAATGTAATATAATCTACTATATTAATAAAAAAATTGCATGTTTGCTTGTTTGTTTTAAATAGTTTTCTTGGAGAATTATAGTTAATTAAATATAATTAATGTCCAGAAATAAGCATACAACTGTATAATTTATCATCTCAGTAGAATTGTAATAATTTCATAATAAATAATAACAATAGTAAACATAACAAATGTTATGACAACATTGAAAACGAACTGACTTATACAACAAAAGTTGGCTTTATTAAGAATTTAATAGTAAAAATGACAATTTTAAATTTATAATAGTTGTTGATTTAAAAAAAAAAAAGGAGCTCCTCTCCTACCTCCTTAATTACTAAGGCTTCCTCCAAATATATTAATATTTCCTAATTGGTGTAACTGCGATAATTAAAATGGTCAAGTTCAAAATTCCGATTGCATCTAGCTAACTGTGTCTGTATCTCTCGCACTCTCTCACGCTCTCTCACTGTTCTCAATCCTCGCTCTCTCGCACATGTGCAATACAGGGTCGGTGGCGCTGTCTCCCTGTACTAAAAAAAATTACTGCGCTTAATCCAATAAGAGAAAGCTTTCAAGCACCACGTGTCTTATGCAATTTCAATGGGAAGAAACCGAGATAGGCAAAGCCCATGGAGGAAGTGCCACCATTAGAATTGCACCTGCAAAAGGCGATATATTGCTTGTAGTCTCTATTTTTGTACTGTTAACACACGCACACACACATACACACAGAGACTTATACTTGTATTATTAATTGTACTATACGTTTTGTGGTCAATTATATCTGAAACCTCCTCTGAACTACAGTATTACCATTTATAACCATTTGGCTCTATTTATTCCTCCTTTTTTCTTTTTCATTTCCTCTGATAAATTTGCATGATCAAATGCTTTTCGGCCGAAGTGACCACGTTTTTGTATGCTGAGCCTTCAGAATCACTGCTGGGCATTTCACAGGCTGGTTTGGGAGTAGCTGCTTTATGTACAGTAGATAACATCAAGGAAGTAGCCGCCCTAGTAGATAGCTGCCAATAAGTTTTATTCATTTACTGATCCAAGAGATACTTCTTACTGGCCTGTAGCCAGCATGGATCCAGTTCTTAAAAAGCAGAGGCGGGCGTCTTTAAAAAGCCTCTCTGATCCATTTCTTGCATGAGAAACTTTTGAGCGAAGACAGGAGGCTTAGCAAGCATGAGTTCCAGTAAAAGAATTTGGGATTTGCACAAGAGTATTAATGATATTTGACATACGGCAGCCAAAACGATTACAGTCATTTGGGGGTAAAAAAAAATAAACACAACACAAAGCTTTCTTTATTTGGTCTGACTGTGTGTGAAAGAAGGTTATTTGTAACTCAAGGCAAACATTGCAGTTGTGGAATACCAGTATAGTCCCACCGGCAGCATCTATCTAGTAGTTAAGAAGTACGGAGCAGAACAATAACCACAGTGTTATCCAGGTTAAAACTAGTTTTTTTTTGTTTTTGTTTTTTTTCAGAAAAAATAAAAGCTATAGGTGTCAAATAAGTTCTGAAATTACATTCAAAACAATTAAATAACATTTTGGTATGATATTGTGGTGCTTTCAGTACTTGATGTTTTATCACTATGTACTTTGTCAGACATGTACACACACCTGTCTGTGTTAACTTTAATATTGCCCATTAATAGACATCAGTCTTGGATGTAAGTAATGACTAGATTTTCAATTTATATAATAATGATTAGCTATAACAGAAAAAAAAATGCAATTAGTGCTTTCTTTGAGTGGGATATATTGTGTTCAGTATTTTTAACTATCAGTATATCTGTGTTCAGTATTTTTAACTATCAGTATATCATCTGTAACCCCTTCGTTTCGGTTTTAAATTTATCGATGTTTATTACAACAACAAAAAACCGGGTGAAAGTCGGTGCAATAAAATGACTCAAAAAAAAGGACAAAAAAAGTAGATGCTTTGACAAACGGAAATTTATGTGTTTTGCTAGAACTGAAAAAGAACTCAAAACACTTTATGCCACCTCTGAGTTTAAGAAAAACAATATATCTCTAATCCCCCAATAAAAAACTGTTTGCATTTTAGACACATTTAACTGCCAGGTGCTTAATTTTGCTGATTTAGTAAAATTTCCAGAACTCCTGCGTAGCGTAGGCTCACAGCAGTTTTTTTAAAGTGTCTTTTCCGAGGCTCATTCTCCTGCAGTCTTGGATGTAGCCAAATTTTGAAAATACTCTCTCCACATCAGCTGAGCAAGGTGGAATACTGAGGATGCGAGAAGCAGCACGACTCAACGTTGGAAAGTTGGTGCGGTGGATTTTCCAGAATTCATGAGAAGTCAATGCGCGGTTGTCTGGTGAAGGCATTGCCATGTACGCCTGAAATTCACTTTCTAGATTAGCACTTTCTTCGTTAGATCAGCCGGCTCTTTTGTACAGCCGTATCGGCGCTGTGCTTTAGTCGAGAGGTCCCGGGTTCGAGCCCGCCCTTCGCCTGTGTGTGGATTGCCTTCGCCCTGTGTGATGTGCCTGCCTGCGGGAACCAAGATCGCTACACATACTCTATAAATTTATCAGTTGAGGCCACACTTTTGCGATGAGGGTCAAATAGCATAATTACTTTCCAGAATGATGATTCACTGTGAAAAGCTTCAGGGGACATATTGCGAGTGACAGTAGTTTCCCACTTCTTTGACAGCTCTATTTGAAAGCATTTGCAAGTGTGTCCTGCTCACTGACTGGCAACATGGACATGAAAAGATTTTTTTTCTGGAATCTCCCCAGATGTGCTTTTGCGAGAAAGTTCTGTAGAGATATTGTTAACCAAAATGTTATACACCTCCGTGTTAGAGAATATTACATCTCTTGAAGAACAGGATTCCAATTTTTTCTGTGCTTCGTGCAATGGCTGAAGTGTTTCAATCAGGAATTTGAGATTTGTACGAAGGTTTTGTCTAGTTTTCTGCGTAGCTGCTTGAGTTTTGAGCTTTTCAGCATTTCCACTGTTGAACTCTTTGTTATCTAAAAGACGCATTAAAACACTCCATGCCTTCTGAACACTGTGCAGCCAAATACAGACTAAACCATCTAGTCGGTACAACGGCAATTGGAAGGCTGCATTCAAGTGTAATCTCTTCGCAGACATCATAGAAGAGGGTTTTTGTTTTACTGGAATGCTTGAAAACTGCACCAACATCAATTACGAACTTCTTTAAATCAGCCATTTTTGGGACACTTGTTGCATGAGACGAGACAGCAGTGTGCAGTGAGCTGGGCAAGACAAACGAATCAATTCAGGTTTTTCATTGAGCTTTACATCCTGTGTGAACTTCGCGCAGTAAGAAGCTGAGTCGGAATTAACTGCTGCCACATCGTTCCAGGTAAGTGAATATTCATTTGAAGTCTTACGGACACTCGCTTCAACCGTTTTACTATTTGCTGACGTTACAAACTCCAAATCGGCCACAATGAGCGCCGGCTTCTCCACAACAAAATCAAAAAATGAAAACAAAATCACCAGGGTAGAGCGGTCGAGAACATCTTGTGATTCGTCAAATATCAAAGAACTAACCACATTTCCAGTCAACCACTCTTTAATTTTGTTGGTAAGGGCAACATCATTCTCCTCCAAATATTTATTGGTCAGGTTGATTGAATTTGTCAAGGATTTTGCAGCTGGACAGAAGTTTCATATAAACTCCCCCAAAGCAAGGCCTAGCGGCTGCCCTGAAAAACATAGGGCATGGACAAATTCACTTACTGCATCGTGCTGATCTCGATCTTTCTGCCGTGCCCACATGAATGATTCAAATGCATGCTGATTTCTAATTTGTCCTTTTAGTCGTAAGTGTCGCTTGCTCTCCAAATATTCTTTAATCCGGTCTGCACAAGTGTCAATTTCGATGCAACCCCATTTGCAGCGCAAACACTCAACGCCTCCCTGTCCTGTACTTCTTTTTTTTTTTATATATATATATAACTCTCAAAAATCTCCTTATGTTCTGCCACGTACTCTGATACAGTTTTTCTTTTTCGTCCCATTTTATTTTTAAAACCGTTAACTGCTACTGCTGGTATGATGAATTGAATTGTGTACGTGGTGTGTGTGTGTGAGATTCGTCAGTACGTACAGATGCGCACGCACCTCTGAGCATGCTTGCGTGTATTATGTGTGTATCTTCATCTGCATTGCCTTACTTCAAAAAGCAGCTGTGCATATATGCGTAGAATAATTTATTATTAACATAACACATGTAATGCAAAGTATTGTATTTCTAGTTTTATGTACTTGAGTGATACAAAATTCGGGTGAAAAATCGGTAAAACCGAATCATAGTTTTTGTAAAACCTGGGAGTTAAGTTAGTTCAAAATATTTCAAAATGAACTGACAAATTAGAAAGCTGAATGAAGTTAGTCCAGCAGATGGAGCTATAACCCAGTGCATGACAATTTGTGCAACACGTCTTTAAAGCTGCAGTATCCTAATCCAGACATGATGTTTGTCTGTTTACTACAGTCGCAGACATAAGTACTGGCACTTAATATAAGATCATTCAAGAAAACAAGTTAAATACAAGCATTTAGTAAACAGTAGCCACTAATTAATATGACAAAGAGCAAAATACACAAGCACTTAAACAATGTAAAATATTTGTTCACAACAAAGGCATTGATTGGTACATTTACATAACAAGTCTATAAAGTCTAACTTAAAAAGATATTCATTAATTGAAAACCATTACACAGTAATTAAGCTGCATTATACAGTCAATAGCCAGTAAAATAAGTAATTATTTCCAAGACCTGATGAAGAGGAATGTTTTGGCAACACAGCAGATGAGATAAAGGAGTTGGATTCACGATTGAGAAAAGCACTCGTAGCAAACTACAAAAAAGGAAGTGGCTACAGAACAGTATCAGAGAAATTTGGAATACCAAAATCCACAATCAGATAGTGCTGGGACGAAAACAGGATTTTCGTGTTTGGATATTCATTCATAATTTCAATATTTGTTTGGATATTAGTTCGTTTTTTAAAAAGTAATAAAAGCCATTATATTGCTCTGAACGCCGGCAGAGACAGCATAGCAGCAGGGGCAGGGGGCGTTTTACAGCAAGGTGCTACAATATGTAACACATTAAAGTAGAAAGATATCACAGGAGTAAAGAATATGTTATGTAGGCCTTACTTTACACCAGTGAATTAACTACAAATCAAAGGATGCCAAATAGCAGTTCAAGTTAAACGTTGTTTTGTTTATTTTCCCGAAATAAACAGTACACAAAGTTGACAATGCATTTTATTTATTTATTTATTTAATTCCTTGCCATTGCTGTTTCTTCACAGTAAACAGTGGCCATAGACACGTTTTCAAGTAATAACATGAGGTTTACGTGTGCCTTATTGTAGCTGAAACTGAAACTCGTGGCCATACAAAGGCACCTGAACACAGAAGAGTTGTATGCACCTAGACCTCGCTGCAAACCACTTTCTTTTTGATTCATAAAACAAACCATCAAAATTTGCCAAGAATTATTATTTTTTTTGTATGTATTTATTTGGCAGACGCCTTTATCCAAGACGACTTACAGGTGTTATAGGTAAGAGTCTACTTAAATCACGTTAGATTTACGTATTTTTCACGGGTTGGTTATGGAATAAAATTAGGATTTTGAGGACCTGTTTAAACATGTAATAAACCTAAGTAGATAATATTTCAGAGTACTATAAAAGCCTAAAATAGTGGTACTTGCTTCCTTACTAAAGTGGAGTGCTGTCGTCCTTTATATAGCCTTCTATGAACTCCGCGTTAACCCCCATCCCCCGCGAAATGTAATTTTATCTGCAGGGAAACAAGCCCCTCAGCCCCACCTTAGATTTTTATGATATTTTTGCTTTTCTTTTTACATATCTCAATAAGGATCCCCCACCCTCCCTTATGACTACTTTGCTGTGTGAATGCAGGTACAGGGGAAGCATTTCCACCAGGGAGTGGTGTTATTCTACAAACAACAGCAATACAAAATGACTGTCACGATGTTCTGTCTGATGTCATCACATTTCTAATTCTTTGTTTACAACATGACAGGATGACGAACTGCGGCTTTTTTTGTCATTTGCAGTGGTTATTGAGTTATTGGAGAAGAGAAAAGAATCATATGTGAGAATTAGTGAAGTCGGTAGAATTTCATTTTATTGACCTCACTGGGGATTGATCCACGACACTTCTTCATAAGGTGTCCAAAGGGTAGACAGAACCTGTGTTTAAAGTGTGTAATCCTTTCAGCTGGTGTCAGAGTCACAGTAATGGCTGATGATATTAAAAATGCATTTTAGATTACGGGATCATAGCAAAACAAAACATCTCTTGACATGACAGTTTCACCACACTTCTCATCCGTTTCACGTGATTTATACCGTGTGGTTACCTACCAAATAAATTTTTGTGTGGTAACTTTGTCAGCCAATTGCAGTTTTCATCATTTTCAGCTCTAATTCGAACTCAATGATTTTCCTAACTTCATGCTTTCAGGGACAGATTTTTGAAGTGCATCAACAATGTATACAGGCAGAAAAGCTGCAGTGGGTGTTGTGTCAGCGTGAATAGCAATTACTCCAGCATTTGTACAGTATGTGGGATCCATACTAAGGTAATAAGACTGCAACCAGAAAATCTGAATTTGTGGAAAAGGAGCCTGGGGTGAGAGTCATTATACAGGCTGTAACAAAGGTACATTTTGACCTTCGAAGGTTCGAAACACATTACTGAAGGAAGATTTGAACCTTCGCTAGGACTAAGTTGCGTAATTGACTAGTGACGTCACCATAGCTACTAGTATATATTTGATTGAAAATGCTATTATTTTACAGGTAATCCATATAAATGGAATAAAACATTAACATATAGTTTTACAATACGTTATATATAACAGTAATCATGATTTTATCATTTAAATACAAATACAATTCCACGTTGTTTCTGTACACGTAATCAATGCTGCTTGCGATACTCCTACATATTCAGTAGTGTTGGACGGTAATGCAATTTTCTGTTATCTGTTATCAGCTAAATTATCACGATAAGCATGATAATTGGCTGAATAAATAAAATATATAACATTTCTTGTAACATGTCTTGTTATTGTTATGTTGTTTCAAAATAAAAAAGAAAACCGCGTTTCACAAACTGCTTTCCAGTTCATACAAGTTCTAATTGTGATTTTAAAAAATCCCTGTTTGGGATCTTCATTTACAGCTCTTGCTAATTTATTTTTGAATTCAAGAAGTAGGGTTGCAGCCTTTATAAAATAATGATTAATAAATACTTCCACTTTATTACTTGCAACTTTTCTTTGCACAATGCAGGGTACCCCGATGTATCTTTATAACATTTATTCCCCTGGTCCCATCCTAGTCTGTTGAAAATAAATGCTAATTATCTGCAAAATGAAACATAGCTCAACAAAATACTTCAGACTGGGTGTATATCTTTTTGCAAACTGTAGATAAACATTTTCTCTGTTTTTTTCTGTCTTCTATCTTTCTGAAACCCGTTTCTTGGACACGTCTGCCTGTGTGCTGTGACCTTTCAACTGTTTTTTTTTTTTAAGGGGCGGTGCTTTAGCCTACTCAGCAGGGCCATAGCCAGAGCTGACATTCTGCTGAGGTCTGTGGCAAAGTGGTTAAAAGTGGGCAGGTGCAGGTGATCAATGAACTGACAGACAATTATAATCCAGGTGCAAAGGTTGTTTAATGATATTTTTGTGTCCAGTGCCTGATGGCTAAACAAACAGTAAACAATAAATGATGTTTAAGTATACAGCAGCGTGTATTACTTAATTTGTAATCCCCGGGTTTGTCCCGAAATAATAGTCCTGTTTTTATTATACACAAAACACATACACAAGTCCGTTAGTTCGTGAATTAGTGCTAGTGGTGCAAATACAATTATTGGTGATACAAGTGCAGTGCTGTTCCGGGTTTGTGCTGGCCTCTGGTGACAGCTCCAGAACTTGTGAGCTGTCTAGTGATAACAAGCAACAAACAGATAGAACAAACAAACACTCACAATACGGATACACGAAACACAGGTCCTTCCAGGTCACTTTTCATAAACCAAAAACAAAGGAATAGGTAACATTGCTTCGACCCCTATTTATACCCCCACTCATGACCCCTTGGTAAACGATTGCAGCTGCTTTTTATGATCTGCAGCTGCCACATCATTTCCCCTCTGGGTCATGAGTTTGTGTACCGAAGCTCTGTCTCTTCTACATGACCGACTTCCTTTTAACCCTCGGAACGAAGTGTCAGGGCAAGTAGTCCAGAGTACTCTGTTCCCGTTACTTAGCACCCTCACAGGTCGAGAGGGAGATTTACCACCAAGAAACATCGTCTTTCCGTCACATATCCCACCGCTCAGAGTGGAGCCGAAGGAACACTTGGCAGAATCTACCTTTCCCATTACTCCCCCCTCCCTGGAAAAATAATCTGCATTTTGGTGGTCTTTCCCTGCAGGATGTACCAAGTGGTACATGAAGGGCTGCATGCCAGATACCACAAGTTATCCGGGCATTGCTATCCTTCATTGTGCTTAACCACTTGAGTGGGGCATGGTCTGTAACAAGATCAAATTAATGTCCCAGCAGGTACTATCGGAATGAGTTAGTAGCCCATTTAACCGCTTCAACTCCAGATGTAAAAATGAAACCCCTTCCCAGGTACCAGATTTTGAAAATAATAATAATAATAATGTTTTCAAACCTGTAATTGCTATAAAATGTTAACATATGATGAATAAAACACAAATAAATTACTTCAACTGTGTTTTTCATTAACCCTTTATGCTGCTGTGTACTACATACCCATATTCAATATAGAGATAAAAACGTTTTGTTTTTTTTTAACAATGAAAACAAAAATGCTGCTAATATCGATAATAACAATAATAATCAGTAAGCAGTAATTATCAAATAAAAAGAACATCAAAACGTGTGCCAGTATCGACTTGCTCTGTGCCATTTATTGAAATGTTCAATACAACAGAACCCGGGATTGCCTTCACAACCACTGCACATTTTTCTTTTGTCTTTTCTTTTGTTTTAATTTTCGTAGCAGACCCTGTACCTTTTTTACGGTGTCTGCTTCGCTTGTGTTGGAGGGATAGTCACAAATGCGTGTACACAGCTACTTTGCACAGGAATTGTGATGGATCTGGCTGCCGCATTGCCTGTACCCAGTGCTGTGTTTTGATAGTATTTCGTCACAGTACTGCCATTTCAAACCAAGCAGCTTCCCGTTTGCAGCTGGCTTACCTGTAAAGTAGCTGCATGCTCTTCTGTTCGTACAGTTTGTATTGTTCTTGGCTCCACATCCTCTTCATCATAATCACTGAGTGATATGTCAGCATCACTGTCGCTGGTATCGAAATCCTCCAAACCAGCTTCACTCCTGTTGCTCATTATAGAAAGACCACATACATTGTACATAAACTATAATTAAACAAGTAAAACTAATAATAAATCAAAAAATAATAATTTAACACGCAATTGGATAAAAATGTCACCTGACCCTCCCCCAACTTTCATTGCACATTCCACAGTACTAGCACTGCTTTAGAGAATGAAACCTGAAGCGCTAGACTGAGAAACCAATCATAGAATAGAATGGGAAACTTGACGTACGCAGGCTCGGCATGGTACTGTAAGTGGGTTTTCAATTGACGTGCGTACGTCATGGTGTTGAAGTGGTTAATGGCCAAACACTCCTTTTCAACTACGGAGTAGATGTACAATATCGGGTGATGTACAATATCGGGTGTTCTACACCGTCAACCTTTTGGGACAAGACTGCACCCAAACCCATGTCCGACGCATCGGTGTGGAGGATGAATCTCTTGGTGAAATCTGGTGTGATAAGAGTGGGGGCCTGGCAGAGTCTTCGCTTAACAGTATCAAACGCCCCCTGACACTCAGCTGACCACTTAATTAAATTTTGAGCAGTCTTTTTGGTGAGGTCAACTAAAGGGTTAACCACTGTGGCATACTCGGGGATAAAACGGCGGTAATAACCGGCTAATCCCAGTAGCGACCTCTCCTGAGTCTTGGTTCTGGGGATCGCCGCGTGTACCAACGCCTGGATTTTGGTGACTACAGGTTTCACCCCTCTCCCCATTAATAATCCCAAATATTGAGTTTCTGATTTGGCAAACGAGCATTTTCTCAAGTTAGCTGTCAGCCGGGCTACCCTTAAAGACTGAAGGACGGCTGTAACCCTAGCTCTCGCCAGGTGGAGCTGTAAATCACCACCAAATCATCAATATACGCTGCTGCATGTGCATGATGTGGGTGTAAAACCTGGTCCATCAGTCTTTGAAAGGCAGCGGGTGCACCATGTAGCCCAAACGGCATGGTTTTAAAGTGAAACAGTTCTTCTCGTGTTGAAAATGCGGTTTTCTCTCTAGAACTGCGGGTTAAGGGGATCTGCCAGTCAAGTCCAGAGTAATGATAAATTTCACGTTGATTGCGGCGATCAGGCTATCTAATTTCATAATTCACCTTTCCTATAGCCTGAATCACTTCATCTCGCCCCTGCCATTTAGCACTTAATTTCGATTCTGAGGAGGGAAGCAGCAGCATTACCTTGTCTCCTGGTCGAAAGGTTCGAATTAATGCATTTTTATTGTAATGGTGCTGCCGGTGCTGAGCTGATTTGAGGTTGTCCTGGGCCAAACAACCGACCAAATCCAGGCGATCTCTTAGGAGCACATGCTTCACTCACGTTTTGGACGAGCCTTTGTGCTCCTCCCACCCCTCTCTCAACACATTGTGGATGCCGCGAGGCTGTTGGCCGTACAAGAGCTCAAATGGGGAGAACCCTGTTGAGCTTTGCGGCACCTCTCTCACTGCAAAAAGGAGGTAGGGAAGAAGCGATGCCCAATGCTTTTGCTCTTGCATTGCAAAATGTCTCAGCATCGAGTTCAAGGTCTGATTATAACGTACCACCAAACCGTCCGTCTGTGGATGATAAACAGATGTCCTGATGGGACGTATTTTTAATATTTTATATACCTGCTGTAACGTGTTAGACAGAAAATTGGTTCCATAATCTGTACTAACTCGGTGGCTATTGCAGCGGCACTAGTGGACCTACTAATATATGGGTATACCCAGAGTCAGAAGGTAGCAAAGGGCCCACTATATCCATTGCAATGCGTTCAAAAGGAGTGGAAATAAATCGGCAGTGGAACCAAAGGGGCGGGGCGCACTTGACCCGGCGCTACTCGCTGGCAGTCTGGGCATGTGGCTACATATTTCGACACATCAGTGTGAAGACCTACCCAATAGAATCGGGCCAATATCCGCTCCCTTGTCTCCCGAGGTGCCCCGCAAAAGGGATATCATGCGCCAGCCTAATGACCTCGGTCCGACAAGATGGGGGAACCAATAATTGTGTTACAGGCTGTCCTGTATTCACACATTGTCAAATGGTTTCTGTTAATGCCGCCTGATGAAACTTCGAAGGTTCAGAACTACCTTTGAATTCCTGGCTAACGAATGAAACTTCGAACCTTTCCACAGCACTACAGGAAATGTATGTGGATAGAGCAGAAGGCTTGTATGAACCTCCCCTTTGCGATTTCCAGATGGAAATTGATTGGCAGAAAAGTTATAAGAAAATGATTATTTTGGTATTTGTTGCTTTTTTTAACAGTAGTAATCAGCATACTTATTATTTGGACACCAACAACATTCTTTCTGATTAACAGTCAGACTTTTGTTCCGGTCGCTGTGCAATTACTGCAGCTTTAAAGGTGAAAAATGATATCATTAGTGCTTGTGACAAAAAGCGATTTTGTGTGTCTATCTGCATTGTTTTCAGTTTACATCAATAACATAGCTCAGGCAGCTGGAAATTCCTCCTTTAATCTATATGCAGGTAATACGGTTTTATATTTTGTAGGATCTTCCTTATATTTTGGTCAAATTGAATTACTACAGCATAATTATATTTGTATTCATGTTTCTTATTAAACTAAGCTAAGTTAATGAGAGCATTATTTACAATAAAATAACAACTAGAAGTGGATACCTTCGTCATCGTTTGATCTTTGTGGTCTCGGAATCAATTAAAATGCATTTTTTAAATTGCGATGGTTTTGACTGTTATTGGTAGACATTCCTTTAATTTTTTGGCTGCTGATGTGTGGAATGTTCTTCCAAAGAACTACTTTTGTATCAGCTGTTTTTGGTCATGATGTGAATTCTTTGCTGGTGGGTCAAATCAACCAACAGGAAAATCCCCACCTCAAGATTTTGATTTTGCTTATATTTTGTGTAGTGGATTTTGTGTAAGGGGGTGGGGGTGGGGGTGGTAAGTCATACTTGAAACACGTCTTATTTTAGAGTGATTTTGAGGATCTATAAATGATATTCAGAATGTCAGTAGCCCTATGCTATCTGCTTCTGTACAGATAGCCAGGTAGGTCTTCAGTAGAATTCATGCAAAATAAGTACCACCACTTTAGTATTTCTGTGTTTCTGGGGACCTTAAAATTGAAAAATGGTCCAATTGTCAAATTCCTGAGTGATTTTTAAGTGTGTATTACTTCTAAAGTAGAGGAGATATCGCTTTCAAATTGCTTAGGTGTGCTCATACTTTAACTGATTTTCTGTATGCAGCTCTGCTTCTGTCTTCCTACTTTACTGTCTGATTTAATGACCCCAGAAAAAGGCATCTTTGAAGGGCTGAAACTAGGGATGTCACGGTATACCAGTTTTACCACAGACATCAAGTTCTGAAAACTGCCATGCATGAGATTATCCGAGTAGGCTATTAAATAAGTGATGTCATATTTAATATAAACCGCCCTACTAAATAATGATCGCTAGCAAACATGATTGTCAGTAATTGAAACACAAATACTCAAATATCAGCAAGAACAAGAACATATTGTACAATATTAGCAAATAGTTTGAGTTTAAACCAAGAGAAACCATAAAACGTGTATAAAAAAATAAATCCATAAAACTAAAACCATAACATGTGTAGAATCTTTATATGCAAGTGGTTTGTCATGGGGCTACAGAGGTACTGTTTACCTCTTATTTCTTCTTTGTTGCCATCTTTAAAAATGGATTCTTGCAAAGTTCTGAAACAAGCATTCATGGGTTATAGATGAGCGTTTGAAGGACTTGTGGCGAAATAATTGACTTGGTAATCTGTCTCCTTCACAGTTTAATAATTCTCTGTCCAGATGGGGCACCACCACTATATAAAGACTTTAATCAGTCGGCAGCAAGTCACAATCCATCACAAGACTCGATCAGAAACATGTCATAAAACCGATGTCTGTTCTGCCCATTTAATTTTAAGTCAGATTTCAAGAACATTGTGTCACACGCAGTTGTACCTGCAATTGAAAATTGCATGGAATACTTTTTCTATACCACTAAGTTTGTGTTAAATATGGCAGGGCTGGGGTTACAATCCCCTCCCTGATAAAACAGGTGTGGAATGTGGCCAGGTGTTAATTGATTTATTGATTGGGAATTAACCCTGGCCGCCTGATATCAACAAGAGCTGAAAAGCCAGTTCCTTGATTCTTTTGTTATTTACAAGCCTGGAGGCGAATCGGAAATCCTCACAACAGTGTTGAACCAGGGTGTGTAGAGACCGGGATAACCGCCAGAATAGGGATTAATTTAGTGGATTTTAATCCCATAAAAGTATACAAGGGTGTGTCAGAAAGAAGGCTGTTGGAGCAGGACCTTCCTTATAGTGGGAGCAATGCTTGGCTGCTGTTTTAGACAGCTTTTGTTTTAGTTAGCTGTGTTCCCCCCCCCATTAGCTGTGTCCCCCCCCCCCACTGGGTTTTGTTTTGCATTTTTGTATTTATTATTTTCACTAATACTTCTGTTTGTGTATTCTCACCCGTGCGCTAAACCATTGCTAGTACAGCCACGTAGTTTATGAAGGAGCAAATCCGCACAAGGGATACCATTGCAATTGCAACTGCAACTGAATTACTTGTGCTGGTGTGTCAACTGCAAGCCCTATGTGTCTCTATTAATCTCACACAGCGGATTCCCACAGTCCTCGTACAGTTGGTCTGATTACCTTTTTTTGGTCTTATATTTCCTAGTCTTGTCTTCTGTCCTGGCAAGGGATTATCCACCAACAAAAACTCATGAATATGAACCTGGTGTAGCACCCTAAGTGCTGCTTTGCTGTGCATGGCTTGTATTGGAGGTAGTTACCAAACACACCTTCTGTTAAGGATCTATACATGTGCCAAAAGAGGAATGGGAGAAATACTGATAAATTCGATAGTCAATATCCAGAAAGAATAATTGTAATTTCTATTCAGAGATCAGTTCAAGTGGAAAGCCTGACACTTGTGTGAGATCCATTGCAATTTACATTTTATAGGGATTCTTCTCATGGTGGTGTAGTAGGTGACAAAAGATTTTTTTTTTAAATCCTGGATTTTAATGTGATATGTTGCTTGTCGCAATCAAAGGTGACAAACCTCGTAAGGGGTACTGTTGGAAGTGCAGTTCCTCAAATGAGATGAACAAGTTCAGCTCACATAGTTAAAATGATCACTCACATATAATCAGTTATTGAGCCTGGTGCCCTGCTGGTTGCAATCAAAACAATGTTTAATATGATATTCCAAAGTGGATTACCTAATATATATTATTTAAATGGAAGAATTTGAGTCATCACAATAATTGGAATGGAATTCAAATTGTATGCCAGGGCGGTTACTTGCTTCATGATTGAAATAGGCAGTGGCAAAATTATTGTGGTTGCAGTTTCCAAAGACAAAATGTATGTTATAAGCAGAGATGCAAGACAAAAATAAAAAAATAAATAAATGAAGCTTAGGTTGGCTACATACACTTTCATTTTTCTTTAGTTTTAGTTTTTCAGTGTCCTTAGTAATATGGTGACTAATTACTCTGCACCTAAAGCATATTTTATTTTCAACAATACAAAGATAACAACGTCCAATTACAATATACAGTTAAGACCAAAAGTTGCATCACGTAGAATTTTAGGATTGAGACATCATGTAATCGAAGAAACTACAAAATTATATCGTGAAAGTCTATACTATTACAGGATACTAGTACAGGATTTTAAAAATGTCACATTTTTCCATTTTTGTCAGTTTTTTGTTACGCATATGGAAAACTACAAAGCATATGCAATTCAATATATTAACGCAACATTATTGAGCAGGTTTCATTTGACTTTATTAAGCAAAATAGTTAATTCTATAGGTTGATGCAAAACTTTTGGTCATAGCTATACACACAAAGTATCTTACAAATGTTTAATTCTTCAGTTACTGTTACCTAAAACAACTAAATTTCATAGCATATACAAATATGTGCATTAAAGATAATATTTACAGCTGACCCTGTTTATGCCATAAGTCTTATTTCAATTTTTTATTTTGAAAATTACCCCCTTTTTTAAATAATGTCTGTATCATAATTTTTGTTTATGATTTTCCATGCTTCAGCTATACAGTAATCTTGGTGTATCGGTAGTTTTGATTGGCTCAGAAGAACCAAATGAAGTTTAACTAACCATAATGGAAACCTGAAAATAATAATCTCTTCCAGTTTGTCTAACAAAAAATCCTCAAACTGCACTACTGTCGGGAAATGACTGGTTCATGTTTGTTTAGGTCTGGAACACTTAAATGATGTAGCCTCAAATTAAGCAGGGTCATGTACAGAAAGTGGGCCACTCAAAGTATCTCTTTTCATGTTAAGTAGAACAGTATACATGAGAATAGTGGCAGCTGGAAAATGACTAGTTTCTCAGTGCTGTTAGTACATTCTGTGTTACAGCTGTCTAGTGCAAAAAATACAAATAGTTATTGGTGATTTAATTCACTTTTTCCAGATGTGCTACAGATGAGCAGAAGACCAGTTTATATCAAGCTTGAACCTTATAGAAGCCATATAAAGGAAAATAAGCATGCGTTTTTTGTAATGGAAAAAAAGTAGTTATTTTTTATTGAAATAATCCTTAATAAAACAATCAAACCTGTTCCTATTATTATTATTATTATTATTATTATTATTATTATTATTATTATTAGTGGGGCTTGTGAAGCAAGAGTCCCCACTTTAAATCTTCGACATACTTCTTCTTCTTCTTATTCTTTGGTACGCTTACTCCTCTCCTCTTAAGCTAGAAACGCCGTTCAAACTTTAAAACGTGTAGACTGGTCTGGAATAGTGTGCTGATATATTTTATACTTTTTAAACTATTATGCTTTTTGTCATTTTTTTGTCCATCTTCATTCACGTTAATGGGACTTTTTCAACATTCTAAATCTCCCCATTGTTTAAAAACTCTCAGACTTCCAACATTCTATTTACTGAAAACAATGTAACTTTTGAAACAAATCAGCTACTTTGACCACTTTCCCAACAAGCTAGACAAAAAGTTAGAGGGTGACATCTTCCTCTACTTCTCTGCTATTCTAATATGAAATCAAAACAGAAATAACTTTTACCAATCAAGAGGTAAACCTGTTTTAGTAACCTCACCGACTAAATTTTCTCCAACTTTTTATAAACAACTGAAATTTTGACCACTTTCCCAACAAGCTAGACAAAACGTTAGAGGGTATGACATCTTCCTCTACTTCTCTGCTATTCAAATATGAAATCAAAACAGAAATTACCAATCAAGAGGTACACCTGTTTTAGTAACCGCACCAACTACGTTTTCTGTGAACTTTTAGAAATAACTGCCGTTTTGACCACGTTCCCAACAAGTTAGACAAAACAGGAATGGCTCTACCAATCAAGAGGTACAGCTATTTTAGTAACCGCATCACCTTCTTTCAGTAGGCTACTTCCCACTGTTTCAAATTATAGCACATTCTAAGCATGAGACAATTAGTAAACAATGTGACTTTTGACACAAATCAACTACTTTGACCACTTTCCCAACAAGTTAGACAAAAAGTTAGTGTATGAAATCTTCCTCTACTTCTCTGCTATTCAAATCTGAAATCAGTTAAAAAATATCTTCTACCAATCAAATGGTACATGTCTGATGAAATGTGTGATCTAACTGCCCCACAATCCAAAGTAATAAGGTTGATATAGTAGTCTAGCAAAGTAATCAGACCAATTATTTTACTAAATTTAACTTTGACTGTATGCAACTGCTTTGCTTTAAAAAGTAAAACTTTTTAAACTTCTTCCACTACCACAAAAAATACTTTTAAAGAGCTAAAGCAAACCCCACAACTTTACTTGTAAAGTTACCATCTAGTTATTATTATTATTATTGTAAAGCATTTTATTATTATTATTATTATTATTATTATTATTATTATTATTATTATTATTATTATTATTATTGGAAAGCATTTTCAGCATATTGTTGTATTGCATGTCTTGCTATGACAGCCTTCATGCACATTCAGAGCTTTCTTGGAATATGGTAGTTTTCTGCAGTAATAAATTAGACTTTTCTCAGATTAGTAAATTTTAAACAGGAATGACTAACAAGAAAGCCAGTGTGGCACGACTGACAGGGTTTGTAGGGCATTTCAACAAAGTTATCAGTTAGTCACCGGTTTCGTTAGGAATTGAACTTCATTTGGAAAAACACAGTGTGACAAAAAGGTCAATCAAACATATATATCAGAGGCTTTATAAAGATTGGCAAAGCTTTCTGTATCAAAAGGCAGTCTGTGTGCAAACAGGCACACCTGAATGTTGACAAAACCCATGCCAGTACCGTGTAATATCCAAGCATTTTTGAGAAATTGCCATTAAACCAGTGTCAATGCTGAGTGCCGGTATAGCTGAAAATGTAAAACAAAGCCATCCAAATTCTTTTTAAAACTAAAATACAATACTTGAATACCTACCCCAAGATAAAACAGTAATAAGCAAAGCGTTTATTACTGTAATGTAAGAAAACTTCATGTAAGTGCTTAAACTTAGCTATATAAACTGCAACTCCAAAGAAAGGTAACATACAGGAAATAACATGTGTACTGCAATAAGAAACTATGTGTTCAGTCTGTGTTCTAGGGACTTTTCAAGTCAAAGGCTGATTCATAAGATCAACAAAAGTCATCATTATAGGGTGCTGCATGTCTTGTTAACAAGTAGAGAAAAGGTTAAGCAGCCACTGGAATGATAAATCAAAATATACTGTATAATGTTTTCAACTGATCTTAATTGCCAAGGACATGTAACCAGAGAGCTATTTTTTTCTCTCCTAATATCAATATTAAAATCATCATCCAACTCTTTCAGCAAATAATTGGATCTGTTATTTTTCACTATTCTGTTGTGCCCTGGCTGTACTGCCACTTGGCAGCAGATTGGATGAGGAAGTCGTTAATAGATCATTGGCTTCATACATTTATGTCCAATTACATGTTGTTTATAGTATTTTGCTGCCCTATTTCCTGCTCATCTAATTCTGCCTTCTGAACTTCACATTGCGCACAGCTGGCCCCATGTGCTGTTAAGGATAGAAGCTACTGGTGAATCAGGGAGATGAAAGTGCTCTAAGCAGTCATGTATGAAATAGAGCGTAGTAATTGAATTGGTTTTTAGAGTTACTGTATTGATGATGTCTTTCTTGGAGATGATGTGAGGGAGCAGTTTATATATAAAATGTAACGTATTTATGTCCAAAGAGTTCCATATACGCCACAATCTAATATTTCTTTAGAAATAAACGGGAAGCAATTATTTAGAAACGATCATAGTTTTTTTTCTCTTTTTTACTGTTTATAAAACAAAATTCAGGTTTACCCATGCAGAAAATTTCAGCTCTGAAGCTATTTCCTGTAAATTGTTATCCGCATAAAAAATAACATTTGTGGAAAAAGTTCACACCCTGAGTGAGCTATAGCAGATCTTGAGGATATAATTTATTACCTCTTAAATCTGCCTCCTAGAGAAAGCTTAACCATAGGAGGATATTGTAATCAGACAGCAAAGAAATTATATTTAATGCAGATCTGAACATGATTGGGCATCTATTTTGAAAAGCAAAGGACAAATGTTTTATCTGCACACCCACATACTATTCCTTGTACCATTTCTGTAAACATCTGTTATCAGAAAGAGCTACAGTACATACAGATACGGTAAAAACAGCAGAATTAAAAAAAAATGTAGAATTGTGGATTATTAAATCGGTTGCATGCAGTTGATTTGAAAATTCCCCAAACCCTTTCAGTATTAGGCTGGATATATTTTACATAGAGTCAGCATTACAATAAAGAACGATTTGATTTCAGATGTATTTTACTAGTGATAAAATCTGAAACCCAGTGGTGTTAGTCTGGGGTTCATTTCCGTACACAGCCTTTAAAGTTCATCTTCTGCTAACATACAGTACAATTTGTTTTGCAACTTTGCCATATATCAGTTGTCACATATTTTGTGACATGATGCACAATGCCTCATTGTAATCATATCAGGACTGTAATGACTGTAGAAACGAACACCCACATGCTACCTGGTAAAGGTGACTGGAACTGCAGGATTAAGTTGTATCTACTACCAGTAAATGGTGTGCAGATTTAAATGAGATTAATTGATGAACCTGGAAACAGCTCTAGAAACCTTCCACAAAACAAAAAATACAAAACTGTATATTCTTGTAACCCGACTTTAAAGTTGGGTACGTATTCATTACGTAAGAGGTTTTATTTGGGTTTAGGATTGTGGTGTGATTACAGCAAGCCAACCTGATGTATCCCCGGCAGGAGATATGTCTGTATGTGTGTCACACTGGATCCAGTTATGAAGAAACATGCTCCTTTTTTGTCATAAGTTTGTCTGTTTGTCACACTTACATGTTAACATATGCATACAGTGGATATTGGTCATGGTGATTCATGGTGAGCATAACACTCACAGTCAGGACATGTTTTCCATATCCATTGTAAAAGATGTATGTATGTATTATAAATCACATATAAGAAATCAACCAGTCAAGTATTTGTCATCTTATCCAGTCTACAGATGTCAGTCCGTGCATAGAATGCAATCCAATGTTTAAAAAAACAAAAACAAAAAAAAAACACTTGTATCTGGTACCTTTTGTAAAATTGGATCAAATTTTTATGAACTTGACACGGTCTACACATATTATTCAGGGACTGTGGCAGTATATATTTTACAAAGATAAAAATGATTTGTTTTTAACAAGTTTACGATCACCCAGTTAATCGGAGTGCAATAACCTTTAATGTCTAATGAACCATTACTCACTGACTCAATCAATACCCATAAAATGTATGTTATCATTTACAGAAATATGAAACATTGTATGATAAGCACTGCAGTTTCCTGAATTCTAACAATGATTTAAATATTGGTTCAAAGGTTGTGTTACATCCCACTTTACAGTGAAACATTTCTTTCAAAACTGCTAAAGTGGTCTACTAGGAAAATTAAAAAGAACACCAGCCCCCACTTCCCTCCCTGCTGATAACTCTGGCTTAAATAACTGTACAATACTTGAAGTAAACGTTTCACCACTGTATCAGTTTCCCCATAAAAAACAGTAAGATTATATTTCCACATAAAATATATCCAACACATTTTAATAGAGAAATATCTCAAACTTGGCTTTATAAACTTGCAGTAACAGTGATAAACGTGAAAATATTTTTGTTTGTTAGTTTTTATGTTTGCAGCATCTTTGTTTTGTAGACTATTTTGTAATTCATTTTCTGTTTCGTCACAAAATCCAGGTCCCGATGCGGGTTTGTCAACCATTTTGCTTTGTTGTGTGAAGAGAGGAAGGACACTCAGCGTGATAACGTAATTTGAGGGAGTTTGTAAAAAAAAAAAAACTATTGACCATAAGCAGCGTCATGGGGGCAATAGTTGGATCTATTTTTGGTCATGTGATGAGGTTTTAACCAATCACATACCATCATTTCTATATATAGAGAGAGAGAGAATAATGTATGGGTTAGAATATATTGCCACACAATAATATGTCTCGAGTTAGTTTTGAGTAGATCAAAACTAACAAGACATATTTTTGCATAGTAATATATTCTGACCCATATTATTATTTTATATATTCTATGTTTCTTACGTTCTAGTTTCATTTTGTTTGTGTAAACTGCGGCGCGCTGCTGTAGAAAATGCTGCATTCATAGGTATGGCTGTGCAGGCTACGCTGCTATGCTTGGGAGAGAAATTTGTTCAAAGTCGTCCCTATTTCTATTTTATTTTTTTACAGACGAGATGGAAAACGAAAGGTATATGTCCAGGTCTTTATCAGGTAGCTGGTGAACTTTTCTCTTTTCTTCTACTGAACGCAAAATACGACATTGTGAGGTTTGTGTCACTGTTTTTCTTGTATTTTTAATTTCATGCTCTTTTAAAAACGTTTGTCTTCTGCCATTGGTGTGAATTTCGTCTTTTTTTAAAATTGTTCATATCTTTGTTTTGAATGTAGCCTATTACTGTCCGCTTTACAGTGCTTGCTGTTAGTGATAAATGTGGTGGCTGTTGACATTAAGCGGCACAGGCAGACAGTGCACACCGAAGGCGATGACGTATTGTCACACGGCTGGCTGAGTGGTGACGTCAGATCCAGGAAATGAATACACAGAGACAGGACAGATGAGGTGAAATGATGAAAGCGCTGGTGCGCGGTTTATTAAAAATAAAAGGTTTAAACAAACAGAAGACATGGCACTTTACGCCAAAATAAATAGACAAACAAAACAGACTAACATTTAAACAAACGGTGGATGCACAGACAAACGAACACGGTGAGCTTTAAACAAGTATCAATTATTATTTTAGTTTATTTCCCTTAACTTTACCTCCTTCTCCACACCCGTTCTCCACTCACCGAACACACAACCCCGAGTGAGTAAAACGTGCATCTATATATACTGTTGTGCCGGGATTCAATTACTAATTAATTATTCACTTGAATCCAAGCACGTGAATTAATTATGTGCAACCTCGTGCTCACATATTATATACTTTAAATGCACGTGAAGTGATGTGCAATCCCGTGCCTAAATACAATTATACATTTTAAATAACTCGTGCTGCACACACCCATTTATATCCCGTGCAGCCATATCTATACACCAACATTAAACACACCACACGCAACATACAACACAGAAATGCACACAGGGGCGGTGCACATTGCCACATATACCCCCCCCTTGTGCGCAGCACACATGGCCTCAACGGCCACCTCCCCCCTTAAAAGCCCAAAAGTCCAGCACAAAGTCCTGGGCCAGGACCGGAGGCTTCAAGGGGCCCACAGGTCGTAAGGCTGTCAGCAGCAATGCTGACAGCGGGGTGGCATACTCCTGCCACTCTTCTGCTGCTGGTGGCAATGCCGGCAGCTTTCCAGCTGACAGCGGAAATGCTGTCAGCAGAGACATTAATAGTCCCCAGTCTGGCTCCTCCAGCCGGGGTAGTCCTGGCAGCGGAAAGGCTGCTTGGGGGGTGGTCCCCTGACCTCCTCCCTTCTTCGTAGCCGGCAGCTCCGCCACGTGGGGCTCCGGCCACAGCACTTTCTGCAGCGCAAGTGCTGCAGTGGGAGCAGATCTCCTGACCTCCCCCACGATCTCTGGCAGCGAAACTGCTGCTGGGGTTGGTGGTCTCCGGACCTCCTCCCCCTTCTTCAAAGCCGACAGCTCCCCTTGCTGGGGTTCCGGCCACAGTACTTCCTGCTGCGATGCAGAGCAACAGGCAGCCCCAGGCGATGCGGAGCAACAGGCAGCCCCAGACGATGCGGAGCAACAGGCAGCCCCAGACGATGCGGAGCAACAAGCAGCCCCAGGCGATGCGAGGCTGGCATCCTTGGGCGAAGCGAGGCTGGCATCCTTGGGCGAAGCGAGGCTGGTATCCTTGGGCGGTGCCAGAGTCAGGACCAGTCGTGGTGCTGTGGTTGGCCACTGTGGCAGTGGCTGCGGCGGTGCTGGCCCTCTTCGTAGCCGCTGCGGCCGGGCTGTTTTCCGCTGTGCTTCCCTCAGCAGACTATGCAGTGGTTGCTGAGGAATGCCAGCATCAAGTCCTGGTACTTCTTCTTGTGAAGGGAGAGGCAGCTCCTGCACCTCTTCCCCTGGTGGTGATGGAGGCAGAGGTAACTCCTGCTCCTCTCCTCTTGGGGGTGAAGATGGCGGTCGGGGAAGTGATACCAGCAGGCATTTACCCTCTACTTGTGGCAGTGGACCCAACAGGTATTGACCCTCTGCTGGTGGAAATGGACCCAGCAGGGAGTTGACCCTCTGCTGGTGGAAGTGGACCCAGCAGGCATTGACCCTCTGCTGGTGGAAGTGGACCCGGCAGGCATTCACCCTCTGCTGGTGGAAGTTGCGGAGGTAGAGGCAGCTCCTGCTGCTCTGCTCCTGGCGGTGGAGGTGGAGGAGGTAGAGACAGCTCCTGCTGCTCTGCTCCTGCCGGTGAAGGTGGCAGAGGCAGAGGCAGCTCCGGCTGCTCTGCTCCTGCCGGTGAAGGTGGGAGCAGCGTGTAGTCTCCTGGCGACGAAGGTGGGAGCAGCGTGTAGTCTCCTGACGATAAAGGTGGGAGCAGCGTGTAGTCTCCTGACGATAAAGGTGGGAGCAGCGTGTAGTCTCCTGACGATAAAGGTGGGAGCAGCGTGTAGTCTCCTGACGACGAAGGTGGGAGCAGTGTGTAGTCTCCCCCTATTGCAGGGGACTGGTGCGGCTCTCCCCCTATTGCAGGGGACTGGTGCGGCTCTCCCCCTATTGTAGGGGACTGGTGCGGCTCTCCCCTATTGCAGGGGACTGGTGCGGCTCTCCCCTATTGCAGGGGACCGTGCGGCTCTGCCTCGAAGGGGAAACCAGCAGGCATTCTTCCTCTGCTGGTTGTGATGGGGAAACCAGCAGGCATTCTTCCTCTGCTGGTTGAGATGGGGACAGCAGGCATTTTCCCTCTGCTGGTGGAGATGGGGACAGCAGGCATTTTCCCTCGAGCCCAGTGAGGGTGCAGGTAGGTGTGGCTCCTCCTACTTGGAAGTCAACCTGCTGGGGAAGTCCCATATCGGCAGCCAAGTAGTTGATTACCACGGCTGCCGGGTTCACAAAGGGCACTGGGTAGTAGTGTTGTTCCCAGTGTTCCCAATGTTCCCCATCTCTGGCCCACAGCAGGTCAACAACCTTTGGGAGGTCCTCCCAGTTCCACTCTGGGTCCGACACCCAGTCCAGCATCTCCTCAGAGGATGGGAAAGGCTCTGTCTCCTCCCTCCTGGGCTGTGGATCCTCCGGGACCTCTCTCCACACTTGCTGTTGCTGTTGTTGCTGCTGCAGCTTTCCTTTCCCCCTTCTCTTCTTACTCCTCCTCCCTACCTGGGCTGGTTCCTCCTCCTCCTCTTGGAAGGGGCAGATCTTCACTGTGTGTCCATAGACCCCACAGGCGAGGCACCAGCCTTGGTCCTCGAGGCACCCGAGGAGGTCGTCCAGGTTCCGCAGCCGTCTCTCCAGCCTTCCATTTCCCCTTTGAAAAAAAAAAAAAGGGAAAGAATTTTTTTTTTTACACAGAAACACCTCTCCTGGTCTGACGCTTGGAGGCGCTGTTATCCCACGCAGGACACCATATGTCACACAGCTGGCTGAGTGGTGCCATCAGATCCAGGAAATGAATACACAGACAGGACAGATGAGGTGAAATGATGAAAGCGCTGGTGCGCGGTTTATTAAAAATAAAAGGTTTAAACAAACAGAAGACATGGCACTTTACGCCAAAACAAATAGACAAACAAAACAGACTAACATTTAAACAAACGGTGGATGCATAGACAAACGAACACGGTGAGCTTTAAACAAGTATCAATTATTATTTTAGTTTATTTCCCTTAACTTTACCTCCTTCTCCACACCGTTCTCCACTCACCAACACACAACCCCGAGTGAGTAAAACGTGCATCTATATATACTGTTGTGCCGGGATTCAATTACTAATTAATTATTCACTTGAATCCAAGCACGTGAATTAATTATGTGCAACCTCGTGCTCACATATTATATACTTTAAATGCACGTGAAGTGATGTGCAATCCCGTGCCTAAATACAATTATACATTTTAAATAACTTGTGCTGCACACACCCATTTATACCCCGTGCAGCCATATCTATACACCAACATTAACACACCACACGCAACATACAACACAGAAATGCACACAGGGGCGGAGCACATTGCCACACGTATGTAGGAGTCTGATAAAAAAAAAAGTATTAGCCATGTACAAACGTATGAACGTAACTAATACCAGGATTGATTTTTTTCCAGTTTAGGGGTTTGTTGCCCTGGTAACATAGAATATATAATCACTGTGGACCTGATGAAGACATGTTGAGTGTCGAAATGTGTTGCTTTGTTTGTTTGTTTTCTTTTAAAATGTTTTAACAAATAAAATAAATGCATTTTTTTTAGGATGTGTTGAGAGGATGTGTTGAGAGTGTGGGAATGCTAATGCAGTTACTGAACATGTTACCAATCACAAAAACTATGATTTCCCAGTGTTATGTCTGTATGGCCAGTCTTCGGGGAGAATTTGTCATGTGCTTAGTGATGTCATTGGTGATGTCATATGTGATGTCAAGTGTGACGGGAAACATACACATAAGGGTGCAGAGTTAAGGTTGCGTGGCTACCTTAACTTGCAATTTCCTAACCTTTTAGACTTTTGCAACCAAACCTTAACGTTACTTTAACAAAGGTTTTGCCATTAAATATATACACACACACACACACACACACACACACATATACATACATACATACAGTACTGTGCAAAAGTTTTAGGCAGGTGTGAAAAAATGCTGTAAAGTAAGAATGCTTTCAAAAATAGACATGTTAATAGATTATATTTATCAATTAACTAAATGCAAAGTGAGTGAACAGAAGAAAAATCTAAATCAAATCCATATTTGGTGTGACCTTCAAAACAGCATCAAGCATCAATTCTTCTAGGTACACTTGCACACAGTTTTTGAAGGAACTCGGCAGGTAGGTTGGCCCAAACATCTTGGAGAACTAACCACAGTTCTTCTGTGGATTTAGGCAGCCTCAGTTGCTTCTCTCTCTTCATGTAATCCCAGACAGACTCGATGATGTTGAGATCAGGGCTCTGTGGGGGCCATACCATCACTTCCAGGTCTCCTTGTTCTTCTTTACGCTGAAGATAGTTCTTAATGACTTTCGCTGTATGTTTGGGGTCGTTGTCATGCTGCAGAATAAATTTGGGGCCAATCAGATGCCTCCCTGATGGTATTGCATGATGGATAAGTATCTGCCAGTACTTCTCAGCATTGAGGAGACCATTAATTCTGACCAAATCCCCAACTCCATTTGCAGAAATGCAGCCCCAAACTTGCAAGGAACCTCCACCATGCTTCACTGTTGCCTGCAGACACTCATTCGTGTACCGCTCTCCAGCCCTTTGGTGAACAAACTGCCTTCTGCTACAACCAAATATTTCAAATTTTGACTCATCAGTCCAGAGCACCTGCTGCCATTTTTCTGCACCCCAGTTCCTGTGTTTTCGTGTATAGCTGAGTCGCTTGGCCTTGTTTCCACGTCGGAGGTATGGCTTTTTGGCTGCAAGTCTTCCATGAAGGCCACTTCTGACCAGACTTCTCCGGACAGTAGATGGGTGTACCAGGGTCCCACTGTTTTCTGCCAGTTCTGAGCTGATGGCACTGCTGGACATCTTCCGATTGCGAAGGGAAGTAAGCATGATGTGTCTTTCATCTGCTGCAGTAAGTTTCCTTGGCCGACCACTGCGCTCACGGTCCTCAACGTTGCCCGTTTCTTTGTGCTTCTTCAAAAGAGCTTGGACAGCACATCTGGAAACCCCTGTCTGCCTTGAAATTTCTGCCTGGGAGAGACCTTGCTGATGCAGTATAACTACCTTGTGTCTTGTTGCTGTGCTTAGTCTTGCCATGGTGTATGACTTTTGACAGTAAACTGTCTTCAGCAACCTCACCTTGTTAGCTGAGTTTGGCTGTTCCTCACCCAGTTTTATTCCTCCTACACAGCTGTTTCTGTTTCAGTTAATGATTGTGTTTCAACCTACATATTGAATTGATGATCATTAGCACCTGTTTGGTATAATTGTTTAATCATACACCTGACTATATGCCTACAAAATCCCTGACTTTGTGCAAGTGTACCTAGAAGAATTGATGCTGTTTTGAAGGCAAAGGGTTGTCACACCAAATATGGATTTGATTTAGATTTTTCTTCTGTTCACTCACTTTGCATTTAGTTAATTGATAAATATAATCTATTAACATGTCTATTTTTGAAAGCATTCTTACTTTACAGCATTTTTTCACACCTGCTTAAAACTTTTGCACAGTACTGTACATACATACATACATACATACATACATACATACATACATACAGGGCAACTGAATTGGAGCTTCTTAGGGCTGAATGTGGAGGGCCTGAGTCAAAGCACCAGAATAGATATGACTGCTCTTCTTTGCCTTCTCTTGGCATCACAGAACTTGCACAGACCATAATTTCAACATTTTAGTGCATACTGTGTTTTGCCTACTAGGATATCGTCTAGCTGCTGGGTTATTTTCTAGCTACATTTTCTGGTTTTGCACAAGAAACATTTACATCTAGCCATATATTTTCTGCAATATAAATATTATAATCTGCTTTAGAAACAACATATGCCATATTGATTGAAGAAGAGGGTGTGGAGTGAATGACTGTGCTCTAAAATCTAATCAGAACTTTCTCAACCTTTATTGTTTTATTATCCTACTCATAGGGAGCATGTGAACACTTTTGTACAGTGTTTGTTTGTGTGTTTGATTGTGTTAGTTATTATGTCAAGATCACAAAAGCTCAGATAAGTTTGCTTTTGAGATAAGAAGCTGCCAGTTCAAGGTCACAAAGCTTGTTTCTGTGACATTCTTACAATCAGAGTCACATCAGAGCAAGCTAGAAAAAAAAAAAACTAACCAAAAGTCTGGACTTTTTATGGATTTTATGGGTATGTCCATATCCTAATCCACATCCTGTAGTCATCACAGTGCTGTCTGACCGATGTTCATCTGTTAACAACATTGCCATGAAACAACCTAAAAGCCAGTACAAAGTCCAATACAACCAAGGTCCAGAACCCTGTTAAAAACCAGCTGGCTCACAATATTTTAAGTGGGTCAAAATTTACAAATAAATCTGTTAGCAGTAATTACAGTAACTCGTTTTTCATATGAGAACTAGGAGATCTCCTTATAATCCCCTGCTATGTGAAATATAGCAGTGTGGAGTAGTGGTTAGGGCTCTGGACTCTTGACCAGAGGGTCATGGGTTCAATCCCAGGTTGGGGTCACTGCTGCTTTACCCTTGAGCAAGGTACTTTACCTAGATTGCTCCAGTAAAAAAAAAAAACTGTATAAATGGGCTGCTGCCATCATTCGTTACATCATCAATAAAGATGAGTGAGCCTGTTCCAGAGGTAGCCATGCATGCCCATGCCATGACACTACCTCCACCATGCTTCACAGATGAGGTGGTATGCTTTGGATCATCTGCAGTTCCTTTTTTTCTCCACACTTTTGCCTTCCCATCACTTTGATAAAGGTTAATCTTCGTCTCATCTGTCCACAAAACTCTGTTCCAAAACTCTACTGGCTCATCTCTGTACTTTTTAGCAAATTCTAATCTGGCCTTTCTGTTTTTGGTGCTGATCAGAGGTTTGCATCTTGCAGTGTAGCCTTTGTAATTCTGCTGCCGAAGTTTTCTGCGAACAGTAGATTGTGACACTTTCACCCCAGCATTCTGGAGGTTGTTGGTGATTTCACTGACACTTATTTTAGGGTTGTTTTTCACAGCTCTGGTCATTTTTCTGTCATCAACTGCTGTTGTTTTCCTTGGCCATCCTGGTCGTTGCTGATTGCTGAAGACACCAGTGGTTTCTTTCTTTTTCAGGACATTCCAAACTGTTGAAGACTTGTTTTATATTTGTAATTAATTTACAACAATATGTAGATTTTATTTTTCACTTTGACATTATGGACTTTTTTTGTGTTGATCAGTGGCAAAAACTCCTAATTAAATCCATTTTGATTCCATGTTGTAACACAATAAAATGTGGAAAAGTCCAAGGGGGCTGAATGCTTTTGAGAGCCACTGTATATTAAGAATTTGTATACAAAAACATTTGTTTTTTGTATAAATTATTCATTTGAAACAAATTTGATCTTACCTATTTGCTGTACTGAGTGTGCTCATTTGTTGAAGAAACCCTACACCGTTTTAGTGAGACCAGTTTATCGATGTCAGGAGTCATGTCTTGTGCTGAAGCAATCTTAAGGATGGAATGTAAATGTTCATCATTCACCCGGGATCTTTGAGGTGATTTATTGATCTTCATCAATGAAAACAGCTGCTGGAACAGTGTTTGCCACTTCTCCTATTTTTTTGTTGTCTGCAAATTTAACAAGTTTGCTTACTGTACCAGAATCTAAATCATTAATGTAGATTAGGAATAGCAGAGGACCTAATACTGATCCCTGTGGTACACCACTGGTTACCTCGCTCCATTTTGAGGTTTCTCCTAATCAGTTTTCTACATGTTAACCACTCCCTAATTCATGTGCATGCATTTCCTTGAATCCTTACTGCGTTCAGTTTGATAATTAATCTTTTATGCAGGACTTTGTCAAAAGCTTTCTGGAAATCTAAATAAACCATGTCATATGCTTTCCAATTATCCATTGTCGATGTTGCATCCTCAAAAAAATAAAGCAGGTTAGTTAGACACGATCTCCCTTTCCTAAAACCATGCTGACTGTCTCCCAGGATACTGTTACCATATAGGTAATTTTCCATTTTGGATCTTATTATAGTTTCCATAAGTTTACATATAATAGAAGTCATGCTTATTGGTCTGTAGTTACCTGGTTCGGTTTTGTCTTCCTTTTTGTGGATCGGTATTACGTTTGCAATTCTCCAGTCTGTCGGTACAACTCGTGGGTCAAGAGATTGTTGCATGAACTTGGTTAGTGGTTTGTAAATAACTTCTTTCATTTCTTTGACTACTATTGGGTGGATCTCATCCGGCCCACGGGATTTGTTTATTTTAAGAGCTCCTAGTCCCTTTAACACTTATTATTATTATTATTTTTTTATTTAGCAGACGCCTTTATCCAAGGCGACTTACAGAGACAAGGGTGTGTGAACTATGCATCAGCTGCAGAGTCACTTACAATTACGTCTCACCTGAAAGACGGAGCACAAGGAGGTTAAGTGACTTGCTCAGGGTCACACAATGAGTCAGTGGCTGAGGTGGGATTTGAACCAGGAACCTCCTGGGTACAAGCCCTTTTCTTTAACCACTGGACCACACAGCCTCCTTCCACACTTCTTCCTCTATTATGCTAAAGTTATTTAAAACTGGATAGGAACAGGTTGTCATGTGGGGCATGTTGTCCATCTCCTCCTTTGTAAAAACTTGTGAAAAGAAATCATTTAATATATTTGCCATTTGTATCTCTTAGACATTTAACCTCCTCTTTGAATGTTCTCTTGCTGTTATAATATTGGAAAACCATTTTGGAATTGGTTTTAGCCCCTTAGCAATGTCCATTTCTATCTCTCTCTTGGTCTTTCTAACTTCCTTTTTGACTTGCATTTGCAGTTCCAAGTACTCTTTATGTGTACTTTGTTTTTGGTTCCTTTTAAACGCTCTGTAAAGTGCCTTTTTTGCTGAATATATTTTTTAATTGATCTATTAAACCATTTTGGCCATTTTGTTTTAGATTTAGATTTGTCTACTTTTGGGATGTAATTGTTTTGCGCCTCTAGTACTACATTTAAAAAAAAAACAGCCATCCTTTTTCTGTGGATTCTCTATTTTACTCCAATCTACTTCTGTTAGTCTCTGTTTCATACCTTCATAGTTTGCCTTTCTAAAATTGTAAACCTTAGCATTTAGTCATTACTTTCTGGGTTTTAAAAATCACTTCAAATGAGACCATGTTGTGGTCTGAGTTTGCCAATGGTTCTCTGACCTCTGTTTTAGTTATTCTGTCTTCTTTATTTGAAAAGACTAAATCAAGGCATGCCTCCCCTCTAGTCGGTGCCTTGACAAATTGCGTTAGGAAGCAGTCATTTGTCATTTCCACTTTCAATTTTATTTTCAATTTCATTTTCAATTTCATCCGTAGTGCTCCCCACCGGGTTTTCCCATCTTATATGGGGGAAGTTGAAATCCCCCATTAGTATGACTTCTCCTTTGTTACACGCATTTCTAATGTCATTGTATAACAGATTATTTTGCTCGGCGTCTGAATTTGGCAGTCTATAGCATGCTCCTATTATTATGCCCTTTGAATTTTTGTCCATTATTCTGACCCATAGTGATTCTGCGTTGTTTTCTTCGTCCAGATTTAACACCTGGGCTTTTAGACTATTTCTTATGTATAGCGCTACCCCGCCGCCTCTTCTGTCCTGCCTGTCTTTCCTATACAGTGTGTACCCACTAATATTATATTCGCCTCCATCACTCTCAGACAACCAAGTTTCTGTAACACCTATCACATCATAGTTACTTGTTAGAGCAGTAGCTTCAAGTTCTAACATTTAGTTTCTGAGACTTCTAGCATTTAGATAAATACATTTAATGGCTGTCTTACCTGAGTTGTTGCCCTTGTTTCGATGTGGTCTCCCTTCTGTTTTTTATTTTTTTGTTTTCTCCCCCCTTCCTTTCTAGTTTTAAATGCTTCTGAACCTCCTCAAGGATCCTTTCTCCGAGTAGATTGGTAAATTCTTTTTAGACTTGTCTGTACTGGACACAGTCAATTATAGACATTAACTGTAGATTGCTTCATAAGCTAGTTTTTTGTAAAATATGGGTTTATGTAGTATTGTATTTATATTCTTCATTGTTATTTTTAAATCCTTCCTGAACTTACATTCATAGCCTGTATATATGCCAACAAAGTAGCTCATCCATGCTTATTTTTTTCAGGCTTTACTACTAGCTTGATTAGCCACAGTATATAGGTAACAAGCTCAGGTGTGTCTTACTAACCTCATAGTAAAAACAGGAATACATCAAACTGCTCTGCAATTGGAGTCTTATTTCCATCGCTAGTTTGTGTATTATCCTCAGTATAAAGTATTAATAAATAATTTTATTTTAAAATGTTTAATCTTGAATGTATTAGCATTATGGCTGTGATGGGAATACTAATACTGCCCACATTTAAAATGCCTGCCTGTATATCATGATATTAGTACATTTGTGAGTGGTATTCACTTACAGCACTGGCTGTGTTATTTGAATGGCTTAATTAGGTAAATGGAAACATAATTACTGAAGGAACATTTCTGTGATGATGGGTATTCTTCTTGAAGATACTTTTAGGAAGCAATGTCTTTTTCTTATTTTTGTCTACCCTGAAATGTGTCCTTTTCCATCCAACAATAGCATATTTCAAGTGATACACACAATATTTGTGTTTTTGGAGATTTTAAAACAAACACTAGCAACTGCTTGAAGGACTTCATGAAACAAAAGTTTTATTTTCAAATCCTGTCAGTCAAGCATTCATTTGGTAAGTGCGTTCTTTGCTCTGGGAGTTTCCTGGCAAAAGCGTTGTGCCTCAAGCTCCAAGTTACAGCCTCCCCTTTTTCACTGTCTTGTGTCATTGTAAATACAGGGAATCTGAGCAATGTTTTTTTATGATTAAAAGAAAATGTAATGCAACTTCGTTATGCATTTGGTATTTTATTTCTTACTGGTGTCTTATGTTTTTTCTATACAGTGAAGGTGAGTCTAGATTAGGACATCATATCTCTAATACTAGCAACATCACAGCCCTGTGCTTTAAACAGAATATTTTATAAAACCTTAACATGGAGAACCATCGTCCTCATCTGAATGGAAAGTATAGAACCTTTCAATTAAGTCAAGTAAATGTATTTTACTTGACTTTAACTGTTGATAAAATGGGTGCTGCCAGATTTAAGTGCTGTGTACAGTACGTGGGAGTAGCTTGTTTAACATTACCCACAGGTATGTGAGCAAACTGGAAAAAAAAGCCAGAATACTGGGTTCTTTTTTCAGATTAGCGATGCTGATTATAGCACGCTTTTAAAAGTGAATTGAAAGGTGCTTTTGGTTGTTTATATTTACCTGGAAATCCCCCTTGTTCCTAATTGCTCGTGAGAATCCATTATTTGATGGTTATAACAGTCTCTTTCTTTTTAAGCTTTTTAGTATCCAGTTGTTTTCAAAATTTCTCCTAAGGCAGTGGAGCAGGCCATGCAGAGCTGAGAGTATCAACACAACGGTACATTTACTTTCGCGATTCAGGGAGAAAAGCAGGGGTACTCTGAATGCTCTTAAAGTACACTGGTACAATTGTATATGGAAGTTTCATTTATGCAGTGATAGGAAAATGTCTGTATGTGCTACTTTTTGAGCTGTATCTTAAGCAGAACCTCTCATGCAATTGGGATAAAACTCAGTATGGCTGTTCCTTATAATCCTGAGTTTGTAACACTTTTCATGAGCTCTGACCTCTCTTTGGCTATTGAAAGCTAGAGTATGTGACTATCTCCCACAGCACAGATAATTGATGAATTATGTTATTCCATATTGTACGTCATCATGGTGATTTATTTTAAGGTTATCTTGGGAACCGGACACTTTTATGTTATAATGAGCTATTGTGTGTCAGTCTCTACAAGTTGCAACATTTAGTTAATAAAAAACATTTTATTATCTCATGAAGACTTTTAGGGCCTCATGCACTAAACGGCGGTAAGTTACCTGAAATACTGCATGGCAAGGGAAACCCATACTGTGCGCAAAAAGGAAGGCGTGAGCGCTCTATTCACTAATCTAATAATATGCACTAATAAGACGAGCTAAACTATTCATTTGCAAGCTATCACTGCGCGGTGTATTCTGCATGCAGAGTTCTGCAGGAGGTTTTTACACATAGTTTATTATAGTAGCTTACAATAAGTGCAGTCATGATAACCTGATTTTTTTAGCGCATGATGTACATGAGAAAAACAAATAGCCTATGATTTTTCGTTATTCAAAAAACTATTAGTTTATTTTCTTAGCAGACGGCCCTTATCCAGAGCGACTTACTGTAGTTGTTGCTAAATATTACATTACAAAATACAGTAAATTCAGTAGCGATTAAGAGCATATTCAAATAAAAGCATAAAATACAGATTGATTTCAAATAAGAGTAACTTTAAAGCATATAAAGGCAAAATATGTTCTTGTCTGTATCTATGTATTACCTCCTCCTTGGTGTCACCCTCTCGCTCTTCTGTACACTTATACATTTACACTCTTTGGTTAAAAAAAACCCAGGAGGTTCATCCCAACCCCTCCGAACAGTAGAGATTAAATCCATACTGTTAACACGAAGTAATGCTTTCTTCTTGATTATTTGCAAATCCAAATTGAATTTAAAACAACAGTATTATCCCTAAATAGTGTTTCAAAGTGTCAATTGTCTGCTTTTGTCAGGCGATATTTTTTAAAATTAATGTTCCATGCAAAATAATTAAGTAACTAAATCCAGTTGGCTTACAGAGTGGGAAATCTTGTTCTGCAGGCTAATATCAACTTTCCTAAACTTGTACTTGCATTAGGCGAGCTCTAAAATAAGATTAGATGGACTGGCCGGTAGGATGTTTCTATGGTCCCTGCTTCTGCGATACAGTATCACCAGTGGTCTGCCCTATTTACTGACTGTTGTGAAAATATACACCGTCTGGTTTTCAAACACGGTATTTTTAACACTAAAAATGTTAGCACTCTTTAGTGAATAAAGGCTTGCATATCAAATACCTCCCTCGCGGTATTTTTGATTTAATGTGCATACATTTCCATCATTAAATGACTCAACTTAGTACTTTTTCCACACGTTAGGTTACTTTTCACTGCTTCGTGAATACAGGTGTACAAAGCACGCGTAAAGAGGCTTACTGCATGGTAAACACATTACCGCTGTTCAGTGCATGAGGCCCTTAGTCTATTGTAGCTGCTAATAGCAATGAACCAAAGTAAAGTAACATTTTCTCTTGCCTACTTTTAGACACTGGGAAGCAATCGGAAGGTGGGATGATGCTATCCAGTTAACCCCAGAGGATGCTACTCTGTATGAGATGAAATCACAGGTACAGTAACAGAACACCTATGTTGGAGCTGTGCATCATGTTATAGGAAGGGTATTTATCAGTTGTCTGTGCAGCATAAATGTTGCCACTTTGTAAAAACAAATGTGTTCTTGTTTTTTTTTTTATAATACTGATTATGTCATCACCCTATGAACACTCAGTGCAATTAGTATAATCTTTATAGTTTATATTTATCATTTTCACTTGTGTCCTTGTCTTTTGCTTAGCTGTAAGGGAGTCAGTATACCATTCAAGACTTAAAATATTGATTTGGGAATCTGTACTTTAAAATGAAGTATTGAATTGAAACAATATTTATGATCTATCCTTGGTACTAAAAAAATACTCTTTCAACACACATACACATATATCTACTGGCTTATTAAACATCCTTTCAATAAGCAAACTGCTTGTATAGGTCTAGGTTGATACCAGTTAGACATTGGCTCTCATACCAGCGTGGTTTAAAAAGGTGATAATTAAAAATTAGTTTAGACTGCTGACAGTGGGATATTTAAAATATACACATGACCTTTTATTGGTTACCACTTCTGATCCAATTTTAATATACACACAACATAATTCAGCAATTTTTATTGGGGGTTTAAAAACAATTTTTCTTTTCTGAAAATCATGTTAATGGAAAGTATTTTTTCATTGTAAATTATTTATTCACAAAAAGCAGTATTCAAATTGTAGTGAACACATTGCAAGTTATATGCTATATTTTGTGCAGATTTACACTAGCTTTTTTAATGCACTTTCCATAGATTATATATTAGCATGCCGTGATCTGAACACTTACTTGGAACTACAGTCTGGAGCTAGTGTGCCCTTTTTGGGTTGTCATGGCCAGTGTGTCCAGGTAAGATGACATGGACATATCCAGGCATGTCCAAAAGGTCTCAGCTACAGATGATGACCAAAGGTTACTAATTTTTATAAAAAGAACAGGGTCTAATGGCACAAATTATTGGAGGTTTAGTGATTAAGCTACTTACTCTGTGATGACATTCTTCCAAACAGCTATACCCCAGTAACCCAGATAGTGTACGTCATGCTTGATTTACCTCTATTTAATAGACACTATGAAACATTAGAACTTCAGATTAAACTCATATCAGGACAGGCACTGTTTCTGTACTTCACTTGAACAAAGGGGATATGCAGAAAATGAGTAAAACTTTTTTAGTCCAGTACACAAAACGTTCCATACTACATGGCAGAACAATAAACATTAGTCTACTGGACTAAGACATTTTTTATGATATGATCACATGTTTAAAGTTATGGATGAAGTACTGGCATTAGGGAAATACAACCTGTAATCTATATTTTTAAATCATTTGATAGCTGACAATTTGCCCTTGATAGAAAATAACCATGTAATGACCTTATTTCTGTAAAATTGTATTTTAAACTTGTGGGCAAGACAACCTGGCTAAATATCAGTTGTATGGAAAAATTAGTTGAGATGTCCTGCATGGATAACTTCATGGAACCAATGTCAAACCAGGCTGTCTTGCCAAATTTCAAGTACAGTGCTACAGAAAGAGCGATAAGCAAGTATTAAGTGGTTGTTTTCTGTGAATGGAATATTGTCACCTATCAGTTGATATAAAATGTTAGTGTTTTATAGAAATACTGTTTTTTTCAAAGCAGCACACAAAAACTAGCTGGCCATGGTTTTTCAAAGTCAGTCACAGATCTTTAAACCCAGAACACCATTCTTTTTACATTATTAATCCAGTTCAAATGTTTGGTTGTACCTCAAAAGAACATGACAGATACACAGTATTATTAAAGGTTAGAAAAAACATCATCTGGACTCCCTAATTTATTAACATAAATGTACATCAGAAATTTAAAAAAAAATGTATTGTTCTAAAAATAATGTTTTAGAAAGGGCACAGTGGCATTTACCTATGTTATTATAGAGAGAAATGTACTTCAAAAGAAAACTGGCATTTTCATTACTCGTTTGATATATATTGAGTTCCACAGTTAAGATTCAGAAGATGTTTAACTTCCTTATTACAAACACACATTTTGCATGGCCAGTTGATGTAGTGTTGTTCTGCATGCAACGGCTGATTGACACTTTTGGTTACACCCTTGCTAAGGCTTGGAAAGTTATTAAAACTGTAAGCTTAAAGGTGAAGAATCTTCCCTTAACCAAATAATTAGGTCCGGTACCGTTTTCACAGCCCCTTTGCTTAACTGGTCTGCTGGCTAATTTCTGAGAGCAGCTTAACTATAAAACATTGCAGCATTGAGGTTACACTACACTGTGATGCCTTGTAAGAAGTGTCAGGGATGCCAGTAAAATGGAGTGGTAGTAGTAAAGTGGTAAAAGCATGCAAGGAAGTCAAATGAAAATCCGGGGGTGAGGTAACAAAAATGAGTGCTGTACATTATATCAGCCGGGCAGCTCAATCAAGAGCACATCACTGCCTTAGTTTTATTTGCATTAACGTTCAGCCAAAACATGAGACAGCTGACAGACTCAAGTCATTTTTGTTCTTCCTTTGCTCACTCTAACACTCATTGACCAATGCCGTTGATGCTTTCCCTTAATGTACAGAACTTCAGTGCTTTAAGCCACTGTCATAAATAAAGGGATTCCATTATTAAGAGTGTATAATATGGAGAAACCATAAAAGGGTAGGAATAAAGCTATTACCCAAACCTGGTAAGACTTTTAGTGCAGGAGGTATGCCAGATGTTCTTTTGTTAACATTACAGGAGACAGATGAAGCATTAATAGGAGTAAATGTCAGTTGGATTAAATGATTTTAAAGCACAGTCGTTGTCAGCTGTAACTTGAAACCCATGTGAGCTGATCCTCTTTACCGTACATTACCTAGTGTACATTTGGGTAAATGTCAGTACAAAAAGTGTGGAACAAGGGGCCCAAATGTTTTAATTAAACCAAAACAGAAAAAAAAAAATATATTATGGGTAGGACAGGTTACAGCAAACCAACATATTTATTTTGCCATTGCCTCATCAGAATTATAAACACTGCTCTGAATAAGCTGTGTGTGGCTATTGATGTCTGTTTATGTTCCATCCACCCTTCTAGGTGCTGACAGTCCTGCAGGAAGTCTTCCCAGCAGTCCAGGCTGCGGAGATGGCAGTGCGACTGAACCCCCGCTGGTGGGAGGCTTGGCAGACATTGGGAAGGGCACAGCTTAACCTTGGAGAGGTTGCATTGGTAAGCACGAGTCCAGGAGCAGATCCAAACCCGCACTTCCGGGCCTGGAGGCATGCTGAGATGCAATGTGTCATTTATCTTGCAAAGGTTTCTAAACATCTGCCCAAAGACTCTTCATTTCCAGGGCTCCTACTCCTGATGAGACTTGCAATCTGAATTTTACATTTGTCCCACCTATCAGGTGTACAGTATAAAACATAATGCTCAAGACCTCTGCTGACTTATTCAGAATATGTAGGTTGTTTAAATACAGTGTTATAATTAAAGTTTTAAACTGCTTGTTCCTGGTTCAAAGTTTAAAAAAGAACAAAAGGCACAAGGTTAATCATAATAGTGTTCAAGGTAGTGCTAAAAAAAAAAGAAAAAAGCATGTTAATTGTATAGATGCAAAAACGTCATTCAGCTTCTTTTTCTTTTGTTAACACATCCGATGTATCATTTGTGTGCCAGGTTTGGGATGTTGCTGTCCACCTACACACTCCAAATTTTCTGGTGAATTCACTTTCAAGATGACATATATGTTAATCAGTAAGATAAAAAAGGGCCAATGTACCTGAGAAAGCCATTGATTGATGTATTGTTGAATGATGCAACCCCAAGCGAGTATTTTCAACAACTGAAAAAAAAGCTTTATAGAATGTAGTTAACCAGCAACATTTCTAAAACAATATTCTTATCACAGTTCTGTGCTGCAGTACAGAGGAAATAACACGTCATCAAAAAAGTAAAACCCCAATGTTTTTTTTTAAGACCAATGTAAAAAACTAATGTGTTGCACACCCACAAAGATATTGATAAACAAAGCTTTGACGTGTGTGTGACCTCAGATACGCCTAGACAGAAATCCTACAGGAAAGGAGGCTGTGTGGTCCACTGGTTAAAGAAAAGGGTTTGTAACCAGGAGGTCACCGGTTCAAATCCCACGTGAGCCACTGACTCATTGTGTGACCCTGAGCAAGTCACTTAACCTCCTTGTGCTCCGTCTTTCGGGTGAGACGGCTGCAGCTGATGCATAGTTCACACTCCCTAGTCTCTGTAAGTCGCCTTGGATAAAGGTGTCTGCAAAATAAACAAATAATAATAATAAGCATTTACTGCTGTGCAGCTTTTGTATCAGATTTCTTTTTTTCAAATGGGAAAACAAACTGGTAGTGCTATAAATTAAAGAGATACTTGCCATCTACATGTTTCATTTCATACCTTTTTTCTCTGTTGTTGTTTCTCCTAAGATCATTATTACTGTACTGTAATGCTTATTAACAAAAAAAAGCTACATTTGTGAAGTGAGGTGGTTTGAAAAAATCCCCTGTGATACAAATTTTCTATTTACTGTTCAAACCACCTCGTTTCAGAAATTGAACTGGTTAAAAGAGGACATTTTTGCTGGAACAGGATATTAAACAGTTTAGAAATGAATTATTCTGAAAATAGTATAAAGTACCCACTTAATCAAGAAATAATGAAGCTGTGCAGTATATAGGAGTCCTCTTGAATTAATACTTTGTTGGAATTATTGAAAGCAACTGGATATTTTTTCCCCCATTAAAAATAAATAAATAAATAAATAAATAAATGGTGTAAATGCATAGTGAATTTGGCCCATTTTCTTTTTAATTGAAGAAAACTTACATTGGTGTTGTTTGCTGGAATATAATTTCATACTTGCAATCAGTGTTTGAAATTCATTATTTTTGTAGTCCAGGGATGCAGGCTATACTGGAAATAGTATTAAATATGAGACTTATTATACTGATGTAAACTGATATTAATTGAAGTTGCTATTGAAAACATGCATTTCTTCCAAGTGCTTGAATACATGCAAGACTGCAGTGTTGACAACCAGACCTCTGCCTGGCTGGAGCTTTCTTGTATCTAGATTACAGCCAGTTCCCTTTAGGAGGTTTGCAATGTCCTTCTCTTTAGCTAGTCCTATTCCTGTAGTAAACAAAAACACACACTGGTGGCTTGAAATTGCTCTTTATAATTCCATCCATCTGGGGTCATTATAAACCATGAGAGCACAGCTTGAGTAGAACTGGTGTTTCTTACATTGACAGTTCTGAGCTACATTTTTGACATATAAAAAAGGAAAAAAAAAAATAAATTTAGTGGATATTTACTTAAGTTTCTGTAATACTAAGCCAATACAGGTGCTAAGAATGTGTTTAGACAACCCAGAAACAACTTTGGTTTAGTCACAAATATAAAGCTACTGCTATGGTGTTTTTGCCACTGTACCTCTAACACAGTAAGACTGAACGAACAAATCAGTTTGAGAAGTATAAACAAAAAAATAACAACCCACTACAGTTAAAACAACAGGAGATGTGTGAATAGAAAGTACAGTGAATGTTTAATTATATGGATGTAATTAGTAGATTGTCTAAGTTGTTAACATGTCTGTTATTAATGAGTGTTTTATTTTGAAAATCTAGAAAAGTAACACAAACTACAAAGTAACCAACATCTACCACCATGCAAATGCAGTTATTGTAATATACACATTTTTTATTGTTATTATTCTTGATTTTTTTAAAGCACTCAGGACAAGTAATTACACATAACCTCCTTAACAACTTACTGTATTCCTGTAGGAAGTGTATGCTTACCTCAAGAATAACTGAGCATGGAATGTACATATTTTAAACTGCCCTGACATGCAGTACAAGTAAGCAATAAGGCACGCCAGGGTGTGTGATGTACTCTACTATCAAACCCCAGGTGCGTTGCAAGTGCTTTGAGTGGCTTCAGCCGCCCGGGCCGTGGTGATATTAAAGTATATCACACACACTGAAGTGCCTTATTGCTGTTATAAAATGGGGTAACTAACTAAATTGGGGGAAAAAAAGTAAAAACATTTTTTAATTAACAGTTATTAAAAGTTATTTTTTATTAAATATCCTTCTGCCTAAAACTGAGCTAAGAAAAAAAAAAAATAGTTCCATGTAACTTTCTAAAAAATAAAACCAAAATGCATTAATTACAAAAAACGATTTATAGATGTTAAATTGAGCATTGCCATTGAAAGTGCAGTTTTTCTTTATTTGATCCATTATACTTCTTGTAAATCTTGGTCTGTTCATTAAATTTTAAAGTAAAATATTACTGGCCATTTTCATCATGACACAGCACAAATGAGTCTGCCTTTAAATCACACAGACCGTTCCTCACAAGATGTGCAACAGTATGAGGTGACAGTGCGAATATATGTGGATAGAAAGGTACGGCAGGAATTGCCGAGATGCATTTATAAATATTCTGCATCAGATCACACACAGCTGCGCAGTGGTTTTACCAGTGATAGCAGGCAGGCAGGCAGACCAACCAGAAGAACAGAAAGACCGGGGGCTGTTTTAAGAGTGAACCAAATCTTTTGTAAAAAGCTGAAAGTATTTATTTTCAGAATGGGATAGGGAAACGCTGTAATTCAGGGAGAAGGAGCAGAGTGATCAGAATGTCGAGTTGATTTGAATACTTTTGCTTTTTTCACTAATTTAATGAATCATTGGTGTCCGATTCAGACTCATTCAATATCCAAAAGGTCAACATTTACATAAATCTCGTCAGTCATGTTTATTGCGATAAATTCCAATGTCTGCCTTTTTTTTTTTCAAAATTCTATTGGCATATGGATATCTACCTGTGATTTCCCCCTTTATGAAAAAAAGTGCTGACTGATAGTGATATGCTGGAATATGTTTTGACCAATCAGGATAGAGTATTTAAAATATTTTATAAGATAGTTCAACACACTCATTCATATTTTATGTTGTGTTACCAAAACCAACCCCAACATAAACAATGGGTAGCTGTTCTTCTGAGGCAGATTCTGATAACTTACTCGTTTGGCTTTGAGAATATTGTGTAAGGCTTGTGTATTAATTGCTGATACACAGTAAGTGGGTTCAAAAGCCTTTATTGGGAGAGCACACAGTATGAGGAGGTGTACAGAGCAAGGTGGATAGTGCAGCTGTTTTGCTTACAGTCTCACTCACGTTTCTCTCTCATTCTCACTTCCTGTATCCCCTACATAAAGAGCTATATGTAAGGCTTTACATATACGGGAACCCTAACAGTTCAAATCCAAACATAACGTACATTAATTCAAATCTGTATTTTAGATCTTTAGACACATATTTAAAACATAGTGTAACCAATACAAATGACTTATTTACTTTCTTACAATTGTTTAAAAACATCTACTGTCAATTTCTGGTTGCATCTATTTACTATTTTTAAAAGAGTTAATGCCGGCCCATTTATTCAGCAGGAATGATTGTGTTTCTCTAAGTACTTCCAAGAACTCGAAAAAAGAGAAGTTTGAGCTTAGCAACGACAATGATGTCAGTGTCATGACTTTTTAAAACCGTGAGTTCTGTTGAGTCTTATTGGCTGACTCCCATTAAAAATAGTGTCACCAGTGAATTCGCTGGTTCCCGGTGTCTGTATATGGTCGAAAGTATCATATGTGGTAGCTAGAAAACAGTCCACAGAGATAGTGAGAACCAGCGAGGCAGTGCACTGCACGAGATGAAGCATTAATGTATTTGGGCATGATTATTATCTGTATAAATGAAGACATTGTAAATGCAAAATATATTATGCCTGCCAGGGATGAAAATTGAAAGTGCAGCCAGGGATATAAGCTAGGGAAATCTCTCCCTTCACCCCCCACCCCATCAAATCACACCCTGGTATCTCTACCACCCTTTAGTGTCTTTCCAACCAGTGTTGACTTTTCAACCATAGTTCCTCATTTTTGTAAAAAAATGAATAAATGTCTGATGGTCGTAAGGTTAATTTTTATTAAATAAATGTCAATCAAAAATTAAAATTAAATGATGCTTTACCGATTACTGACATTTAAACATAAGATTGTTGTCAACAAAAATGTATGATGCAGGCATGTTAGCCTCTTTCTTGAAGATTTTATAATTTTCCACTTTTCATATTTTCATGTTTACATATGTTTTAAATTAAAATGATATGGTATACTACATCCCCAATTCATGAATCATCAATTTTATGGCTCAAAACATAAATAAATAATAACATGTATTACCCAATGAACAATACCTCATGTTGCTGTTGTACAGCACGGTTTCATAGCCCAGCCAGGATTTTTAACAACATTAAAAGACTTATGAATCTGACACTCCGTTCTTTGTTGTGCTGCCTTTAGGCTGTTGTCTCACATACATGCTAACAGTATAATAGTGGTTAAAGACAACTACATCTTTTTGTGTTTTTGAAATCAAGATCATTAAAACCTCACTCACACTACATACAGCTATTAGAAGACCCCATTGCTTCTGTTGTTTTGATTTGTTGTGCATATGAAATCAAACAGTAATTGATTTGAAAGTTTTGGAAAATTGTCAAAAAAGGCAAATTAGTGATTGTCTAATTTAACTAATGACTTTAATAGGCCACACATGCAATTCATTTAAAATAGTAAAAGAAAGGGAACACATAGCCACAAATGGCAAAATGCATTAGACTTTTTAGAAGTTGTTTAAGGTGCCTAATTAAAGCACAAAGTGGTGTAACATTTTCACATGAGGGCCTACTGTTTCTATATCGCTGATTATTGACCTGTTGTTTCTATATCACTGATTACTGACCCAGAGGTTTTCATACAGGTAAGTATATAAAGGATATAAACGACAATCTTGAGGTGTTCTAATACAGTTGCATACTACTACACCACTATAAAAGTTGTAGTGTAAAAAAGACCCAGTTATTTTTTGTTGATCTATTCAACAGAATATTGATTGTGGTATGCAAGCTGAACACTTGTGTTTCCTAATTTCTAAACACTGTTACAAATGTACAGGGAGATTGAGGTTCAGCACCACAGAACATTAGAGACTTCCCAGGTGATGTTTAGTGTAGATTGAAAGATTCTGGTTACAACAGGCTCACTAAGGAATGGTTTCTTGAACCAGCTGATAAAGCAGAGCCCAATAAAATAAAATGGTTCTGGTGGTTGTTATTGTACACGTTACATTATACACCATTGCAATTGGCACTAATGGGTACAATTCCACTTTCAGAAAAGCCAGGATAGAGTGGGGATAAAAACTGAAGGTGATCCTCTAGGGTAGGATTGAGGCAGAATGGCAGAGCAGTGTGCAGAAGCTTAAACTAGAGCTGCCTGGACTGTAGTGGCTTCAGTTTCATGTGCTACAAAGTGTGGTACCAAAATCTCTTTTTCTCTCTCTTGGCACACAGGCGGTAAAGAGTTTCCAGACAGCCATCCACATCTGCCCAGCAGAGTGCTCCCTGTGGGAGGAGGACCTGTCTTGGGCCCTGAAGCTCCGAGAGCGGCAGAGAGCTGCTGAAGAGGCAGCCAGGCTGGAGGAAGAAGCTGAAAAGCAGCTGCTTGCCGCTCCCGAGCTCATTGCTGACTACGACTTTGAAAGTGACGAGGTTGTGGCAGCCTGCGTTGCCATAGCAGAGAGGCAAAAGCAAGCTGAAAAAAACAAGAAAACTGCCATCATCATGACTGCGTCCAACTCTGTAGAGACTGTCAGTGAGAGTAAAGACAGCAAGACAACACTTGCTGACCAACAGTTTGTCAAAGCACGATTGCTGGACCATTAATCACCAGGTCACGGAGGACTTGCTAACCAGGACTACAATATATTGTTGTCTCTTAATTTAAGCAAAGAGTTCAATAGATCCACAACAGGGACATTCTAGCATCAGATAGCTCTCTCTGTTTGATCTGTGTGATGGTTATCTATTTAGGGTCAAAGAGACAGATTTAACTAAAGCAATTTGCAATTTTTTTTTGTGAAACATAAATACAACTTTTAATATTACAAAACTAACTATCAACGTAGACACACTTTTTAGTTCTTTGGAGTAGTTTGATACTTTTTGTTTTTTTCTTTCTCCAAAAATTTCACAAATTGCATTTTGATGTAAAGATCTTGATATAAACCCAAGCCAAAATGTTATCCCATCCTCCCCCCTCTATGTGTTCCTGAAAACCTTCCATTGATAGCTTGTGTATGTGTTTTGACAGAAGATTGTGCCTGTCTCTTCCCACGGTTCTGGGCACCTTTAACTCAGCAGTTTGGAGCTCCTGTTTTTGGCATTGGAAAAGCAGTTTATCCTCAGCACTTTTGTCCTGTGAAATACATGACCACAAGGACCAACAGAACTTGGCAGTAGAGTGGAGTCAGGGGACTGAATGGAGTTTCTGTTCCCATTTAAGATCTTAATATCGTAATATGCAATGTGATTCAAAAAATAAACACAGTCCAGATCATTGAGCCCCTCTGTCTTGTTTTTCTTCCTAGAATAGACGTATTGAACTATTGTTTGTTTTGGGATGACTTTGGATGTAGTTGGTCGTAACAGTATAATGATTGTAAGATGTACTGAAACTCTTCATTAACTATTATCACTGGTTTAGCCATTGAAATCTGTTTAACCTCATCCCTGAATAATTGATTATATATGGAAAAGGATGATACTCAAAAACATTCACAGTCCCAGAATTATTTACATGAGGGATGACAGATGACAGAATAACAAGAAGACCCCAAAATATAGTGTAGTCAAAATAACCATCTTTGAAGCAGCTTGTTTTAATATTAGAAGGGCTGCCTAGAATCTGAAGTGAAGGATGATTAAAAGAAATACCTTGACTGCTGAGGAAGCCACTATCAAGCTCAACAAATGTAGTTCTTGTGGCATTGAGAAGCCAGAACTTGCCCCAGGTCAAAGGTCAACCTCACAGTAATCCATCATTCCAATATGAAGATTTAAGCACATGGGGAAATAATGGCATGCAATAGAGATTCATTTATAGACAGGAATAAGTGTGGTGGATGTGTCTTGCAGATTATGTGTTGATACGTTCAGTGAAAAAGGCTCTGGGAACATCAGCAAATCTGAATATAAACTTTACATCACTAAGGGGTTAGCTTTATGTTGTTTCATTGTTTCTCTAAGCATTTGCATGGTTCATAGGGTAGCATCCTGGGTTTCCACTATGTGAGGGGTTTGGGTTATAATTATTTATCTATTTACTTTTTTTTTTGTTTGGCTAGGGTTCACTGATTAACATCAGGGCTGAAGTCACTGAAATACATATATTTAATTGGACTATTTAGAGAAAGAAAAATTGGGAGTTAACAATTCATAAGATGAATGACATATTTAAGATATTCCCTGAGCATTCTGTACATATGGTTAAAGGAAAGATGTTCCACAAGGAATATTCAGTTTGCTTGTAGATTGTTTGTGCATGTTTCTACAGCACTTCTCACCCAGAGGGATCTACAATCTGCTATTGTCTGGCATCCATTCCTCACCACTCACAGCAGCCTTCATTAGACTTTGATTTCAGCAGATGCCCTCCTAATTCTGGTCAGGCTATACTGTCCGGCATTTAGCAAGCAAATTCCAAAAAAGCAGGTGAGCAAGAAATCAAGGAACATTCCTGAGGGAAACATTATATTCCAGGAACTTCACTCAGTTTTGTAAATAATTACTTAAAAAAAAAAAAAAAATGTAACACTTTTTCAGTTGAAATAATAAAATCCTCAACAAAACTAGTAAATAAATCAGCGTGCTGGAAATAATATAATTAGTAATAAAAAAATAAAGCTAATGAGGATTATTTTCAAAGATTGGCAGCTTGGTGTTGAATAAATGTCAGTTAGTTTGGATACTAAAAACCTGAATGACACAATGTACATGTAAAGTATTGGCACCCTACACTTAATATAAGATAATTCAAGAAAACATGTTACAGTAAATACAAGTATTTAGTAAACATTAGCCACTAATTAAAATGACCAAGACCAAAGTACACAATTTCTGGTAGTTTAATAAACAATCTTAAAAAATCAAAAGCACTTAAGCAATTTCAAATATTTGTTCATGACAAAAGTATTGACACCTTTACATTAACAGTCTAAAAATGTAATAGAACTAATTACAAATATATATTAGTTGATTGAAAACCATTACACAGTAACTAAGCTGCATTATAAAGTCAATAGCCAGAAAAAGGTCATTATTTCAAATAGCTGTTGAAGTAGAATATTTTGGCAATGCAACAGATGATGGTCAAGACAAAGGAGATGGATTCACGATTGAGAAAAACACTCGTAGCAAACTACAACAAAGGAAAAGGCTACAGAACAGTATCAGAGAAATATGGAATACCAAAATCCACAATTAGATCAATAATCGAGAAGTACCACAGAACAAATTCAACTAACTCTTGAAAGAAGTGGCCATACAAAAGCACCTGAACACAGAAGAGTTCAAACCACTTTCTTTTTAATTCATTAACAAACCATCAAAATTTGCCAAGAATTTTTTTTTTTTGTTTGTATATATTTATTTGGCAGACGCCTTTATCCAAGGTGACTTACAGGTGTTATAGGTAGGAGTCTACTTAAATCGTGTTAAATTTATGTATTTTTCACAGGTAGGTATAAAATTAGGATTTTGAGGACCGGTTTAAACATGTAATAAACCTAAGTAGACAATATTTCAGAGCACTATAAAAGCCTAAAATAGTGGTACTTGCTTCCTTACTAAAGTGGAGTGCTGTCATTTGTTAAAGGCAAGCATGCAACATACCCCAGCTGCTGACATTCTCTGTCTCTGGTGTGAGTACTTGCCCATACATTGAGACTGCACATCTGCATCCACTCAACTGGTTACCCAAGGGCATCTGGCATTCTTTAATAAAGTCCATATATGCAGCATGTTCATTGTCATGTTATTTGTCCCATCCAGGAATTTATTTTATTAGTACCGAGTCAAAAGAAAGAAAACGTGTTGTGTATCCTATCTGTCTGAGCTGAAGGAAATATGTCAAGACAGAAAGGGCCCAGATTTCACCCACAAGCTGTAACATATCGGTTAACAATTATCCTAAAAGTCTGAAAGTCGTAATAAAAGCAAAAGAAGGATACATGAAATACTAAAGCACAGGTGCCAATGCTTTTGTCATAAAAGAATACTTTAAATAAAATACTTTTTTTCTATGATTTGTAAAATTACTAGAAATGGTGTATTTTGCTATTTGTTTTATTAGAGTGATTAAAGTTAACTAAATGCTTGTCATTAATCTGTTACCTTGATTATGGTATAGTAAGCGTAGGGTGCCAATACTTTTGTCTGCGACTATACATTCTTTCTTTATATAGCCTTCTATGAACTCCACTTTAACCCCCCCCCTCCCCTCCCTGAAATGTAATTTTATCTGCAGGGAAACAAGCCCCTCAGCCCCACCTCTTAAAACCTGTTCTCATTGCTCGATGTATGACACAAAGTACCCCTAACAAAACCTTAGATTTTTATGATATTTTTGCTTTTCTTTTTACATACCTCAATAAGGATCCCCCACCCTCCCTTATGACTACTTTGCTGTGTGAATGCAGGTACAGGGGAAGCATTTCCACCAGGGAGTGGTGTTATTCTACAAACAACAGCAATACAAAATGACTGTCACGATGTTCTGTCTGATGTCATCACATTTCTAATTCTTTGTTTACAACATGAGATGATGACAAACTGAAACTTTTTTTTGTCATTTGCAATGGTTATTGAGTTATTGGAGAAGAGAAAAGAAAAAGAGAAAAGAATCATATGTGAGAATTAGTGAAGTCGGTAGAATTTCGCCAGACCATTTTATTGACCTCGCTGGGGATTTATCAAGGAAACACCTCTTCATAAGGTGTCCAAGGGTAGACAGAACCTGTGTTTAGGGCTGTAATGAAGGGTACATTTTGACCTTCGATGGTTCGAAACACATTACTGAAGGAAGATTTGAACCTTCGCTAGGACTAAGTTGCGTAATTGACTAGTGACGTCACCATAGCTACTAGTATATATTTGATTGAAAATGCTATTATTTTACAGGTAATCCATATAAATGGAATAAAACATTAACATATAGTTTAACAATATGTTATATAGAACAGTAATCATGCTTTTATCATTTAAATACAAATACAATTCCACGTTGTTTCTGTACACGTAATCGATGCTGCTTGCGATGCTCCTACATATACAGTAGTGTTGGACGGTAATGCAGTTTTCTGTTATCTATTAGAGTGGGTGTATATCTTTTTGCAAACTGCAGATAAACGTGAGGTTTCTCTGTTTTTTCTGTCTTCTATCTTTCTGAAACCTGTTTCTTGGACACCGTCTGCCTGTGTACTGTGACCTTTCCACTGTAGTTTTTTTTTGTTTGTTTTTTTAAGGGGTGGTGCTTTAGCCTACTCAGCAGGGCCATAGCCAGAGCTGACATTCTACCGAGGTCACACTTAGGTTTCAAGCTATAGCTGGCAGTATTTATATGACTGCTTGGTATTTACTATTCAACCTTGTAGCAATGTGAGATTTCCAGATGGAAATTAATTATTTTGGTATTTGTTGCCTTTTTTAACAGTTGTAATCAGCATACTCATTATTTGGACACCAACAACATTCTTTCTGATTAACAGTCAGACTTTTGTTCCGGTCGCTGTGCAATTACTGCAGCTTTAAAGGTGAAAAATGATATCATTAGTGCTTGTGACAAAAAGCGATTTTGTGTGTCTATCTGCATTGTTTTCAGTTTACATCAATAACATAGCTCAGGCAGCTGGAAATTCCTCGTTTAATCTATATGCAGGTGATACGGTTTTATATTTTGTAGGATCTTCCTTATATTTTGGTCAAATTGAATTACTACAGCATAATTATATTTGTATTCATGTTTCTTATTAAACTAAGCTAAGTTAATGAGAGCATTATTTACAATAAAATAACAACTAGAAGTGGATACCTTCGTCATCATTTGATCTTTGTGGTCTTGGCATCAATTAAAATGCATTTTTTAAATTGTTAGGGTTTTTGACTGTTTTTGGCAGACATTCCTTTAATTTTTTTGGCTGCTGATGGTTAGAATGTTCTTCCAAAGAACTACTTTTGCTCATGAAGTGAATGATGAAGCTCAATGATGATCTGCTGAGATACACCCCCTTTTGTAGGGAGGTGGGGGGGGGTAAGTCATACTTGAAACACGTCTAATTTTTGAGTGATTTTGAGGATCTAAAAATGATATTCAGAATGTCAGTAGCCCTATGCTATCTGCTTCTGTACAGATAGCCAGGTAGGTCTTCAGTAGAATTCATGCAAAATAAGTACCACCACTTTAGTATTTCTGTGTTTCTGGGGACCTTAAAATTGAAAAATGGTCCAATTGTCAAATTCCTGAGTGATTTTTAAGTGTGTATTACTTCTAAAGTAGAGGAGATATCGCTTTCAAATTGCTTAGGTGTGCTCATACTTTAACTGATTTTCTGTATGCAGCTGTGCTTCTTTCTTCCTACTTTACTGTCTGATTTAATGACCCCAGAAAAAGGCATCTTTGAAGGGCTGAAACTAGGGATGTCACGGTATACCAGTTTTACCACAGACATCAAGTTCTGAAAACTGCCATGCATGAGATTATCCGAGTAGGCTATTAAATAAGTGATGTCATATTTAATATAAACCGCCCTACCAAATAGTGATCGCTAGCAAACATGATTGTCAGTAATTGAAACACAAATACTCAAATATCAGCAAGAACAAGAACATATTGTACAATATTAGCAAATAGTTTGAGTTTAAACCAAGAGAAACCATAAAACGTGTATAAAAAAATAAATCCATAAAACTAAAACCATAACATGTGTAGAATCTTTATATGCAAGTGGTTTGTCATGGGGCTACAGAGGTACTGTTTACCTCTTATTTCTTCTTTGTTGCCATCTTTAAAAATGGATTCTTGCAAAGTTCTGAAACAAGCATTCATGGGTTATAGATGAGCGTTTGAAGGACGTGTGGCGAAAATAATTGAGTTGGTAATCTGTCTCCTTCACATTTTAATAATTCTCTGTCCAGATGGGGCACCACCACTATATAAAGACTTTAATCATTCGACAGCAAGTCACAATCCATCACTACAATGTGATCGGTGTTACAGAAACTTGGTTGTCTGAGAGTGATGGAGACGAATATAATATTAGTGGGTATACACTGCATAGGAAAGACAGGCAGGACAGAAGAGGCGGAGAGGTAGCGCTATACATAAGAAATAGTCTTGAAGCCGAGGTGTTAAATCTGGACAAAGAAAACAACGCCGAATCAATATGGGTCCGAATAATGGACAAAAATTCAAAGGGCATAAGAATAGGAGCATGCTATAGACCGCCAAATTCAGACGCCGAGCAAAATTGAAATGGTGGACATGACAAATGACTGCTTCCTAACGCAATTTGTCAAGGCACCGACTAGAGGGGAGGCATGCCTTGATTTAGTCTTTTCAAATAAAGAAGAATAACTAAAACAGAGGTCAGAGAACCATTGGCAAACTCAGACCACAACATGGTTTCATTTGAATTGATTTTTAAAACCCCAAAAGTAATGACTAAAGTTAAGGTTTACAATTTTAGAAAAGCAAACTATGAAGGTAGGAAACAGAGACTAACAGATGTAGATTGAAGTAAAATAGAGAAAACATCCACAGAAAAAGGATGGCTGTTTTTTTTTAAATGTAGTACTAGAGGTGCAAAACAATTACATCCCAAAAGTAGACAAATCTAAATCTAAAACAAAATGGCCAAAATGGTTTAATAGATCAATTAAAAAAAAAAAAATCAGCAAAAAAGGCAATTTACAGAGCGTTTAAAAGGGACCAAAAACAAAGTACACAGAAAGAGTACTTGGATCTGCAAACGCAAGTCAAAAAGGAAGTTGGAAAGGCTAAGAGAGAGAGATAGAAATGAACACTGCTAAGGGGCTAAAACCAATTCCAAAATGTTTTTCCAATATTATAACAGCAAGAGAACAGTCAAAGAGGAGGTTAAATGTCTAAGAGATACAAATGGCAAAATCATAGATGAAGGAAAAAAAAGCAAATATATTAAATGATTACTTTTCACAAGTTTTTACAAAGGAGGATACGGACAACATGCCCCACATGTCGACCTGTTCCTATCCAGTTTTACATAACTTTTGCATAACAGAGGCAGAAGTGTTAAAGGGACTAGGAGTTCTTAAAATAAACAAATCCCCTGGGCTGTATGAGATCCTCCAATAGTACTCAAATAAATGAAAGAAGTTATTTACAAATCGCTAACCAAGATCATGGAACAGTCTCTTGACACACGAATTGTAACGACAGACTGGAGAATTGCAAACGTAATACCGATCCACAAAAAGGGAGACAAAACTGAACCATGTAACTACAGACCAATAAGCCTGACTTCTATTATATGGAAACTTAAATACGATCCAAAATGGAAAATTACCTATATGGTAACAGTATCCTGGGAGACAGTCAGCATGGTTTTAGAAAAGGGAGATTGTGTCTAACAAACCTGCTTGATTTTTTTGAGGATGCAACATCGACAATGGATAATTGCAAAGTATATAACAAGGTTTATTTAGATTTCCAGAAAGCTTTTGACAAAGTCCCACATAAAAGATTAATTCTCAAACTGAACGCAGTAGGGATTCAAGGAAATGCATGCACATGGATTAGGGAGTGGTTAACATGTAGAAAACAGAAAGTACTGATTAGAGGAGAAACCTCAAAATGGAGCGAGGTAACCAGTGGTGTACCACAGGGATCAGTATTAGGTCCTCTGCTATTCCTAATCTACATTAATGATTAAGATTCTGGTATAGTAAGCAAACTCGTTAAATTTGCAGACGACACGAAAAATAGGAGAAGTGGCAAACACTGTTCCAGCAGCAAAGGTCATTCAAAATGATCTAGACAGCATTCAGAACTGGGCAGATGCATGGCAAATGGCATATAATAGAGAAAAGTGTAAGGTACTGCATGCAGGCAATAAAAATGTGCATTATAAATATCATATGGGAGATACTGAAATTGAAGAAGGAATCTATGAAAAAGACCTAGGAGTTTATGTTGACTCAGAAATGTCTTCATCTAGACAATGTGGGGAAGCTATAAAAAAAAAAGGCCAACAAGATGCTCGGATATATTGTGAAAAAGTGTTGAATTTAAATTAAGGGAAGTAATGTTAAAACTTTACAATGCATTAGTAAGACCTCATCTAGAATATTGTGTTCAGTTCTGGTCACCTCATTACAAAAAGGATATTTCTGCTCTAGAAAGAGTGCAAAGAAGACCGACCAGAATTATCCCGGGTTTAAAAGGCATGTCGTATGCAGACAGGCTAAAAGAACTGAATCTATTGAGTCTTGAACAAAGAAGACTACGCGGTGATCTGATTCAAGCATTAAAAATTCTAAAAGGTATAGACAATGTCGACCCAGGGGACTTTTTCGACCTGAAAAAAGAAACAAGAACCAGGGGTCACAAATGGAGATTAGAGGGGCACTCAGAACAGAAAATAGGAGGCACTTTTTTTATACAGAGAATTGTGAGTGTCTGGAACCAACTCCCCAGTAATGTTGTTGAAGCTGACACCCTGGGATCCTTCAAGAAGCTGCTTGATGAGATTCTGGGATCAATAAGCTACAAACAACCAAACAAGCAAGATGGGCCAAATGGCCTCCTCTCGTTTCTTATGTTACAAGACTCATTCAAAAACATGTCATAAAACCGATATCTGTTCTGCCCATTTAATTTTAAGTCAGATTTCAAGAACATTGTGTCACACGGAGTTGTACCTGCAATTTAGATATCTGAAAATTGCATGGAATACTTTTTCTATACCACTAAGTTTGTGTTAAATATGGCAGGGCTGGGGTTACAATCCCCTCCCTGATAAAACAGGTGTGGAATGTGGCCAGGTGTTAATTGTTTTATTGATTGGGAATTAACCCTGGCCACCTGATATCAACAGGAGCTGAAAAGCCAGTTCCTTGATTCTTTTGTTATTTACAAGCCTGGAGGCGAATCGAAAATCCTCACAACAGTGTTGAACCAGGGTGTGTAGAGACTGGGATAACCGCCAGAATAGGGATTAATTTAGTGGATTTTAATCCCATAAAAGTATACAAGGGTGTGTCAGAAAGAAGGCTGTTGGAGCAGGACCTTCCTTATAGTCATCAAATAATGAATGAAACAAGGGAAAGATATTCGAGAATGTGTACGGTAAATAGACAGACAGACATTACAAGAGAGTAATACGTAGAGTAATATATGAGAAATGAGAAAAGATTTGAAAATAAAATAATGGTAGAAGGGACTTTTGGACAGTATTGAAAGTGTAAACATAGTATTCTTTTAGGTGCAAACGTACATCCATGATTGGTGAAAACAATATGTATATTTTGGTAGGTATTAATATATTGATATTTACGTAGGTACAAAACTACAATGTTATGAATGGTTAAAAAGGTACATATGCATGTCAGTGCTAAAGGGTAGTATACTAACACATTTAATGCTGAAAAAAACATTATTCTCCTTGTTATAGAGGTGTTATGAACTTAGGCCAATGTAAGGCATTTGTAAAGCATTCAATCTCTTCATAAAAGGCCATATCCATGTCCTTTGCCTTTCTTGGCCATGGTTTGACTTCAATGAGTGAATCATTTGCATGCACCCATTTTCCAGTAGCACTCACAGCAAGAAGAGAGAGACACACACACACACACACACACACACACACACACACACACACACACACACACACACACACACACACACACACACACACACACACACAAAGAACAAGCTGTCCAGTGGCCACGCCCCCCTGCTCGCTCCACAGTTCTGACTGAGGTCTCAGCTGTCAGTCTCACGCGCAGGAACACCCCGAGTGTGAGCGTAGCGGAGCGAGCCAATTGTATATGGAGCGGGGGAGCGGAGCGGTGTAGTTCCTTGAGCGGATGTTTCCGGCCTGCTCCTTTACAGCACTGAGAAGAACTGAGCACGGTTTTATTTTTCTTAAATATATGTTCAGCAATGGATTTTTGACAAAATAAAAAGGTGACAAATACAGATGCAGTCACTTTACAGTATTTTCCATCATGCCTATGCATGGTAACCACTCGTTTTCCAGTTTCAAACCACAATTAGGCACTTTTTTGAAGCTTCCATACTATAATTTGACTAAACAGGTGATTTATTTGCACTGTGCAGAACCTTATTTTCCCATTCCGGAGCACTCACGGAATCACCACCTGTGCACCTATCATCAGTGATTAAAGCCTGGTTTTCAAATGAACTGATTATCGCTCACCAATACTGTATTGGTATAAGAAAAGTGTGTTTTTAAAAAAGTAATTTCAGCTTTCAATTACTTAAAATATGCCAACCTACAGACCAATCTACAGACAGCGAGTCCCAATCTTTAAACATGTTACTGTTTATAGATAAGAACTCAACTTTATTATGAATATTGTGTTGTTATGTTTTAAGCAACATACTACGATAGTGTTCATTATGGTATTGTTTGTTTAGTAGTTTTAAAATGTTTAGTAAAACGTGACCTATTGTTTGACCTCGTTAGTACAACCGGCCCCCTTTGCTAATGACATCTTTAGTCAGGGTCGTAACCAAGTATAAATCTCCACATTTTTGTAAAATGACTTTACGCTTACTTCTAAAGATGCAATGCGTTTCAGTAAATTAAAAAGATAAACTTTGCACCCCGCGCAGAGGGAGAACACAAACGTAAAACACCATTAAGTGGGGCTGGCATTGCAAGGTAGATGAAGGGAGGTTTCACGGTTCCGACCGAGTGACAGTTTTCTAAGCATTATTTGCGAATGCTTATTCACCATTGCTACACCCCGTTAGAAAATTGACTTTTTTTTTGCATTTTTTAAAATTATTCATCATTTAATCATAAAATCACAATTTACAAGATTATACCTCCTGGGCGCTGCCAATAGGGTCACACGACTGCGATACTGCACTCCGATTGGCTCAGTGGAGGATATGTCGGATTTTGCTAAATTAAAAGCCTGGCGTATAGCGTGTTATAGAAAGAAACGATCATTTGAGTTGTATTTAACGTGGTGTATATCGTGTTTTGAGGACAAAGGACATTGAACATCAGAAAGTAGGCACTGTGAGATGAATGATCCTGCTTTTAGCTCAGTTTTGGTGCGAATGGCGTATATTGTATTGCGTTATGCATCAAAACTCTTCATATATATATATATATATATATATATATATATATATATATATATATATATATATATATATATATATAGCTCAAAGAGCCAGCTGCCCAACGTTTCGATATATGTTGTACATATCTTTCTCAAGGGAGCCTGTGTTTGAATCAAAACATTGGAGGTATTTATAGGTTTTTGACGGCATGACAACTACTTGTTATTGTTTACATTCAAATCCATGATTTATTCTTACATGATGTAATGCTGTTCTATATATTGTGACCTCATTTTTACTTCTATCTTTGAATCTGTATTAATTCTAATTAACATTACTTTATATAAATTTATATTTTTATTATATCATGCAATGCTGGCTCTGAGGATCAGTCTAGATTTGGCCTACCCAGCGCATCAACATGCATTACTTTTGAACGAATTTTGTTTATTTATTTAAATGTTATATATCTATTGAAGTTAATTAGTTCATTCTTTTCTGTTGAGTCCCGCTGGCATAATCGTGTTCAGTCTATTTATCCATTTACTTTCTTTTATTCTTCTATATGTCGCATTGTCTAATTTTAGCTGTTCTAATACTACAAACTTTACATCATTTATGTCATGTCCTTGACTGGTGAAGTGCTGTACTTATTTCTAATTAATGAAAGGTGGTTCTGAATTCGTTTATATAAAGTAGTTCCAGTCTCTCCAACATATTTGATTTCATCACATTTTTCACAGGCTATTCCATAAACATTGCTATTTTTACAGTAGGTATTAGTTTTTAGTGGATATGTGGTGTTCTTATGTTTAATTATATTTTTACTTTTGTCTATTTACACACTTTACATCTACTGGTGCACATGTTCGTAGAACCTATTTTGTCAATTATTCTTTTATGTTTACTGTGAACTAAAATATCACCTAAATTAGCTTCTCTTTTGAATGCTACAACTGGGGCCTTAAGAAATACTTTTTTTAATTTTTCTGAATTATGTAGAATCCGCAAGTGTTTCCAAACTATCTTAGAAATATTGGGCAAAAGTTTAGAGTAAGTCATTATTAATGGGACTCTTTTGACCTTTTTATAATCTAGTAGATCATCTCTTTTTAGTTTATCCACTTTTCTTAACTCTGTCTCTATAATTCTTTCTTTGTATACTCTTTTTTAAGATTTGTTTTTAATACATTTCTTTGTTTTACATAGTCACTTTCTTTTGAGCATATTCTTCATATTCTTATTCCTAGACCCTTTGGGATTGCCCATTTAGTGTGTATCGGATGTGCAGAAATGCAGCTTCACAATCCGGAATAAATATATATATATTTTCTGCACTCTTAAGGATAGTTCATACACTAGTACAGGGTGGTCCGTCAGCGCCGTTGACTCACTCATATGTGTTCATGGGTTGCTTTGAGCACCCTATGAGATATTCAGATACAAATATGCCCTGTATAAAGCTAATTTGATACAAATCATATGCAAAGTTTGAAATGTACGCATTTTTTCAGTACCAAACAATAATAATGAGAAAGCGTCTTTGAATTCAATTACATAACTTCTCTGTTTTTCTTTGCTGGTCATAGGTGGGGATTTTTTTCTTTTTTTTTTTTTTTACTTCAAGTCAAGGTATGCGATTAATAAGGACAATTAAATGGTATTCCTTTCTGAATGTACATTACATCTTTTCATCTGCAATCGGCAACACGATGGAGGAAAAACAGCTAGTTTATTTACTCATTACTGTGCAAAAGTTTTAGGCAGGTGTGAAAAAATGCTGTAAAGTAAGAATGCTTTCAAAAATAGACATGTTAATAGATTATATTTATCAATTAACTAAATGCAAAGTGAGTGAACAGAAGAAAAATCTAAATCAAATTCATATTTGGTGTGACCACCCTTTGCCTTCAAAACAGCATCAAGCATCAATTCTTCTAGGTACACTTGCACACAGTTTTTGAAGGAACTCGGCAGGTAGGTTGGCCCAAACATCTTGGAGAACTAATCACAGTTCTTCTGTGGATTTAGGCAGCCTCATTTGCTTCTCTCTCTTCATGTAATCCCAGACAGACTTGATGATGTTGAGATCAGGGCTCTGTGGGGGCCATACCATCACTTCCAGGACTCCTTGTTCTTCTTTACGCTGAAGATAGTTCTTAATGACTTTCGCTGTTTGTTTGGGGTCGTTGTCATGCTGTAGAATAAATTTGGGGCCAATCAGATGCCTCCCTGATGGTATTGCATGATGGATAAGTATCTGCCTGTACTTCTCAGCATTGAGGAGACCATTAATTCTGACCAAATCCAAACTCCATTTGCAGAAATGTAGCCCCAAACTTGCAAGGAGCCTCCACCATGCTTCACTGTTGCCTGCAGACACTCATTCGTACGCTCTCCAGCCCTTCGGCGAACAAACTGCCTTCTGCTACAGCCAAATATTTCAAATTTTGACTCATCAGTCCAGAGCACCTGCTGCCATTTTTCTGCACCCCAGTTCCTGTGTTTTCGTGCATAGTTGAGTCGCTTGGCCTTGTTTCCACGCCGGAGGTATGGCTTTTTGGCCATAAGTCTTCCATGAAGGCCACTTCTGACCAGACTTCTCCGGACAGTAGATGGGTGTACCAGGGTCCCACTGTTTTCTGCCAGTTCTGAGCTAATGGCACTGCTGGACATCTTCCGATTAGAAGGGAAGTAAGCATGATGTGTCTTTCATCTGCTGCAGTAAGTTTCCTTGGCCGACCACTGCGTCTCACGGTCCTCAACATTGCCCGTTTCTTTGTGCTTCTTCAAAAGAGCTTGGACAGCACATCTGGAAACCCCTGTCTGCCTTGAAATTTCTGCCTGGGAGAGACCTTGCTGATGCAGTATAACTACCTTGTGTCTTGTTGCTGTGCTCAGTCTTGCCATGGTGTATGACTTTTGACAGTAAACTGTCTTCAGCAACCTCACCTTGTTAGCTGAGTTTGGCTGTTCCTCACCCAGTTTTATTCCTCCTGCACAGCTGTTTCTGTTTCAGTTAATGATTGTGTTTCAACCTACATATTGAATTGATGATCATTAGCACCTGTTTGGTATAATTGTTTAATCATACACCTGACTATATGCCTACAAAATCCCTGACTTTGTGCAAGTGTACCTAGAAGAATTGATGCTGTTTTGAAGGCAAAGGGTTGTCACACCAAATATGGATTTGATTTAGATTTCTCTTCTGTTCACTCACTTTGCATTTAGTTAATTGATAAATATAATCTATTAACATGTCTATTTTTGAAAGCATTCTTACTTTACAGCATTTTTTCACACCTGCCTAAAACTTTTGCACAGTACTGTATATATATATTTTTTAATACCATTTTGTCTGGAGCTGGGGAGCGGAGCAAAGAAACAGCGGAGCAGAGTGGAGGATATTATTATGAGCGGTGAGCAGATTTGTCACTGCTTTGCTCCGCGCACATTCTCTGAACACAACACAGATGCTCGCCATTAAAACATATTGTCTTTAACACAGGATTTGCACATCACAGAAGAGTAGAAGTGAGTAAAGTCTGTATCCCTTATATGAGAAGTGGGTAAACGATATATTGCCCAAATTCAAAGTGGGTAAACGCCGTTTACCTGCGTATACCCTCGACTTTACCACTTGTAAAACTCCAAAGAAAAGTTTAAAGTACCTGGTATTACCAAGCAGTCTCCCATCCAAGTACCAACCAGGCCTGAAAAATTATTATTTGATTTCTTAGCAGACACCCTTATCCAGACCAATTTACTTTTTTACATACAATTACTCATTTATACAGTTGGGTGTTTTACTGGCCCAATTTAGATAAAGCAGCAGTGTGTTCTCTACCTGGGATGGAACTCGTGACCTTCCAGTCAAGAGCACAGTGCTCTAACCACTACTCCACATACACTGCAAGTGAAGAAGCACTAATGTCTCGTTGTATAACAGTTTTTTTCTTACATGAAACATACTTTTTGTATATAGGTATACAAATGTCAATTGCTCTGGATAAAAGCATCAGCCAAATCAATTAATATGACATATTTTTCTGGCTTGCTATTTATTAATTTATTAATTTATTTATACATTTATAATATAAACATTAATTTCTACATTTATTTTAAAATATATTTATTCCTCTATGCATTTTTTTAAAATCATTTATTTATTTCTACCTAATAAATTATTCCTTTATTTAATTTTAATTAAACGAGGAACTACAATTTATCAGAGATCAGAGATTTAGACAAGGAAGCTACATGCCACTCTTGTGTACAATTCCATTCTATGGTATCTACCAAACAGGAAATAGAGCATTTCTAGAATCGAGCAGAACCTTCAGGTTTTCAGCGAAAGCTGGTCAGGCATGGATGTAAGCTTAAAAACTAACACATTTCAACAACTGTGCAGTGGCGCAGCAGGCTAAGGTCGTGTGCTCTTCAAGGATGTCATGTTGCAAGTTCAAACCATGTTTTGTTTTTTGTTTTTTTTCCTGCGATATGTGCTGTTTTAAAACATATATATATATTGTTTAATATAAATGTTGCGGATATCAAACTGCTTGCGTTCCCTGGTTTATTTTGATGTTGACCAACACGTGGAATCACATGATTGGTAGATGTCCAGTTATTTAGCTTTTCTGTTTGAAAAATAGCTACACATTCTTAAAAAAGTAAACGGAAGCGGAAGAAGAAGAAGAAGGAGGAGAATAACACGTTTTTCTAACTTGTACGAGGAACTACCGTTCCTCTCAATCTGTCTGAGCTGAAGGAAATATTCAAGACAAAATGGGCCCAGATTTCACCAAGATGTAACATACTGGTTAACAATGATCTAAATGTCTGAAATCCGTTATAAAAGCAAAAGGGGTGCTAATACTTTTGTCAGGAACGAATACTTTAAATGAAATAAGTTTGTTTTTTGATAAAGATTATTAAATCTGTGTCCTTAATCTGTGTGGAGTAGTGGGTAGGGCTCTGGACTCTTGACCGGAGGGTTGTGGGTTCAATCCCTGGTGAGGGACATTGTTGCTGTACCCTTGAGCAAGGTATTTTACCTAGATTGCTCCAGTAAAAACCCAACTGTATAAATGGGTAATTGTATGTAAAAATAATGTGATATCTTGTAACAATGGTAAGTCGCCCTGGATAAGGGTGTCTGCTAAGAAATAAATAATAATAATGGTGTAGTAAGTGTAGGGTACCAATGGTTTTGTCTGTGACTGTATTTACATTTTTAAACATGACATTTGGTACTGCACTAGGTAAAAGGAAAGTTTTCAGCTTGCTTCCAGGAATTGTGTTATACTTGCATTTCCGAGGTCATTTTACCTCAGTCAGTCAGTCAGTCGTTAGGGGAAGCAGCTGGGTGGTTACTAAGAGGAAAGAAGGCTCTGAAAGGGTTGGGACAGTTTCACTCCCCAGGCTACCTGAAAGCCTGCAAACAGATATTTCTTTAACCTTGGGTAGTGCCAGATACCATGTTTTAAAATTACAATACATGTTTGCTATAACTATACATTTAAGAACTGTTACCTACAATCAGTTCAAACTACATTTAAACTTAATAGGGCAAAGGTGTATCATATCCTGTACATTTTATTATTTATTTCTTAGCAGACACCCTTATCCAGGGTGACTTACAATTGTTACAAGATATCACATTATTTTTTACATACAATTACCCATTTATACAGTTGGGTTTTTACTGGAGCAATCTAGTTAAAGTACCTTGCTCAAGTGTACAGCAGCAGTGTCCCCTACCAAGGATTGAACCCACGACCCTCTGGTCAAGAGTGCAGAGCCCTAACCACTACTCCACACTGCTGCCCCATTTTCCACACAGTAAAAAAAGGTTAAAAGGATCAGCATACTAGACCTTGGTACACACTAGAGTTGACAAACTGATTATGAAAGTTGTTAAGGTCATGTGAACTGAAAACAAAATATGCTATGTTGTTGTCTAATTTAGTATTTCACCTCTTTAGCCTGGGATTAAATGTGTCTCAGGTCACCACCACACAAATTAACATTCCCATTTGAGAGAAAATTGGGACTCAATAGCAGGGGGTGTTTTGTCAGGATTGAGGTGTGCCATGTTCTCTCATCCCTGAGTGCTAAATTCACAAGCATCAATTTAAATGTTAGCCTGCGTGGTTCGGGGCATGGAGCTGTTGGCTTCTAATTTCCTGTTAATTGTATCAATTTTCTATTTAAGCCCTGATCACTTGCAACTTTGCTGTCTAGTGTTTCATTTTGTAGCAAATACTCAGACGCCGTCATTTCGTCCTTCATCGCTAATATCTAAACTTCGTTGCCTCGCTCAGTGCAGGACATTCTCTGCACAGCGCTGCCAAGATATTTCAATCATTTTCCTACCTGCTCAAATGATTCTTCTTTTCATTCAGCTTCTCTTTTTGGCTCCAAGAGCTCCAACGTTAGTCTTTCCTGCTCAATCCAGTCTCCACCACAGCAACAGCACCGTCCAAAGCGCAGCTTCATTACTCAACTTGTCCACAACTTTATCAGAAAGACTGGTCCTCCGCTAAACTTGCAAAGCGCCTTTGACAAGACATCGACATTCCTTTTGTCAGTGATTGCCTTACTTTAGCTCAATTTAAATCCACCATGAAGCTTTGTCTGCAGAATCCCTCTTTTATAATAATAATAATAATAATACTCCTCGCCTGCAATCAGACGCCCGTCCCCAGCTACCACTGAACCAGCACAATTTACCGTTCCATCAGAAGATCCTGCCCATCAGCTACGTTCAACATTTTAAAGACTTATCCAGCCCATTACAAACTCCATTTCAGCCAGAGGCGGCTCGTGATTTGACTGGTCACAATGACACTGCTGTATTGCAACTTTTCCACCGGCGCCTCACAGACCATGGTTACCATGGCAACGCCCTCATTGAGTGACTGCGGGAAGTTGTAAGTTGCCATGATGACCAGGCAGCTTCATCAGGCTCTGCGTGCTCTGTGCCTCAGTACTGCAATCTTCTGGCTTCCTGTTGCTGCGCTTACACAACAGGTGGGGGCGAGTTCAACTCGCCGAATCATGACATCTAAATACTGCTTTAACTTATTCATATACAGTGCCTTGCGAAAGTATTCGGCCCCCTTGAACTTTGCGACCTTTTGCCACATTTCAGGCTTCAAACATAAAGATATGAAACTGTAATTTTTTGTGAAGAATCAACAACAAGTGGGACACAATCATGAAGTGGAACGAAATTTATTGGATATTTCAAACTTTTTAACAAATAAAAACTGAAAAATTGGGCGTGCAAAATTATTCAGCCCCTTTACTTTCAGTGCAGCAAACTCTCTCCAGAAGTTCAGTGAGGATCTCTGAATGATCCAATGTTGACCTAAATGACTAATGATGATAAATAGAATCCACCTGTGTGTAATCAAGTCTCCAGTATAAATGCACCTGCACTGTGATAGTCTCAGAGGTCCGCTTAAAGCGCAGAGAGCATCATGAAGAACAAGGAACACACCAGGCAGGTCCGAGATACTGTTGTGGAGAAGTTTAAAGCCGGATTTGGATACAAAAAGATTTCCCAAGCTTTAAACATCCCAAGGAGCACTGTGCAAGCGATAATATTGAAATGGAAGGAGTATCAGACCACTGCAAATCTACCAAGACCTGGCCGTCCCTCTAAACTTTCAGCTCATACAAGGAGAAGACTGATCAGAGATGCAGCCAAGAGGCCCATGATCACTCTGGATGAACTGCAGAGATCTACAGCTGAGGTGGGAGACTCTGTCCATAGGACAACAATCAGTCGTATACTGCACAAATCTGGCCTTTATGGAAGAGTGGCAAGAAGAAAGCCATTTCTTAAAGATATCCATAAAAGTGTCGCTTACAGTTTGCCACAAGCCACCTGGGAGACACACCAAACATGTGGAAGAAGGTGCTCTGGTCAGATGAAACCAAAATCGAACTTTTGGCAACAATGCAAAACGTTATGTTTGGCGTAAAAGCAACACAGCTCATCACCCTGAACACACCATCCCCACTGTCAAACATGGTGGTGGCAGCATCATGGTTTGGGCCTGCTTTTCTTCAGCAGGGACAGGGAAGATGGTTAAAATTGATGGGAAGATGGATGGAGCCAAATACAGGACCATTCTGGAAGAAAACCTGATGGAGTCTGCAAAAGACCTGAGACTGGGACGGAGATTTGTCTTCCAACAAGACAATGATCCAAAACATAAAGCAAAATCTACAATGGAATGGTTCACAAATAAACATATCCAGGTGTTAGAATGGCCAAGTCAAAGTCCAGACCTGAATCCAATCGAGAATCTGTGGAAAGAACTGAAAACTGCTGTTCACAAATGCTCTCCATCCAACCTCACTGAGCTCGAGCTGTTTTGCAAGGAGGAATGGGCAAAAATTTCAGTCTCTCGATGTGCAAAACTGATAGAGACATACCCCAAGCGACTTACAGCTGTAATCGCAGCAAAAGGTGGCGCTACAAAGTATTAACTTAAGGGGCTGAATAATTTTGCACGCCAATTTTTCAGTTTTTATTTGTTAAAAAGTTTGAAATATCCAATAAATTTCGTTCCACTTCATGATTGTGTCCCACTTGTTGTTGATTCTTCACAAAAAATTACAGTTTCATATCTTTATGTTTGAAGCCTGAAATGTGGCAAAAGGTCGCAAAGTTCAAGGGGGCCGAATACTTTCGCAAGGCACTGTACATGACTAACTGTTCTAATACATGTATTGAATATTTACAATTCCAATCTAAAGGAATACGCAAATGTTGTTCTACGTAGACAATGATTTTAATCACAATAACCTCATATATTCTACCCTGCTTCACTCAAGCCAATGGTTTAATTCCAATCATAACCTCTAGATGGCAGTATAATACCACAAGTTCTATATATATTTTAAGCTGGTTTGCTATCGCTGTGAAGCTTGGACACTCCAGCTTTTCTATCCATTCCTGCAGTTGTCACTCTGAGGGATTCTCGGGTGTTCCCCTCCTGCCTCAACCTTTTGTCTACCCATATCAACTGACATTCTTCAATTTCAAATCTACCCCCTTGAGGACCTGGTCATGAAGACATGCAGTTATCGGCTTTCTGAGATGCCGAATCTACCGAATCTACCGTCACATTAACTTCCAGTTTCCCTGCATCAGGCTTCCATTCCAGCGACCTCTTCCTGTTCCCGGATTCGTGCTTCCTCATCTGGCTCAGCTCCTCCAAATCGATCAACTTCATCAAGGCACTTTATTCAACTTTCAAAGTTATCATTTCATCACCGTGAGCGGCTAGTCAGATAAGGAAACCATGTCCTACGACTATCAACATTTCAGTCAAAGTGTCCTCCTACCCTGCAATAGACAATACACTTATAGACTGCTCCCGACCAAATCAATAGGTTTTGCAGCAGCCTCAGTGCAACGCATTCTTCATCCTCTCAGGTTCTGCAGCAGCCTCAGATCTATGCATTCTTCATCTCTGACCCATCTAAACCACATTAACACTCAAAGACCAATATCCACTGCATTCAGCGGATCTCTGCTCTCTGCAGCAGGCCACCACACTCTACCGATGGCAATCCACCGTTCACTATTACAGATCACTGCTTCAGCAGATCTCTGCTCTCTGCAACAGACCACTGCTCACTATTAACAGCACTTCTTTGTTTACTTCCTCAGAGCTCTGCACTGTTCAGCAGATCCCATCCTCTACTGTTAATTGACTTCACTACAGCAGATCTCTGCTCCCTCTTCAGATCTACTCACTATTACAGCATGCAAAAGTTGCTTTAGTTTACAGCTTAAATCTGTAACTGCACTTCTCCAGAGCTTCCAACACTCCAGCTTTCCTCCAATATGCAGATCGTGGCAGCATTCCGTAATCAGGCTAATGCTAATCCCCATCTAATCAAAAATACGGGGCGCTTGACTTTCTCAGCAATCTATTCATATGTCCGCACATCCTCTCAAATATTACAGCATTAATACATGGTGAGAGACATGGTACTAGACTGGAAATCTGTCTTGATTATGAGTTAAGAAGTTCCACTACTAGGAGAATGACTGGAGTTGTGAAACACAAATCTCTTAATGTGAGTTCACCTTTTCCATTCCAAGCAGACATGATAGTAGTAAACCAATGATCGATCCTGTATTAACTAACACATAGGATGGTCGGCATCTCATCTCTGCCCTCATTTTCAGAAAGTGGAGCGCAAAGGGTGCTGAGTTTCCCCAGCAGTCGATTACATATGTTCACTCAGTTCCAGCTGCTACCTCAACCCTCAGTTCCAGCTCCCCTTCTGCCTCTACTTTCAGTATCCAAGTTCTATCAGTTGGTCCCGTCTACTTCCCCAACCCCCCTCCAGACTCCCCAGCTTCACCAGCTGCTATTTGACTGAATCCTACTCTCAGTAACCTCCTTCAATCTGCTCAGCATTTCATATTCTACAGCTTGGTCAGTGTTTTCAACCTTCTCTGCCCAGAATCAGATTCATCCTATTCCTTCAATCAAAACCAGATCCTGACTTTCATTGTCTATGCTAGGGATTCTCTCCATCTCCCCCCATTCTCTCCATACCAGCAGTTCGCCTGAACCTCCATGGGATTCTTAAGAGCTTTCCCTCTGCCTCACCTTCCCACCTGTCTATATCAATGGACATTCTCAATTTGCTCATTCTACTCTTTGGAAAGGCCACCTATGGAGATCATCTGCACCTCAGCCTTCTTCAGTCTCCCCGTGGTGGGTATTCGTTTCTGTTACCTTTCTTCTATTTCAGATGTTTACTTCATCATTCGGCTGTGTACCTCCAAAATGGATCAATTTCAGCGTGGTCAGTTCATCCAGCTGGCAAGTAGAGCCCCCTATCTGCCCCTTCTTTTCAACGTCAAGGTATCTCCCCAGCAAGAAACCCTGCCCCCCCCCCCTCGGACCCTCTGTTCATTGATTCCTCTCTCTCCTATCATCATTCGTCACTGGTTCTCAACCCATCTCTCCACCCTCGCCTCCAGAGCAGGCCTCCCTCCTCGACTCTACCCCCATCATTCTGTATAGGCATAGCCAGATCATGAATGTGGGGAGCTGGTCCTCTTCTGTGGTGGATTCTTACATTCATTCATCCTCCTCTCATATAGTTGCTGCTCATTTTTAATTGCTAGTATGCCCGGAGTGGGGGCTTCCTGTCCGCCAGGGCCACCAGAGGTTTTCCCCTAATCAGCCTCAACTATGTAACATAGTTACATCCTACTAACAAAATCACTAACCATCCCTCTGTTTGTCTTGTTTATCCTTCTGGTCTTTTGTTTCTGTTATGCGCTGGTATGTGCTGTCTTTTGTTTGTCTCACGGTGTGGGAGATTTCGTGAAGTGCCGGGGGTCCATCCTCTGGGGGGCAACTGAGTCTCACTTCCCCTTCCTCAGGGCTAGGCATCTGCCTCCCTTACCTTCAGGGGGGTTCTCACTATGTGAGTCAGAGCAGACCCCCGGCCATACTCTGTCCTGTCGCAGCTCCTGCGCTTATCTTACCTCACTCGAGGCTCTGTTCTATTCTGCCTTTCTTTCGGGACGTGGCCATTCGTGCTCGAGTCCCATACTAACCTCTATGCCTTGTCCTTATTTCAGGTCCCAGGCAACGTGAAGTCTCGGCCAATCGGGGGTTTAATGAGCGCCCCTTTACAGAAGTCTCAGATGCTGGGTACATCTCTCTCTCTCTCTCATCTCCCTTCGTGTCCCGGTCTTCTGGGACCGACTTCCTCTCGAGGGGTGGCTCCCCGAGTCATAACCCTCGTATGTGTTTTCGGTTGCTGGGTCCTTTGCCCCTGGGATGTGTCGGCATCACCGCCCTCAGTCAGCGACCTCTTTTGTACCCTGTCTTCGGTTGTTGGGTCCTTCGCCCCTGGGATGTGCATCGCCGCCCTCAGTCAGCGACCACTTTTCTATCCTGTCTTCAGTTGCTGGGTCCTCTGCCCCTGCGATGTGTCGGCATCTCTGCCCTCAGTCAGCGACCACTTTATATCCTACTAACTGATCCTTTCTGCTTCTTCTGCCCTATCCTTACACCCCACAGCTCACACCCCGTGAAATAAAGACAAATGCATGGCACTACTATGCCTGAGACTCTTGGAAAAGGGTAATGCAAGCAAAAACATAGGAAGATTATTTACCAAAATGCAGGGTTGTAAAATGTATGAAAATTTGATGAGCAGATCTATTGCATGGTTAAAAAAGTCAATGTATAGGAAGCCGCTAGGTAGCTGGGCTGGATTGTCTCTGGCAGTGGGGTTTGAGCTAAGGATCCCTGAGGATTCCATGTTGCTTTCCTGCAGTTCATTTAATTTGGATGAATATAAGCTTTGGGGATTGTGGGTGATGAATCTACATTCTGGTATGTTGAACTGGCAAGAGCATTATTGCCTAATAACTAGTAATATGTGTACTTGTCAAGAAGGCAGAATTATATGTACATAGATTTGGTAAAGCGTGGGTAAAGGTTCACATGTTAGATTACAATGTTAATCACAAAAACATGGAGAATAAGTGAAGAAAACTTGTTGTGGCTATATACGCCTCCAACAACTATTGGGACAGATGAACCAATGCTGAATAACTGGAGGAATTTGAAATAATGTTTAGTAATGATGACTAGTCAGAATATTTAAATAAAAAAGATATGTGTACTGTGACCATATAAGTCACCATATCCTACATTCACAGTATGCAAAATCACGTATTGCACCAAACAAATGTCAATCGTCAAACATATTATTATTTATTTCTTAACAGACACCCTTATCCAGAGCGACTTACAATTGTTACAAGATATCACATTGTACATTATTTCACATTATACAGATATCACATTATTTTTTTACATACAATTACCCAATTATACAGTTGGGTTTTTACTGGAGCAATCTAGGTAAAGTACCTTGCTCAAGGGTACAGCAGCAGTGTCCCCCACCTGGGATTGAACCCACAACTCTCCGGTCAAGAGTCCAGAGCCATAACCACTACTCCACACTACCCATTTCTAGCAAGCAAGTGCCACTTTTGCCACCATTCTCTCTCTCCCTGAAAGGAATAAAAACATCTATGCCTTAAACACTTACTTTTCAACAAGCAGGGCTCTGTTGCTCTGTAATGAAGAACTGTGTTTGAAAAATGCATTAAACTGAAAAAAGTAATAGAGCAATGTAACGAAAATGTCTTACAGATAGAGTTCTGGTTATGTTTCCTGTTGTGGTTCATCTAATTTTCATCATCCACTAAAGTACTTACAGTAAATGTAAACCGCGACTCCCGAGTGGGGGGTAGTGAACATTTCATGCCCTAGGTAGCAGTATGATTCAACTGATGGTGTTTAATGAATTCCATTGATGAGTGTTTGGTTGTCCCTTTGAAAAAAAGTTCTCATCCAAGTTCCTAGTTCATAGATGTGTTCATAGATGTGTGTGACTGAAAATGCTGACAGTCTATATTGTGTGCATTTTTTAATGTTAACACTGGAGCCAAAATGTTAATGTGTCTTCATCAGTGTTTGTTACATGTTACTTTTCAAAGGCCGCGATAAGAGGACAAAATTATATATCGCAGGGTTAGTCTAAGGCATGTAAGGTAAGGCACTAGCCAAAACAACTTGTGTCTATTGAGTTATGTAAAACTTCAAATGCACTACATTCTGCCTGGTATTTTCATCCTTTTTATGTTTGTCATTTTAGGCCTGTTTACAAAGCTGTAACTCATGAGTTACAGCATTTTGACAAATTGAATGAAGTTTTATGTTCATAAATCTCTTTCAAGATTGTTGTTAAACTATTTCATTAATTAAAACATACTTTTAAAAGATTATTTAAATAAGTAATGAGGTAAATCTCAAAGGTAAAGCTTTGTGAATAGGGCCCTTTGACATGATTTTAAAACTTGAGCTCAATTTTGAAATTAACCCATTAAGAAAAATAAACCACACTAAGTCTCCTTGCCTTATACTCTTGTGGCATAATTTTCCCAAACTGGGGTCTTTCATGTCAGAATGAGGTAAGAGATAAGATTAATTCATTTAAAAAACACAGCTGAACGCATTTAAGTTTGTTTTTAACATTTATATTTTAATAAAAATATTTTTGTCAACACAATCATCAGGCTCAGGAAGAAAATGTGTGACTTAATGTAAGCAATGCACATAAACAAGCAGCAACATTTTTAATAAAAATGCTTAAATCCATGGACAAATATGTACATGTTATTTATAGTACAGCAAAACTGTAACTACATAAATACTTTAAAAAGAAAGATCCCATCTGTTCCATAGCAAATAATTGAAGGCTGTGAAGTTAGTGGAAGCTTATATGACAAATTAATGCAAGCTTTTTCAATGAGGACTTATTACATATCCCACTACATATTTCTATTCTGAAATATGGTTTAGCTGCACAGTGAACACAAGGGGAGTCTTCATTTTTAAAGTAGTATTAAATGACTTGCACACATTGTGCTCTATTATTGAGGTGCAATAACGTTTTGTTTGCAGTCAGTTAGCTTTAGTTATTTGATATTCTTAAGTTACTCGCTTGTCTGATGAATGAGAATGTTGAAAAACATAACATTTTGCTTTTCTTTAATAAATTCAGCTGCTATCATGAAAATGTTTAGGTTTCTAACTGCCAGTAGCTGATTTTGAAATTAAAGATTGTGTTATTGCACCTCTTAGTGAAACCTTCTCATGGAGAAGAAATTATTTACAATCTGTGCCTTCATAATAACTGAATGGAGCAGAAATTCACATTATATCACATTGTGACACACAACATTGACTATAAAACACATAGAGTCCAAAATATAGTGGCATTTAAAAACATATCTCCTATGAGCTCAATTATTTATGACAAGGTAGCTATTCTGAGCAGCTCCCTGTTTGATGTTCCAACTTTAAAATGATTCCCTCCTAAATTACATCCTTAGTATGTCTTCGCCGTACATTTTTAATGAAGTGCTGATAATAATGATTACACCGACTTAACACAAATATAAAGCAAGAAAAGATGTGGCCTTATCAAAAGAAAAAAAAATGGTGAAAAAACTTTCTTACTATTTATAGTGTGTAACTATTGCACCATCATAAGAAGTCATTTAGAAAACAGCATTTCTATTCACATCTTTTGTAAATGTCTTTTGTCAGAGCTATATACACTTTTCTTGTAGGTTCAATGTTTCATCCGTGAAAATCACATGGAGGGGATGGTCTTTTTGATAAGAAGGGGGCCGACTACTTGAATTTGAAAAGCTAGATGAACCGGATTGATTTACTGAAGTCCTGCTTTCTGAGTCCTGCTCTAAATAATTAGAGCTCTGGAAAGTCCTTAATGAAGAGCTTTCTGTGCTAGCGTCTGACGTCCCCCGTCCTATCCTACAGCTGCCAAGGAAGTTCTCGCTGTTCTCCAGGAGGTATAAAAACGTCTGTGATGTGCTGCTGACCTCCCTTAGCTCCCGAGACACCAGGGAAGGGGAATCTCGGAGATCACCGAGAGATGTTAAGCTGGCCGTCTATGCAGTTGAAATTGTCACCTGGTCGCTGCCTGCCTCCCCCAATTCTGCAGAAGAGACACTTGATCTTCTCAATGAGTTTGAGGAGAACCGCCTTTCTCAGGAGAATATAGACCCAAGGGTCCAGGATGGGGTTCACAGAGGCAATGCGAATGGCCTGGAGATCAGGGTTTTTGTTGATCTCCATCACCACGCCTGGTTGGTACAACTGATTTACAAACACTCGCACCTGAAATAACAAAGAGCAAACTATTAACAACTATTCAATAAGAAAGCCATCAGGTCCATTAATAAATACAACAGATAATAATAAGGTATTTTGCAAAATCAACTGTATATTATATTTTAAGAGCCCAAATGAGGAAATGCTGTCAAGTGCCTGCTTGCGTGACAAGTTTGAATGTGTCGTGAAAGCTTATAACCAAAGTAAATAGTGGCTGGTAACTGGAAAGGTCTAATAAGTTAGGACCAACATTTTGGGGAATGTTACATATAAAACACAAAGTGGGGCTCAACATATCTAAACAGCTGTGGATATCAAAATACTGTATCGGTGCTGCTTAGACATATAAAATAGGGGGTGACATGTACTGGAACCAAGGGTATGAAAAGCAAACACTACATGTGAGTCTCTCAAAAACGTTTCAGTCATTAAAATATTTATAAATCGACAGTGTGTCATATTTTAACGATTTTAATGATTGTATTTAGATCTGTCACTGTTTAGATGAATAGATACCAGTTTGTTTCAATTCAATACTATGCTACATACCCTTCAGTAAGTATGGTTCTCTATGTAGTCTGATTCATTTACAGTATGTTGCTGTGCTACAGACCCTACCCCTTTGGAACACTTCTGAGGAATTCTAATAGTTGGACTAACCAGCAGCAACAATATGGAATTCTACAAATGATTACTACCAACCCAAAGGTAACCTTGCAACCAGGAAACACATACTGTCATTATTGCTGGAACATGCTGGACTACAGTACTTTTATTACGTCAGTGCCTGTAGGTGGCAGAGCTTTCCAACACTTTAGCACAGTGCAGTACAACCCATCCTTCTAAGTACATGTTAACACGAGATCACACGACCACTTGCTTTATGTCGGCAAGATAATATCCCAACTAAATAGTGACACATATAACTGGAAAGATTAATGCAAAACTGCATTTTCAACACGCTATAATGCCTCCCCACATCTACCCATATTTAAGTCAATATTTGACTAAAATCGTAGGTTATCATGTTAGATTGGGGCTAAAACTTAGCATTTGCATATAGCTTTGTTTTCACTAAGAAACACGTATGGAAAATTAGGCTATATGCAACTGCTACTGTAGGATTACATATAAGCAATATTGCACTGGTACTCAATTCTGGCCCTTGAGATCAATTCCAGTCCTGGTCTTTATTCCAACCAGGTCCTAAATTAGTTAATTGCCTCTTAGCAGCTTCAATTAACTACAATAGAACCTGCTTGGAGCAAAAACCGGGACTGGATTGGATCTCGAGGGCCACAGTTGAGTACCACTGCAATATTGTATAGCCACTGATTGTAACTGATCATGTGTTTTTTTGCTATTTAAGTTGAATACATACAATGGCAAGAAAATATCAGTATTCAACTTTAAACGCAAAAACACTTTAGCAGCTACGACTACAATCAAGTTCTGAACTATAATATTTTGGGCGAGTCATTCACACCATGCAAAAGCTAACTTTTTTAAAATAAAGTTTCAAATACCTTTATGGTCTTCTGATTTACCTTCACTTCTCCACATGTTTAACAATCATCTAATTACCTTTCTGAACAATCATCTAAACACACCGTAAGGTTCTTTTTTTGGCGGGTTAGTCACATACACACAGCACAAAGTGGAAACTAGGAATGTGTTGTTCTTTGTAATAACTGGAATATTTGTCACATGGTGATTTTCTATGTTAGTTAGTTGGCAATTGCAATGCCACCCTGCAAACTAAAATGTATTATCCACGATGAAGGAGGTCGTTATTAGAAGGTGCTCTGTGTCCCTGCGAAAATCCTGCATTACTTTTATTTCATGTTTCGTGAAAATTCAGAACTAGAGTACATTTTTAAAGGAAGCCAACATGTCACACAAAAAACTTTGCTAATCACAATCAACTTGGGTATTGTTACCAAAAGAAACGCGTGTTTGTATATTACTGTCATATTTTCTGACATTGTGAGCTATATTATTATTATTGTTGTTGTTGTTGTTGTTGTTGATATATATATATATATATATATATATATATATATATATATATATATATATATATATATATATATATATATATATATATTACATTAATACATTTTTTAGAAATCAGAATAAACTTGTTCTGCACAATGCATTTAGTGTATTCTTCAGATGCAAAGTGCACAATATTATACACCTATGTATAGTTTTAAACCAACCTGTTTAAATGAAAATGCGGCGTGGTGTTTCATTCAGCAAATACAAATGTGTGTTTTTTTATGTTATTTAAAATAGTGTGCGTATTTCAAATTTTGGTACAAAAAAACATAAAAAAGGGCCGACTTTATACTGTGCTGTGTATAAAGACACCTTAGACCAGAAAGCAAGCAGGTTTTGCAGATATGGATTAAACTTCCACTTACCGCTAGTGGAATGGAACAAATCAACACCACCACGGACGTGGCTATAAGCAGGATCACCATCTGGATTTCTGCACCAGCCATCCGACTGAAACTCCGTCTTCTTCGAAACTCTGCAATCCTGTTTTGATCCGTGCCAAGGGATGTCCTTCTCACAAACTTTCTGTGCATCCTGATCAGCGCCCCACAGACCAAGATATTGCAGACAACAGTGGTCAAAATAAGGAAAGAACTAAAACCAGCATACATGTAAGAGAACGCAGCGTCGGTGCTCACGTTGCTTCTCCAGTCTATGAAGCACCAGGTGTCAGGGTATTGCTTCTTAGCCTTGCCAAATCCCATGTTGGGCAAAGCACAGAACAGCACGTTTGAACCATAGATCGCAAGCAGTGTTAACCCTGCCAGCTTCTTGTCCACATAATGGTTGTAGAAATAGGCATGGTTAATAGCCATATACCTTTCAATTGACATGGCACATATTATGCTGAGTCCTGCCAGCCCAAAAAAGAGGAGAATGAAAGCACTGTACTCACAGAGAGAGTCCCCACCTGGCCAACCTCCTTTCACATAGGTGGCAATGGTGACCGGACTGACGAGAATTGTGCCCAACAGATCGGTAAATGCTAGTCCGCAGACCAAGGTGTAGAAGGTAGTCTCTTTCTGTTCCTTTCTGGATTTGCAAAGAACAACAATTGCTATCACGTTTCCCACAACACCAAATATAAACATAATAGCAGGAACAGTGGGGTCCCCTGGTACAGTGGGATTATGAAGATTGTAAATACTTGAGTTGGTCGAATTGTCTTGCGCCATGCTTGTGGCTTAGTTTTATCAACGATACAGAATATAATCTCTATTTAAAAAATAAATTGTATATACTTAAATATAGCAATTCACCAAGTTAATTAATACTAAAATAAACATCCTAGGTATCTAGTTTGTAATACAATCCCACATTGTTCACCTGTTCAGAAAAAAGTTAGTTTTTAAGTCCGCCAAAAAGCATACATGTTTTCCTTTAGAAACGTCCTCTTATTTAATTTCCAGTTGCTATCACTTTTTTATTTGCTTGTACAATCCAATTGCTCTTCGAATCTTGTTTTTTCAATGTTACTGATTCAAGTGTTCTGTTATTTAAATAGGTCGATTGGTTCTAATATGTGTCCTTTCACAAATCCTTCTATGGTCCTTGTTTGTTATCTCCAGTGTTGCCTTGCCTGTTAAATTTGTTTCAGAGGCTTGTTCGAATAACTGTCTCTTACTCACACACTTCCTCCTCCTTTCTGGTTCTTTGAAAAGTTAGACTTGAAGTTCCCTTTAGAATAGCTTGTGTTGCTCCGCCCCAGTGTTGTTTTATTGGACAGATACAATAAACCACAACTCACTCAATAATTCTCCAGGGCCTGAATACTGCGGATTGTTTAACTCACAACACCAAGTAGATCGATTTGCCAGCATGGTGACTCCGTGTGAAGTCATGAAGCACCATGTATATCCAGTCTTGGGGTTAGGGTTAGGGCTGGATAGCGCATACCCCTGACCCGTTTAGTTTCTTTTTTGTGTGAATAAAATATTTGATTGCTTTTTAAATTGAATGTTTATACAAAAAGTATTTGTTAATTATTTGTTAATTACAGTATTCAAAAAGCATTACTATAATACATTTTAACATTTTGTATTTGAGTGTGTAGATTATATATCAAACTGCCTTGCAGTATTGTTGGGCCTTATTATGGATTTAACTAATACAAAGAAGGTGTGTCTTTCAGCAAGCATGTTGGCAATATATATATATAATTTGATGTCTCTGGAAATAATCACAACCTCCATCTGTTGCCGAATTGGTGAATCATCTAATAGAAGTAATACAATTAGAAAAAAATAGGATGGTAGCAGTGGCAAATCTATAATCGTTTTACCACTTTCATTTTCGTAGCATCAACGTATTTCAACTAATTTTTTAAATATTTATTCCAAAGAGCAGAAATCGGAAGAGTATTAAAGTATATGCAGCGCAACATCTAGTTGAGAAACAAGCAGCTGTAATCTACGATAATAATAATAATAATAATAATAATAATAATAATAATAATGCCACGGTTTGATGCAGCATTTAAGTTTTATTCATTAACATTACAATAGTATTATTTACTTATACGATGTGCATTGTGAATGTTTACTTGTCATGTATTATATAATGATAAATTACTTCACCGAGAAGCCTGTGTGATTCATTATCCTATGAATACAATCAATTTCAATTGATGGCGCCCCTGTTGTACTTTTAAACAGAAATGTCGATTTGCATCGTCTGTGTCTTTTTTACAATTATTATTATTATTATTATTATTATTATTATTATTATTATTATTATTATTATTAAAGTAGAATACTTTTCTCTGGAACCTTTCCATGCTTATTACACTTATGGCACATCGAGAAAGCTATATTGGTGTATAACTTATGACGTATCATATATATATATATATATATATATATATATATATATATATATATATATATATATATATATATATATATATATATATAATTAAGTTGTGAGTGAAAATCACTAATATTCATTATAAGGTTGTCCTGCTCTATAATTTAACTTAGAAATTATTAGTTCAATTAAACAAAAAAACGCATGAAAAGCAAAACTGTACAGTTGCTGTTTTATTTCACTGACACTGCAAAGAAGGGGTCGATTTTAACGCTTGTCCGTTTTTCTTGACAGCTGTATATTCGAACAGACAAACAAGTTGGAAGCCCTCAGTTGTCCGTGGGAGAAGGGTGTTTTCATTTCAGTTGACGAGTTATTAAAGCTATGTTCTTTTTTTACATCATGCAGTTTCTATTAATGGTATGAAAGTCTTCCTTGATGACACAAATGCAAATTCAAGGACAACTTTTGTTCCAGCGCAGCCCTAAATGCCGTCCAGAGAATACTTATCATTTTTTTTCTGCTGACTGAAAACGAGGAAACACTAAAACGTGTTCTGTATCATTCTACACCATAAGACAAAATGTACTAGACAAGCGAAAGTAATGACATTATTATGATTCAAGGCTCCTTCCCAAGCAACTCTATGTTCTAAGAAACCTTTCCTAACGTGAAACTTTAACCCTGGAGTTCCATACAGTCTCTTTAGCAATACCTTTGTATTTTCCATGTTGTTAGACAATACAAATGGGGTTGTCATTTTAACATAAGTTGACTTTAAACACGCTAACCAGAGAATTGTGAATTACTTTGAAGGTTAAATCTATTTTTTTTAATATGTAGTACAACAAAGTAGAGTACATCAAATAGGTCATGCTGTATGCTGTCTGTACATTGCTAATTATAGCACCATGTATACCCAGTCTTGGAGTTGGGTTGGGATTATGGTTAGGGCTGGACAGCGCATACTCCTGTGCAAGTAGCTGAAACTTTCACACCATTTTATAAAGGGGAGGGGGAGTGACAGTTCACCATGCACCTTTTATTTAATACTCAGTCTCAAACCATAATCTGGAACGGGTGGAAATTCTTGATTCAGCTTCACAAGTGCTTTCCCTTTAGTATATTTCAGTTTTGCATAAAATAGCAGAATTTTGAAAATGTGCTGTTTTTCCACTAATTGTACTACTGCAGCTGGACTCAAACATTAAGGGGACACACGCGCCAGTCCTTAACTGCACGTTTTGGGGGACCGTGTGCAAACCGAGTACACACGCATCCATAACTGCACGTTATGAGGAAATACGTTCAGTTTGTGAGTGTCAGTGACAGAAAGTGCAAACGCAATACATTGATAAGCAGAAATAAATATTTTGGAGATGATTATTGGAGGGGCCAGTGCCCCTGCTTGCCCCCCCCCCCCTCAATTTAGCATGTTAATTTGTTCAATTAAATCAGAAGCGGTCAGCTCTGGTCCATGAGAGCTGCAGGGTGTTCAGGTTTTTGTTGCAAATTATCGCTAAATTACTTAATTGAACAAATTACTACTTAAATTGAAAAAAGAAAATACTGCTTAACTATAAATGAAATTGCTGTAAAAACCTTTGTATAAGTCTATTTTCTAGGTATTTTTAGGGGGTCCTAAAAAGGGGGGAGTGACTTATACACTTTTACACCTATAGGCTTCCCAATATACCACCTAATGATTTAATGGATCATGTCAACTACGTTTAACCTTACAGATCAATTGCAGGCACTGTAATCCTCACATGTATGAGCAATAGTAGCAATACAATTAAATTGAACTAAACACTGCTGAGCTTTGTAGTGTATATTGTATGTCAGCCCATACAGTATGATGTCCATCATGTTATTTACATGTTTTACAGCATATATCATGGCAAATATAAATGCCAAGGGGTGTTAAGAATGATTAAGATTAGATGAGGAACACAGTATAGGAACAAACACCACCACATATTGTGAAGGGATACTGGGCAAACACAACTGCTGTATAGCTGGCTTTCCATTGTGAACAGTTCGATTATCTATTTTTAGATAAATAACTGTAATAAATTGTGCAATACTAACAACTGTGCAATAAGAACCCATGACTCTTTTACATGTATTTACAGATGAACTCCTATAGAAATGACCTATTGTTAAATAATATATAGGTTGGTATTCCTGTGGAAATGTATAGTAGTTCCCAGGGATGTCTGAGAATGAATTACATCTAATCTAAGCAGTGAAAAGATAAAAAGGATCTGGAATGAGGGTGGAGATCGGTTGCGTTGGATCTTAACAACGAAGGGACCGCAAATGAAAAAAAAAAACAACCCTAGGTTCATATTTTCAAGAATATGGTACATAGGCAGTTGTATTTGTGGTTTTTCAAACTGCACTTAAAAAAAACACAAACAAAAACAAACAAACAAAAAAAAAACCTTGAATATTTTTTTAATAGATTTACTCAGCAGTTTGTCGAGCAAATTTGCAGCTTCATCTATTTTGCACTGGCAAAAAATGTTTTCTTTTCATGAAATAAACATAGAGGCCTTTGGCCTTGTGCCTCATAACACACCCAGGCGTGTGTAAGATATGTCTTACCACACACCCTGCCCTGGTTTATTGCTTTCTTGATATATCAATATAAATAAAACAATAAACAAGGTGATTCATAAATGATACACTATAGGAAAAAAAAAACTTTTTATAGAACATTTATTTTTCTATGTGCCAGGACAATCACAGAGCGTGATGTACAGTAATAAGTTCTGTAAAAAACAAAAAAAACAAACATATGCTGCAGATATTTTTCTAAAATGTTTTATGCAGAGCTTTTAAAGAGCATTAAAACATATACTTATGATCATGTGACATACGCGGTCCCCTGCTCTAAATGATAGAGAAGACACCTTGAATTAGCAGCCACCATATTCAGTTCCACTACCCTAAATGTACCTAAAATACTGGCACTGTAAGGATGAGATATTATGGGGTGAGATGGGAATTCAACCACCATGTCCATTTAATAGTTGGGTCTTGATGATTATAGTGACCTAAATTGCAGATGAGTGATGTTGAAACCTGTCTACTGGGGAAATGGACTGACAGCACAGTGATGGAAGTTTCAGTTTCAGTTTGACTGATAAAAGGTCAGGAATGTTCAAGACATGCTCACCTTTTTAGGTTTCTATTTCTTTAGGAAGTTCACACAACTAGCTAAGAGTTGAAAATAGGTTTTAATTCATTTTACTGACTGTGCTGCAATTAAACAGCTATTTTCTATATTTCAGCCAGAACTGGCAGACATGTTATACTAGTTAATCATTACAAGTGGTTTATTTACAGTGCATTAAACATATATTAAACACACCCTGTTATTCATTGCCTACCTGTCTGGACACGTTTTACTCTTAAACAGAACAAAATTTCCATATCATTACTGACAATGTTTGGAAGAAATATCAAGATGAAGAAGTTTACCACGTTGTTTTTTTTCCATACAGTGTTCCCAGAAGCTATTATGATCAACAGCTTAACAAGCATTGGTTATGTTGTTGGGGGGGGGGTTCGACAGCAATTGAGACTGGAAGTCATTGTCTAATATTGTGTGAGTAGATATAGTGCTTATTTCCTACAATGTTCTGCCAGTAAACATTAACCCTGAATCGTGGAGACCTCCCTTTGCATCATACAGACAGCACAAAATCTTTTTTATGTTCAGCCTTCATTATAACCCATTACGACCACTGTTAATGGTAGAATTTTTGATTTTTTTTTCTCCAAGTGACTAATACCATGGACATAACTGTTATGAAATATTTGCAGGCATTTATGTTATGCATTAAAGTGTGCATTGCGATTGTAGTGACAAATAAAACAAATCTTGTAGTTGTCTCTGAATGGCTCACACGTTAAAGGCTCGAGTGCAGGTTTGAATCCTGGCTGTGAGAAAATTTGCGGGAGATTCCACAAAGATCATTGCATTGAATCCCAAGAAGCTAGGAAAGCATTGTTGTGGGATTACAGAATGTCCACTGACCTTCAGTTCTTAGGTCGAGGTAAAATAACTTGGTATTACTAAATTAACAGGTCTGGTGATTAGAAAAAAACAATGAAATAAAAAAATAAATCACTGATTAAAGAAATGTGACATCCATATTTAAATTAAAATTCAATACTTTACATAAAATGCACAGTAAACACAAAAAAAAACCAAACAGAAGAACTGTCGCTGTCTCTCTCCGGACCTTCTCTAGGAAGACCGGGAGTAACGGTATTGGCGGGAATGCGTAGAAGAGCATCGTGGGCTAGGGCGTCGAGGCTTAGTGGACCACCGGAGCGGTGGAGGGAGAACCACAGGGAGCAGTGAGTTGTCTCTGCCGTGGCGAAGAGATTGTCTCTGGCTTTGCCAAACTGCTCCCAAATGTGCTCCACTACTTGAGGGTGGAGCTGCCATTCTGATGGACCCTTTCAAGAAAGGAGGTCCGCTGCACAATTCACTACCCCGGGTAGGTGAACAGCCCAGAGGGACAGCAGGTTCTGATTCGCCCACGTCAATAGCCGGAAGGCATTGCTATGACCCCAGGGACCGAGTCACCATGCGTGTCATAGGTGTACGCCAGCATCTCTCTCTCCAGCGAGGGAAGGAAGCATCGATATATATATATATATATATATATATATATATATATATATATAGAGAGAGAGAGAGAGAGAGAGAGAGAGAGAGAGAGAGAGAGAGAGAAAGATATATATATATATATATTATTGTTGGGTGCTCAATGTTAAACCCCTAACTTTGCACTTTAATAACTTTGGTGTGGTTTGTCGGAATTGCCCAGAGATTTGCATGTTCCATTGCAATGTTGTGAAAGCATGGAGAGTTTCAGGATGACACCTTGTGCAGTTTCTGAGATCTGGATACCTGTTTTTTAGTAAGCGTTCCCTTTTTTCCACTAAATTTAAATGTTTTTTTTTTTTTTTTTTTGCGGTTTTTGCTCTCATGTACAGGCTACACGGTACTGAATTTCAGCACCAAACCGAGTAGGGCCTTTCGAGGGTTTGGTGAAAAAATATGAAACGGTTCCTTATTAATAATAAAAAGATAACTGCCTAGCATCCGGGACTTTGTCAAATCCTCTTGGCAAGGAATCCTGCCCCTGCATGTCAGGCCACTCTGGGATATGTAGTTCTGGGGTGCCTGTAAACAATGGAATCATGTAGACACGCTCTCCATTTTGAACTACAGCTCCTAGAATGCATACCAAACGGCTTTCACAATGGCATCAAAGTGTCCAATTTTACTTAAATATATACTGTACACATGCAGCGGAGTGCCACTTAATGTGAAGGCAGCAATAAATAACTTGAAATGTTTAATATAATGACAATTATGTAAAATAGGACATTTAAAAATATATCTTCTTAGAAATGTTTCAATACATGGTTATTTTAGAATGGAATGAAAGTGAAAACACTCACCCAGATAGCAGGTCAAATGCCAAACTTTCCAAAGAAATTCTGTCTGTAGAAATTACAAATCAGACGTCCTAAAAGGCTTATTGTGAAATTAAAAATGATTAACGTGGCTACATGTGCTTAAATTTAACCCAAACCTTCAGAAACTTTGGAAATAGAAAGCCTAGTACTCCAATGCTATTCTAAATATTTATTTTATTTTTATTACTAACATACACAGTATAATAATCACATCAAGCCTCCTATTTAATGTTGCTTGAAGGAGTGTGCTTGTTACACAAGCCGTTTGCTGACTGTATGTAAGCGATGTCAGGCTACTGGGATCTGTAGCTCTGGGGAAGCCAGTTAACAATGCAATCACATAGACACTTGTGTTGTCTGGTTCCTAACGTCACATTTCTTTGCTTTTGTTTTTTCATTTCTTTGCTTCTTTGCGATGAGTTCAACCCTAAATGCTGCATAAACATAGTTTTTTGCAATGGATATATATATATATATATATATATATATATGAGAGAGAGAGAGAGAGAGAGAGAGAGAGAGAGAGAGAGAGAGAGAGAGACAAAAAATGTATCAAGGGAAATTAATTAGATCTTCCGAGAATGTAGTTAACCAGCAACATTTCTAAAACAATATTCTTATCACAGTTCTGTGCTGCAGTACAGAGGAAATAACACGTCATCAAAAAAGTAAAACCCCAATGTTTTTTTTTAAGACCAATGTAAAAAACTAATGTGTTGCACACCCACAAAGATATTGATAAACAAAGCTTTGACGTGTGTGTGACCTCAGATACGCCTAGACAGAAATCCTACAGGCCTCAAAGTATATCACCCAAACTGCGAAAGGAAGCTGTGTGGTCCACTGGTTAAAGAAAAGGGTTTGTAACCAGGAGGTCCCCGGTTCAAATCCCACCTCATCCACTGACTCATTGTGCGACCCTGAGCAAGTCACTTAACCTCCTTGTGCTCCATCTGTCGGGTGAGACGTAATTGTAAGTGACTCTGCAGCTGATGCATAATTCACACACCCTAGTCTCTGTAAGTCGCCTTGGATAAAGGCGTCTGCTAAATAAACAAATAACAGTTGTTGTGACTATTGTTTACTTTTTGTAACTATACGTCTGTGTAACAGGGTGATGTATTACATGTGTGGGTCCTCACTGAATAATACTGAGACAGAGTATTGGTGTTCACACGCCTGACACTAGGGTACACTAGGGTTGAAAACAAAACAAAGCTAAAATAAAAGTTTGACACACAAAATGGTGAGTGCCAGTCCCACTACAAGTAATGTCCCGCTCTAGCTACCTGCTACTCTGTGTAACCCTCTCTATACTGTGGTGGGATCAACAGCACTTAAACTGGCCTACTTCTGGGCTCACGGAGTCCTGGCTTTCTCACAGAGTCTCCTGTCTCTTCACACGACCTCGGCTGGGCAATGCCTTCATGAGCACCTTCATGGAATGGAAGGGTTTCGTCGTAGTTGTCCAGCGGAGTGGACGCTCCGCTCTTTGATGCAAACAAAGGCTCTCACTCAGCGCCCGTCTGTGTGTCAATGGCATTGCAGTAGCCCCGAGCTGTAGTGAAGCCACTTTATGAGCTCCGCACCACATCCACGGGCATGCCCCCCAGCCAATCCGGACCTCTCGATCAGCTCAGTGCTGGGCGAGCCCTCTGCTCAACTGGTCACCTAGCAACGTGTCTGCTGTTGCGTGTCGCAGATGCTTACTCGAAGGCACACAGACACTCCACGAACCAGCGACAGTGATCTCCCTGTCATAGTCTGGTAATTCATTTATTAAGTGTGTCAAACAGATTTTTAAAATGCTTGTAGTATAAATGCATTTCTTTTTTGGCATATAAACATAATGTACTATATTAGTTAGAATGCAATAAAACCATGAACAGCAAATCAACAATAACAAAACAAAAAGAAAAAAGGTCTATTGTATCATCAAAATTGGCATGTAGGGATACAATCTTTTTTGTTCCTAGTGCTTAGCCTTATTATTGCCATGAGACATCTCAGAAGAGAGATTGTGTCACATTAGAGCAGTCTGGCGCATTGGGGTTAAAAAAGAAAAGACCACTAATGTAAGTGTACAACAGAGGAAAGGTAACAAGACTTGGTCGTTTCAGTTAGAATGCAATAAAACCATGAACAGCAAATCAACAATAACAAAACAAAAAGAAAAAAGGTCTATTGTATCATCAAAATTGGCATGTAGGGATACAATCTTTTTTGTTCCTAGTGCTTAGCCTTATTATTGCCATGAGACATCTCAGAAGAGAGATTGTGTCACATTAGAGCAGTCTGGCGCATTGGGGTTAAAAAAGAAAAGACCACTAATGTAAGTGTACAACAGAGGAAAGGTAACAAGACTTGGTCGTTTCGTTTTTGCGGAACGTAGCCGTAATATTATTGTAGCTATAATTTGTTACTTCTCTGTCCCTACCCCCAATGCTGTGCCAAGCCTCTATATCACTAATATTGAAACAGAATAAGACTATTTCGACTGTGGATCGTACCGCCCGATATCGCTTCTTAATGCAGACTATAAAATTCTTGCTAAGACCCTAGTACACCGTCTTGAATCAGTTCTCTCCTCCACAATCTTCTCTGACAAGACAGGGTTTGTGCAGGGCAGACACTCTTATTTTAATCTTCAACGTCTGTTCAATATCATATATACTCCTTCTTCTCCTTTGCCTGAGGTTATTGTTTCACTTGATGCGGAAAAGGATTTTCACCGTGTCAAGTGGGATTACCTATTTACTACTCTACATCAGTTTTGCTTTGGTCTCAATTTTATTTCATGGATCAAGCTGTTATATACCCCCCTTTCAGCCTCCGTTCGCACAAATAACATGCAATCGAAATATTTTCCTCTCCACCGGGGTACACGAAAAGGTTGCAATCTGAATGAACATTGTTTACCATACATGGGGCAGAACATGATGGCTCTGTTGGTAGGATTAAATTGATTAAAAGTAAACTTTTGAAAAGTGACTTGAATAAAGTGCCATTTTTTCTCAAATAAAACAAAATCATAACAAAAAGCAGAGACCATGAAAAATACACAAGTGGTTAAAAAAGTAAGAATAAATAGCATGTGTTGTTTTCTTATCTGCTGTAAAATAATAATAGCAATATACTGTTTTTCTATAAATGCATTGGTATATACAGTCAACCCTCTTTATACTGCCATGGGCAAAAACGGGCCATAAGTGAGGGTGGCGTTATAGTGAGGGTCAAAACACACACACACACACACACACACACACACACACACACAACCTACTATGTTTGCAATAAATTCATATTCACATTTTAATTTTTTAGTTATACAGTATCTCCAGGCCATTTTAATAAAGCTTTAATCTTTTTTAAAACTACAGTACTAGTTCTTAACACAACAGTAAGTCTACTAGACGTTTTATCATCTTTTCCCATCTGTATGAAATATACATGGTTACTTTTGAGGAACAGTTTATACTTCAAAAAAAATAAAAAAAATAAAAATAAACACTCATTTACTGTCAAATCACCCAAACAACAGTTCCATAAAAACAAAAAAAAATATCTTTTTTTTTTTTTTTTTTTTTTGCTGTTTGTGGTCATTTGAAATTCCTGTTTGTGGCACGACTATAAGCCTGCTGAATACTATCCCCCATTGAACGATGCCTTTTATTTATTTCACAAAGCAATTTAAGCTCAACAGCATTCTTTTTTAAGCAGTTAAAAAAAAAAAAAAAACATTGCATATGTACAGGCAAACACTTTTTTAAAACGAAAAGTTAAAAAAAAAACTATTCTGCTGTTTACAAAACTGCAGCTTTAGTTTAAGTGAGCTTTCATTTGTGCAAAACTTGCACATAAACAAACAAATCTCTTACCGTACTTTTTTAAGGGGGGTGGTATAATGCAGGACAACTGTATTTCCATTACTCCATCACCCTGTCCCTGCCACAATATATTATTAGTAATATATTCTGACCCGTATTATTATTTTATATATTATATGTTTCTTAGCTTCTTATGTTTCACACGAGAAATTTCTAGAAATTATAAATTTCCATTGGGGTATCTAAACTGTATATATATATATATATATATATATATATATATATATATATATATATATATATATATATATTGATATTGATATTGTAAGAGAGCAGGGAGGGGGTTAAATCCTCCCTGCAGAAAAACATGTGCCTAGGCACATTTTGGGTTTGTTTTGTTTAATTGGTTTTTGTTAATTGTTTTATTGTTTAATTATCCCCTGCAGCTGGTGGTAATTAAAAATTAGAACCAGGTGCAGGGTATTTAAGGAGAGCAGTTAGTCTGCTTATGGTTGCTGCTGATGTGTGTGGAAGCCTGGCTGTGCTGGTGTGGGTACAGCCGTAAAAGAAGAAGGTAGAGTGAAGCTTTTTTTTTTGTGTGCTGTTTTGTTTATTTTTGTTACAGGTAAACAGCTTAGCTGTCCTGTCTTTTAGTTTAGGTTCCTGTTTTGTTTAGTTATTGCTCAAAGAGAGCTAGGTGTTTGTTTTGTTTATTTTTGTTTTTGTGTGTTTGTGTTGATTAAAAATAGCGCACCCGCACTTTAAAAATCCATTTCTGTGCCTGGGTCAGTGTTTTTGAAGGGGCAACGAACCGAGTGAGTGGTGCAATCGTGTGACTAATATATATATATATATATATATATATATATATATATATATATATATATATATATATATATATATATATATATATATATATATATATCTATATATATATATATATCACTGCACCAAAAAGTATCTTGTACATTGTTGTCCTGGACCTAGAGAATCCATATATGTCTTTTACATTTTTGTGTACTATGGTAGGGTGGCCAGACGTCCCGATAAAATCAGGATCGTCCCGATATTAGGGGCTTTGTCCCGCGTCCCGATCGAGGTACTGTCGAGTGCCATTTGTCCTGCTTTTAGAGTCAACTTTGAAAACCCGGGGGTAAAATGTGATTTTTTTAAATTTTATTTTCTCGTTAGGAAATTTCGTATATGTGGCTGCTGTACTGTATCGCGGTGCAACAGCATACTCGAGTGAGTTGTTTGCATAGCATCTATGCAGCTATCCAATCATTTTAACCTGCAGTCATATGGTGCGGTATGTGTAATGTGTTTTTCTTGGTGCGTGCGCCTGTGCGTCAGGTTTTACTGGCGAAGTGCCATGATGGCTGGTGTTGTTGAAGAGCCTGTCGCTAAAAAGGCAAAAAAAAAAAAAAGTACCGAACGCAGTGGGGGAAAAAAATGGATTCAATCATATGCCCATGGTCAAGTCATCCAATTAGGATTATAATTAGGATTTCAGTGACATTTTGCAGACCTGTTTAAACATTAAATACACCTAATATTTCAGAGCACTATAAAAGCCTAAAAATAGTGGTACTTGCTTCCTTACTAAAACAGAGTGCTGTCATCTGTTAAAAGGCAAACATGCAACATCTCCCAGCAGTTGCTGCTGACATTCTCTGTCTGGTGTGGATTTGCCCATACATTGAGACTGCATGTCGGCATCCACTGAATTGGTTGGAAGTGTAAGGCAAAGCTTTGCCAAGTTATACAGATGTGGACATCCATTAGAAACAGTCCCAAAACTCGGTTACCCAAAGGTATCTGGCATTCTTTAATAAAGTCCATATATGCAGCACGTTCATTGTCATGTTAGTTGTCCCATCCAGGAATTTATTTTATCAGTACCGAGTCAAAACAAAGAAAACGTGTCTTCGGGTCTAAAATTCTAACTGTGTTTAAAAAGTAAACCGCAGGTGGTTTGAACCGAGGTAGCTGTGCTTGATTGTACCTGTAGTGCTGATTTAACTTGGGTACAAACAACACAGGAATACTTTTTTGTCTGCACTGACTTTCCAGTTTGTTTTCTGAAAGCTGTTTGTTTTACATTCTGTTCAGCAGCCTCTGTAGTAGCCTTTTGTTTAATGTGTGATTCTGAAGTTCTACTGATCAATCGCATTTTCTTTAAGTCACATTAAAAGATGTGCAAAAGAATTACCTCCATCTGCATGTACAGTTTCTTCGGGGAAATGTCTTGACACGATCCTCAGCCGAAATATACTTTGCTTGTTTTGATTTGTCGTCCATTTTTTGGTATTTTACGTGTAATGCTGAAAAGTAGATTTTAGCAACCTAAATCAAAACAATGCAGCACTGACTTTGTCCCACCTACTATGTACAATACAGCAGGTCACAGAAAAGCCAGTACAGATGCACTGATAAGCTGATTAAAACATTGTTGTCAGCTAAACAGTAAACACGAAAGTTAACTGCTTTGGAATATTTTTTTTTTAAATTATATTTCTCTAAGTATTTGTTTTTGCGGTGCACACAGGAAGGCGAGGGAATAAAAAAAAGCCTATTTACAGAAGAAAGATACATAGTTTGCTTCACTTGCGTTGTGCAGTAGTTCACAAGGTTTCTTTCCTCCCCTCACCAACTGAAAGTGTCCCGATTTTTCACTCTTGCTATCTGGTCACCCTACACTAGGGTAATATATGGTTCTAAAAAGCTTAAACAAAGATTTTGATCGAACAATTTGAAGTTACCATCACTGTGGCGCAATAGGAGAGGAAGCATTCTAGCTTGGCAGCGAAGCACTGTAAATCTTTCAGGATTTATTTTTTTCTGGTAGTTGCCGAAGTTGTTGAATATGACTTATTCAAGAAATGTTCACCAAAGGTACTCAAATAATTATTTTGACGTTATGCTGATTGAGCTCTTCACAACTGCTGGAAAATGTCCTCGACTACAAATAAAATGAAGAAGTTACAATAAATGAACAATGAGAAATACTACCAAAATATACCAGTCATCAGCAGCGCAATGTCATCTAAACAGTATCTGAAGCAAGTACTATAACATGTACGATAATCAAACATGGAGGCCAATAATTCAAACAAAACAGTGCTTGTGTTTTTACTGTTATCAACTAATCACACTGTAAAAGATTAAAGTTTGACCTGACTCCAAAAAGACAGTTTGGAGTGTCTTTAGAGAATGCCACATAATTGGAACACAGTGTTGTGCATGCAGTACTGATACAAACACTTGCATTGTCATCATTATTTGGGTGTGAGTTAATCCCAGAGGTGTCATGTTGTGCTCCTGAATGTAAAGAATGTGGTTCATGATTCAGCAGTTACTTGTAATAGGGAGGATTCACATTTAGGAACACAAAACGAACGTCAGTGATATTTTAATTAAAATGAATTGATTGGCATCTTATATACAGTATGTATTGCAGCAGTTTTCTTACACACAGTAATATTTGCTTTCTTTCCTACACATTTACTAAAAATTATCTCCTTTTTTAAATATGCAAGAGCTTTTAATGACCAGTCTCTCTCACAAGTGCTGTGGTACCCCAAATATGATCCACTATTATTATTTATTTCTTAGCAGACGCCCTTATCCAGGGCGACTTACAATCATAAGCAAATACATTTCAAGTGTTACAGTACAGGTAATAATACAATAAGAGCAAGATAAATACAATGACTAGTTCAAGCAAGTAGCAACCAAAGTGGAATGATTGGGTATAATATTTTCTCTTCATTGTACACTCAGAAACAGGGTTCTGGCTAAGGACTATAGGACAACATTACATCAACTATTATAGGTTTTTGGCAGTCACCACTTTGGAAAAAGATTGATGGAGAAAAAACAGAGAGCACACGCTCCACCCAGTCATTTAGCATTGTTAGTAAATGAATCATATTTAGAGTACCACTGAATTTGTGAGGCGGATTGCTCATTAAAATCCTTAGCATATTTTTTAAAGAGGAGGATGGCAGTTTTTATCTATTCAGAGATAGCAGCATATTTAGTAAGTGAGGGGTCTGAGTGAGGAAGAATCAGCAATAAAATACCCACCCCTTGCTGTTAATCATTTGTTGTTTCCAAACTTTTGAACACTATTGTATATGTTATTTTATTTTGTAATATTACTTTTTAGTGTCCAAATTAAAGTCTTTGGCATTACAGACTATGAAAGCATTGAATATGAGTAAATATGCTGTGTTAGATGGATCTGTATATTAGTGTATTATATGTGCAAGCTGCATGTGCAGTACACTTGCATGACTGTTGAACTAAACAGGTACAGTTGCAGATAATTATAATAAATAGTTGCCCAAAAACAACCCATAACCCACCTGCAGGTTATTAATGTGACAGGCACTGGCAACAGACACCCGCCAGACACAACAAATGAACAGTTACTATACAACACATTAATACAAAAATCATTTGGAGATATATTGAAATTAATTTGAAATGTCTGTAAATTAAATTGAGATATCTCTATTTCATTTTTAGGTATCTCAAAATGAAATTAAGATATCTTCCAAATTATTTACAAAAATATCAAATTAATTTCAAGATATCTGCAAAGGATTTACAGATATCTAAATATTTAAAGATATCTTAAAATGCAATTTGAGATATCTCTAATGAGAATTTGGCTTGCCATAATCCGACTCTCTCTCTCTCAGCAAGATTGGTTTAAAAATACTTGCATTGCACATTTTGTATAATTTATTTTAAGAATAAGAAAGATGTTGACAAAGTCCAAAGTTATCTCGTTGTAAACAGGCCCAATTATGGTCTGTTTTTTTTTCTTTCTAAGCAGCACAGGGAAATGTATTTATTATTATTTTTGTAATAGGTTTTATTTTTTTAAATGTGAAAAGCATCAACGTGAATAGATTAACCATTTCCACAGTTTTTACAGTGTTTTCTGGTGTTTATTGGCTATCCATCAATTTAATTTTTTTGTATCGGGGGTGTTTTATTGGGTTTTATCGGTTAAAACTGAAAATCAGAAGCCCTAATTATGTTCTATTAAATGTATCTTTTCTTCTTTCTCTGTATCTCCTGAAACACATGCCTGTTTTGTTTTTTTCTGCTTTTGCTACCTTTCAATTCCACCTGCCATTGATTGAAATTCTGAAATGACGTAAAAACTGTAATTTGTGTCATTAACAGATAGGTTTCTCATTTAAATACTGAATAGTTATTACACCGATTCCAACTGTCAGAAAACAGCAGAAAAGTGTTTAATTTTATGATGGAAAAAATGTTTGGATAAGAGTCAGGACTGTAAAAAGACACTTTTGATATTCAGTGCCATAATTATTTTTCCACCTGAGATTGCCACCACTAACCTTCGACCAGATATTGTCTTGTGGTCTGGATCAGCACGCCTTGTTCACCTGGTAGAGTTGACAGTGCCATGGGAGGATGCTGTAGATGAGGCGTATGAGGGGAAGAAACTGCGATATGCTCAACTAGCCACTGAAGCGGAACAGCGAGGATGGAGAGTCCGGGTTTACCCAGTGGAGGTGGGTTGTCGAGGATTTGTGGCACAATCTACAACCCGGTTTCTCAGAGACGTTGGATTCAGTGGCCAAGAGTTGCGTCGCACAGTGAAGAACTTATCTGAAGCAGCAGAGAGGAGCAGCAACTGGCTGTGGTTGAGACGGAAAGATTCTGGCTGGGGATCTCAAGCACAATAGAAAGGAAAGCTGATGTACAGGTAAGTAAGCTGGGCTGAGTTGAGTGGGGGACGGAGAGGGGTGATGCTGGGACACCAGAATCACCGTTGAGCCCTCTTGAGGTGTCGTGGGCTAGTCGGTGCCCACTTGAAGACCCCAGAGATGTACCCTACTTAGCTCAATCCAGACGGTTGTCATGCTGATGCGCTGGGGAGGCCACACTATGGTTGATCCCCGGAGCCAGCATCGCAGCTGTTGTGTATGCTGATGCGCTAGGGAGGCAATACACTTCAGCCATCAACACCAGACAGAAGGATATCTACATCATCATATGGAAGGAAGCGCAAATGGATGGAGACACATATGGATCATATTATTTTACTGTAAAGTTATGTCCTAGTTATCTTGGTGAGAGCCGATTTCAGCACACAGGCTTCTTGAACACGTCAGTCCATGAATGACAGATGTCTTGTATTCATGGGAATTTGTTTACTACTGTTCCAAATGCTCAGACACATGTATTGCGTAACTTTGTGCAAAAAAGACTAACAACAGATTTAATATTTGTGATTTTGTCTAGGATGCTTATCTTGTGGTCTTTGTCATTATTTCTAAAAACCACAACAAGCTAGAAAAAATGCATTTTCAATGACACATACAACCACAGAATACATTGCTACAAAAATGATAGCAGTTGAGATGCCAGCTTTTAGTTTTTCTGCTGGCTGGAACAGCTTGAGAAAGAGGTAACTGATGTGGTTTGTCACCTGGTTGCATAATGTCAAGATCTAGTTTCCAGTTCAATGGCCACTAAATTTTGTTTTAGCATTGCTAAAACTCAACTATATTGCTCTGAGGGCCAACTCAACAGAAGCAGTGCCTTAATCAAGACTTGTGCAGGGCTTATTTCTCTCATTTCTAATTAACCACGCTTGTGCATGTTAGGGTTTTACTCCTTTCTGTCCAAGCTGATAGAAATAACTTTTGTTAATAGTATTCAATTATTTTGTGGCTGTGGATTTGCAGAGATACATTTAAAATATGTGAGACGGTGAAAGGAAAAGTAATTTATACAACAAGCGTTGAGATGTCTAGCATCTAGCAACTCTTTCATATTCGGTGGTCTTGAGTGGCTATTTTTCTTACTGGATCGCATTTTAGAATCTGTCTTACATTCATTCAAATCCAACAACAGAATGAACAGGCGAAACACATTGTTCCATGATTTCCATTACATGAGAGTAGGTGTTAAAACTTCATGCTGATATTGGACTCAGCTCTCGCCAAGATAAGCACCAACTAAGACATAGCTTATTTTACTGTACACTAATGTGATCCATCTGCATTTCCTTCCATCTGATGATGTAGATATCCTTCTGCCTGGTGTTGATGGCTGAAGTGTAATGCTGGCTCCAGGGATCAGCCTATTTTTGCCTCCCTGGCGCAACCTGCCAACAATGACTGCAATGCTGGCTCAACCACAGTGCGGCCTCCCTAGCGCATCAGCATGACAACCGTCTGGACTGAGCTGAGTAGGGTACTTCTCTGCCTTGCTTAGTAGATGCAGTTTAAATTAGATTTAAACATATTTTTATATAAAAAGAACACTCCTAAATGTTCACAGAGTCCTGTAATTACAGATCTATACAGTTTAGTCAAATGTAATACAAACATTATTGAACTATTTAGTACAATACCTTTCATTGCATGTATTCCTTAAATTAAATATAAAACACTTGTATTATATTTAAGTTAGGAACATAACTAATTACTAATTATATAAAGCTAAATATTAACATATACTGTACTTTTCAAATAAAAGTACAGTCAATGTTAAACAAAAAAAAGTATAAATGTTTTAGTTTGAAAGCAAAATATGAACCTGCATTTAGTTTGGGGGTGTGTTGCAGTTCAGTTTGCTATTAGCCTGATAAGCGGTTGCACTACATGTTGCAAAGGGATCCCTAAACCTTTATGATGTGATGTGTCTTCCAGCCCTTGCTGTATGTTAAGTTTATATTCCGGAGTTGCCTGTTGTGTCAGAAAATAGAAAAGGGTGGGCGGTTCCCAAGCCTCTGGGTAGCAGTCAGACAAGCATGGATCTGTTCTTTTTTGGTCTTTTCCGCACAATGTTTACAAGGGAATATTACCGAATTAATGAAGCTCTAAAAGGAGTGTGGAACTATTGCAGTACGGTGTTAGCTTTTTGAGCTGCCCTGGATCCGAGGAATAAAATAAGGTCAACATGGCTGTGCTAATGTGGCTAATTATCTTGGAAAACAGAATTCCTGGCTCTGTGACAGTTAATTGCCTAAAATGAGGGCAGGGTTCACTACGCATGCTAAGTGAAAAATGGGCAGAGAATTGTGGCCATTTAATAAATGATAATAAGGTACATACTCTCAGGGTATGTCTGAAAGGTTGGATTGCTTAGGGTTTTGATCATGTGAAACTATTTAAAGAAAGGTAATCATACCACTATACGACTATTTTGTGTGAGTAATAGTTAAGTAATAACAGCGTTTCAGCAGGCAATATGCTTTACTTGTCTGCAGCAGGTTGGCTCAGCTGCCCAATCACATTTCAGTGGTTTTATCTGCAACCCAAGTTACACCTTTTTTGTTTCTAAAAAGAAAACAAAATGCCATTGTTAGAAAGCTTTAAATTGCTGTTTAGGTGTAAGGATTTAAATTGGTTCCCTGATGTGAAAAATAAGTGGAGCCTGCTTTTGAACAGCATCCAATATTCACACTTTTAAATGCACGAACAGCATGAGCAACACATTTGAAAAGGTAATTGTGAATGAAGTGAATTCTAGTCACATAGAACGTGTGTGGATTGGCCACTATTCAGGTAGTGTGGATAGGGTATACGACTCCTCCTGTCTCAGGATATTTTTGTCTTAACTTTCATTTTTTATTTTAAAGGTGTGAAACAAAATGTGGATAAACATTTAGCGTTAGAAGATCACAAGGGGTTGCAGGAGAGCAGAACACTTGAAGTGTCTGTTTTTAATTTAATACTCGATAATTGCACTTTGGACAAACTACTTAATGTCATCTGTGGGGGTTCAAGAAGCACTTACAACTCAGACCTGAGCTGGCTTAGGTTCATTCAGATTAAAAGATTCTTATCATTTGAGCCACCTGTTTACACTTGAGCAGATACCTAAGCTGGCTCTAGCCCCGTATGCGCACGCATAGCCCCTGAAATGTAGTGCGTCCCCGATGATGTCACATCAACCACCTCTTGTGTGAAGACATTTCCCCTCCTCCAAACACAGATGCGGAAATCTTTACAGTATGGGGAAAAGGAAAATATGAAATAAGCTACGTCTTATTGTCACAGCGCAGTTGAAAACCGTTGTTTCATAGAAAAACCCTGTAAAGGAAATTAAATGTATTATTTAATTTAATTTAGAGTGACTAATTATTATTTTTATTTATTTCCTCCCAATTTGGAATGTCCAATTATGCTTTTTCTCCTCACCACAGCATGTCCCCACACAGCACAGACATTCTAAAGCCAGAATCGCTTTTACACCGAGCAATCCAGACCAGAGGTGGGCAGGCTACCTATCCCAGAGAACAGAGATCAGCCCTGCTTTTTATGCACTCTGAAAGTGTTCAGTGTCTGGCCAGTAAGGTTTGCTGTTGCGTGATGAGGAGAAGCAATCCCTGCCGGTTTCCCATCCCCCACCTCGGGAGCGACAGTGTCAATGTGACACCCCCTTCGGTGTCCCCAGCAAAGTTCGGCCTCTTTGCACAGCCCGGACGCAAACTTGCACTGTCCACACTGTGTGAAATCAATTTTATTATTAACACGTTTCTCAGTTGTGATTGAGATACGCAAAAGTCTTAACAGGTATCAATTGATTTTTTAAAGGAGAGTAGAAAAGTCGGTGGAAAACACTGAAAATCAGAGGCCCTAATTATAATTCATATAAATTCTAATTATACCATTTAATTGTTATTCAGCTCATGAAGTAACTGATTTGTAGTTGTTCAAAAGCTGTCTGTAGACAACATCTTATGTTAAAATTTGACCCTGTTTAGCTGTAAAGAACTGAAAAATAAGCAACTAGGTTTAGATAGCACCAATTTTAAAATGTTTTCTTGTTTTAATATTTCACGAGTTAGCTTGTTTACAGTTATTTAACATTACTTATTCTAATGAAAACATTGACTAATGTTACAACACTTCTTTCACAATAAAATGTTAAAGATATTGGTAACCTTCCAGGAGAAGGTATCTACATGAAACAAAGGAAGCGGCTGTGGTTCCAACAAAATATGACATGCTAAAAAAAAAAAGGAGAAGGGAGGCTCAACTATTGAGTAATGGTAACAAAACAGGATTGTGATGAAATGGAGGGTTTATTGTATTAGAGAATTTATACTGTTTCTCTAGATTTACTAGCAAATACCTTGATACAGTTAAAGCTTTAGTAAAATTACCCTTTCAGCCAAAGAGCTTAAAGAATGACTGTTACTTCTGTCAGGAATTTTGTGATTTGAATTAAGGAAACAGACTTACCAATGACAGTTTTATTGTAAATATTTCTTTATTACTCAGTCTGAAAAAGCACAGTGTTTGCAGGGAGTTTTCAAGCTGTTTAAAACAGATTATCAAAGATGCCAGAAATCCGTTATTAGTTCGACAATGTTAGTTTGTCAGTGTGTTGTAAACATGTCAACATAAGATTTCATATTGGCACCAGAGCAAAACTCTCAGCACTGGCCAAGCCTGGCACCAATAGACAATTTGAGTACTGGGTTTTGTTCTAATCTATTACAATATCCAGCAAAAAATAAATAAAATGGCACTCCTAAGAATGCGGTTTTAGTAATGCTTAAACGTTTCATACAAGTTTACAAGAAAGCTAGGCATTGCCTAGGGTGTTCGGCACACCTTGCAGTATATACTGTACATGGTTGAAAAAGTGAAAGGGACATATTTGGTAGGCCTTCGATGCAGCATGTGATTGTTAACTCTTATCTTGTTTCCTGATTTCTCTGTTATCAACATCTATTAATTAATCGTTAAAAGCATGTGTTTGGTGAATACATATTTGGTTAGAAAATACATGTGAAGAGTTTGTATTGTAGCAGACTTCTACAAAGACTGGTGGGTTAATAAACAAGGTTCCTGACTGGCTCAGGTGCTTGTTTCTGTCCAGAGGTTTGCTTTCTGTCAATATCTAATTAGTCGCAGAGGAGCATGGTTTTGTAACTGGCCCTTGCCTTTCTGGCTAATAAATTTCAGTAGGAATTCAAACGCATGCATTTTTAGTAAAAGTCAGCTATCACTGCTGGAATGAGGAAGTGGAAGAGAAATGAGCTGGCAAGTTCAAAAGCTATTTCTCAGGTCATACAGGAAAAAAACAACAACATTTGATTAACGGCACACCAAAGTACTCAACAAACTGTCAAAATATCATTTGAATCCTTTAAAAAAACAAAGTCTGTAGCTATCAGTATTAAGAAAAAGGTGATGACCATGGCATATATCAACAGTATGTAAAGAACAACTGATTTCTGATGAACATACAGACATAGACCTCCCTATATCCTCAGAATCTGATATTCTCAATCATTTATACCAAAACATGGTGGGGGACAATAACAGCCAAAATATACATGTATCTGTGTATTTACGTAATCCTGCTAACTAATTTTACGTATTTAAAATCTATAGCAGTTTTGTTTACCTTGTTACTTTAAAGTTTTGTAATTGTCAATCACATCCCACTTTTTATGAACAATGCATCCTATAAAAAGTGTTCATGCTTAGTCAATCCCTGGTGCCAAATGGCATAAAAGGCTGCATTTTCCACAAAATTGAAACCAGATAACCCTTTAGAGTTACTGCCCTGGTTAATTCCAGTCAGTTTATACCAATACTTCGATACTTGTTGTCATGCCACAGCTTCATAATTTCATAACCTTATACAGTACAAAACAACACATTTTTCCTACATAGAGCATAACAAAGACATTTGTAGATTTCCTCCTCTTAAGTTAGTTATATAAATCAAAGGCTATAATTCCAGTATTTAGAAATGTTATGTTCATGCTGTCTAGCGTAATTATTTTACTGATTTATAAATGAGATGTAAAGCTCCTTATCTTTTTTTTATAGGGGGTTGGAGTGTGAAGGACGTCCAAGAGAATTAAACAGAAGTTTACAATTATTTAGTGTTTAAGGGAGTAGGATGACATCAGACCAATGATACTATATTAACTTGCTTTTCATTTTCCTTTAGATGTTCGACATTGATTTTCTTTTTTTTTTTTAAATGGTATGAAACATTTAAAGGGATACAAAAGAACATTTGATCTTTTACAGTACATAATAGAGTTTGATTGAATTCCTGTACATATTTATGTGTCAAAGCTGGTCATTTTTAAACTTATTTAATTAAATTGAATTAATTTTATTTAAGTTACTAAATAAAAGCAGAATCATATTCTTCAAATACTCATTACATATTTGTTATCTAGAGCAAGCATGCTGCACTTGTAAGCTGCATATTTTCAAATCTCAGCCTTGGTTACCCAAAAACATGATTCTTGTTATTTTTCACATTGCCTGTTTCAATGGAAAAAGCTACTCTTTGGTCACAACCACAAATCGTCCATTTAAGCAATTCTAAAACTGATCAAAGAGAGAAAGCAAAGGTTAATGACTTAATAACATACATTATCCAAGTTAAAAATAACATTTTATTTTACTGGAAATCTATAACGAAATTTTGGACATTCATATTTTTTTTTTTGGTTTTGTTTTTGATTGGAACTGAGTACTCATATTAGGAGCTTTCCATCACCCTGAAGTAACTCTTTCCATGGTGTCCTCTATTATAGTTTGTTTTCTTCATGTTTGTAACTGCATATAGCAGGGTAGCGTTGCGGTCAAGGCTAGTCAGCGGTAGGAAAGCAAACCCAGAGTCAGAAGCTGCAGTTTAAGCGCTGTGCGCACTTTTATTTAACATGAAAAATAAAGGCACATGGGCCAAAACAAAATGTTTACACAAAATAACTGTCACCTGAATTCAGGCTGGGCAATGGCTTTCACTCAAGTGTTTTACCAAAAAACACAGTACAACATCTCACCCTACACTCCTTCCCCCAACAAAGGATTTAGCTTCCTGTTGTGGCCATTCCACAATTAGCACTCAATTACCTAATTGGGGAATAGCTTCCGCCCTGCCACACCACATATAATATATGGAGCCTTGTGCTAATTATATATATATAGCATTGTCTAAAAAACATTGCAATAGTATTAGTGCTGACTGAAGCTATATTGTTCTGGGTTTTAAATCTATCCTTATTTGAAATCTGACTGAGGTTGTGTTAAAACAAGAAATGTACTCGACCCATCTGATAAACCATCCTTTTATTATCTGACTGATTTAGGCACTGTCAGAAATGACTGAGTTTGGACCATAAAGTGCTGAGTATTTAGGACTTGAATTGGGGATTTTTACAAAGTAATTATTTTAAAAGTACACACATTCATTTACTTACAATACATGCTTGTTGGTTTTCAGGTCTTTATTGGCACATATGTTTCAATCAATAGGCTGATTAAAAACCACAATGGGCATGTAATATAACTACTACTGTTTAATATCCACTTTTGACTTTCACTGTGAAGCTTGCTTTGAAAAGGTTTGATGGTTTCACTTAAATATAATGAATTGTTTGAAGAAACTTTTTTTCTGTACAAAGGGGGAAAGAGAAATGTGATGGGGTTATCTGACTCTTTTATTTAACTACAGATCCATACGCTAAAGCTACAGAGACTCTGGTTCTTATACCCCACCCCACCCCCCACCATCACCTGGGGTTATGCTCCAGTGATCCACATGCAGATAACAGCCCTGCAGGAACATTCATAATTCTAGATTAGTTTTATGGTTCACTCTGCCTTGCAATGTCATGGTCAGATTTCAGTGTGGGTGGGTTTAACTGGGGTCCTGTTACCAGTGATGTTAGAGGTATTTGCAAATGAATGACTGAGTGAATTCTCTTACAACAGAATGCTGAAAATCTTCTACTTACAACAGAATGTTCAAGAACACAACCCAGGCATCTCCTGACCCTGAGCAAACTAAACTAATTTCAGCTGTCAGTGGAATTCTACCCAATATATCAATACCAATGTCACCTACATTATTTCCTTTTGTTGTTGCATATATAGAACTTACAAGCTGCAGCAGTTAAAACACCCCCCACATTTCCTGTAACAGATCTATACAACTCGTTCCATAGACGCTTCATCTTATTTCAAGCTTTTTCTTATCAAGGCTGTCCTTATCCATATTAACACGCTGTGCCTGCATGTCTGGATCAGGGTCAACACCAAGAAAATTTAGAGACATCAGCTAACCACAATTTATGACAGCATATTTCCACTTGTGTTTTTCCGCTCCAATTGTCAGTCTTCTCTTTCGTGTAATATAGACTAGGTGCCTGGCATTGCACATCTTAAACAGTTAAATAAGTATACATAGAATCAATGCAGTAAGTATTATATCCAATAAAATGTATATCATTACAGCCGTGTTTTACTGGCTCTTGAATAAAGGCACACAAAATTAGTTTGGTTAGTATCATCCTTCCATCCACATCCCAAATATGATTTTAATCAATCATCAGGACACATCATTACAGCAGAATCTCTTCATGGTAATATATATATATATATATATATATCACTACATATAGCATGGAATGTTTCAGAATGTTTCAGAACCATGAAGTAGCCCCCCACACCTCGCCCTGAAGCCTGTCTGCAAATTGACACGCAGACACTTTATTGGTGAGTGAAAAAGCTACCAGGCCACTTTTGACTGTACAGTGCCTTGTTACTACAGATGTAATATGATATGCTGTAATGTGATATTTTATAATGTGATACTTTGTACTGTGGTATTTTGTTACAATTGTAAGTCCCTAGATACCCTAGATAAGGGGGTCTGCTAATAAATAAATAAATAAATAAATAAATAGATAGATAGATAGATAGATGAATAATAATAATAATAGAAATATTTCAATATTTTCATTGAGCTAACTAGGCTACACTATTGTAACTATTGTATAACATCATCCTTTTACAGAAACTTAATACATAAATCAAATGTAAATATAAATGGAACTGAAGTTACATTTTGTATGATACATACAGGCTTGTCTTTAGGTACATCTGGCTGTGACTCATCTTCATTTTGAATGTATGCATTTGTTCTACTTGGCAATACATGTACAACTAAGATTGAATAGACCAGGAATGTACTTCCTTCAATGTCACATATTCCTTAGGTAGACCAATTATCACCTTAACAACAGTGGCATACCTCCAGGTCATTTAAAAATATTTGTAAAAGCTTTTCAGTTGAACTGACAGTACTGTTAAGGTTGCTAGGCAATGACTTAGCCAAAAAATATACCAATATTAAGTTATGAAGAAAATGGTGTAATGAATTGGCATCTCAGCCCATTGAATTGAATGGGACTTACTATTCAACTAAAGTGCAAGCTCTGCAGTTAAGAGGTAAGTAAGTGTCTTATTACAAGAAGTAAACAAAAGCAAAACATGATAGTAAAATAGCAACTATGAGAAAAGTGTGCCTGTTTATACAGTATACAAACTACCTATGCAAAGAAAATGAGAATTAAAACAAAACATAACTGATAATATTATGATATTAAATGTACAGGAAAACAGTGCTGATAAAATGTCATTTTCCTGAGAATCCAGATCAGGCCAAAAGCATTTCAATTGCAAAAACAACCAATTTAAGAAACAGGGATTAACCACATAAGGATGTGATACTTTATCTACTGTATACAAAGATACCATGAAAAATATGAATCAAGATTACTGAGGCAAGCTTGGGATCCTTTCCATTCATAAACCAAAGCTTTTGGAAACTTTTGAAGTATGTGGGTACTGTTTTACCCATGTTACAAACAAAATATGTTTTTAGTTTTCTTTTTTTTTAAATTTGAAATATAAGTTTTGTCTTATTTCAGACAAACGGTATTTTCAATTACACATTATTAGATATTATCATTAGATAAATCAATTTCAACATATTGACATAGAAAAAGTGGACCACTAAGACTAAACCTAAACAACTAATTGATGTATGACCCCAGACATGGGGATGCATTAGTTACATTCATGCAAAGTAGGTAATTATTATATTATTTGATGTCAAATATTTTCTTTACATTATTTGAGTCGCGTAAATTCGCATCCTTGTTTAAAAGAAAAAATATGCCCAGAACCACTTTTGTTTCCATAGAAACAAAGTGTGTTGTATTAATAGGAAATGCATGTATCCACTTTTTGTAGTACGCATGTAAACGTCTTGACACAGCTGTATTTATTTTCTGAGTCATTAAGAATAAACTAAAAGGAAGGAATGGGATGCAATGTTTCAACAGAACATATGTTGCACTAGGTTTTTGTAAAGTAAAACAATATTGTTACGTAGGCCCGGCTCCAGAGTTCATCTGAGGGCTCATCTGGGGTAAGTTTAAGCAAAGTTCATGAAAATAACACCAAGATATACTATTCTAAACTCGGCAACCGTGCAATATGGTCCATAGGTCTTGCCAGCCGATCTTGCGTTGTTCCACACTCTCCCATCTCATCTATTCTCCCTGCTTGGCCTGGGAAAGGCCTTTACGCACCTCATGATCTCCCCCTGGTTTTGCACCTTGTTGACTACCAGCTTCATTGAGCTGGGGCTGCCTTGTGCCATGTAGGAGTTGAACTGAGACCCCTCTTCCATGCTGAACTTGCCCCATGATATCAACTATTCGAAGGGCATCCTTTGCATCTTCCACTGCTTTCTTCCAGTTTTCAGCACAGGTGCTGCCTCCCTTACGCATTTGTCACGTGATTCTACTAATGCCATTTCCAGTCTGACCTTGGCGCACTTAAACTCCTCGGTTAGAGCGGAGACTGGTAGCTACAGTATTCCTTTACCATAAAGTCCCACTCTGCTGAGGCAGCGTGGAACTCCCAACCATTTCCTGATGTATGAACTGATTAAAGCTTCCAGCTTCTCTACTGTTGTCAAAGAAACCTCGTACACAGTCAGTGGCCACAGCAGCCTCGGCAGTAGACCAAACTGAAGGCACCAGAGTTTTAGTTTGCCTGTTAAAGCGCTGCAACCCTTCCACTGCTTATTGTCTAACTTCTCCCACATGAACTGTGTCCTTTAGATCCCCGTTGTACCATCTTCTAAGACTTTTCACTGGCTTCTCAGACACTGTTGGTATTGCCTCACAATTAATGTAGAACATTTTATCTGCTACTTTACCTTTAATTATAGAGATGCTCCTTGATTTAGTGGGCTTGAATTACATTTGTGCCCATTCAATGTTATTGGTTAACTTGCCCAATAACTGATTAGTGCAGGCTACTGTTGTAGTCATGGTTGTCATGTCATCCATGTATGCTCGAATTGGTGGTAGTCGTATTCCAGAAGCCAAGCGCTCTCCTCCCACTACCCATTTTGATGCCCTAATGATTACTTCTATTGCCATGGTAAAAGCCAGTGGAGAAATTGTGCATCCTGCCATTATTCCAACTTCTAGGCATTGTCATGTAGTGCTGAATTCTGAAGTTGAAAAACTAAATTGCAAATCTCCAAAGCAGGCTTTCACTAAATTTGTTATTATCATCAGTACACTGAAAAAATCAAATGCTGCCCAAAGAAGTTCATGTGGCACTGAACCATATGCATTAGCCAAATCCAAGAATGTCACATGGAGTTCCTTCCTCTCCTTTTTAGCTGATTGAATTTGTTGCCAGATCACATTGATGTGTTCTAAGCATCCTGGGAAACCTGGAATGCCCGCTTTTTGTACTGAAGTGTCAATCAAGCAGTTCTTTAATAGGTAAGTTGACAATCTCTGAGCGATAATGCTGAAGAAAATCTTGCCTTCTATGTTTAATAGGGAAATAGGGTGAAACTGACTGATGCTTGTAGAATCATTTTCATTCCTATGGGGAAAACAGTCACAAAAAGGTGCCTAATTAAATGTTTTTTTATTATTATTATTATTATTATTATTATTATTATTATTATAATACATGGCTGGCAGTTTATTAATTCATTAAATATAACGTAATACAAGAAAGAATGGCAACCTGAAACAAAACACTATAACAAATAATTAATAATATTTTGTTTCAGGTTGCCATTCTTTCCTATATTATGTTTCATTTAATAATGACTAATTATTATATTATTATTATTTATTTATTTATTTCTTAGCAGACACCCTTACCCAGGGTGACTTACAGTCGTAAACCAAAAATACATTTCAAGAATCACAGTACAATTATTATTACAATTAACAAACAGTTCTGACACTACGCTATGCTCCCTGTATGTTTTTGTTCGTGATGCCATTTTGTATGCATTATGGGAGCTTTAACAGGAGGGTGGGTCTCGAGGTTCTCTTGGACTACAGATCCCAGAGTGGTTGTCTGACGTGAACCGCTGGAATCTAAAGTGGCTGGAATGCGGAAGTAACTTTTATGATGCGTGACTACATAGAAGACGTGAAGTTTTATAGTATAATAATCGATTGAAATTGTGCAGTTTATTAATTGTTCGAAGTCAGTTTCGGTGTTTAATTTAATAATCGGAAATTAACCGTATTTTAGCTTAATCGCGCATCACTAAAATACATATTTAGGGTTTTGGTTCTTTAAATGAAATGCTCTGTTTGTGACATATCTGTATCCGTATCTTAAGATATCCTCCACCAGCAAATCAACACCTGTTTATGCACAGCACCCCTGTACTTCAAGCCAGGGGGTGCTACCGCACCTCAGCACCCTAGTTCCTCGCCTGCTTACATAAGACATTCTCTAAAATTACTTCACAATGAATACCACAAGTTACCAAAATTACGGTAAGATACATGTTATCTAATCACATATCTCCTACATTACAACTAAAATCTATTACTTTTCTTGCTAATTCATATATATATATATATATATATATACAGTACTGTGCAAAAGTTTTAGGCAGGTGTGAAAAAATGCTGTAAAGTAAGAATGCTTTCAAAAATAGACATGTTAATAGTTTATATTTATCAATTAACTAAATGCAAAGTGAGTGAACAGAAGAAAAATCTACATCAAATCAATATGTGGTTTTACCACCCTTTGCCTTCAAAACAGCATCAATTCTTCTAGGTACACTTGCACACAGTTTTTGAAGGAACTTCGGCAGGTAGGTTGGCCCAAACATCTTGGAGAACTAACCACAGTTCTTCTGTGGATTTAGGCAGCCTCAGTTGCTTCTCTCTCTTCATGTAATCCCAGACAGACTTGATGATGTTGAGATCAGGGCTCTGTGGGGCCATACCATCACTTCCAGGACTCCTTGTTCTTCTTTACGCTGAAGATAGTTCTTAATGACTTTCGCTGTATGTTTGGGGTGGTTGTCATGCTGCAGAATAAATTTGGGGCCAATCAGATGCCTCCCTGATGGTATTGCATGATGGATAAGTATCTGCCTGTACTTCTCAGCATTGAGGAGGCCATTAATTCTGACCAAATCCCCAACTCCATTTGCAGAAATGCAGCCCCAAACTTGCAAGGAACCTCCACCATGCTTCACTGTTGCCTGCAGACACTCATTCGTACCGCTCTCCAGCCCTTCGTGAACAAACTGCCTTCTGCTACAGCCAAATATTTCAAATTTTGACTCAGCAGTCCAGAGCACCTGCTGCCATTTTTCTGCACCCCAGTTCCTGTGTTTTCGTGCATAGTTGAGTCGCTTGGCCTTGTTTCCACGTCGGAGGTATGGCTTTTTGGCCGCAAGTCTTCCATGAAGGCCACCTCTGACCAGACTTCTCCGGACAGTAGATGGGTGTACCAGGGTCCCACTGTTTTCTGCCAGTTCTGAGCTGATGGCACTGCTGGACATCTTCCGATTGAGAAGGGAAGTAAGCATGATGTGTCTTTCATCTGCTGCAGTAAGTTTCCTTGGCCGACCACTGCGTCTCACGGTCCTCAACGTTGCCCGTTTCTTTGTGCTTCTTCAAAAGAGCTTGGACAGCACATCTGGAAACCCTGTCTGCCTTGAAATTTCTGCCTGGGAGAGACCTTGCTGATGCAGTATAACTACCTTGTGTCTTGTTGCTGTGCTCAGTCTTGCCATGGTGTATGACTTTTGACAGTAAACTGTCTTCAGCAACCTCACCTTGTTAGCTGAGTTTGGCTGTTCCTCACCCAGCTTTATTCCTCCTACACAGCCGTTTCTGTTTCAGTTAATGATTGTGTTTCAACCTACATATTGAATTGATGATCATTAGCACCTGTTTGGTATAATTGTTTAATCATACACCTGACTATATGCCTACAAAATCCCTGACTTTGTGCAAGTGTACCTAGAAGAATTGATGCTGTTTTGAAGGCAAAGGGTTGTCACACCAAATATGGATTTGATTTAGATTTTCTTCTGTTCACTCACTTTGCATTTAGTTAATTGATAAATATAATCTATTAACATGTCTATTTTGAAAGCATTCTTACTTTACAGCATTTTTCACACCTGCCTAAAACTTTTGCACAGTACTGTATATATATATATATATATATATATATATATATATATATATATATATATATATATATATATAGTGCTGTGTACCTACGGTATTCTTTGTTTGTTTGGGTTCCATAAACTTTACAGTAAAATACCGGTATGCTCCAGTGTGTAACTGTATTCTTTTAAATACATTTTGTTCAAGTTTATTCAATTAATTTTGTTTTAATTTGTAATGTTTTGCCATACTGTGTTTTGTATGCGTTTCTTTATTAAGTGCTGCATTTATCCGAGCTGGGGTGGGGAAAAAACTTTACATGTTTCATTATTGAGAGTCTCGTTTATTACATATCTGATATCTGAATGCAGTGCTTATTCAAGGGTTGCGCTTATTCAAGGGCAGTGGTAATTCAAAGTAACACGGTATTTATTTTCCGATTAAAAAATACAAATGACCCCTTTACCTGCAGGTCGGCCAGTGCGACGCAGAGGGACAGACACAGCCTGGGAACAGGGAGTTGTCTGTTTTCCCTGTACACTTCTAGCAGGTGATAACAGCAAATTATTATTCTTGACCCCCCCAGACACATCACATCTTAAAGCCTCACAGTTGTCAAAGGCTCATAATGTCTTATCCCAGAGCTGTACTGAACATTGTCAATTTTATAACACACCCCTAGCTGGGTTGCCCTGGGGCAGGCATCTAGTTTGAATCAGGTTGAATCAGGGTTGTTCATGTGACAGTACATGGGACACACTGTATCATGGGATGTATATTCCCATGCTACACCCGGTAAAGATATTCACAATAGCATGGCTGGAATTCCTCTGGTGTACTCTGAATACAAGTGAAAGATCAGGCGAGGCAGGCACCATACCTGGCAATCCTCTTGTTAAAGTCAATCCTGGTTAATTTAAAGCTGCACCTTTGTGAAGTTTGTGTCATGATGTTTTCACCTCCCACTTTTCACAACAGTTGCCATGAACAAAAACTAAACAACAGGTAGTCTATTTTTGAACACCAACATCGTGATTTGATAAATGCTTGGTGATAAAACCTCACATCTTACAACTTCATATGTGGCTGTAAAACCTATGGCTGTAAAATGTCAGAATACGTCTTCAAATTGTCAAATGGATATAGAATGCTTATTTATACAACAAATGGTCCTGTTCCCAGTTTACTGTCTTCAGTGTATGTCATCTGTCATACTGCTTGCGCCAGATCTGCTGTAACATCCTTTTAATCAATAACCTAAACAAGTCCTTTGTGGATTTAATGAGTCAGCTCCATTAAGCTCAAACCACAATTAATTTCATGTTCTGATAATATTTACAAACATACAGTTTGAGAATGTTGGTGGGGACGCTGACAAATGAGCAAGCTGGAAAGTTATATATACAGTAATGCCACTTGTGTTTCCGATTCACTGCAAAGCTCTTGGCATCACTTTTACAGTGCAAAGAAGATGTGTTGTTTAACATTATTAAACTATCATGTGTTGTACTTTGTTGAGTTATAACGTCTAGGGTGTTTCCACTTGAATTGTAACTTTTTGTTCACAGAGAAATCTAAATGGCAGTTAAAGAGGGTTAAAGATATCTGCAAAGGATCTGCAATATTTTAAGATATATTAAAATGTAATTTGAAAAATCTCTAAATGATAATTTGGCTTGCCATATATGCCAGTGAATGCACATGACCACGGAACCCCAGCCAGTAAGTAGTTAAAAGTCCTTTTTATTATGAAAATCACTTACGATTCAACTTTTCTTCATGTATGTCACTCAGATCAAATATTAAGGTGCTCCCATTGATATTGTTAATTACTTCATAGGGATATTGTTTTCACCCAGCTTTTTGTTGCTTATTGAAATTAAAACCTGTGTTAGCCTCTCAGTTTTAATCATTACGATACTATATTACTCTGACTTGTGCCAACAATGATACACGTTAGACTTGCTAGTCCCTGGTTCATAGCTGGAGCAGCTCAACTGATGAGGCAAGTGAGGCACTCTATCAAATCAGGAATTCATTAAAAATAATTTGCAGAACATCTACAGTATATTAATAGTATATTGTCATGACTAATGTCGACAAATGTAATGGGAGCGTGCACAGCCACAGCTGGGGCAACTACGCCCAGGCTAAACGACCACCGTGCCGTGCAGTAATCTGACTATGCCAGCTCTATAAAGAAAGAGCAGCTAAAATGTAATGTTTGCCAATTTTGCCCTAATTTAACAGCACAGGTTCTTTTATCGGGAAAGAGCAATGAATGAACCACAAGAAAAGCAGAGTGTTCAATGTTTTTATTTATAAGGTAAAATATGCTTTTCGCATTTATAAAAATAGAATATATCAAATGGATCCTCTTTTCCAGGGCTTCGTAAAAACAGGGGCATATTAGTTGTCAGCTACTAACATTAGACACCATCGTTCATAAGTCAGCATCACAGTTTGTAAAGCACTGAAAGGCAGAATAAAACAATCCAGAGTTAACTGCATTGGTAAATACAAGATGTGGTTGAGGATTCAGTCAAGAAAATACATTCAAATCAATGTAACTCAGTGCTCCAACTAAACAAAGCAAAACCTAGCGAGTCCTCAATCTCACCTCCGATGGAGTTCAGATACTGAGCATCTGGCACGTATTCCATTAACTAAATAATCCCATTCTCACAGCTATCAAAGAAAGGAAATGGATTTTCATTTTACAGGCTAAATAATCACATAGGAGCCATTCTAGATCTCCCCCTACCCCTCTCACTACAGTCAGAGCCGGTGTCGGGCTAAGAATGTAGCAGCAGCAGCAACACATGAGCTACAATTGCTATATGCGGATACACACCACTGCCAGTATACGCTACAGTTCATAAACTTCACACACAAAGTAGCAGTTTCTCAAAAAACCCTACCGCCGGTCCTACTTCCCAGCCCGACATCCATGCTCACATGAACTGCCTGTTATCCTGAACATCCTCCCAGCTCTCTTCTAGTTCATCTTAATGAAGCTTTATAAAGTATTCAGTTACAAACAATTGGACTAATTAATCAATTACAACGTGATTTCCTTAATCACATTCACATGTGCTTTAAAAAAAACATATCTATAGAAAATAATCAAAGTGCAATAGAAAAATGACACATCTATAAATTATAAATACAAAATAAAGTGCAAAGAAAGCTTAACCTTGTTACAGTTGGATCACCATGAAACGTTTAAAGATAACTTAATTAAAAGCAACAAAGGTGCTTGTCACTGTAACAAGTCAGTGCTGTTGGCCAAGTGGGAAAAAAAATCTGATTCCCAGTGCCCACCTGAATCGTTGAGGTGTATTTTTTCTTGTACTGAGCAGCCTAAAATAAGAGTCATCCTTCAGAGTGTGTTTCCTGCGCCCTGAACATGAAACATTAGGTGGCTGCAGTGGGACTGAACACGCCTCCTTTAGACTGTTTAGACTGTTCTCAACAACAGGAATACTAGACACCATTACCCTAAGTTAGTCTAATTACATTTAACAGCTCACAAGATTGTCTACAGTCCACGATAAAAACAGCTTGCTTACAGTAAACTCTCTGGCAAACCTGTTCTTTGCCTAAAACAAGGTTAAATTGAGAGGAGTACACCTTTAGAGAAGAAGCAGCAAGATACCCCCAATGGAGTAAAATCCAAATCTGAGATATAAGGTCAGACGCAACTGAGGGAATTATACTGGGGTAAGTGCATCGAATAGTATTCATTAATTATTTATGGAAATAAATACATGATTACCAAAATAGTACAAAAATATACATAACAAGTGAACACTTGTTACAGACTCGGAAGATTACCTAGAAGATGGGGATGTCTCAGGTGCCAGTTGGGAAGCTGGAAGGAGAGATCCAGACTAGACTGACAGAGCCTGGCAACATTGTAACAGCAGACAGAACTGTTGAAGCAGAGGGTTTCATAGGTGGATAGCTGCTCCTGCTAATTTCAGAGAGAGCTTACTTCCGGGAAAAACACTGGAAAGGGAGGTGATGTTGCTGTCATCAGGTAGAGAACTTACTGCGAGACTGCCTGGGAGCCATGAATAAAATAAAATACTGTGATGTTTGAAAATGGCTTAAAACGGGATAACAATAATCTACACAACATCGGCAATATCTCTTTTTGGCAATCATGCAAAAATTTTGGAAAAAATACAAAGGATTGTAAGGGATTTAAATGATAACCGCTAATAAAAACGAGTACATTCATCTATAAACAATGGTGAGTTCTTGTGTTTTTAGGCAGATAACAATAAACTACATTTTTATAAACCAGAACCATGTTCCATAAACTCTTTTATGATCTATTTACACTGTGTGGTAAAGATTGTAAAAACAGGAGGTGTGTGAGATATATCCAAACATTGTGTCTCTTTATATCAGAAGAGCATATGTATTTATTATGTTTATTTAGATGCCTTTTGTGGAAATCAGATGTTCCTGATAATAAAATTAATTTAATCAACTAGTTGAAATTACCTAAGGCTGACTCATTTTTTTTGTTTGGAATCTATTAGTGGAATTGACTGCTTCTATCACACTACTATTCTTTGATAAGCCTGACTCTATAAAGGCTTAAACCTGAGCACAGCCCTGACTTAACCTAAACTTCCAAAGGGCCTGTCTTTAGAAAGACAAAACATAGCAAAGTAAAATAACGCATAGTGAAAGCATTGTAAAACAAAGGAAGATGTGGTAAAGCAACATTTAAACATGGCAAACCATGGTAAGCCATGGTAAATGCATTATATAACCATGGAAAAACAAAAATGCAAAATTACTGTGCAAACATACCGTGGCAAACTTTTATTGTACAGTATCATTTAAAATAGTTAAGAAAATACAATTACACTACAATCTGATGGATAACAGCACTTTACATTGTTATTCATCTTTGGTTGTTTGAAAAAAAAGCTGCATTTTTTTTAAATAATGAACCAAACTTCATTTTCTGTTCACCTTCTTTAAGAGACTTGAAACATGCATGTACAGTACCATACAGCTTTTTACTTCCAGCTCAGTCAAAGATTCTACTCTTTAATGGTGCTGGTGCCCATGCAAATTCATGATACTCAAGGGTGGAAAGTAACAAAGTAGAAATACTTCGCTACACTACTTAAGTATTTGTTTTTAAGTATCAATCTATGTTAAACATAAGGAGGCTGTGTGGTCCAGTGGTTAAAGAAAAGGGCTTGTAACCAGGAGGTCCCTGGTTCAAATCCCCCCCTCAGCCACTGACTCATTGTGTGACCCTGAGCAAGTCACTTAATCTCCTTGTGCTTCTTTTGGTGAGACGTAATTGTAAGTGACTCTGCAGCTGATGCATAGTTCACACACCCTAGTTTCTGTAAGTCGCCTTGGATAAAGGCGCCTGCTAAATAAACAAATAAAATAATAATAGTTTTCGGGATCTGTACTTTAGTACTTTATTTTTGGGATACTTTTACTTTTACTCAAGTATGTTTGTTTAGAAAATATTGTACTTTTTAAAACCTACCACGGTTCCAACTATTTTTAATAAAAAAGGTACTGTGGGTCCCCAAACGAAGCGACCAAGAACATCGAAGGCATTTGAGAAATGGGAGACATATTGGGTAAATTTTGCATTAACTCTACTACTAGCAATTTGTTTTCAGTTTTTTTCAGAAATAAATACAGTGCAAGCACAGGGTCTTTAAAAGCACAATGTGCAATATAATGATGTAATATATAAATTTGGTAATATAAAAACAACTGTTTAGAGTTTCACATGTTAGTGAAAACAGCAGTAGAGTTACATCTTCGGGGACTGTCCTGAGAGTCAAGGCATCTTTACACAGAAGCAAATTGCTGTGTCTGTGGCGGCACTGATGCAGTATCACAAAGTGATTTTTATTTTTAGTTGATACAAAAATGTATTCATTCAGGTATTCAAATAATATTTCATAAACGTTCAGGGAGTATCCATCATTTATTTATTTATTAAAAACCGTAGTATTATACATAACCCTTCAATGTAGCACCGTAGCAGACCAAATCATAGCCGCGTTGCCATCTCTGCATTATTATTATTATTATTATTATTATTATTATTATTATTATTATTATTTATTTATTAGCAGACACCCTTATCCAGGGCGACTTACAATTGTTACAAGATATCACATTATTTTTACATACAATTACATTATTTTTTACACACAATTACTCATTTATACAGTTGTTTTTTTCCTAGGTAAAGTACCTTGCTCAAGGGCACAGCAGCAGTGTCCCCACCTGGGATTGAGCCCTAACCACTACTCCACACTGCTGCCCTATTATGATTAGGGGCATAATCATAAGAACTGAAAATGTGCACATCCTTACTATACTGCACATATGCATATAGAGAGAGATATGTTAAATACATGCCAGTAGCAATCCACAGTGTTCGGTTATTCTGCTAGTATCAATAATTCATGTATCAATACTGTTAACTAAAGGACTGACATAACTATACAATTATGGGTAATATGAAATATTTTAAGTATCAAGCTATGTTAAACATAAGGGTTTTTATTAACCGTTCCGTGTTGCCAAGACGCTGATTCTCCGAGGACATCTGCTGTCCCTCCAGTCCGTCCGCGTTGGTGTTGTCGGAGTCTCTCTCTGAGTTTGAACCTTCTGATTCAAAGGCGTACGGCTCGAATTGATATGGGAGACAATCCCTGTTTTCTCTCTCTACATCAGATCCATCACTACATGATTCACATTCATAAGAGGTGTCTGAAACTGATCAAATTAGGCAACTCTCACTTTCACTGTCGCTGTCAGCCATACTGGCAGATGCAAGGAGCCTGCGGGTATCTCCCTCTGTGATGTCACAGTCTCCTGGCCCCAAACCAGGAAATGGAGATTGCCCTCTGTGTATTTCCGGGTATTATTTGATTAATTGTAGCGCAAGTAAACATAATTTGGTAAAATTTATGTGATTATATGTTCAAGTGAGACCTGTTAATATTATTTTTTATGTTTTTGGTAAAAGTCAAATTCCATGTCATAGGCTCTTTAAGCAATACAGCCCGTCGATACGGGCTCTACCATGTGATATATGACCACGACTGGAGTGATGCGTCCCGAGCTGAAGGCAAGGGCTCTAACGAATGTCAAGGTCATCTACCACACGGTAGAGCCTTCATCGAGAGGGCTCCATCACTATTAGAAAACTATTTATGTGTTTATTTTCTGTTTTCAAAAACTTTTAAACATTATTTTACCTTGAACTTGGCAATTGGCAAAATAGTAAAAATATTGCATGCTTCTGAGTGTGAAAACAAACAATAAAGACATTTAAGTAATTTGACTCATCTGTGTTTATTGTGGTCCCTCTTGTTTAGCTGTGGAGGATGCATTTAGTAGTATATAAGAGTCACAAATTGTGTTTTATTTATGGATAAAGGTCATGACTAAAATTTAAATTCCTGATTTGAGATTTCAACTTATATTAGTATAGGTGTGTGTAAAATAGTAGTGCCCCTGATAAATATACTTGGTGTGTAACTCAGGGTAACAGCAGATTTCTTTGTTAGAATTTAAGGGCGGCTACTTTTTACTTCTGATACTTAAGATATGATACTTTTGTACTTTTACTCAAGTAGTTTTCTAGAAGGATACTTTGACTTTTATGTAATTTTTTTCCAAGTAACAGTACTTTTACTCAAGTAACACGTTTGAATACTTTTTCCACACCTGATGATACTACATCATTGTGTTTGGTATTATCCTATTTCACCCTATAATAGCGTGTATCACATTAAAATACAAAAAATATTAACATATTTAAAAGTTATCAAAGGCTTATAATAGCTTACAGTACTGAAAGATTATTGGATAGTTATTGTTTATTGTTTGTTTTACCAATGGAGCAAGAATTATTTCAGCATTTAAGTCATTCAAATTCAGCCAGACATGAAAAAATAAATGCACCCCCTCATCTCTCAGGAGAATTATTTTTATTTACTCACTTTTACTCACAAAGTTGCTTGGCAAAAAACCCACTTAATGACTGTTGTTTTTATTTTCAACCTAAAATAGGATAATGCTGCATGACATTAAATTTATGCTTTTTCTCAGAGGAAATTATGAACACAATAAGACTGGACAGGGTGTTCAAATATGGTTCAAAATCATATTGCTCACTCTATTCTTGACATTTTATAAGAGATAATTACCAAATTACAGGAATAAGCAGAAAGATGTTGTCCATACTCAAACCTTGCATTTTGGTAGGGGTCTAAACATGACTATTTCTTAATGTTAAACATGACTATTTCTTAATGTTAAACATGACTATTTCTTAATGTTGAATAGCTAACTGTTGTGCTTATATGATCATTTACTCCAGAGGGGGTACCCGTATTCATTTTCATCCTTCTAATATGTGAAGACGTATGCTTTACAGGACAACTTTTGAGATGGGGAATTAAGATTCAAAGCATGCATGCTCAGTCTCACCCGCTCGCCTGCCCACCAATGTCTGTATGCCAAAAAAAATTATCAAGTCCTTATCAGATAATGAATACATAAGAAAATGTGTTTTCGGGCTGTGGGCACTTGTCACAAAGACGGCTGTAGTGGGTGACGTCAGACCAGAGCCAGGAAATAAACGACAGAGGTGGAGTTTGGTGGAGCTGAGCGAATGCTTTCGCTCAGCATTTAATAAATAAACAGAACAGAAAATAAAAAGGTTGTAAGACAAAAAACACACAGGACACGGCACATTCTCCAAAACAAACAGGTAAACAAAACGGACTATACAGACAAACGAACAAACACGGTGAGTGAAAACATATATTTAAGTTCTACTTTTTAGTTTCCCTTTCTCCACACCCGTTCTCCACTCACGAACACCCAACCCGGTGAGTGAAAACATGCTGTTTTATGCAGTTGTACCGAGACTCGATTGCTAGTCAATCATTCAATTGGAATCTCGGTACAACTGCACGCGAATTAATTAAGTGTACTCCCGTGACCACACATTACATTTTAACCAGCACGTGAAGTGATTTGTGCCATCCTCGTGCCTAAATACAAATCTACATTTTTAAATACACGTGAAACACAGACCCGTTTATATCCCGTGTACCAATGACTATACACCAACATTAAAACACAACACAACACAAAATACACACGGGGGCACTTTGCCACAGCACTATGAATAGAAATTTACAAAGAATAAATATACTATTAATATTATTTTGGTTATTATTATCTTCTGTGGGGAATCTGTACCCTTACAAAAATATGCCATGTTAAATAAGCTTTTTCTACGTTTGTGGTTTATCATGATTAATTGTGTTCAGGCCCTTTGCTATGATTTACTGTCTACTGCTGTCATCTTTCATCTGCTTATACAAAACAATGTCTGCAATACTTTTGTTCTCTAGAAACCTGATATAGTTCAACACTGATCTGCAGGGTTTGCATCCTCTCCAGTAATTTGTAACTTAGCAATCAACTTGACTTAGTTTCAAGCAGCTTAATACAAAAAAAAAAAAATTAAAAACATAAATAAAGTAACGGTTAATACTTGCTGCATCAGTATTGCTTATTTTGTGCCTGTATTCTATTATAAATGTACAGTAAAGTAAATGAATTGTTTACAAAATGTGACAGGTATGCAGCACACACTCTGACATAGGCATATAGGTTACATTAATTTGACCTGGTGCCACTCATGATGGGCACAGTATGCAGAGTCTGGCAGCTAGAAATGTTTGAATCACAATATGTTTTCTATGGTATTAAATATTGTAAGAATAATGGTCTACTCTAAAGCATTTTATTTTACACTTAATGATCAGGTTTCTTCTATTTACTTGTGAGGAAATTGATTAAACTAAAGTCTGCCTGAAGCTCAGACTAACCCAATCTTTTCAACACCAACCATACTGTCTGTATTTACCAATGAGTGAATATTTTAATAGTGCAGACCAGGCTTGCCTGGTATACTAGGTCACATATGGGTCTGTGACAGAGAGTGAATGAATCCGAGTGAACAATCTCCCTCCCGGCCTGTGAGGGCGCTGTATAACAGGAACAGTGTCCCCCGGACTGGATGGTTTGACAGTTCATTCCAGGGTCAGTCGGAAGTCGGCCATCCAAAAAGGGGGTGAAGCCACAATACTAGAAGTCAGCGCCTTACTGCGGTAGGCGATGTGTCAGTCATGGATTGGAGGAGATGTGATTGCACTCGCTACCAAAGGGGGCGTGACTGAAGGTATATCAGGGGATGTTGCTGAGCGATCTGTTCCTTTGTTATGGTTATGAAAAGACCTGTAAAGGACGTACAAACAAAAAAGTACCGTGAGTGTTTAGTGTTGTCTTATCTGCCTGTTTAACTGTTGTTATTTGCCCTGGATAAGGGCGTCTGCTAAGAAATAATAATAATAATAATAATAATAATAATAATAATAATAATAATAATAATAATAATAGTATTCTAGATGGCTAAATATCCGGGAGCTGCTGCGCTAAGCCAGCATCAAACCCAGACTACACTGCACTACTGTTGTCACCGATTATTGTTTTAATTCACCACTTGCACTCAGAGCCTCACTATTGGGCTTGTGATCGTGTGTGTATAAAGTGTGTGTCATTATTAGTATTATTATTTCGGGACTGAACCTCGTGATTTACCTGCGCTATACACATCGTCGTGTAGAGACAGGTATTATTATTATTTAAGGTTGCCAAACAAGCAACACAGCACAAATAAAGAGCTGTTTTTCACCGTGAACTGTGTTGTGTTTATTATTACTGAGCACTGCATCACCTCTACACCTGTGCACTGCAAACCGCTTTGCCACAGGGTCCCAGACACAGAAGCTGTAGTTTAAGTGTTTTTCTGCATACTTTTAATAATAACAAATCAAAGACAAACACAGGAACAAAATAAAGGTTTAACAAAACACTGCCAACACAAACTAAACTGGCTGCCAGCCACAAAACTCACACACACATGCACACAGATGAAGGCTATATTTGCCTCCTTTAAGCCATTCTTAAAAAAAGGCATAATACCACAGTAGTGACGTCAAAAAGTGAGAATTCCTCTAGAGGAAAATATACTTGAACCTTGACCCATTGAGACAATCACTTTCAATTCAAACACGTCACAGAAACCCTAGATGAAATTATTTTCCTGTAACTCACTGAAACTCATCTATATATATATACAGTATATATATATATATATATATATATATATATATATATATATATATATATATATATATATATATATATATATGCTTAGCCAGTACAGTAAGCATTTCCACATTCTTTTATTTAACAACTTTTGGAATGTTTACAGGCATATGCAGTTTGAGCTCAAACCTTTTTGATCCCCAAATTGGCATTGCATGTCAGAAACTCTCCTTTCTTCTGGTCACCGGTTTATCCAATCTCTTAAACACATCATATTGAATGATTTTTAAAACTATGGAACTGGATTCCTGAAGGTCTTTAATATTCCTGAAGGTCTTTAATATAACATATTTATAGGTCTTTATTAATTTATGTTAACCTTCCAAAAATGTAATTATCCGTTTTGTACCATGTTGATGAAAGCGATGTTGGCTAGATGTTGAGTATTATTTTATATTGGAATTTTTTCAATGTTTATACAAAAAATTCACCGTAATATAGCTTAATATGGAGTAATATCTTATACATGTGGTCTTTCCTGGTCGTTCAACATTACTGCTGGGATGGTCATTTTATAGCCAAGCACCAACGTCATCACAAAAATGACACCACACTTGTCTGCCCTGTTTAACAGTTCAGTCAGAGTTTCAGTGGTAAAAGTGTGCAGCAGCTTGTTGGTCTGCTAGAAGACTATTAGTATTTCAGAAGACATCCACCATTTGGGCTTCCCTATCAATATACATTTTGTATTAGTATATATTAACATACAGTACAAACCTATAATACAGTATGTCCAAATCTGAATCTTGCATCCATCTTCATCCACCCTCTCGCTCTCGATCTCTTTCTCTTTGTATTAAACATATTAAAGATTGAGCAATTATTTAGGTTATTAATGTCAAGTCTTTTTACCTCAGGCACAACTATAAAGCTTCTAATTTTGCTTTTCTAGACATCAGATATAATTATCTTGCACTGGGAAACACAACAACACAAGGTCTGCAAGTCTTAAAACACTATCCCCTTGTGGGATTTTGTGGGTTTGTAATTTTCCTACAAAACTGCATGCAATAAATAAATAAAATAAATAAATAAATAACAGTCTTGCTACATCTCATCATATCCCGTGATGCACAATTATGAGAATTTGGGTTTGGTTCATTATAGGTGATTTTTTACAGTCTTGCCTAATATACAAATGGAAAATCATAATACTGTATAGCAATTAAAGGGGTCGAGTTTCTCTTTCTTTTTTTTTGTTAAATATCTCAAACATATTTTAAAACCTTATATTAACTAGTTGATTTTATCAAAGGGAGTTGTAATTATACTTCATTTTTAATTGACTGAAGAAGGTGCGTCAGAGAAGTGACGTTATTCAGGCTTGACAGTTCTTAATTCATAATTTGCATAATTGTCTTTAAATGAGCCTGAAGCACAGAGGCTGCTTTATTGCAGTATTTTGGGATTAGTAATTATTACAATTAGTTTATTTTACAAAATATAACATGCTTGGGAAAATAATCTTAAAAGCAGCTCATGTGTAACAAGGAATGTTTTTACAGCTTCTGAAGTTATTTGTTTCCACATAAATATTTCCATTGTTCATAATGTTTAGAATCTGAAGTTTAAAAAAAACAGGAATTTGTTTTAGTTTTTAAAAGTGAAAGTGTCAACACAGTAACGAGTTTCAAAGCATAGGACCTTTGTGAGCAAATGACTTTTTAGAAACAATTCATACATTTAATTACACTATTTACAGTAAATTATATTATGTGTATACTAGTGAACAAATAGAAGAACAAAGAGTTTTTCAGTTTCCTATAGAAATGTATTGTATTTATAGGTAAATGTACAAGGTTACTTGAGGTTTTTCTGAGTTACACTCAACCCAGCCTATAGTTATAAAAATTATGCAAGAAGTGTTTTCAGCATACATGTTTTTGATGCAAGACACGCAGCAAGTAACTCCCCAGCAGAAATATTTCCTGGCTTTAGGGACAGATATAGCTGGGTATCATCCGCATAGCAATGGAAGTTCACTCCGTGTCTGTGGAAAATATCACCTAATGGTAGCATATATAATGAAAATAACGAAGGACCTAGAATAGAGCCCTGTGGGACCGCACACAACTTCAGACCTTTCAGATTTTGCCTCCCCAGTAGAGACAAAATGAAATCTATCAGAAAGATAAAATTTGGACCAGGATAGGACAAGGCCAGATGGCCCCACTGTGTTTTCAAGATGATTCAATAAGATGGAATGGTCTAGTATCAAAGGCAACACTTAGATCCAAGAGAATTAAAACTGACAGAAAGCCCAAGTCAGAGCTTATCAGCAGATGATTTAGAACTCTGACAAGAGCTGTCTCGGTGCCATGTGCAGCATGGAATCCAGACTGACACTTCTCAGATACACCATTAAGAATTAGACATTTTTGTAATTGATTTGCAACTTTCTAGAACCTTCTCTAAGAATTGGAGATTGGCCTATAGTTATTCAGAACGGCTACCTTAAGTGCTGAGGGAACTATACCAGAGAAAAGTGAACCATTTATAATTTTTATAAATGTGAGTATTAATAACACCAGAAACATCTTTTAAAAGTTTTGTAGGAATAGGATCAAGAGAGCATGTAGTAGCTCTCATATGCTGTACTAGCACTGTCAGTTCTTGTATTCAAAGAAAAAGCCTCCATAGTAGCCTTAACAGTTCTAATTGGTAATATTCCACTAGAATCCTCTTAATAGAAGATGTCTGTGTAATCTGATTTCCAGTATTTTATTTTTAAAAAAGTTTAAAAAGTCATTGCAGCTAAGAGAGGAGCCAATGTCAAGGATGGGACTATTAAGGGGGGGATTCATTAATTTGTCTTGGGTAACAAAAATAAATCTAGGACTTTTTTTTTCAATTCAATTAGAATAATATGATGATCTAGCCAACGCCAGAGCCTTCCTATAATTAACCAGATGGCCCTTCCATGCAATGTAATGAACATGCAATTTAGATTCCCTCCATCTCCGTTCTAATTTACAACCCTCATATTTCAGTTTACCAGTTATATCATTAAACCACAATGTTTTTTTTTGTTTGTTTTTTTCTAAAAGACACTCTCCGAGTTTTAACTGACACTACAGTATCTAAGATACCAGTCATTTTTAGCTGCTAAACCACGAGAAATTACCAGATCTAAAGTAGGGCCATGATTATGCGTAGGACCTTTTACATGCAAGATATAATCCAAGGAATCCAGTAGCCTCAGAAATTCCAAGGAGTTAGAATCAGAATCAATGTCAACATGAAGGTTAAAATTACCCAAAAAAAGAATCCTATCGTACTTGACTGTCAATAGATAGCAGATCACCAAATTTGGACAAAACTAATGGGTTTGTCTTACGTGGACAAAAAATAATTACAATATGAACAGGCAATGGGCTGTTTAATGTTAAGGTTACAACTTAAAAAAGATGAATAACCTTCAACAATTTTTAATTCTTGACTTCATTTTTTATTCTATATTCACTACAGAAGACAGTAGCAAGTCCACCCCCCTGCCCAGTAGAGCGAGCTTTCTGGAACAAAAGAATGGTTAGGTGGAGAAGCCTCAATCAGGGAAACATTGTCATTCGGCCCAAGCCATGCTTCAGTTAAAGAGAGCATATCAATGTTGTAGTCCTGCATAATATCACTAATAGACAAAGAACCTACATGTAGATTGGTCCAATCCAGAACATGTGCTTGAGCAGAGATAATAGGAATTTGACTAAGCTTACTGCAGCACACACCTCCATGATTAATCAGCGGGTAGTGGGGATGGCAGGATACCTAGAAGCATGGTCATTTTAACCTGTAGCTTTTTAAACAGCTGTAATATGATAATGAAAGACAAACAATCGTATGAAACTCAAAAGTTTTATTCATGAACATCAAATCAAACAATTGCACAGCAGAAGCACCATATCTAAATGGAAAACAAAACATTTTTTTTCCGAGGGAGCAGTACAAAACAAGAAAAACTTAAATAAAACATAAATAAAATAAACATTTCACTTGCAACTATTTTGTAACGAGTCTCTGTACATTCGAAATTGTATAAACATTTTATTTGTTTGTAATAATAATAATAATAAAAATAACATCAAAGTCTTTTTTTCGAAAATAGTATATAATGCCCTACTTCAAAACATTAATAACTATAATACAATAAACTATTTACATAACATATTTATAAAGCCTACATACCTGGCAGCTTTCTAACCTGTACAGTCCACACACAACACACGCTTCTCCACTTTCCCTGAGCATTTACTGCACACTGCCCTTCCACAACCGGCGCAGACATCCTAAGTTTTGTTGTCATTGCATTTTGCAACCTGGCATTGTTTCCTCTTGTTTGTGGGTGCAGCACTGCCAAAGGAGCATCTGTCTCTGACCTTTTCTGATCCATATGTGCATGCCGAAGCTCCAAGGCTAACTGCAAGATGAAGTCCCTCATGTTGCAGTTTTCCCTGGTACATTCCTTGTACAAAACATACGCATTGATGGCTGCCAGGTCCAAAATGTTATAAAATACAGCCACAGGCCACTGATCCGCCTTTGACTGAATACTGTCGTACCATCTGGTCCAGCACATCCACACCGAACTTTGTGGCATTGTAGTATTCCACTGTCTCAGGCTTTTGTTTGCCTTCGATTAGGATCGCCACTGTTTTGTGCATAGAGCTGAGAAAAATCCCTGTTTTGTTCTTCTTGCACTTGTAAACACTGATGGTGGCACAGTCGCGGTGCCTGAAGAGTGTAGTCGAGTGCAAGGGTGCTCGCAAGCCTGGAGCTGAAGGGTGTTTGGCCAATTCCAAAAGCTATCTGAGTTGTCAATAAAGCCAATATTTTCCTGAGCACACCATACTGAAAGACACTTATTTCATACATGCCAATAATCCCTATATGGTCGGGACAGTCCCGATTTCCTAGCAAATGTCCCACGTCTCGATGCATAGGAAGAAAGTCCTGATATTTACACATAGAAAAAAATCATTTATTCTGCACAGTAGAGTTAGCGATCATCTGCTGATCACTAACTTACCGGTATACAAAGGTAAGAACGCTTCATTGTGTCTATGTATACGTCTATTATTATATGATAGCGTGTTTTGTACATATGATCCCTCCCATGTGTCTGATGCATATAACACAACCCACGGGACGAGCGTCCCACTGAACAGTTTCCAAATGTTGGCAAGTATGTTATTTATTGCCAATATTCTACTTACAATTATGTCACACCTCCTGCTTACTGGTAGTATACCTGAGAAAATTACCCTACAGCATTTTTCCTTCAGTTTACAATATAACTGTTTGAATTTATTCTTTAAAACTTGTCTGTCTGTCATGTACATTAATCCCTACGTTTACCAGCACAACTGAAATTATTTTAGAGCCTCTCAAGTAAATCAACTCTTCCCTCAATATTGAGAACTTTTGCTTAGAAGACAGACAAGAGACCTGTTTATCTGGTCTTTCCTACAAAAAGACCTATCAACAAAGCACAATATAGAATCCCCCACAACGGTAACTTGCTTCTCAGTGTTATCAGGCTGATCCAAAGCCTTTTCACAACACCGTTCATCATAGACTAGATAATTTCTGGTATTGCTCAAAGCTATAAATCTGGTACATACTGTAATTTGTTCTGATGATCCATTTTCTATCGGCTTTACTCTCATTCCAGCTCTCTTACTTCTAATAGTAGCCTGGTTCTGTTACTTCTAACAGTAACTCCTGTTGCTTCTCTCTACCCTCTGGGTCATTTGGTGGTGTCAATCCTGATGCATCCTTTTCTGAAGACCAACCATGAATTGTTTAAACCCTCCTCAAAAGTTGTGTCAATGAATTTCTCAAGTAGACTTATATCTCTAAGTGTAACAACCTGATGTTCAAGTTCAGCAGTTTGAGTTTTCAGGGCAATAATGAATTAGCATTGTTCACAGCTGTAGTTATCATCATAGTCCTCAGAGTTTATAACAGTAAACGTACCACAGCTAACCCACCTCATTGCACATTTAAAAGGATCGATAATCCATAATAATCCAAAATCACAGACATAAAATTAAATAAGTGAATGAAAGTCAACACCAACTGTTTCTCCATACTGTAAGTGCGAAATATTTAGACAGGCTGGGTCCCTGGTGCAATGCAGCTCCCTGCTGCTGCTGGGAAATATGGGACAGCTTCTCTCTCCAGGACAATGTGTTTGAAGTCAGTGTCACAGCCAGCCCTCAATGGCAATGCTAGGGATGACAGAGTCCCAATTCAAACAGGTCCACTGCTGATGGAACTCTGGTGCACACTGACCTGGAATCCCAAGGTGTAAGTTGGGGTACTTTCGTTTCCAAGGAAAATTAAAGAAATTTGAAAGAAAAAGTCTCCCTGTTAGATAAACAAGTTCAATTATAAGATGATACTTCTATAAACCTTGGAGTTCAGACATTATGACCTGCATCTTACATAGGAAGTCACCCATAGTGCTAACAAGGTTAAGCAGTCTGGTTACCCTACTGTCTTGTAATGGTCACTGAGCTAAAACTCACTACTGATAGGAAGTGACTTTTGCCATGCATGCTTAAGGGACTGCTAACGATTGAAAAGAAAAATGGAGCGTAATTAATGACAACAAAAGTAAACACCAGTTCTAAACACGATAGCAGTGACTCAGGGTTGAAGAAATACATACCATTTTGTTTTTTCACATTTGTTCTTGAGACAGTATAATATTTTATATTCACGTACAGTGGTTAAGATCTATGAATGCACAGATACATGGAATGCAATGTTGCCAATGAGAAACTCATGCTTTTTTATGGTACATCTATCATGTCTTTAATGAAATGTTTAAGCAGGGAGACCACTTTCTGCTGTGGCCTGTTACACAATATATTTTTAGGGAGGGGCATTTGCTTAACACAATTATGGAAGTGCTTCTTTAGACCATGTAAAAAAAAAAACCCTGACATTAAACTAAAGCCTTCTTTGAAAGTGGTTTTGTAACTAGATTTTGGATGTGACATTTTGAACAATCATAAGAAATATCTCCCCAAGGCAACATGGATAATTAAATAACTGGTTGTGCATGTTTATCCACTTAGATATTCTTTTTCATTCGTGTGCCTGTGTGTGTATTGGTTGGTTAATATATTTTATGGAAAATAAAGCTGAGGAAATACTTTGTAAAAGCTAAAGCATTACATGTAGCAATTACTTTTTTGCCAAGTGAAAATGTTTTAAGATGTTATTGTTTGTTTTGGTTCCTCAGTAGAATAGTGTAACACTTGTTTGGATCCTGGGAACCTTTATGGTTCAGTCATTACAGATTGAGTCATTCTGTTTAGAAGTTTTGTTTTGGATCAAAAGCAGATGTGTAGAAATGGTTTGTCCTGTTAATTGTTTGGCATACGATTATGTTCTTTCACCATATACATACATCTACTGATCTGTCATGATCTATATAGGTGTCTTCCCTGCAGGTGTCATTGTAACATTTTGATTAAAAAGATAATATATGAGTGCCTTGTCCAATGGGTGCCACTGTTTATTGTTAACCAAATAACAGTGGGTGTAGGCTTAAGACAAACTGGTGACGTCCATGCATGTTGATCCATCTGTTCTCAGGATGGAAAAAAAAAAAAATGGGGGTGTGCATGAAACCAAATGAAAGAATCACAATCATAAATTATTTTCTTAGCCTAGAAATTATAAAAAGGGACAATATAACCATCCAGCTACTTGTCTATGAAACTCAGAGGTAAGTCCAGTATAGGCCTCTGTTGCAGGGCATCCCTGCCCCTGTGCGTATTTTGTGTTATATGTGGTGTGTTGTTGTTTATATGGATGTATGTACATAAGAACATAAGAAGGTTTACAAACGAGAGGAGGCCATTCAGCCCATCTTGCTTGTTTGGTTGTTAGTAGCTTATTGATCCCAGAATCTCATCAAGCAGTTTCTTGAAGGATCCCAGGGTGTCAGCTTCAACAACATTACTAGGGAGTTGGTTCAGGACACTCACAATTCTCTGTGTAAAAAAGTTCCTCCTATTTTCTGTTCTGAATGCCCCTTTATCTAATCTCCATTTGTGACCCCTGGTCCTTGTTTCTTTTTTCAGGTCGAAAAAGTCCCCTGGGTCGATATTGTCAATACCTTTTAGAATTTTGAATGCTTGAATCAGAACGCCGCGTAGTCTTCTTTGTTCAAGACTGAATAAATTAAATTCTTTTAACCTGTCTGTATTTGACATGCCTTTTAAACCCAGAATAATTCTGGTTGCTCTTCTTTGCACTCTTTCTAGAGCAGCAATATCCTTTTTGTAACGAGGTGACCAGAACTGAACACAATATTCTAGGTGAGGTCTTACTAATGCATTGTAAAGTTTTAACATTACTTCCCTGGTGCACAGAGTGTGGTTTATATAGCACGGGTGATTTAACATCGCTTCTTCACTTTCTAGTGTAACAGGCAGTGTTGTGTGATGCACTGCTGTTATGAATGCAGACATGCCCAGCAGTTTTGCATAGTGGCTAAGATGCTCACTTACAGTGTGAGTGTTCCCTGGTTCACGCCCAGCCTCCACCTTGTTACACTACGTCATTATATTAGGGGAGGAGCTGGAAGATTCATGACAAGAAAGAAGGCATTTAAGAGATGGCGACAATTTTACTCTCCAGGTGAAATGACTAGAGGTCTACTTAAATCGCGGTAAATTTACATATTTTTTGCGGGTAGTTTATGGAATAAAATTAGGATTTTGTCGACATTTCACGGACCTGTTTAAACATTAAATAAACCTAAGTAGAGAATATTTCAGAGCACCATAAAAGCGTAAAAATAGTGTTACTTGCTTCCTTACTAAAACAGAGTGCTGCCATTTGTTAAAGGCAAGCATGCAACATCCCCCAGCAGTTGCTGCCAACATTCTCTGTCTGGTGTGGACTTGCCCATACATTGAGACTACTTGTTCTGCTTCCACTGAATTGGTTGGAAGTGTAAAGCAAAGCTTTGCCAAGTTATACAGATGTGGAAATCGATTAGAAACAGTCCCAAAACTTGGTTACCCAAGGGCATCTGGCAAACTTTAATAAAGGCAATATATGCAGCGTGTTCGTTGTCATGTTATTTGTCCCATCCAATAGTTTATTTTATTAGTACCGAGTCAAAACAAAGAAAACGTGCCTATTCAGGTCTAAAATTCTAACTGCGTTTAAAAAGTAAGCAGTAGGTTGTTTGAAGTGAGGTGGCTGTGCCAGATCATACCTGTAGTCCTGATTTAACTTGGCTACAACCGACAGGAATACCTTTTGTCTGCGCTGACTTTCCAGTTTGTATTCTGAAATCTGTTTATTTTACATTCTGTTCAGCAGATTCTGAAGCTAAATAGCGATCGATCATATTTTCCCCAAACACACATTACAAGATGTGCAAAGCAATTACCTCCATCTGCATGTACAGTTTCTTTGGGAAATATCTTGACACGATCATCAGCCGAAATATACTTTGCTGTTTTTTGCTTTGTTGTCCATTTCAGGTATTTTACCACCAATGTTGAAATCTAGATTTTAGCAACCTAAATCAAAACAATGCAGCACTGACTTTGTCCCACCCCCTACTGTACAGTACACGTGTGACAAGATGGCTGCAGGGAGGAACTCAGACCAGAACTAAAAACACACAGAGCAGACAGAGACTTGGGGTTTTGGTGAAGCTGAGTGCGTGATCGCGCTCAGCATTTAATAAACAAAATAATATAACACAAAAAACAGGACACGGCACTTGCGCCCAAAATAAATATATAAACAAAACGGACTAAACAGTAACAAACGGTGGACGGACAGACACACAAACACGGTGAGTAAATAAATAAAACTAGTATCGTGCTGGTACTACCAGCACGCGATATAATTGTTATAAATATTTCTTTCTCCTCTCTCTCTCTCTCTCTCTCTCTCACCCATTCTCCACTCCACGAACACCCAACCCGAGTGAGTGAAAACATACAACTTTTATGCAGTTGTACGAGACTCGATTGCTAGTCAATCATTCAATTGGAATCTCGGTACAACTGCGCGTGAATTAATTAAAGTGCAATTCCCGTGCTCACATATTATTACTTTTTACTTGCGTGATGTGATTTGTGCCCTCCTCGTGCCTAAATACAAATCTACAATTTAAACACATGTGAAACACAGACCCGCTTATATCCCGTGTACCAATGCCTATACACCAACATTTACACACAACACGTAACACAAAATACACACAGGGGCACTTTGCCACATATACCCCCTTGTGCAAAGCACACATGGCCTCAATGGCCACCTCCCCCTCAGTCCCAAAGTCCCGGAAGAGGGGAAGCAAGTTGTTTCTGGGGGTGGCCATGGTGGAATGTCCGGCACCCCCAATTCTTCGTGGCGGCAGCTCCCTCTTCCGGGCTTCAGCCACACTATCTCCTGCCGCGAAAGTGCAGCTGGGGAGCTGGTCTCCTGACCTCCCCTTCTTCATGGCCGGCAGTTCCCTCCGTGGGGCTCCGACCACACAATCTCTGGCAGCGAAACTGCTGCGGGGAAGCTGGTCTCCTGACCTCCCCTTCTTCATGGCCGGCAGTTCCCTCCGTGGGGCTCCGGCCACACAATCTCGGCAGCGAAACTGCTGCGGGGAAGCTGGTCTCCTGACCTCCCCTTCTTCATGGCGGCAGTTCCCCTCCGTGGGGCTCCGGCCACCCATTCCGGCAGCGAAACTGCTGCAGGGGAGCTGGTCTCCTGACCTCCCCCTTCTTTGTGGCCGCCAGCTCCCCTCCGTGGGGCTCCGGCCACCGTGTTCCTGCCACGGAAATGCGGCTGGGGAGCTGGTCTCCTGACCTCCCCTTTCTTCATGGCGGCAGCTCCCCTTCATGGAGCTCCGGCCACAGTCTAGCGACCGAGGCAAAGCAGAGGCCCCGGCGACCCCAGGCGAAGCAGGATCCCTGGCGACCCCAGGTGACGGCAGCAGCAGCGGACCCTCGGGAGGCGGCGGCAGCAGCAGTGGACCCTCGGGAGGCGGCGGCAGCAGCAGCGGACCCTCGGGAGGCGGCGGCAGCAGCAGCGGACCCTCGGGAGGCGGCGGCAGCAGCAGCGGACCCTCGGGAGGCGAACTCGGGAGGGAGCCCCTGGCCATAGAGGCGGCAGCGGGAGCTCCACTTCTCCCTCGCACCCTGCACCCTGTGTGGAGCAAAAGTCAGCCCAGGCGTGCGGAGCGACAGGCAGCCCCAGGCGTGCGGAGCTGCTGGCAACCCCAGGCGATGCGGAGCGGCTGGCAACCCAAGCGTGCGGAGCGGCTGGCAACCCAGGCGATGCGGGCGGCTGGCAACCCCAGGCGTGCGGGCGGCTGGCAACCCCAGGCGATGCGGAGCGGCTGGCAACCCAGGCGTCGCGGGCGGCTGGCAACCCAGGCGTGCGGGCGGCTGGCAACCCAGGCGATGCGAGGCAAGCATCCTTGGGCGGCGAGGCAAGCATCCTTGGGCGGCGAGGCAAGCATCCTTGGGCGGCGAGGCAAGCATCCTTGGGCGGCGAGGCAGGCATCCTTGGGCGGCGGGCAGGCATCCTTGGGCGGCGGGCAGGCATCCTTGGGCAGCGAGGCAGGCATCCTTGGGCGGCGAGGCAGGCATCCTTGGGCGGCGAGGCAGGCATCCTTGGGCGGCGGGCAGGCATCCTTAGGCGGCGAGGCAGGCATCCTTGGGCGGCGAGGCAGGCATCCTTGGCGCAGCGGGCAGGCAGTCAGGACAAGCTGGGGTGCGGGTTTTGGCCCTCTTCGGCCACTGCGGCGGGCGGTTCTTCCCATGCTTTCCTCAGCAGCCTATGCAAGGGCTGCTGAGGACCTCCAGCATCTAGTCCTGGTCCTTCTGGTGACGGGAGAGGCAGCTCCTGCTCCTCTCCTCGTGACGGTGGGGGAAGTGATACCAGCAGGCTTTCATCCTCTGCTGGTGGGGGAAGTGATACCAGCAGGCATTCACCCTCTGCTGGTGGACAGGGACCCAGCAGGCATTCACCCTCTGCTGGTGGACAGGGACCCAGCAGGCATTCACCCTCTGCTGGTGGACAGGGACCCAGCAGGCATTCACCCTCTGCTGGTGGACAGGGACCCAGCAGGCATTCACCCTCTGTTGGTGGACAGGGACCCAGCAGGCATTCACCCTCTGCTGGGGGACAGGGACCCAGCAGGCATTCACCCTCTGTTGGTGGACAGGGACCTAGCAGGCATTCACCCTCTGCTGGTGGAGGAGGCAGAGGCAGCTCCTGCTGCTCTGCTCCTGGCGGTGGAAGTGGCGGAGGTGGGACCAGCAGGAATTCACCCTCTGCTGGTGGAGGTGGGAGCTGCAAGCAGTCCTCCCATGGCAATGGAGGTGGAACCAGCAGGAATTCACCCTCTGCTAGTGGAGACTGGGGCGGTGGGCGCTCTACCTTCCCCTTTTGGGCTGTGGGCGCACCGACTCCTCCCTCTTGGGCTGTGGGCGCACCGACTCCTCCCTCTTGGGCTGTGGGCGCACCGACTCCTCCCTCTTGGGCTGTGGGCGCACCGACTCCTCCCACTCAGGCGTGGGACGTTCGGGCTCCTCCCACTCAGGCGTGGGACGTTCGGGCTCCTCCCACTCAGGCGTGGGGCGTTCGGGCTCCTCCCACTCAGGCGTAGGACGTTCGGGCTCCTCCCACTCAGGCGTAGGACGTTCGGGCTCCTCCCACTCAGGCGTAGGACGTTCGGGCTCCTCCCACTCAGGCGTAGGACGTTCGAGCTCCTCCTACTCAGGCGTAGGACGTTCGAGCTCCTCCCACTCAGGCTGTGGAGGCAAAACCAGCAGGCATTCTTCCTCTGCTGGTGGAGACTTGGGCGGTGGACACTCTGCCTTCCTCTTCCCCTTTCCCCTTCTCTGCCTCCTCCTCACCTTCCTCTCCTGGGCCAGTTCCTCCTCTCCCTCTTGGTAGGGGCAGTGCACCACTGGGTGCCCGAACTCCCCACAGGCAAGGCACCAGCCTTGGTCCTCTAGACCACCGAGGAGGACCTCCAGATCCTGGCAGCCATCTCTCCAGTTCCAGCCTTCCATTTTTCCCCTTTTATTTTTCAAAAAACAAAACAAACAAAAAAACTGCGGTTCCCGCTCTGGCCTGAGTCCTGGGCGCTGTTTTCCCGGTTCTGACACCACGTGTGACAAGATGGCTGCAGGGAGGAACTCAGACCAGAACTAAAACACACAGAGCAGACAGAGACTTGGGGTTTTGGTGAAGCTGAGCGCGTGATCGCGCTCAGCATTTAATAAACAAAATAATATAACACAAAAAACAGGACACGGCACTTGCGCCCAAAATAAATATATAAACAAAACGGACTAAACAGTAACAAACGGTGGACGGACAGACACACAAACACGGTGAGTAAATAAATAAAACAAGTATCGTGCTGGTACTACCAGCACGCGATAGAAATATTTATAACAATTGCTTTCTCCTCTCTCTCTCTCTCTCTCACCCGTTCTCCACTCACGAACACCCAACCCCGAGTGAGTGAAAACATACAGCTTTTATGCAGTTGTACCGAGACTCGATTGCTAGTCAATCATTCAATTGGAATCTCGGTACAACTGCACGTGAATTAATTAAAGTGCAATTCCCCGTGCTCACATATTATTACTTTTTACTTGCACGTGATGTGATTTATGCCCTCCTCGTGCCTAAATACAAATCTACAATTTAAACACATGTGAAACACAGACCCGCTTATATCCCGTGTACCAATGCCTATACACCAACATTTACACACAACACGTAACACAAAATACACACAGGGGGGGCACTTTGCCACAACAGGTCACAGAAAAGCCAGTACAGACGCATTGATAGGCTGATTAAAACATTGTTGTCATTTGAACAGTAAACAAGAACGTTAACTGCTTTGGAGTATTTTTTTGTAAATGTCATTTGTCTAAGTACGTTTTTTTTTTTTTTTTGCCTAAGTGCAATGCACACAGGACGGCAAAGGAATAAAAAAAAAAAGCTTATCTACAGAAGGAAGATATGCAGTTTGTGTCGCTTGCGTTGTGCAGTAGTTCATTTAAACAAGGTTTCTTTTTTTTCTCTCTGTACTTGTCCGGTATGCATTGGCCCCTAAAAAAGATGAATTTCACGGTGACCCCTCAATTTCCGCAAAATCCGCGAAATCGCAATTTAGGTAGGCCCCTAGAAATGACCAATGAATTTGAAGAATATGTACTACTATTAAAATAAACTTATAAAAGTAAATTACTTAAAATGAAAATACATGTTTCCTATAACATGTGCTTCTTTCAAAACTGCACAAAATATACCTAAATAGTCAATGGAAGTGCATTACAGGTAGGACTCTTTTTTTTACTTTTTTTGTCACTGCTGTCTTGTGTACCACGCTTTTACATGCATTATAATTTAAGGTTAAATGATATATTTCGGTATGTGGAAAATGTGATAATAAACGAATAAAAATGCATGAGCTACTCCATGGGGATGATTGTTACATTACATAAACGACTATAGTCTTTTGGTTGCCAATTTAATTCAAGCTAGGTGTCAGGACAGTGGTCTAAGTGAACTGAATAGTAAATGTCTAAGTTGGGTTTTCAGTAACATACATCCTCTGCTACGGTAGCAAATTCAAAAGTAGAGCATCAAAAGTTTGATGACCATGACATGTACCAGCAGTATGTACAGAATAATATAAAGTGCTTGTTTGTTTGCTGCTACTTTTCCAGGAGATAGTTGATGAAAACTATTTACCCCCCATTTACCCAAATAAATAGAAAATGCATGGTTGACTTTGATAGGTTCTTGACTGAGGTTCCCAGCCTTGAAACCAACCTCAGCTTAAAGGCTCCTGGCCTTGACACTCGCTTCAACCATAGATGCATTTCATTTCGTGGGCAATGAGAGAGTGGCTTTTGTGCTAGTGCAGCTTTTTCACTCATTCCACCAGGCTTGAAGTCTTAAACATAGCATATATAAACAATCAGCAAGGTAGTTATTGCAATTAAGAAAACACAGTAAATCAAGCAGACGTTTAGTTGTTAGGTTTTCTGGGAAATTCTTGAGGTGCAGACAAAATACATCTGTTTGCATAGCATTTAAAGCCCTAAATATTTCTCTGAGCTTTTGTTATACATTAGCATCAACACTAGATAAAGCTTCCAGATGCCACCTTGGATTGCAACAACCTATTGAGTAAGAAGTTAGCAATCCAATGCCAGGGGTAATTCAAAGTAATTCAACAATAGTAGCCTAGTCTATGATAGGTTACTTTGATAGGTTACTTCTAAAAGGTATTTTGGTAGTGTTTGCTTAGCAACAACCTGGAATGCTCTCCTTGTTGTTTTAAAAACTGCTCCAACCCTGACATCTTTTAAACAGAGATTAAATCCCACCTATTTTCACAAAGCACTTGTTGAACCTTTATTTGAAAAGTATTCATCTGGATTAAGTTGATGATGCTAGCAGTTTGTATGATGTGTTGTTATAACGTGTTTTTGGACCCCTTTAAAAACAAGATCTTCAATCTCATAGGGGCATAATAAAAATAATGATAGACACATACCATTCCCTTGAGATACTTCATAATTTGTTTTCTGTTTTAACAGCCTTCTTAGTATTGAAAACTACAAGAAAACTAATTTCAAATTAGACTTTTTTAAAATTGTTTTCAGCTTAACAGTTGCATATTTCAAGTTAGCTATAGCATTATAAGTAACTTGAACTCTGCAACTGTTTAAGAGCTGAAAACAATTAAAAAGGTATAATTAAGAAAATTATCTGTTCAATTAAGGGTCTAGTTAAGTAATTGAGAGCTCAGTTGGAATGAAAACCAGCAGAGACAGTGGGTCCCCAGGACCAGGGTTGGGAACCACTGCTCTAGACTGAAACCAGGCCACTTTGACTTTTCCACTTCCACTTTAATCAACACCAAATAAGGATTTTACGAAAAGGTAACATAACAATGGTTTGTAACCCATAATCCTTCCAGTACTCGTTTACTGTGTGGTACCTTTTAAAACAATCCTCTAAACAGAGGCCTGGCTGAGAGGGACAGCGTTGACAGTAGTACCATGTATCTCTCAGTATGCACCTTTTTTGTGGCCTGGCTTTTCTCCCGGATTGTGGCAGCATTCGCATAAAATGCAGTTTGCTAAGCCTTGCCACTGTTTTTGATCTTTCCGTCTCTGGTATTTCTTGTGTACTAAACCCAAGGCTGGAGATCATAGAGGTCTGAAATTTCAGAAATGCAAGATGATTCCATGGTGCCGTACTTAGGTACACTACATAGGCATGACCATGTACATGGCAAGCGTCTTATACCATGCCATGGTCTTCCTTGCAGCATTGTACGGCTCCAGCATCTGGTCTGACCTATTCACACCTCCCATGTATATATTGTAGTCCAACACACACTTTGGCTTCTTTGTGTGTGTGTCCTGACCTCACACAGGAACTGCTAAAGTAACCTCATTATGGATGGTGGTGAGGAGGTACACATCTTTTTTATCTGTACATTTAACTGCCAGCAGTTCCTCACAGCGCTACTTCCTCTGTTTGTTAGTTACCAATGCTGGTATGTTCCCATGCTGTGCCAGATACTGCTGAGCATACAAACTGGCAAATGTTGAAAAACAACTGGAAAAAGTTAATTGGGGTAAACCCAGTTGGGTTCACAGTACTACCAGGTGTGCCAGAAAAAGGGGGTATTTGAGGCTGGATGATGTTAGGTGGGTAGAATGGCTGAAACCTACCCCTCCCCTCGGTCCAGGCCCACCAACTATTTTTGGTCCAGGCAGGGGCTCAATAGGCTTTTCTTCCTGACAGTGTTGCTCGCCTCACTTGGCTGCTACTCACTGCCAGTCATCTGTCACAAAATCACTCTCTGAGCCAGACTCCATTAGGAGGTCAGCAACAGACTGTGCACTAAGGTGCCTTCTTGCCATTCTCTCCTCAAAATAACCTCCACTGCCCAGTACAAATACATTTATTTAAAAAATGCAATAATAAAATTAGATCCTATACAATTACAACATGTGTTGTGAAGGGAATGTATTTTTTTAAAAATCAAACTATAGTTGTAATGTTTTTTGGGGGCTAGGAAAGACATAAAATTAATCAACCTTTTTTTCAGAACATATATATAGGCAGAACTGACAGAAATACGTGTAGCTTGCTATATAATATATTTTTATATATGTAAAATGAAGTTGCTGTTTTTTTTATCAGAAGAAAAAGAAATCAAACCAATAATTACAATCAAAAAGTTTTTGGGGATATAGGGAAAGGAGAACAAAATCAAATCAATACAGTATAAATCAATACAGTATAAATCTTGCTTTGTGTGCTTTTTTTACCAAATAGAACAGGAAAAAATCAGATCAAATAATTACAGAAATGTTTTTAAATAGACGAGGAGACAAAAAATGAAATAAATAATTACAATCAAATCGTTTATTTATTACAGATAGGGAGAAAAAAGATATCCTGAAAAGTTTTCGGGGGGTGGGGAGAGGGGGGGAAATAAATCAATAAGTACTAATCAAAATCGTATTTCTTTGGGGGTTTTTTCTCCAAATATAGAGCGGGAACAGTCAGATATATAAAATGAATAAAAGTTTCTCAATTATACAACTAGTTATTCTGTGGATTTCTTTACAAGTTGGGGATGGTAAACAAATGAAATTAGATCAATATAAAATTATAAAGCAAGAAAAAGGATGTAATACAGGATTACAAAAAAAAAACTTAAAAAACCTGAGAAACTGCTGCCTAAACTTTCTTTCCAACATCAACTCGACCAGACACAACACAATCTGACACAAGGTTTTGAGTACAGCAACTGGAATAAAAATAATCACGCTAACTCACACATCACTGGAGAAAAAAAAATCCAGCTTTTTTTAAAACATGTTTTTAATAAGGACATACCTGGTACATCTGGCAGCACTGACTGAGCGTTTTTGAGGACGTACCAGGTACATCCAATAGCAGTCAAGTTTTCGAAAATTTGTTAGGAAATCCTCTTTCAAAGTAAAAGTAATATATTTCTGAAAAGAGTTTGATTCTGAGCCGTTTTGTGTGTCTGACACCTAACTGAGTGATGCTTAGCTCCACTGTGTCACACTGGTACCTATTCTTTCCCCCCTGGATTGTCTCGAGATTGACAGTCGTCACTGCCCTATTGGAGCCAGGGTCTGATTCAATCCATTTCTTTACATATATTTTTTTCAGAGCAACATGTAATAGCAAAATTACTTGTTATGAATCATACTCAGAAAAGAAATGCCCATACTCATAATGAATACTCGTTTGTACTCCTACTAGGGCACAACCCTAGTGCAGACATTTATTAGAGCCGTTTGTTTCTCCTTCCCGAATCCTATTGGAAAATGCCATTGTAGTGCAGTGGCGAGACCTCTAAAGCTGTACATAATACAATATACATTTCGCCAAAATGGTTAATAAAATATCTGAATGTGTTTTTTTGTTTTTTCATTCTATACTATATTTTTGTAAAGTTTCTGGAATTGACATGGGAAGTTGATAACAAAATAAAGACATCTAGAAATTGAAACTTTTTTTCAACAAAAAACTGCTACATTGAGACTGCCTTTCAGAAGTCATTTTACGTGTGTATTATTTGTTCCATCTTTATCTATATTGTTAAAGTAGATATGTACCAATATTTATCAAAATTATTTGAAGCCTCCCTGAGACCGATTTTATTTAAGACCTCAATGTCGACCAATTTCATTTTTCTTTTTTTCCTGTGGAAATCCAGTGTACAATAAGGGGCATTTTACTAATTAAAAGGAATGATCATTTAGAAAATGATTACTTGTAACAACAGAATACCAGGGAAAGTTAAGTTAAACCAAAAGAATGGCAATGCTAATGTGAATAATGTTTGTGCTATGAGCAAACCACAAGATGGCAAATCATTACCTTATGGTAAATTAATTGTGACTCATTTAGTGTTTGGTTTAGCATAATTCAAACAAGGTTAACATGGTTTGAACATATGAGAACATTGAAGTAGTAAAGCTAAGTTGAGTTATACCTCAGTGAATTGCTAAATCATGTTTTGCTCATAGCGCACAGATATCAGCATTATTCTTATAAACATTACCATGCTTTTGGTTTCCATGTTACTCTGTACTACAGCTTTTTAATACACATATTGTACGAACCATGTTATCATCTCAGCACATACTTGTAGAAAAAATATGCATTTTCAGAACATTTTTAAACATTATCCCAGGTTTATCAGGTATTTGATCTCTTTAGTAGAGGATATGACAAACATATGATCGGTTGTTGTTCTAACTTTGGCCCTGTCCACACTACATAACTACATATCTCGAGAACCGTACACAAAACCGCTCTAATTAATACAGCTCAAAGCGTCCACACTGAAGTACCGTTTCATGTTTAGTCAGGCTTAATACGTCCACACACCATTAGAATAGTTCAATTACAATTCCCAGCAGCGCAACGAACCGTGGAAATTAATACGATAGTATCCCACCATGCACCATATTTTATTTTAATGTGTTATGCCCCATATTAACAGAGGTCCATATTGCTAAAAAGAAATATAACAAGTATTGTGGAAAAAGTAAATCCGAACACACACACATACAAGTAGGGCTTGAAGTTTCCAGGTTTTATTTTTAATCAGGTGAAGTCCCTTCAAACAAATTGAGCTGATTCTGTTTTATAATTAAACTCAGAAAAAGCTGTTAATTACAAAACAATCTTTGTTTTTACCTTCATATCTTGCCTGCGCCAAATTCTGGTCCTCTTAATTTTATTTCAAACAGAGCTGACAAATTACGTAATTTGTTCATCCCCGATCCTACTTTTAACTCGCATTTCATTTTTGCAGTCACCTAATGTAACGTTGTGTTTTTGTTATTTTCCCCACTAGTTTAACAGAGATGTCCTGACAGGTTTTTTGAAGCATAAAAATGAATACCTAGTGCAGAGTGTACACTGATAGCAAGTCCTTCAGGCGCCTGAACATACCACAACGCATTTTGGGATATTGGAGGATACACAAAAAATGTAGTTTGGTATTACAGTGTCCACATTTCTGATAAACCGCACTACCTGATGCGATCTAATTAGAACCAGACTCGAGACCTCCTGAGGTGGTCTCGAGTCCGGTTCTCGAGTACGGTATTAAATGCTGCGTAGTGTGAACGCAAACCGTATTTAGCACTTTTAAACCGGCTTAAATGCAACTAATACGGTTTAAAGGCATAGTGTGGACAGGGCCTTTGTGTCTGGAAACATATGGTATTCTGATTGGTCACCAATATATTGCACACAACTCTAATTGGCTGAATCAAAATCCAATATACAGAGTCTGATTAGTGGTTAGTTTAACTTGCCACAAAATCTACTGTAGAGTGACTTAATATTCGTATGAAGTTAAGCTGTTATAAGAATGGTATATTTAATTTATTTGTTATTATATTAGGTTCAGTTCTCAAAAGTTTAAAGTTATGCTTCAAGGAAATGGTTTAGTAATCTGTGGTAACTGTGTATCATAGCAACTGTGCAGGTAGGTAGCCTATCTGATCTGATCTAAATTTAACTTTCCTTACAAGCTTATAAGGTTGGAGCAAGCTGAGTTATTTTTTCCACTGCCTGTGATAAATGGAATCAGAACTGGCATCCTTGGTGCCCCCAATAAGAGCATTATTTCCAATGCTCTTGGACTAATGGCATAATGGTGACGCACATCATTTCCTTCTCAATAGCACCATCGCCAGAATCCCATTCCAGTCCACTTTTTGTTTAATTGCCTAAATGATTAGACCTGATGAACACAGAACACTTACCACAGACTATGTGTATGATGTGAGTACTGTCTTATGTGTGCTGCAATGCACTGAAACATTATAAGACATCAGTAAATTTAACACAGACCTATATAGCTATATTTTATTTAACTATTACAACCATATTACACCAGTACTGCTGAAAATGGAAGACTTCTGAGTATATTTTGTCAATACATTACCCATAATGTTAATTGCATCACAAACAACTTTCACATGCAACAGTTGCAACGTGAGGATCCACTGCTTCATCGCCTACATCCTTCCATGAAAACGTTTTACCAGGATCTTCTGTCTAAAATTGTTCAACCAGTCGCCATTCATGCCAACAAGAACAACATACTGGATATCAACAACAAGAATCCAGACTTGCAACTGTCTGAAAGAAATATATTTATCGGGTTCGCTACCAGACAGCAAGTTGCAAAGGATTGCCTGTTGCCTTCTTATTGCTCAAGATTTTTTGTTGAAGTGAGAGAATTCCACATTGGTGCACTGGATTACATGAAGAAGTTGTTTCCACTTCAGGATCCTCTTTTGCAGAATGTTGCATTTCTTGATCCTGCGAAATGACTTCAATGTGATTTTAACCAAATTGTGAGTGTTTTGCAATTGTTTCCACCAATCATTGCAGAAGACTCTATGGACACTACAGAAAGAGTTTGTAGATTTCCAGCTTGTAGATGTGCTGATGTGGACCAGATAACTTCAAAGACATGCAGATAGATATGATATGACACCAGTTATCAAAGCTGACCGACCCAATTTCTGAGTAGCCTAGGTTCCAGCTGTTGTACAAAGTGGTACAGGTCTGTGATAGAGAGAGAAAGGATCGATGCTGTAAATCTCCCTCCCGATTAGAAAGGGCGCTGTGTAAGGGGGAAGGTAAGCTGCCTCCTAGATCTGCCACCTCGGTGGTTGGTGGAAACCGGAAGGTGACCATATTAGGAGAGCGAGGCAAGTACTCAGGACGATTCCATTGCAGTCAGCTGCGGGCAGCCCTCTGGTGGAGAAACCATGGCGACGCTGACTGCAGGGAGAAGTTTGCTGGGTACAAAGGGGAAGCAGCTACGTCAGTTCCTCCTCTTGCGCTGAGAAACTGAGCCACCAGCCGGAGCGTTGTGTTTTTGGATTACGTGTTGTTTGTTGTGTGTTGTCAGAGCGGAGTAGGAGCGGGACTGCAGCCACGGAGCCAGTTCCAGATCACAGAGCACTACCTTCCCTTCACCAACATCAGCACACCCGTGTGGATTACAAAGCACTTTCATGCACAGGACACTCGGGATTTCACTGTGGACACTTTCTGTTTGTTTTGTATTTTTGTTTTGCAGCCAGCTGTGTTCCCCAATACCCTCAGAGGTAAAGGGAGGTTTATTTTAATAAACACGGTTGTTTTGTGGGAGAAATACTGTTTCAGGACTGTTATTTATTCACACACCACTCGCATCCGTCACAATTGGAGTCAGAAGAGGATTTATCATGGACGCCGCCGCATTGGGAGCAATATTGGAGGCGCAGGAGCGGAGACATCAGGAGGGTATGGCAGTTATGATGGAGAGGATGCACACTATGTTCCTGGAAGCCAATCGGGGAGAGAACCGCGGCCGAACCAACGGTGCCCCTACCACGGATAAAAGTAGTGAAAATGTCGCGGAGGATGATCCCGAGGCCTATTTAGTTGCTTTTGAGAGGCAGGCAACAGCAGCCCAGTGGTCTCGGGATTGGTGGGCTATCCAGCTGGGACCCAACTTGATTGGGGAGGCCCAGGCAGCCTACCAAGCCCTGACCGACGAAGACGCCCAGAATTATGATCGGGTGAGGCAGGCCATTCTCCAGCGACTTGATATCACTGAAGAAACGCACCGCCGTCGGTTCTGGGAATACCAGCGACCCCCAGGACTGCGACCTCGCGTGGTGGCACAACAACTGGTGGACCATGTGACCCGGTGGCTCTGCCCCAGCACCAATAGCGCTGAAAAAGTGACTGAACTTATAGCCATTGAACAATTCATAAAAGTGCTGGGGCCAGACACGCAAAACTGGGTCAGCCGCCACCGTCCCCACCACGCTGGATGGAGCAGTCAGATTGGCTGAAGGGTTCGAGGATGCCATGTCTTCCTCTCCAGCGGTTGCCACCCTGGCTCCAGCCTCCAGCAAGCCCGGGCGGCGGGACCTCCTCCATACCTCACCACCACCACCCCGGACCAGCACTACAGCGTCACCCTATGGGCGGCCTCCCTCCAACACAATGGAGACCGAGGCGACCCCCAGTGGGGTAAGAGTAGAGCAACCCTCCCGTTGCCAAATCGGCAGCGGGACACGCAGGCTCCGTGGGCACCCTTCGCCCACTTGTTACCGGTGCCAGGAGGTCGGCCACCTGGCCAGGAATTGCCCAGCAGCAATGGAGTGTGGCGTGGCCTCCCATTATGTTCTAACAGCACCAGGTAAGTCCAGGGGTAATGATTGGGAGGGGCCTTGCATTGTTGATGTACAGGTTGGTGATGTGAGCACCCACGCATTAGTGGACTCAGGGTGTGGGCAAACTTTAATTTTGAAAGCTCTGTTGAAGGGGTACCTTGGTGGTCACGTGGGGTTGTGGTCATTTCCTGCATTCATGGGGATAACAAGGACTACCCCTCACCAAATTAGATTTGACCATTGAAGTCATACCCGCGTAATCGTGGCGGTGGCTGAAAAGTTGCCCTATCCAGTTATTTTGGGTCGAGACTGGCCACATTTTGATAGTATGATTTATAAAACGGTAAAACCAGTCTCCGGTAAGGCCATGGGAGCAGCAGGGGAAGCTATTGGGAATATTTTTCCGCTGCACACTGACCTGTTCCATTCCCGATTTCACCCGAAAAAACAAAAAGAGAGCGAAGGGTTGAAAAATGGGAAGGAACATTAATAAAACAAGGTTGGAGCTTGGTGGGGATACTGCTCAATCAATCAAATGTAGGGGAAAGGGGTTGGGACTCAGTGTGATCTGCGGGGCAGGTTACTGAGACCCCAGTGCTGAGGCTACTTTAGCTCCGCTCGATATCCCGAAATTCTGGGACCGAGATGTGGACCTAGCATTGGAGCAAAAGAACGATCCTCGCTGGTACACATCTGGGGGCAGGTTCGGTCTATCGAGGGAAGGATGTAGAGGATAGCCGTCGCTTACATACCCCCACAACATTATTGTTGGGCATTTACTATATAGAGTATCCCAAGCCACGAGCACAAGTCAGATTGTAACACAATTACTTGTTCCCCAGTCTTTTCGACGTGAGATCATGCGGTTGGCGCATGATGTCCCCTGTTCGGCCATTTAGGGATCGAAAAGACTCGGGAACGAATATTGGCTCGATTTTATTGGATGGGAGTGTTTAGTGATGTGGCGCGATATGTAGCGGAGTGTCCGAATGCCAGCAAGTAGCGCGGGCGAAGTTCGCCCGCCCCGCTGGTCCCACTGCCCCTGATCTCAGTTCCCTTTGAACGCATTGCTATGGACATAGTGGGTCCATTGAGCCAGTCTGACTCTGGATATACGCACATTTTGGTAGTGGTGGACTACGCGACTAGATATCCAGAGGCAGTACCATTGAGATCCACTAGTGCCGCAGTAGTTGCTTGAGAGTTAGTACAGATTATAACGAGAGTAGGGATTCCTAAAGAAATTCTCACTGATCACGGAACGAACTTCATGTCACAATTTTTGAAAGAATTATATAAATTATTGCAAATTAAGTCCATTCGAACCTCTGTTTATCATCCACAGACGGATGGTTTGGTGGAACGTTTTAATCAGACTTTAAAACAGATGCTGAAGCGGTTTGTTAACCAAGAACAGAAACATTGGGCTAAACTCCTCCCCTACCTAATGTTTGCAGTAAGAGAGGTGCCTCAGAGCTCAACCGGTTTTCTCCCTTTGAGCTGCTGTATGGGAGACAACCACGAGGTATCCTTGATCTTGTGAAAGAAGGGTGGGAGGAGCAAACAAAACTTCCAAAAACATAGTCAAGTATGTAATCATGTTAAGAGACCGCCTGGAATTGGTTGGTCGTTTGGCACAAGAGAACTTAAAACTAGCTCAGCATCGCCAAGAGCAGCAGTACAACAAACAATCAAGAATTCGGACCTTTCGCCAGGTGATAAAGTACTGTTGCTGCTTCCCACATCGGAATCTAAGTTATATGCTAAGTGGCAGGGGCCATATGAGGTGATACGGGAATTGGTAGTGTGAATTATGAAATTAGACAACCCGATCGCGGAACAAGACTGAAATTTATCACATTAATTTGTTAAAACCCTGGAATGAAAGGGAGGCCCTATTTGTAGCAGGCGACAGTGTAGAAGAGGATTTTGGTCCCACTGTCAATCCACCAGCTACAACTCATATTCCGATGGGGTAACAGTTACTTCCGGATCAGAAGCGTGAGCTCCACCTGGTGGTGGAAAGGTTTAGTGATGTTTTTTCTGACTTGCCCGGCACAACTAATGTTATTTCTCATGCTATTATTACTCCACCAGGTGTCAAGGTCCGAGAGAGACCGCATCGATCCCGGAGAGTCGCAGGGGCCCTGTCCACAAGGAGGTGGAGGATATGCTCAAGCTTGGAGTCATTGAACCTTCCCGCAGCGAGTGGTGCAGTCCGATTGTGATGGTGGGAAAGAAGGACGGCTCCACTCGGTTCTGTGTGGACTTTCGAAGGTTAATGCCATCTCCAAGTTCGATGCATATCCAATGCCCCGGTGGATGAGCTCCTCGACCGACTGGGTAAGGCGCAGTTAATTTCGACCTTGGATCTGACGAAGGGATACTGGCAGATTCCACTCACTCAGAGCTCAAGAGAGAAAACTGCTTTCTCTACCCCAGATGGCTTGTTCCATTTCCGGACCATGCCCTTCGGGTTGCATGGAGCTCCAGCCACTTTTCAGAGACTGATGGACCAGGTCTTAGCTCCCCATCATCAGTATGCAGCCGCGTGCATTGATGATGTGGTGATTTTAGCTCCACCTGGGAAGAGCATATTGTTAGACTTTTAGCCGTCCTTCAGTCTCTGAGAGAGGCAGGGCTAACAGCCAAACTGGGCAAGTGTGCATTTGGCAAACAAGAGACCCAATATCTTGGCTACGTTATGGGTAATGGTCGGGTGAAGCCGATCGCCTCCAAAGTCCAGGCGCTGGTGGAGACGGCGATCCCGAGAACCAAGTCACAGGTGAGATCACTACTGGGGCTAGCCGGCTATTACCGCCGATTTATCCCCGAGTATGCCACCATAGTTAACCCCCTGGTAGATCTCACCCGAAAGGCTGCTCCAAAATTAGTTAAATGGACAGGGCAGTGTCAGGAAGCATTTGATATGATTAAGAAGCGACTCTGTCAAGCTCCCACTCTAATTTCACCAGATTTCAGCAAAGAGTTCATCCTGCAGACTGATGCCTCCCACATTGGTCTGGGGGCAGTCCTGTCCCAACAAGTTGACGGGGTAGAACACCCTATTATTTACCTGAGCAAAAAAATGGCTCCTAGGGAAATTAACTACTCCGTCATTGAGAAGGAATGTTTAGCTATTAAATGGGCTACTCACGCTCTTCGCTATTACTTATTGGGGCGTTCTTTCTCTCTCATCACTGATCATGCTCCTTTAAGGTGGTTACACATGATGAAGGACAATAACGCTCGGATAACTCGGTGGTATCTGGCGCTGCAACCCTTCCACTATACTGTGAAACATCGTATGCGGTAAGGAGCATCAAAATGCAGATTTTTTTTCAAGGGAGGGGACCATTGGGGAATGTAGAGTTGGCCGAGTGTTCCTTCGGCATCACTCTGAGGGGTGAGATATGTGATAGAGAGAGAAAGGATCGATGCTGTAAATCTCCCTCCCGATTAGAAAGGGCTGTGTAAGGGGAAGGTAAGCTGCCTCCTAGATCTGCCACCTCGGTGGTTGGTGGAAACCGAAGGTGACCATATTAGGAGGGGCGTAGTTGCAAGTACTCAGGACGATTCCATTGCAGTCAGCTGCGGGCAGCCCTCTGGTGGAGAAACCATGGCGACGCGTTGACTGCAGGGAGAAGTTTGCTGGGTACAAAGGGGAAGCAGCTACGTCAGTTCCTCCTCTTGCGCTGAGAAACTGAGCCACCAGCCGGAGCGTTGTGTTTTGGATTACGTGTTGTTTGTTGTGTGTTGTCAGAGGCGGAGTAGGAGCGGGACTGCAGCCACGGAGCCAGTTCCAGATCACAGAGCACTACCTTCCCTTCACCAACATCAGCACACCCCGTGTGGATTACAAAGCACTTTCATGCACAGGACACTCGGGATTTCACTGTGGACACTTTCTGTTTGTTTTTGTATTTTTGTTTTGCAGCCAGCTGTGTTCCCCCAATACCCTCGCAGGTAAAGGGGAGGTTTATTTTAATAAACACGGTTGTTTTTGTGGGAGAAATACTGTTTCAGGACTGTTATTTATTCACACACCACTCGCATCCGTCACAAGGTCCCATTGCAACGCTTTTCAATATTGTCCAGAAACTGCAAACTGATGTCAGGAGCCAACTGAAAAAACACAAAAGAAGCTAGAGCATCCACTAGTGTGTACTATAATAAAGAAACTGACACTGATGCCGAACCAGGGATCCGAAACACACTGTGTGGAATACTTGTTGCAAAAATCAATTTGCTGAAAGACCAGAAGTACTATGCATGGTGTCCATCAGACTCGCTTGTTGAGAAAGCAAAACGTGTGACATACAAAAACCTTTCATCTCGTGCGGCTGACAAACCTACCGATCATAACTTATACAAAGGTGAGAACATTTCATTATACCTCTCATTATGATGATATGGTGTGAGTATGTTAAATACTTATATGATAATGAGTGTTTGCATTTGTGAGGTTTTATTGTGGGTATCCTGCTGATGATGTATGTACACTCCATTCATTGGTGGGTTTCTTAATTCAAGTTGCACATTATATCATTTTAAATTAACCAATGTTGTCTTTTTCTTTTTCTTTTATTTTTGAAATGCCATTGTAATCATTTAGGTCAGATTAATCATAAAACTTAGGACCTATGCCATTCAGTAGTATTTGACTTGCCATTCCTGAGTGATTAACTCAGGGATTGATTAGGTAAGGCGGAAGGGAGAAGAGAGAACAAAGATGGTGACTGTACCTGTTTAGTTGTGTACATATCTGATTGAAATGATCCAATAAAGAGTTTTAATAACCCAACAGATTAAACATCACTTAAAATTCTTCTTCCTTTTCAAGAACTGTTTAAGAGGGCAATGAAGAGTTCCCACAGGGGATGCAGAACTTTTATTGCAGACATTCTTTCTGTTTTATGTAATGGTGGTGAGAGCTTTACAACTTCTGCATATCCATAAAATGTATTACTTTTGCAGAATGGGCAGTCAGTTTTATAAGGTCACTTGTGAGATGTACATTGTTAATTTACTGTCCTAATTGAGGCAATAAAACCTGATTTTGATAGCAGTTTCACACAATGTTGGTGATTACAGGGGATTGTGAAAAGATACATTCAGCCTCTGTGAGTGTGGAATAAAAATAATGATCTGTAAAATATATACACATTAGACCTATACAGATTTATTCAAAATTATAAACTACTTTAACCATTAACTTAGCACAAGACAGCAATAGTCCAGCTAGTATTAGTGAAAATGAAAGACTTCTGAACACATACTGTCAATTACCCATACAATTGTTTGCATTACTGAACTTGATTCTTTTCAAAGTCCCTCAATTCATATTCTGGGTCCCTCTGGTGTTCTCACTACTTCCTGGCCCGCTTGCATCAATGTCTCCAGAGTAGCTGAATACATAACTTTACTTTATGTGTCACAACCTCACAACCTGTGAGCTCAGCTGATATTACAATCAAGCTTTATTTTATTTTTTGAGAAAAAATACAACTAAAACTAAAGATTTTAATTTGCAATGGTCTGGCTTTATAACAGGTGTACAAACGTATTGATAAGGCTCTGCTTTTGACATATGAAGGGAGCACATTTTTTGCACTTTATACATGAGGTGATAAACTGTTCAGTCATGCACACAATGCAGGGGGTGCTCCTTATATTCTAAAAAATGACGGTATGTCCTTTATGAGCTGACCTGCACAAATACACATTCTAGCACAACATCTGTATAGTCTACAGATCTTTAAAAAAATAATAATAATAATAATAAATGAATATCAACATGTTCCCTTTCCCATATCAAACCTATCTGCAAACCTTGTTGATTAGGTTGACTTTGATTAGGACAATCTTTAGAAATATAGTTTCTGTTCAGGACAGAAATTGGTTTGCAATTTGGATGTGAATGCTTAATCAGCTGATTAACATTTTGGAAAATATGCATATATCATTTGATATTATTTTCACTAACATAAAACAGGTTAGACTAATTAATTTTACTTCCTAATTTACATTCCTCAAATTTGTGAAAACCTAAAGTGAAGACATTGCAACAAGCAACCCCACCCCATCAGCTAATTCAATGCACTCTTGGCCACACAACCTATGCAAATCCTTCTATGCACCAGTGAAGGGCTGGAGGGTAAAAACCTTCATGTGTTGTGGGAGTGAATGGTAGCTAACTTTGTGACCATGATGGCTTCTGTTTTATCCACTCTCTTTCTGCCCCTTATCTCTGCTAACCTGCTGCTGCTTCAGTATTTTGTTTGCCTGTCCTGGCCTGTTTCTGACCCAGGGGGAATTCAGCATTGGCTGTCATGCAAGAAACCTCCATTTTAAGGCTTGTTTGCAATCTTCAAGCTAATTATATCATGCTCAAGTGTTTCAACTGTAAGGAAGTTCAAAATAACTATGTCATGCTCTATGGTCTTATTTTTTGCATACTGGATGTTCTTCTGGTTAATTTTTTATATCTTGTCTTATCTCCATGCATATGAGCCTCAGCTGTAATTGGACATTTCCATTTTTGGTAGTGTACAATAATCAGATTACTATACTATAATTAGATCTTGTTATTCAAATCTATTTATGAAATATGAAATCAATAATTTACTGTAGTGTTTATTTCTTCAGTTATTGTTTTGATTTTAAAGGGTATATAGGGACCTTTATATTTTATTGTGTTACATGTTCCTATGTGTCGCTACAACTGTTTAAGTAAGGTGTGTGTATTGTTTTAATTATTCTTTTTTACATTTAGACCACTTTTTAAAAAAAAAAATTAAATTGCATTACCTGCCTCAAGATAGCTTCACATGTACCTGCATGGACCTCTCAGAACTACATTTCCTATCATCCTCCTGCTCACTGCTAAATCCATCTCAGTTACATATGTGAGCATGTGGGAACATGTAACACAATAAAATCAAAAGGTCCTTATATACCCTTTAAGCAGGACAATAGTCATATTAATACTCTTTAAGCATGATAGTTGTAGCTTTTATTGGACAAATACAAATATTTTTATTGGACTTGCACCCTTAAAATCAGAGTCACACAAAATAATGTATTTATTTTGTATCTATTTACAGTTTCAGACTGCAGGTTTATGCTTAAAGGATTGCAAACCAAGGTATGCAAATATAAATCCATGCTCCAATTACAATATCATTACTTTTTAACTGCTCGCGATATTTTAGTTATTTGTTTTTTCTACTGACATTTGGAATATTCAGTTAAGAAAGTAACATATTTGATGAGTTGCAGTTCAACCTACAGTAGCTTCAATCAGACCATTTGACCTAGATTAAAGGTACAAGGATTTAGAAGTTTATCTCATGCATTTATTATTTGCATAACTTGAAAAAAATAATTCTTAGCCAACATAATTCTTAGTGACGTGCATGGGGGTGGTGCTGGGTGGGTTTAAGTCCCTGTCTTCCTGCCCTTATGCTCCAAAAATATTGTCAACAACTACTAAAAGATACACCTGATTCCGCACCCTGCTTGCTGCGAGTTATTAGAAAAATAAATAAGCGACTTGTAGGTCTTTTGTGGCTTTGCGGTTCAAATCCCGGCTCACTCACTGACTCATTGTGTGACCTTGAGCAAGTCACTTAACCTCCTTATGATCTGTCTTTCGGTTGAGGCGTTATTGTAAGTGACTCTGCAGCTGATGCATAGTTCACATACTCTAGTCTCTGTAAGTCCCCTTGGATAAAGGTGTCTGCTAAATAATCAAAAAATAATATGTAACATTTACATATCACACAACCTCTGATATTGTAGTCAATTAAAGATGAGGTAGCAGATTCTTGGGATCCAGTTTTTGAAGGTAGGTGATGAAGTTATAAAACGTTAGGTTACTTACCGTAACCCTGGTTCCCTGAAAGAGAAGACGACCACCATTATTATTATTATTATTATTATTATTATTTATTTCTTAGCAGATGCCCTTACCCAGGGTGACTTACAGTTATATACAAAAAACACATATCAAGAATTACAGTACAATTAAGAGCAAGATACAAAATACAATGACTCCACCAACAACATTAGGTATGGGATATGCCTGCCTATTGGTAGGTATTTTCTGAGCTTTCTATACCAGAGCTGCCGATAGGCCCCTTCCTGGGATGACGACTCGGTCCTGCCCACCGAGGGGTTAAAACCGGCATACTGAGGAAGCCATTTCTCGTTTTGCATCAAACCCGTGAGGGCGACCGATGCGACTTTGCGGTTGGTGGTCGTCTTCTCTTTCAGGGAACCAGGGTTACGGTAAGTAACCTAGCGTTCCCTTTCAATTCGAAGACGACCACCACCAACATTAGGTATGGGATAATTAGGGTTTCTGATTTTCGGTTTTAACCGATAAAACCCGATAAAACACCCCCGATACAAAAAAAAATGAAATTGGTGGACAGCCAATAAACACCAGAAAGCACTGGAAAAACTGTGGAAATGGTTAATCTATTCACGTTGACTTTACCCTATTTCCATTAAAAAATAAAACCTACTACAAAAATAATAATAAATACATTTCCCAGTGCTGCTGGGCAATGTCCCGCCTTCCTGACTTGCATCTATCATTGATTTGTTCTCAATACTTTAAACCCGCCCCAACTACTGAAGGACAGCACATTCCTACATTTCTATTGGAGACTCCGCTTGCGAGATTTAAAACAAGATTACAATCAGGGTGGAGGCTTGTTAGCGGGATTTCAAGTTGTATTATGGTTAAGATCCGTCGCGAGAGAGAAGGAATGGCAGCATATGAGGGACGCATCAGAACCATATAACCGAAAGTTAGTGGTCCGAGCGTGCAACCTCAAGGACCCTTGTCCCTATTGAAGGCAAGGAAGGATCTACCACATTCAAGTGGTAGAACCTGGAGATAAACCTATAGCCCAGCTAGCCGCCGTGCATATATATCGGACAGAAAGGCCCCTCTGAAGAAGGCCCAAGATGTAGCCAACCCTCTAGTAGAGTGCGCACTCTCCCAGGTGGGGGTAAGCTAACACTGTCATATGCTGCAGAGACTGTGTCCACAATCCAATGCGACAGTCGCTGCTTTGAGAGGGGCTGTCCTAGGGTCCATATACCGTGACAGACAAATAGCTGGTCAGTATAACGCAGAGCTCTTGTCCTATCCAAGTAACACCTCAATGCCCACACCAGGGAGAGGAAATTCAATTTCCTATCCTCCAAAGCAAATGGAGGTGGATGGAAAGACACCAATTCCCCAGATTGATTCATGTGGAAGGCAGTAAATCACCTGGGGAGGAAAGCAGGGTTTGTACGCAGTGACACCCTGCTGCCATCGTCCCAAATACGCATACAGGAGCTGTGCATCGACAGTACCTGCAACCCACTGACCCGCTTAGCGGAGGTGATAGCCAAGAGGAACTCTATGGTGTGTATAGGCTCAAACGGGGGCTTCGTGAGAGCCTCCAGTACAAAATCAAGGCTCCACTTGGGGAGAACGGACCTCCTAGGAGAGCATAACTGCCGAGCACCCTTGAGAAAGCGGGTCACCAAAAAATGCGCACTTGGAGATACAGAATCTATGGGGGCATGGCATGCAGAGATAGCCGCTAAATACACATTTAATGTGGAAGGTGACCTACCAGAATCAAGAAGTTCTTCCAGAAACTGCAAGATAACAAGCATTAGGCGAGAAACTGGGTCATGACTTCTAGTCAGACACCAAATTTGGAAATACTTCCACTTATAGACGTACAGCGACCTCGTGGAGTCTGCCCAAATGCTTTGCACAGTACCCACAACCACATCTGATAGCTCTTGGGCTGTCCAGCAGCCCCGTTCAGGGGCCAAACCTATAAATGGAACCTGCCAGGTTCCGGATGCTAGAGAGTTCCTCTCGCCTGACTGAGGAGATCCAGGCGAAGCAGGATCTCCTGGAGCTGGCCTTGTATGAGCTGGCATAGGGTTAGAACCAGATTCTCCTGGGCATGAAAGGCAAGGTGACTGCAGTAAACTCGAAGCTCTTTTATACAATACGCTGAGATACTAACACAGAGGGTCTTACCTTACCGTCCTGAGAGACAAAAAGAGAAATGGCTTCCTCAGTATGACAGTTTTAACTCCTCGGTAGGCGGGACTGAGGGTGTCATCCCAGGAAGGGGCCTATCGGAAGCTCTGGTATAGAGAGCTCAGAAAATACTGTTGTTGGTGGTTGTCTTCAAATTGAAAAGGAACTAAACCACTGTAAGTTCGATGTCTAAATTTCCCCAGGTAATATTGTGTTTATTTGGTCAGTAAGTAATATTTTTTAATAATCTTTACTGTTCTAAAATTAAAATAATGTATCTGTATTGTGAGAAGTGAACAGGCCTACTCCTCCATTCAGATTTAAACTGAAACTGCAGGAGAAAGCAACATGTATGCAAAGACATGCACCAAACATGTATTTATACAGAACTAAGAAAAAATCTACATCAAGGACAATTTATTTTTATTTTTTAATAACTATTGCATCAGGGGGTTGCTTACATGAAAAGCAGATAGGATCATCTATAAAATCCTATTATACGAGTTAAGCAAATTAAAACATTTTAGTTGATTCAGAGTAACGATATAACATTAGGTTTCTTCCAAAAATGAAATGAAGGGTGATTTATAATTTAAACATTTAGCTCTGTGTGTGATATTTCACTAATAATAGTAATAGATTCATAATGTCTATCAAACAATTTTCTATTATAATTTGTATTTTGTAAAACAAACAATATATCTTTTAAACAGAGTTTACACTTTTGATGTACCTTTCTAAAAATAAAATTTTCCATATTGAACCAAGATACTTTAGCATAGCAGCATTCAAGAAATAGATGAGGAATGGTTCAAATAAGCAACAAAATAAACTAACTTTGTCTATATCTGGGTCAGGTGTATTCTTGCTAAAGTTGTTACAGTTGTGTAGAATCTGTAATATTACTTGGAGTAGTTTTAGGGAATATCTAACAGTTTGTTAAATGTAATTGTCAGGATGTGGAGGGTGATGTGGTGCAGGTGCAGTCCAAACAAAACAAAAGTCTCAAATTTTGTTTTTAACCCGCAGGGCCTTTTAATATTTGAGTAATATTTGAGTAATATTAAATTATTTTACAATGCTATAAAACAAAGCGCCCATACCAACAGGTACGCAAAACAAATATTAAATGCGGGTCCAGGCGTGATGGGGTGCCTCTTGCTTCCAGCTGCAGTGGTTGTCCTTGAGTTTCAGCTCCAGCTCCAAGGCCTCCCGCTGCCGTCTGTGTACAAGAGATAAGCAAAACAGCTTCCGGTTCGTTACGCACCAACCTCCAAAGACAAGGGAAGTATTCAGCAAAACTGTGTTTCCTAAATACTACCAGACTCCTCCCTGTGATCAGCGTGTCACAGCCTCTAGTCCAATCGCTGCAAACAACACAGCTGATAACAGTAAAGAAATCCGGGTTCTCCACAGATTTGCCCCATAGAAAGATGGCTGACGTCCGGTCTAAATTCCGCCTCTATGGTGACCTTTGAACCGGTGCATCTCCTGTTGGGGATACTTCTAGCCTTGCCTAGCGCCCTCTCAGGTCGGGAGGGAGATTTGCAGCTCAGATTCATTTTCTCCCTGTCACAGTAATATTTGATGCTTTCATTCACAGTTAATTCACTCATAACCTTTATTCTTTGTACAATTATTACAAATCAATGGGAAATACAGTTTTCAATGCAGTGGCAAGTGTTATGCATACAGTAGGCATTAGGCTTTCATAATATTATATATTTCTTGTTTAAAAATACAAGTATATTTTGAATTACAAAATAGCACCAGCAAGAAAACTACTTGAGACAGAAACAGAAACCATAAACAGAGAAAGTAGTGAATCCAGGGAGAAGGAGACACAGCCAGCACAGGGTTGTGAGGTACAAGATGAGGTGAGGCAAGATTGCAATGAAACTGAAGTAAATGTTAATGAAGATTAATTTCCTGATTTGCTACAGTTAAAATGTCCAACTGATCTTGCTCATGTACAGACATTTAACATTCAGCGTAATGAGGGGTTTATTAACATTTGTGATTCACTTGGACCATGCAAACCAAGCAACATTACTTTTCCTAAAAATTCAGAGTTCCTTTCAGAAGAATTTTTTTGAAAAACACTTTTGCTGGAATACTCTCCTGACAAAGATGCAATGTTCTGTTTCAGGTGTCTGCTTTTCGTGAATAAGGAAAAGCACCATCAACTGACATTCTGGAAAGTGATTGGGGTAAAAAACTGGAAAAATGCCATTCAAACAATAAAAGAACATTCATCTTCTGAAGCACATCTATTGGGTTTGTTACAATGAAATGGCTTTAAAAAATGTGTTAGTTAAAGCATTTGAAATGGGAGACAGTGAGAGGCAAGCCATGCTAGATAAAGAAAAACTAAAAAATAGAGAGATGCTTAACTGGCTAATACGCATTACCCTGTATCTGGCTAGGCAAGGTATGGCCTTTAGAGGAGATGATGAAAGTTCAAGAAACTTGAATAAAAGGATCTTCCTCAAGCTTGTCCATCTATTCACACAGTATGGCAGTGTGACTAATCTACTTTTAAACACAAGTGCACATTTGCAGAGCAGTAGAAAGCAGCCACAGGTATCTCTGCTGTCAAACAGGATACAGAATAATCTTATCAGAGCTTTGGGTACACATGTCAGAAGAAGCATTCTTCAAGAAATCGAAGAAGCCAAAATATTTTCAATTTTACTTGATGAAACAGACGTTCTATCATACTAAGTGTATTACTCTTTCATAGATATTTTGATGACTGAATTAAAAAGAAGATTCAAAGGGAAAGGTGATAGTTACACTGGTAACATTTTGAGATCCCTCACTGCCTTATGGTTCCATCATATTGGAGAGGGATGCCTACAGAAGCTACCAAAGAAGCCATTCAGATTATTTGCCAGTTCTATGGCTTTGAAGAAGAGCAGGAAAAGCTTTTAACAGAGCTAAAAGTGTTTCATTCTGCATATTCCTGTCCCAAGAATAATGTGCAAGAACTACTGAAGTGCATTAATGAAAATGAACTTTGCAATGTGTTTCCCACTCTGTGCCAGTTTCTTAAAATATATGCAACTCTACCAGTATCAACAGCCACTGTGGAGTGATCCTTTGCAGGTAAGATAGACTATCGGACTTGATGCTGCTTGCCACTTAAAAGAACATTTCTGTAAACCAGAATGAAGTTATCAATCTCTTCAAACACATGAGCAAGAGGAGGCTACTGCTGTAAAAATGCAGGTAGATTACATATCTCATGTAAAAAAATAATAACTGTGATATGCTATTAAGTGTTAATACACAATAATTCACTGTTTAGTTTTAGATTTTAAAAATGTTTATAAGACCAATTAAATAGGAAGAAAAGAGGATATGTTTGCTTCTTATGCCTTCTTCCTCTATGTGTACCAGAGGCAACCCACAGTCCCCATAGTCTCCTCTACCCCCCACCCACCCCATGCACACACCAAAAAGTTTGCTTTGCAATGCTTGAAAAGTGCCCTTTTTTCTCAATGAACCCCTTCCCTTTTAATGTCTTCTGCACGCTACTGCTTAGCAAGGTAGGAAAGGGATTTTGGAGAATTATGTAGTACTCCTTTAATATATTGCTGTTTGTGTACACGTCAGCAATATAATTAGACAATCTTTGTAAAATGTGTATTAAAACTACACATAAACCTCCACTTTTACAGTTTCAAGTGAATCAAGCTAGGAAACATACCCTGAATGTCTTCCAGTTGATTAATCTTGTCACAGAATGAACATGTTGGCACATTATTTGTATTTTATTTTTATTTTTTGCTTTTCAATTGCAGAGTTTGGTTCAATGCATTTCTTTAGTAACCCTGCATACATAGTCTGTTACTCATAAGGTTTCTTTGAATAGATCTAGTGAAAGACAAATATTGTTTCAGTTTTTATTTGAACTGATATTAGCTTAGCTGGAATGTCATGCATTGGCTAGATTTAAAGAAGGAATGAGTATTATTCAGTTTGAACTTGTTTGGTGTCGCAAGATATTTATAAAAAGGTGCCCAAACCACTTCCTGTATAGTACTAGTGCAGCACATGTAGCATGCTTCCTGTGTGTCAGTCATCCGGAAACTGTACTAGTCTGTTTTGCTGAAAGACTTGCGGGCCCCTCTTCATTATGGTATATTAATTAGGTTAACCATAGTGACTGTTCTGAATTTATAGTTTCAATGGTTTCAAAGTAAATGGCTCATCCAATTAAGAGACACTTACTAGGAATATTAGTGCTCTGCTTAGGGGAAACCCCTTACTGTCATATTTACTGTAAATCAGAGATAGCTAGCTTATCAAACAGTTTCAGAAACTGCTTTAAGAAAAATAAAGAGTGCTCTTTCAATTTGAAGACAACCACCAACAACATTACATTGCCTGCCTATTGGTAGGTATTTTCTGAGCTCTCTACACCAGAGCTGCTGATAGGCCACTTCCTCGGTTGACACCCTCGGTCCTGCCTACCGAGGGGTTAAAACCGTCATACCGCGGAAGCCATTTCTCTTTTTACCTCTCAAGACTGAAGGTAAGACCCTCTGTGTTGGTATCTCAGCGTATTGTGAAAAAGAGCTTCGAGTCTACTGCAGTTCCCATGCCTTTCAGGCTGAAAGCTGGCTTGCTGCTTTCACGGAATCAGTGACTCTGATTTAGCCTTTTTCTTTCTTTCTTCCTCAGCAACTTGTGCACGGTTGCGTTGCAGGCTGTGAAGTCTGCAGTTCCTTGGCATGCGTCACAATTAGGGAGAGTTGAGTTTTTATCACCTAACTCCTCAATAATGTGATCCAAGTCATTATTTTATTACTATAACATCTAAAAAAAAGCTCTGCAAATGCCTGTGATATTCTTTGAGCGCTGGATGCAGAAGCAGCTATCTTGTTTGTTTATGGTGCCGGGGCTATCTGTATTCATGAGATATGCCTCTTTTTTTTCGGCTTCTCTCGGCTCCTATCAGTCTCACTCGGCCATTGAATGGTTTTCTCGGTTTTTCCGGAGAAAAAACGACTAGAGACCTGTTTTTTACATCTTTTTGATGATGTTGGACAGGGTCCGACATTGGATCGGAAAGGGAAAATTGCAATGTCGGACCAGGTTCGACACAGGACCGCAAAGGGTTAAAACATAGTTTTCTGCTTGGGCAATGTTTAAACAATTTCTTTAACGGTTGCAACTAGCTTGTCTGCTTTCGGAAAATTATTTGCCCAGATATTGCTGGCAAAGGCTATTATGTGGGCATTACAAGTCAAATGTACTGAATTTGGCAGTAAACCTCAAAGAATATCATTGTATGTCTTGATCATGTAACTGGCATTATCAGAGACAAAACCAGTCACATCATTAAAATTAACTTCAAATACGTTTAAACATTTCACAATGCCCTGTGCCTCCGATGAGTAATTCACAGAGTGCAGATTAACTGTATTGGCTGATATTACTTTCAGATCGAAGGTATTCGATAGTCCTTGGAAAACAAACAAAATGTGCAAAACATACTGATCTTTTGCATTTGTAGACTCGTCAGTAGCTACATATACACTGTCAGACATCTTTACCAGTTATATGGGGTAGATGTTCCCTTCTCAGTTGACCTGCTGTAGGAATTGCTCCCGCATTTATTATTATTATTAGTTATTATTTATTTCTTAGCTGATGCCCTTATCCAGAGCGACTTACAATTGTTACAAGATATCACATTATTTTTTACATACAATTCCCCATTTATACAGCTGAGTTTTTACTGGAGCAATCTAGGTAAAGTACCTTGCTCAAGGGTACAGCAGCAGTGTCCCCACCGGGGATTGAACCCACGACCCTCTGGTCAAGAGTCCAGAGCCCTAACCACTACTCCACACTGCTGCCCTATGCACATAGTTTGGGATTATCAATTTTTTCCAGGGGAATATTAGCACAAACAAATGCCTCTGTCAAATCGAAAATAACATCTTGTCTGCGTTCATAATTTTCGTTCCCCTTATGTTTTTTTATTGGAGGACGCCGTCTCATAGCTGTCATTCTCAGCCTTTCGTTTTCTGTGTTTTTCTGATAAATGTCGATCTATTGTTGACTTTCAAGTGTGGTCCAAAGATAAATTGCAAATTGTGCAAAATAAATGATACCCATTGGTGTACAGGACACCAGGTGGATATTGTTGTGTGCGTTCACTCAATGAAATGCTTTTTGATTGCGTTGTCTTTGACTCCATGTTTAGGTCTCTCGATTTTTCTTTTAACGCATCAATTTATTCAATTACCATTTATACTCATCATAATTAGCTTTTATTTTTCTAATTAATCAAAGCGTAATGTGTTGATTTCTTAATTGTGAATTTGATTACTATAACTGGAGTGGATGCAGGGACATCTAGGGGATAGCAGTTGAATTAGAATTGAAAAAAACAGGTTGCATAAAAGGCAGGACCCTACCCATACGTAATGTTGTTGGTGGTCATCTTCTCTTTCAGGGAACCAGGGTTACGGTAAGTAACCTAACTTTTCGTAAGAAAGGCAACTATAGCGTGCCTTATTTTAGACAACCCAAGCTAGACCCAGGTAAAATGAGTCCTCTTGTACTGTTATAGAAGATATATAGTTGTCAAATAGAAATATCTGTTTTTTAATTTGTCGTTAAGCCCCATATTTTTTTTGTACCCCATCGCTTGCTCTTTCACAAACTGTTCATAAGGGATGGCTACACCTTTTACAGTGTGGAAAGCATTCCTCAATCTGTCGTTCATAAATACAAAAACACTTTCTCAAGTATAAGAAACAAATTCATGTAGAAAAATGTTTTACTAGTGCTTCCCTTATTTAATCAAAAATCTGTACTGTGTTGATTTGGAGTCACTTGATAGCATGGGTTTCAGATTTCCTGATCTTCTAATTGCATCCTCGTTGTCATGAAAACCTGCCAGGACCCATCAGCGATTGTAAACAGGAGAGACCTCCAAGAGCAATTAGAAAAGGCACTATGGCTACAGAATTATACAGCAGATTTATAGGGACAGATCAACATGGCAGCAAAGTGAAGGTTTACTGGGTTGAACTGGTGAATATAATAATGTTGATTTGGGCATTAAATACAGAACACAACACTAACTATTGTACTAAAATCAAGTGAATAATTTATATCACCACTGGAAAAAAATAAATAAAAGCATTTTCACCTAAAAGAGCTTTTTATCAGTTCTAAGTAAAATATTTTAAATAAAAAATAATAATAAAAAGGGCCCTGTGACAGGATGTCATCACTGGCAAGCTGTTTCTACCAGGAAGCACTCAGATAAAAGAAAGCTGCAGGCTTAAACATGCTTTTGCACACTTTAATTCTAAATAATAAAACAAACAAACAAAACATGACAACAAACAAACAGCGGCACGGTAGCCAAAACAAACACTTTATTTACAGTACACCCTCACTATAACGCCCTTCATTATAACGAACCTGAGCCCAAATAAAATAAAAAAAAAAACTAAAAAAGAGAAAATAAACACACACTGTCAACATCCCGATCTGTACGCACAGGATGCCACCTCCGCAGTGAAGTCAACTCTTTTGTCTTAACAAAAAAGCACGCACTATGTAACTGCCTCCAAAACAAAAAATCATGTTATGTTGCAACAAAGCTGGAAACTACATTGATCATTTGAATAAAGCAGTAACGCAGGCTTATCTCTGTCGTGAACATAGGTTGTCAAAAAGCACTCTGTTTTTTGGCTTGTTCAGCAACCATGCGGCAAAGCAAAATTAATTAAAGAAAAAAAAACTGAGGATCTCATGAACTTTTCATGTCAGGTTGATTTGGAATAAATCTCAGTTTGGAATTCTTGCATGTTGGATTAAGATTTGGTGCACTTTGAAACGATTCATGGCAGATTGATTTTGAATAATTCTTTATAACAAAAGCAAAGGCAGAATACTGCAAACATGAGACGAACAAGTACAGGTAATTGTTCATTTTATTCACAATATCATCTCATTAACTTACTCCAACAGTTTATCGTTAATTTAGATTGTCCTTTCGAAATAATGAACCCTGCGATATAATGAACAAAAGGCTTGGACCCCAACAGGCTCGTAATAGCGAGGATGCACTGTACCATGGTTTCAGGCCAAGCCAACACTTCACAAAACTCCCCTGAACACAAACTATAATTTCTCTCTCTTTTAATAATTAAATATACATTTAATAGCACAGCACATATACCTTCACCAACTAATTAACCATGATCCTCCCATGATCACCTCATTTATCCACCTGTGGCTGGAGCCTTAATTAACCATTTAAACATTTTTTCATTTGACGGCTCCAGCCACATTCCCACGTCTGTTTGCAGGGAGGATTTTAACTCCATCCCTGCCACCCAATATTCCCCACACAATCCCACACAGCCGTGCTTCAGCAGAGCTTTCATCCTGCCACACACCTCCACTAATAAAAATACAAAATATATGTAAATTATAACAATAACAGTTTACTCTAAGGGCCTGGTATTCCTTGGTAAATTGGTACATTATGGCCACACATTGGACACAGTGTGATTGCATAACATGATTTATTTTTTAAAAATCTGGATTCAAAGAAAATATATTTAGATCTATAGAAAAACAAAGCAAAAATCCATTGGATTTGTATACAGACTTCCTTGCACTAAAATGGGGCAAGAATCCTAGCGATTGATAAAAAGACCCCCTTGTGATTTTATATTTCAATTCGGATATTTCCTTGTAGAACAAATATTGAACTTGGATGGCGAGCTCTGATTGCTCAGTCCTTAGCGATGTCACCGCTGACATGTGTGTTAACTGGTATGTTAATGCTTATATTACACATTGTCACATTGCAGTACATATTGTTTGCTTGTCACATCATGTCTGGTGTGTAGTATGTATGGTCTTTACCTTGCAATTCCACAGTGAAAGGAATGTAAGTAATGTAACTGCACACTGCATTAACTACACTGTACATCTGCAATATGAAGTGGAGAATCTGATAAGAAAATAGCTGAAAGAAATATTCTCATTAATTCACTGGATAAGAAAACATTATGGAAGCCCACACAGTGTGAACTAATGAATTTCCACCTCCTACAAGACTAAATCCACTTATTTACTAGTATTTACCAACTTCTTTTAAAAAATTTATGATTAATAAGCATATGGGGACACACAGTGAATCTGTATTTTTTGTTGGTCACCTTTGCTGGATAAATACAATACTACAGTAAAAGTCAGAATATTGGCAAATCTTAAGATTTACTGGTAAATGTCGACATAGACCAAGCAAAATGGTAAATTGTCCAAAATAAACATGATAATGCTTTATTTCTGAAATTTACCAGTTAATCTCAAGAATAACCATGTGCCTTTGGCTAATGAATGTATGTCTCACTTTAGCATATTATAAGGCTTCATAGGAGTCCTGAGTAACTCTAAGTGCCACAAGAGTCTACCGTGCTTTAATAAGTAAGGACACTGTCTGTATTTGTAGCATTTTGTGTCATAACCAAAGTGTGATAAATGATTTAATTTGCATTTAACAGAATGTTATTTTTCATCAAACTACTATGTATTTGGAGTACAATATCCTTCAACACCATTGTGAATTGTTTTATGCGCAAATTTACCAGACTGTTGGTTATTCTACATAAAAGAATCACAATATGGTTCAGTACCATGTTGAATTGCTCAATTGTGCATTACTGTAAGCTCTTGAATGATTATTTTGTTAATGGAAAATGTGCATGCAGAAATAAATATATTATTCGACATTAATGTTTTTTGTTAATGGAACATTTGTATTCAGAAATAAATATATTCTTCAACATTTATGATTATTTTGTTAATTCACAATTTATATGCAGGAATAAATACATTCTTTGATGATATACCTGCATTTACCAATACGGTTCAGTAAATCATAAGATTAACCGGTAAATGTATGAAAGCAATTTATTTATTCATAATTTCGGACATTTACCACGTTATTATGTGGTACATGTTGACATTTACAGGTAAAACTTAAGATTGACCAGATTCTGACTTTTACCATAACATATATACTGTACGCACTGTATGTATATGTCACCTCCAACAGGGGTGCAAATCATTTTGAAAATTGGTGCTAAACTGGAGCCTACTAGTGCTAAATGATCAAACCCTGTCCTAATGAAGCCCCCATCTTCCCACACCACACAAACCTTCTCTCCTGTGTATGTGGATAAGTGCGGGGGGTCGTGTGAGTAGCCCAGATCCAATGAGAAACTATTATCAACAATGGTTGCTAAGGAATGAAAGAAAATAAACTATTTTAATAAATGTTATGTTGCTGGCAGTATATGATTAACTCAATTCCAGAATATAAAACCGGAGCTTATGTAGCATAAACACAACTGTAAACACTGTAAGGGGTCCCCCTGAAACTCAACAATACTAAAGTGTTTTTGTTAGGTGTGTATTATCTGAGGTGTGTGTTATATGTACAACAAAAATACAGTACCATTAATGTTCTGTCACTATATTGAATACAGAATTTATAATTCATTTCAAACTCCACCCCATATATGAAAAAATAAACCTGTGCAAAAGTAGTGATTTTTCGACAGTGAAAAATGTTCCTCACATTCTTTGCTTTAGCATATCAAGATGATTTCCATACTGTCAACAGTAAATGGAAAATTGTAACATTTCAAACTGGTTCCATGGTTGATGACAGGAGATCCTAATCATACACCAATCAGATATGTGGCAAAATTAGCAAATGAGGCTAAGCTGTGAGTAGGGAGATCTTTATCACATACACTATCCATAGTCTATTATCTTTACACTGCAAATGACAATAATAAAATACAACTATACAAATAAATAAGAATATATTTTCAATAATTTCTTATATTTATATTATTTAATGCATTTACTTTATATATATATATATATATATATATATATATATATATATATATATATATATATATATATATATATATATATATATAAAACAGTTAAAGCATTTTATTTCTCCTATTTGACCCAATAATAAGTCTGCTGATAACTTACAGCATTATTTATCCTCTAAGCAGCAATGAGAATAAAGACATAGACAATCAATGGTAAAAAAAATGTTGGGGTCTGTTTTTATGAAGAGTACTTGGAACTGCAAATGCAAGTCAAAAAGGAAGTTAGAAAGGCAAAGACGGAGATAGAAATGAACATTGCCAAGGGGGCTAAAACCAATTACAAAAAGTTTTTCCAATATTATAACAGCAAAAGAACATTCAAGGAGGAAGTAAAATGTCTAAGGGATACAAATGGCAAAATCATAGATGAAGATTAAAAATAGCAAATATATTAAGGTATTACTTTTTACAAGTTTTTACAAAGGAGGATATGGACAGCATGTCCCACATGCCGACCTGTTCCTCTCCAGTTTTAAATAAATTTAGCATAACAGAGGCAGAAGTGTTAAAGGGACCAGGAACTCTTAAAATAAACAAATCCCCTGGGCCGATTGAGATCCTCCCAATAATACTCAAAAAAATGAAATACGTTATTTACAAACCACTAACTAAGATCATGCAACAGTCTCTTGAGACAGGGGTTCTACCGACAGACTGGAGAATTGCAAACGTAATACCGACCCACAAAAAGGGATACAAAACCAAACCAAGTAACTACAGACCACTAAGCCTGACTTCTATTATATGTAAAGTTACGGAAATTATAATAAGATCCGAAATGGAAAATTACCTATATGGTAACAGTATCCTGGGAGTTTTAGGAAAGGGAGATCGTGTCTAACTAACCTGCTTGATTTTTTTGAGGATGCAACATCGACAATGGATAATTGCAAAACATATGCCATGGTTTATTTAGATTTCCAGAAAGCTTTTGACAAAGTCCTGCATAAAAGATTAATTCTCAAACTGAATGCAGTAGGGATTCAAGGAAATGCATGCACATGGATTAGGGAGTGGTTAACATGTAGAAAACAGAAAGTACTGATTAGAGGAGAAACCTCAAAATAGAGCAAGGTAACCAGTGGAGTACCACAGGGATCAGTATTAGGTCCTCTGCTCTTCCTAATCTACATTCATGACTTAGATTCTGGTATAGTAAGCAAACTTGTTAAATTTGCAGACGACACAAAAATAGGAGAAGACAGCAAAATTATCTAGACAGCATTCAGAACTGGGCAGACACATGACAAATGACATTTAATACAGAAAAGTGTAAGGTACTGCACACAGGCAATACAAATATGCATTATTATTCTTATTATTCTTATTATTTACTTCTTAGCAGACGCCCTTATCCAGGGCGACTTACAGTCGTAAACAAATACATTTCAAGAATCACAGTACAAGTAATAATACAATTAAGAGCAAGATAAATACAATGACTTTGGTTCTAGTAAGTACAAGGATGACAAAATACAATTCAATAATGGAGCAGATAACAGTGTCAGTGATAGTTGCATCAGGATATAATTAAATACAAAATACTACAGATTAAATAACACTTGACAGATTACAGTACTCTAAAGTACAAGATTAAATGCAGTAAAATAGGGGGCAGATAAGAGCAAGCAAAGCGCATTTAAGGAAGAGTGATACATGTCCAGGGAAAAAAAAAAAATAGAGGAGTTCTACAGGTGCTGTCTGAAGAGGTGAGTCTTGAGGAGGCACCGGAAGGTGGTCAGGGACTGGGCAGTCCTGACATCTGTAGGAAGGTTATTCCACCACTGCAGGGCGAGGGAGGAGAAGGAGCGGGCTCTGGAGGCAGGGGAGCGTAAAGGAGGTAGAGCCAGTCCTCTAGTGCAGGAGGAGCGGAGAGGTCGAGTGGGGGTGTAAGGAGAGATGAGGATCTGGAGGTAGCTGGGTGCAGTCTGGTCAAGGCATCTGTAGGCTAGTACAAGAGTCTTGAACTGGATGCGAGCGGTGATCGGTAGCCAGTGGAGTGAGCGGAGTAGTGGAGCGTAGTGGAGCGGAGTACTGGAGGCCTCAGTAAATGGCCATAGTTAATAAACAGTGGGTGTGGGGTCTTCTGTTACATATGCATTATCTGGTTTATGAAGTGCATGCTCATATATACTGTACCTAATTGAAATGACTCACAAGCTCTTACCAATTGTTTAGAATTTGTGTTAGCTCCACAAACTCTTCATGATGTTTAGACTGTAACTGCAAGACCATGCCAACCCAATAACTGAATGTGCACAAAATCTTTGCCAAGATAATCTTTTGGCACAAAGAAATTTCTGACAAAAAATTGATTTAATAAGCACTTTACAATATCACAATAATAATGACATTTTAAAATACATCCTATAAATAAACCCCATTAAAGTGTCAAAGTAGCATAATAGTAAATATGTCTTATATTCAATGAACATCCAGGTATGATGTCCACAATATCACTAGTGACTGCTTCATAGGAATAGCAACCATACAAAAGCCTGATAGATTATAGTATAACAATCTTAATTCTACGGTAGATGCTTCTGAGCTTTGGAATCTTGAAATTCTCACTTCAGAGTCTTCTGAGGTCATAAGAGCCAGAATGACTCCAAAGTATTTGTGAGTTTGCGTGTGTGGGGGAGTAAAAAAAAAAGTTGAACAGTGCAATCTTTTTTAGCATAAATCTTCTATCATTTCACTTCTGTATTCTGAAGCTACAGCACATGACATAGCATAAATCTTTTAAGGAAAGCTACGATTCTATAATGTAGCAAATCAGCACCCTGTCCCGCTAGCATTCTCTAAAGTTAATAATTTCTCAGGGAATCTGTTAGCAGTTGGGCTGAAGGGTTGGATTGTATGACATTAAAAATCCTCAGAAAGCACAAGTACCTGCCAATGAAAACGTACCTGTAGGTAACTATTCTGGTCACGACAACTGTGAGTTTAAAAATATAATATTCTTTTTTGTGCTCTGGTGAACCCTTATTAGCCCAGTGAGGTCAAGTATCAGTTACTCAACCACATATCATTGATCTTTTTAGTTTTAGTAGTTCCTCCTGAAAAGTTAATATTGGAGTTCAAACCTGTTTCCCATATTGTAAGCCAGTTTATATGATTGTATTATTTAACATTATATGTGGAAACAGCCTTTCAAACAGTGTGCTTAGGCATAGAACAATGTGAATCAAAAAATATTAATAGTGGGAAAATAGAGCAAGGAGACAGATGTAGTGTTAGATAATGGTATTCCACATCTTATGGGACTTAATATATGGTATTAGTTGTTATATGAATAAATTAATAAAGGGGGAAGAGCACTTTTGTATAAATACTGGAGGCATATGCATGATTTGTGTTTATTCTATGATGGTCAACTATGTAGGCCACTATTGTGCTGACATCAACTCTTCCAGGAAGGCTACAAATTCAGTTTAAATTGTAATTGTCAATATTTTGTGCTTTCCATTTGTCAATGGGGGTCAGTTTAACATATGTTCCATTTTTTATGTAAATTGCAATTTAATGGACAGATTAAACTTCATGTTAATAATTAACATGCAAAAAAATACAATTGGTGGAACCCAAAGCAGTAAATTTGTTCATATTTCAATATTCATGCTAACCATGCAAGTGCTCCTGTTTCTTGTACAGTATATCAGAAATGACAATACTACAAATTAAAAACTCTATAAATTAAACTAAGTTCCTTCTGTAAACCAAAGAAATAATAACCAAATACAAGTCAGAAATGTAAGTGAGGTTGTGTTTGAATTTGCTTGTTAACACACATGCCACTGTATGTCTTTGCAAATACCACTTCCTGTGGAAATGCTTAAAAGCTAGAACAAGGGTGGTTAAAACTGAACTGCGTAAAGGCAAGCTTTGCAATTATCTATATTTCAAATTGGGATTACTTGTTTTGGTTGCTTCATTGAGCTACCTCAATGACGCAGAAAAACATTGGTTCCGTATTATAAACATAGGCATTGTTTGTTTTTCCTCTTTCAGTTGATAATGATGTAACTTCAATAACCTGCTCAAAGATGCTATCTATCCTTTAGAGCACTATTAGCACTTTATCTATGTGACAGTCTGGCTGAGTGGTGTCAACAGAACCAGGAAATGAATACACAGCACTGCGAGTGAAATAGTGTATGAAAGCGCTGCTGCGCGGTTTATTAATTACGGAAAAATAAAAGGTTTGAACAAACACAAAACACTTTGTAAAATAAAACGGCACAGTAGCCAAAATGAACAGACAATAAACAGACAGACAAACGAGTGGACGAACAGACAAACAAGTACAGTGCTGGTGCTTCCAGCACACCGTAGTAATTAATTTCTCATTAGTTTTTACCTCCTCTCCACACCCGTTCTCCACTCACGAACTCACAACCCTGAGTGAATGAAACATGCATCTATATATACAATTGTGCTGGGATTCAATTACCAATTAATTATTCACATGAATCCCAGCACGTGAACTAATCTGTGAAAACTCTGTGCTCACATATTAAGTACTTTAAATGCACGTGAAGTGAAGTGCAATCCCTGTGCCTAAATACAATTATACATTTTAAACACTCGTGCTCATTACCCAAATTATATCCTGTGTATCAACTACAATACACTAACATTAACACACGCAACATACAACTTAAAACACAAAAATACACACAGGGGTGGGGCACATTACCACAATCTAATATAGAGGTAATATGTTTATATATAACCCTAACATATAGAGAACCACTTCTAAGTTACCTTAAAAAGCATTATGCCTTTTTATTCTTAAACCACATAAACACACTATTTAGTATTCATATGAATGTTTTTCTTTAAAATGTATACAGCTTAACCTTTTCTTTGACTTCTGTTATCAAAATGTCTGCTTTAAGTAAGTTAAGTGTAACCAGACTACGCCACTGAAGGTATTACGCCTTCAGAATTTAGTTTTAATTTACTAAATCACCTACATTATGCACAGGTTCGTTATATCAAGCAAAATACTATTATTATTATTATTTATTTCTTAGCAGACGCCCTTATCCAGGGCGACTTACAATCGTAAGCAAATACATTTCAAGTATACTGGGCAAGGACAAAGAGAGACCACCAAGAAGTAAAAGTATAACAATTTATTTATAATAAAATCTCTTTACCAATCAGTTACTGATTGTAGTCTATGCATCAATTGTACAAAACTTGCAAATAGCAGGTAAGCCTATTCCATAGACAAGAAGGTAGATTCTAACACAATACAAAGAAACAGATCAAAGGGGAACTTTTACAGCCATGTTCAGTTAAATGGGGGCAAGTTATTGACTGAGAGTTATTCAGAACAGAGACCATTAATAACCAAATAAATGACTCTCAGCCAATAAACTAGAATTTGTACTCAATCAAATATTCTATTAGCAGCAATAAGGTAATTAAAGATAGAATTCAGGAGGGGGAGCTACAATTAGTAGCAATGGTGTAACAATTAACAGCAATGAGGTAGATAAATATAGAATTTAGTACAAGGGAGTAACAATTAGCAGCAATGAGGTAGATAAATATAGAATTTAGTACAAGGGAGTAACAATTAGCAGCAATGGGGTAGCTACATATAGGATATAATACAGGGTCATAACAATTAGCAGCAACAAGGTAGTTAAATATAGAGTTCAGCACTGATCAATTCTAATTGGCCACAACTCATGGAATCAGAATAGTGGTGAAACAAGTATTACACTACAAAACCATTACATATTAAACTACAAACCAATTAGTGTGCTCTAAACCAAGTTAATGCCACACTACAAACACACACATGTAATAACAATAAAAAGTAAATTCAAACCAGATACAAGTGTTTCACAAAAAAAGGAAAGAAAAACACAGCAAAGTAAACCACTCTTCAATAAACTGGTCACTAGTATTATCATTCAATGAGAGTGTGTTTTTTTTTTTTTTACTTTAACTTAATACAGTATTATAGTGAGCACTGGGTTACTCAGGTTCACTTTAACACAACAATTTAGTCATAATCAATCCCCTTCCAGTAATCTAAACCAAACATGCACATTTTCTCATTTAGAGCAGCGCGCAAGGCTTCAGAAATCCAGACACACGCACCCGACTCGAGACAAAAAGCATATATACTTAATTCCACCCACGGTCTCCCAACTAAAGTTTAGTTTGTTTACAAACGCCCATAGGGCGTGTTAGATACCACGTTATCTCAAGCTCTTCACACAGCGTGTATGGTTGGTTACAACCCCAGACTGCTTAACAACCTATACAATGCTTTAAGTTAACTACTCAAAAAAGGCTGAAACAAAAGCTCAAAAAACAATTATACTATCAATGGGGCATAACAAGCGGGTGTGTGTATTCCTGTATATCTGTGCTCTGTCTGCACTGCTCGCTCAGCTTTTGTCTCCATTCCCATTTTAAAGCCAGGTAATTAGTGCACACCCCACTTTCTCTTGCATTCTGTACCTGTACAACAGTGCCTTCTGTAATAAGTGTCTACATCAGCATCTATTTTCATGTTGATTTTACAGCTAGCGTTCACCTGTGACGTGTGGGACCTTTCCAAACCATAGACTGGGGGTGTTTCATGGTAAATTCATTGAACTTGGAAGTTAGATTTTATCAATGACTTCCTGCCTTTCGATTACTGTAATCCATAGAAGTGAAACATGATTTGCCAATAAGTAATTGTTTGAGCACAGAGAAGCAGTCTGAAACTTTACTTATTTTGATAATACTGTACATTTTTCATAACATTTTTTTTTGTTCGAGGTTATCTGAACAAACTTAAAATAGAAACACATGTTTGTTTGAGTGTGAGCCTGCACCACAAAGCAAGAACAGGAGAGGGTCTTTATATTGTAAGACAGCAGGGAGGGGGTTAAATCCTCCCTGCAGAAAAACATGTGCGTAGGCACATTTTGGGTTTGTTTTTGTTAATTGTTTAATTGTGCAGGTGCAGGGTTTATAAGGAGAGCAGTCAGTCTGCTCCTGGCTGCTGCTGAAGAGTGTGGAAGCCCGACTGTGCTGGTGTGTGGGTACAGCCATAATTAAAAGGAAAAAAGGTAGTGTGAAGCCTTTTTTTGTATGTGCTGTTCTGTTTGTTTTTTTGTTACAGGTAAACAGCTTAGCTGTCCTGACTTTAGTTTAGGTTCCGGTTTTGTTTAGTTCTTGCTCAAAGTAGAGCTAGGTGTTTGTTTTGTTTATTTTGGGTTTTTTTTTGTGTTCATTAAAGATAGCGCATCCGTGCTTTTAAAAATCCATTCCTGTGTCCTGGGTCGGTGTTTTTAAAGGGGCAACGAACCGCGGAGAGGGGCGATTCTTTTACAATATAGACTTCTCATTAACAGTGTAAAGCCAAAACCTCTACTGTATGATGTTATTTCCGTCTAACCTAGCCAGCTGCACATAATCACATTTCCCTCCTGTCTGCCTCTGCCACACAACAACACTTTTTTTTACATGGTCTGGTCTACTGGTTGCACTGGTTTTCAATCACTATTAATTACAGGGTGAGTCAGGCCTGGCCCAAAATCAAACCCACATGCAGTGATACAGAGGTGTTTACTGTATTTTTACCCACCAAGCCATCTGGCCAATGCTTAGGGGTGTTCTGGCATCCTAGTGAATATGGGGGAAAATAATCATTGCATAAGATCTACTGGTGAGTAAATCATTACTATGAGTTTAGAGAGAACCTTCATATAATGCATCACCTTCTGCCTAGGGCAAATGGAAACTGAAACACCTTCCTTGGCTGCTCATCTAAAACCAACTATTTACATTAAAGGGAACGAGAACTTGATTTATTGTTGTTGCAAGTCAATGGTAGTATTTATAAATTATTTGATGATGTTTTATCCAGGATAGACTCAATTGCACAAATACAGAAGGGGCCTTCAAGACCCTAGACAGGAAAACAGTGGCTGTGAAAGGGTACATGTGTCAAGTATTTCAAATATAATAATGTTCCAGGAAACACTGTGTCTGTATGTTTTTGTTTTATTTTTTAGTTTTAAGTATATGAAATAGTATCCAAAAGTGTATTTTAATCCATTGTACATAACATGGTATTCACAACTTCTTAGTGGTGAGATTGATATAGATGTAAAATATATGGCCTTTGCTCAAGCCCAAATTCCAAACCACTGCTAGGAAAGACAAAGAATTCTTAATATTTCTTGGAAATGTGATTTGTCATGTCTCCTATGAACCACCTGAGATAAATGTATAAATCTGCAAATCAGCAAATCAGCCACAAGAAAATCCATATAATTTATTTTTCCAGGAAGTCTGACCTCAGACTTGTTTTGGCTGTGTAGCAAATATTTATAACTGAACTTTGATGCAAATTGCATATTATTTATCTTGCTTACCTCTTGTTTCCTAAACTCTGATAATATATATATATTAAAATGGACAAACAGCAAAGCTACTGCCATCCACAATGCACAAAACAGGTTAAGAAACAGGTTAAAAAACAGGTTACTCGAAGAACAATTGGGAATATTAACAGCTAGCATATTTCTGCTTTGACATGCACCAAGACTTGCAGCTAAAACAAGGAATTCTGGCAGAACTCTGTTTCAGCCATTTCCAGTAAATAATAAGAAAATGAGCCTATGTCTATATACTTGTGTATACATTTAGAAGAAGGATTAAGATAATCACAGAAATATATATATATACAGTACTATATATATATATATATATATATATATATATATATATATATATATATATATATATATATATATATATATATATATATTATTTAAAGCTCTGAAAGTGTCATTCTGTCATTTGCATGCATCATCATTTATCGTGACTATTTGTATTTCCCCCAATAGTCTTCTACATTGCCGGAAAGTCTTACTTATTAATAACCATCATTGGCATAAAGTAACGCACTAAGACCTTCAGTTAATCTGTGTGACATTATGTATTTGTCCACTGCAGTAGGATGAAGCAAAAATGGCCTGATCCAAAGTTTTTGGCTGTAAGTGCAATGCCAATGATCAGTGGGTTTGTAAAGGCACTCTACATTTTTTCGGTTTCAAGCTAGACATTACCTGAAAGATTCACAATCAACTACCGTCCCATGAGCCCTCTAATGCAGGTTCCTGATTGGTTTTCGAATTAAGCACTAGTGCTCGTCGATGAAGGCACTAATGTGTGATACTTGACTGTGACTGGAGTTATGCGTCCTGAGCCAAAGTCATGGTTAACAACCACACGGCAGGGCCTTCCTTGACAGGGAACTGTCGTTAATAGAAAAAACGTTTTCTGTAATTATTTTCTTAAAACAATACTTTAAAACTTAGATTTGCCTTGAACTTGTAATGATTCGTCGGGTACCCTTCCACTAAGAAAAGTTTTAGGAATATAAAGGACCACATATATAATTAGAGAAAAAAAAATACTTTTAGAGGATTTCCCCTTGGCTTGCAGAGAGCCGCCCTATAAGGCTGGGGAGCAACTGTTACTTCCCCCAAGAGGAACCTAGAGGGGAGAGAACAGGAAAACAAAAGAGAGTTAGAATATATTTGGCCGGGGGTCCCCTCTGGCTTGTGTAGAACCTTCCTCGTGGAGGACAAGGCCAGCGCGGCTAGACCTCTAACCATTTATGGTCATATGTCGGACCTGGTCCGACATTGCATTTTTCCCTTTCCAGTCCAATGTCGGACCCTGTCCGACATCATCAAAAAGACGTAAAAAACAGGTCTCTAGTCGTTTTTTTCTCCAGAAAAAGCCAAGAAAACCATTCAATGGCCGAGTGAGACCGATAGGAGCTGACAGAAGCCGAAAAAAAGGGGCGTATATCATGAATACAGATAGCCCCAGAACCACATAGATAACACAGACATAAACAAACAAGATAGCTGCTTCTGCATCCAGCACTCAAAGAATATCACAGACATTTGCAGAGCTTTTTTTAGATGTTATAGTAATAAAATAATGACTTGGATCGCATTATTGAGCAGTTTGGTGATAAAATAAGTGATCAGGAGATGATTTATCGGTATGCACTACTATGAAGAGGCATGTGAAAAATACAGCGAAAAAGGGGTGGGGAGGGGCTGGAGATGCAGTACTGAGTGTCCTGTTGATATGCAGTGCCTTTTAAACCTGCTTTGCTGTGTAAAAAATACTTTTAAACAGCGTGTCTAAAATAAACTGCGCATGTGAAAATAAATTGGACCTGACGCGCATGAGACGCGCTGAATAAATGGGCCGCTAAGGGCTAAGGTTGGACTTCACTTACCCCAGAGGGAGACCATTGCAGAGGGGGAGCAACAGTTGTAGATTTGGAGTGGCATAGTGGAAGAGGATGGTCGAAAATGAAAAACGCAAGACAGAGAACAAGGGCATGACGGGGTTTAAGTAGGGAGGTTGGTAGAAATTATTGGTGGGAATCCTCGCTCATGTCCCTTGAATCACACCCAAGGTTACAATAAAAAAAGATTAAAAGAAAAATGTAAAGAGTTTTTAAACTGCAAGCTTAAAAAGCTAATGAATGCTAAAAGTACTCTACAAGAGTGAAGTTAATACAATAATAATAATAATAATAATAATAATAATAATAATAATAATAATAATAATATGCTATTAAACTTAATTGTATTGTAAAGTTAACAGGCATTTGAGTAGGACCTGCAAAACGTGTAGATTTTTTACCTAATAAAATAATGTAGATATTGTGAGGAACAGGATGCCTGCCCTTGTTTTGTCTTTTTGGTTTTTAATCTACAACGTCAGCAGGATCTTGGGGTGGATATCTGTACAGCACACATGATATACCTCTATACTGATTAGTTATGGTCATAAAGGCTTTGATTTAATAAAAGCTGTGCGCCATTGCGTCTCAGTTTCGCCCCGCAATTGCCTGTGTGTTGCATTCATTTCCTGGACTGACGTCACCAGCAAAGCCATCCTTGTCATAGATACACATATAGTGAAGGGACTAATTCACTAAAACTCTATATTCTTAGGCCAAATTAAACATTTTTGTCACCTACTGAATTTCTTACATTAGATAATTTGTCAAATTTACTAGATGATTTTTCTCAGCTTTTTAGCTTGCAGAAACATATACAATATTTAAATGAGACAAACTATTAAATGCATGAGGTACCATCTGTTTAATGAGGGAGAAAACTCTTGCAAGTGCAAATAATGTTAGATTATATGGTATATATATACAGTACTGTGCAAAAGTTTTAGGCAGGTGTGAAAAAATGCTGTAAAGTAAGAATGCTTTCAAACATAGACATGTTAATAGATTATATTTATCAATTAACTAAATGCAAAGTGAGTGAACAGAAGAAAAATCTAAATCAAATCCATATTTGGTGTGACCACCCTTTGCCTTCAAAACAGCATCAATTCTTCTAGGTACACTTGCACAAAGTCAGGGATTTTGTAGGCATATAGTCAGGTGTATGATTAAACAATTATACCAAACAGGTGCTAATGATCATCAATTCAATATGTAGGTTGAAACACAATCATTAACTGAAACAGAAACAGCTGTGTAGGAGGAATAAAACTGGGTGAGGTACAGCCAAACTCAGCTAACAAGGTGAGGTTGCTGAAGACAGTTTACTGTCAAAAGTCATACACCATGGCAAGACTGAGCACAGCAACAAGACACAAGGTAGTTATACTGCATCAGCAAGGTCTCTCCCAGGCAGAAATTTCAAGGCAGACAGGGGTTTCCAGATGTGCTATCCAAGCTCTTTTGAAGAAGCACAAAGAAACGGGCAACGCTTGAGGACCGTGAGACGCAGTGGTCGGCCAAGGAAACTTACTGCAGCAGATGAAAGACACATCATGCTTACTTCCCTTCACAATCGGAAGCTGTCCAGCAGTGCCATCAGCTCAGAACTGGCAGAAAACAGTGGGACCCTGGTACACCCATCTACTGTCCGGAGAAGTCTGGTCAGAACTGGCCTTCATGGAAGACTTGCGGCCAAAAAGCCATACCTCCGACGTGGAAACAAGGCCAAGCGACTCAACTATGCACGAAAACACAGGAACTGGGGTGCAGAAAAATGGCAGCAGGTGCTCTGGACTGATGAGTCAAAATTTGAAATATTTGGCTGTAGCAGAAGGCAGTTTGTTCGCCGAAGGGCTGGAGAGCGATACACGAATGAGTGTCTGCAGGCAACAGTGAAGCATGGTGGAGGTTCCTTGCAAGTTTGGGGCTGCATTTCTGCAAATGGAGTTGGGGATTTGGTCAAAATTAATGGTCTCCTCAATGCTGAGAAGTACAGGCAGATACTTATCCATCATGCAATACCATCAGGGAGGCATCTGATTGGCCCCAAATTTATTCTGCAGCATGACAACGACCCCAAACATACAGCGAAAGTCATTAAGAACTATCTTCAGCGTAAAGAAGAACAAGGAGTCCTGGAAGTGATGGTATGGCCCCCATAGAGCCCTGATCTCAACATCATCGAGTCTGTCTGGGATTACATGAACAGAGAGAAGCAACTGAGGCTGCCTAAATCCACAGAAGAACTGTGGTTAGTTCTCCAAGATGTTTGGGCCAACCTACCTGCCGAGTTCCTTCAAAACTGTGTGCAAGTGTACCTAGAAGAATTGATGCTGTTTTGAAGGCAAAGGGTGGTCACACCAAATATGGATTTGATTTAGATTTTTCTTCTGTTCACTCACTTTGCATTTTGTTAATTGATAAATATAATCTATTAACATGTCTATTTTGAAAGCATTCTTACTTTACAGCATTTTTTCACACCTGCCTAAAACTTTTGCACAGTACTGTATATATATATATATATATATATATATATATATATATATATATATATATATATATATATATATATATTGCACATGATGCCACCAAAGACAGATTTATATTGCAAACGTTATGTACTATATTAATCTGAGATTGTGATGAATGTATACCGTATATATGTGGACACATGGATCTAATTAAACATAATTCTAAGATTCAAATTACATTAAGAACTACACAATTAGATTCATGTGTCCACACATATACTGTATACATATATCACAATCTCAGATTCATATAGTACATACAAATTTGCAATATAAATCAAACATCATAAAATAAGGAAATGAAATCTGAAGCTACTTGCTCATTGGTTTTGGTTACAAATGGTTGCATTGTCTTATGTTTTTGAATCACATTATGTGACTGTAGGTATTTCCAATGGGCTCATCCTCATTCTGTCTGGACAGTCTGTGACTCAGTATTTTCTCAGAGTTAAATCTGGAATCGAGCATTCAATCATTGAATCATGTGTTAAGATGAAGTGAATTCTAACACTGCAGTCTCAGTGTTGATTTTTTTTACTCAAAATTCCCAGTGACATCAGTTTCAGAAAGGGGTTTCCCCAATCAAACAGAGAATGATGAGATAACAATCGCTGACTTTACCTAAAATAGACCCACTCAAAAAACACATTTGTAATCCCCTTCAGGAAACTTGAAGTACTATTTCTATAAATAGCATTGATTGCAGATGATAATAATTCTTGAGTATGCTGAATTACATCATTATGAGGATAAAAATGAATTTGCCAAGTGAGAGGAAAGGCACACACCCAATGTTAAATTAATGTTGAATAGTTAATGATTTGTAATCAGATCTTTCACATAAAAAAAACCCAACCCACCAATTCAGCCTATGTATAATATAGAACAGGAAAAAGAATAATACAGCACAGGAAAAAGCATGTGAGTGACATTCAGGTTATGATATACTGTACTGTGGCAGGGAGGAAGCCTTGCAGTTGTAAATAGTGTGTTGGTGTATTTTGTATTTAATTTGACAGGGGTTGAGTTAATTCCATCCCTGCCAGATACACATGCGAGTTAATTCCATCCCTGCCAGATACACATGCGGCATGTGGCTGGGTCTTGGCTGGATAATTGATGGTCAATCAAGCCCCAGCAACATGGTATAAAAAGGGAGACAGCGCCTTTGTTTGGGGGTTAGTTTAGGAAACAGAATGGGAGCAGCAGGTTGTGCTCCCTGCCAAAACACTCTGAGAGCGCTGCTTGGGTGTTAATCTTTGGAGTTGTTTGTGTAAACCTTTTGTTTAGGCTGTTGTTTCTTTGTGTTTTGTTAATTAAAGTGCGTACTGTGCTTAAAACTGCATCTTCCTGACTCTGGGTCTGCGTTCCTGCTGCTGACCAGCCCTGACAGCAACGCTGTCAAGTTTGTAAAAGTCTGTAAATGATAACTCCAGTGTTAATTAATAAATTGTTATGCAAGATTGATTTTGGAATGTTCAAGGAGTCGTTATGACTATCTAGTGATTAAATAATCATGCTAACGTGATTTATGAAATTATGTTAATTTACTAAATAATATTAATATCTTAACGAGCAGTGCTTCTTGCGACTATTTTGTTTGCGTGGGAATTTAAAAGCAAAACCGGGTTAATTGTCATAATTCATCAGGAGTTAATTTGCACTTGGAAAAGGAGGGTTTTAATTAATGAAAGACTATAACTCATTTGTAACCTTAAGCCCGGAACACACTGCCCAATGGCATAAAGTACAGTAGCAATGGGGCGAATCAGTAGGTGAAAAGAAAAGGCTATGGCAGTAATAAATATCTACTATTTGGGCTATAACTTAATGCGATGTGATTGTGAAAACCACATATGACTGGAGCCAAGCATGTATTCTCTCTCTCTATTAAACACACACACACACACACACACACATATACTTGTATATACACAAGACCTGTCAGCCCCACATAGATGAAATATTTACAGAATACTTAAAAACTTCTGCTATAATCATGATTTATTTATTATTAATAGCGTTATCATTAAACTATACTTAGGGCCGGACCAAAACAAACCCTGATCGCTCTTGCGAAAGAGTGTTTATGCGATAATATCGCTAGTTTCCATATCACATTTTCTTTATCACAAAACCAAAACTAGCCATTTCGAATCCGCGAAATGAGTGGAGAGAAGTTTCGCAGGAGTAGGAGGGACTGCCAAAAGCAACATGAAAACAGCTGTTGACCAATCCCCAGCCGGTATTTGTGACATTTTTAAGGGGCGGAAACAAGGCGGTAACGTGCGAAAAGGCAGGCGAAGACAGCCAGATCAGAAAAAAATACATAAATAAAAGTTTGTGTTGTACTTGTGTTTCATTTGCAATATCAGTGAATGATTGCTATTACATCAACTTCTACTAGTAGTAATAATGATAAAAATAAGTTTAATAATAATAATAAACATTAGCTGCTTTTATTTTTATTGTGTAAAATATTGAAAAATATGGACATGAGAAAGAAAACACACACACACACACTTGGCAATTACCTCATTTCCACGACGTCTGCAGCATCGTGCTGCATTGTTCTGTCACTGTTATGAAAGCGTGCCACACTGTTTTCATGATTTTTGTAAAAATCCATACCGTGCCCTGGCTTGTGTCAGCACCATGCAATGCCAGTATCCTCATACCCGACTGGCACGGTGCTGCCCAGAGCCCTGTTGTGCACAAGGCTGTATAGTAACTGCACAAGAACGAAGATTAAATAAATAAATAAAAACTTGGGGTGAATAGAACATCCAAAAACCAATGTAACACTGTCACCAGGATCAGTACTGGTACATATTATATACAATAAGAAGTTGAATGAAATGTTATCCAGTGCCGTGAAAAAAAAAAAAAAAAAAGTTTTTAAAATTTTTTTAAACGGGCAGAGACGGGTAGTTGTATTTTATTATTATTATTATTATTATTATTATTATTATTATTATTATTATTATTATTATTATTATTATTATTATTATTATTATTATTATTATTATTTCTTCTGTCAAAAACCCAAAGCAAATTTAAAAACTTCACCTTGATGCTTCTGAGGTGACCTTTATAAGTATTACGTAATTTTGTTTTCTACACAGATTTATACATTTCAAGGGGACCGCTTGGCATGCTGACACGGTATAGCCAAAATGTGCTCCCTTGTACTGGAACGGTGGGCTTGCTCTTACATGCCAAGAATTTGGGCTTCATGTAATGTTTCTGTGTAGGCCAACACGTTGAAGTACTTTACGAGAGTAACCAAATGTTTAAAACTAAAAGTTAATATCTTTAAAGCAGTTAAAACATTCATACGTTCTTTATTAATATTCTAGTTTGTTTACATTTGTTAGCCTTGCATTTGATCAAAGTTCAATGTAATGGTGCACTGTGCATTTTAAGAAATGAATAATTTAAACGGAGGTAGGTGACTTCACAGATGACGTGTGAATATGTCCATGGACTTAAAAAAAGTGTACCGTCCGTACTTGTAGCTTATGACAAAGATAAGAAATAAAATAAAATATATCTGTAAAGCTTTATCATAAAGAGACACTGCTTCAAGCAAACCTCTCTATGAGTAGAAAAGTTTAACTCTAACTGTGGCAAAAAAAAAAAAAAGTAGGCTAAAGAAGTCTTGTGCGTGTTTTGTTTAAGGGTGCAACAAACACAACATATATTATGATAATAATATGAATAATACATATACTAATATTTGATACTGTAAATTATAAATTTTCAATTATTCAGTATTGTGTGCAAGTGTTCGATATATGTCAGTGGAGCGTCTTGAGGCATGTACTGATTTGTTTACTGTTGATGTTTAGTATTATTTTTTTACTATTTGCTTAATACGCAATAGCTTTCAACAAGTACGAAGTTGACTATAAAATCCGGTCCTGCGAAAGTCTTGCGATGTGATTTATAGCTGGAATTGAGTAGATTTGGTCAGGCGATAGCAAACCACTCCCCCTTCTAAACCCACGTGTAGTCAACAAGCGATAGCTGCTTTTTGAATGGCGAAAAGGGCTTGTTTGGTTCTGCGAGATTTCGCTTGGAACATGTACAGTGCTGTTGCTTCCAGCATGCGTAGCAATTGCTTTTCTTTTTACTTTTGTTTTAATTCCCTCTCTCCCTCACTCACTCTCCTCCTTCCTGAACACCCACCACGAACATAGAAAACCAAAAGCTTATATACACGTGTACATGACAATAATTACAAACCCTCAAACAATAATTGAATATACCCAGGTGTTTCCCATTCAGCCCTAGAGGCTTCTGGGATGTGTGTTGTTAGGCCTTCAGCCATGACACCCCTCCTGTGGACTACACAATTAAACCACACAGTGATTATAGTCAGGGGCAGCAGTGTGGAGTAGTGGTTAGGGCTCTGGACTCTTGACCGAAGGGTAGTGGGTTCAATCCCAGGTGGGGGACACTGCTGCTGTACCCTTGAGCAAGGTAGTTTACCTAGATTGCTCCAGTAAAAACCCAACTGTATAAATGGGTAACTGTATGTAAAAATAATATGTAAAAAATAATGTAATTGTATGTAAAAATAATGTGATCTCTTGTAACAATTGTAAGTCGCCTTGGATAAGGGCATCTGCTAAAAAAATAAATAAATAAATAAATAATAATAATAATAATAATAATAATAATAGTTTAAATAGGTAAAGTGTATCAAATTTGGAGCCCTTTTACAAGAATGTATAGGGCAGGGGTCTCCAATCTTGGTCCTGGAGAGCCCCTATCCAGCAGGTTTTATAGGTGTCTTGACATCATCAGTGGCTAAAGATCTGGAACACCAGTTAATCTTGACTAATTAAGCTAATAATTGGTGAAATTAAGTAACTGAGAACTCGGTTGAAACGAAAATCAGCAGACCCAGTAGCTCTCTAGGACAAGGGTGGAGACCCCTGGTAGGGAATCAGTCACTGTCTTTAAAGTACAACTACTCCAACAGCAACATTTTAAACTAATTCTTCCTAAACACAATTAACATCAAGGATCAAATTTGAGTTTTTCAAAGGAGTGTCACGAGTGAATAGAATTAGCTGGGGTTCATAATGCTTTGCTTTTGTATTTATTGTATTAATTTGGTTTAATTTGCATTTGTTAAATTTCACACTTTCAGACAGACAGACAGACAGGCAGGCAGGCAGGCAGGCAGGCAAACAACAAGGATCATTTGGAACTTTAAAGGGAATACAGAAGGATAAAGACACAGCAGCCCGATGGAAGGACGGACCAGTCAGAAACTGATAGCAAAGCTAAGTATTTATCCTTGAATTCTACTGCTGAAGTGGTGCTTTTTGGATTAACTCTTAGCGGTACATTTATTCAGCACGCCTCAGGCACGTCCGGTCCAATTTATTTTCACAAGCGCTGTTTATTTTACAGCAGAAATATCTAGATTACCAGTATTAATGGTGGTTTATGACAAGGTGTTGTATTGCTTCCTGTCAAGGTACCCCCTCCATGACCGATGCCCCAGAAGAGCAAACAAGCACCAGCCAAGGGACAGACGGTCAGCTCCCTGTACACACCCAAGACGCGAGGTCCTACCCTACCTAAGTTAAGTACCAGTAGCTGGGTCGGAAGACCAAACCAGAGTAGGGAGGGCCGAGAACAGGGTGTACGTGGTAAATGACCAGGGACACAGAGGGCATGTGGATATCAAGTGCTGTTTGTTCTTCCGTTGCAGGATCCTGCATTGTGGTGCTGCAGAGGGGGGGACCGGGCCTGAAGGAATTTAAATATAAGCCTTACACAGGGTCAAACCAACGGATTAGGAGGCTCTTGGATTGGCCACCTTCAACTTTGCCTTTCCTTGTTGCCGGTTCTACCGGGACAGTGTTTGGTGACTTGGATTAAGTACAGGACCTACAAACTGAGTTTTCTAGGCCTGAGGCCCAGGTGAATATACTGGAATATCGTTTTACCAAACCCAAAGCAAATAAGATAATTATAAAAATGTATACTTAGCTGGAATGAACAGTGAGGAAAGCCTGACCGGAGCACTCTTTAAACACTAAAATTAACTGATAAATACGTTTTCTTATGTTCGTACTCTGGGCCAGTTGCACCAGCAATTGTCTTACTACAGGGTCCAAGAGCTGTAAATATGCCCCTTGGAAGTACAATATGATCAGAGCGACCTCCAGTGCAGATGCCTAACCGCATAAGCGAGTCCCCTCATTCAACAATGCTGAATTGAGTAAATCGTTCCCCTCGGACTCTCCATACTCAAACACGTTGATCGTTGGTGTACAGATATTGATTCAACAGTGGACAAAACAGGCAGCCAACCTTGATTGTGTGTTTCTTTGCATACTCAAATTAGATGTGTCAGCTGAGAGAATCAGGATAATATTTCTGCCAAAGATTTCAAGCTTTGGAAGACATTTGGGGAGGACTATTATCAATTATTGTGATCTGACACAGCTGTTCTAGCATTTTTCTCATGTAACCCTGTTTGTGCTCTGCAGTCGTTCTTCCCTTATCTCTTGTTCAGTGGGGCCGATTCCCAGTGAGTCAATATCAAGACAGCTGGCCTGTTTTGCAGATCCATGCTGGTTATTTTCTCCATGTGGTTTATGGTTTAAGTTCTCATTTCACTTTTTCTAATGTTACTGGTGTTTTTTTTTCTAATGGGAATACGTCTGTGAGGGTTCAGTAAAGCACCCTGATTTTTAGGGGGTCTGAAATGCAGAGAATATATAGGTGTCAACAAGGTCAGGATTTCCTCCCCCACCTTCGATCCAAATTACACTATACAGTATATTGTATACTAGTTGTTCTGCATTAAGAGAAAAAGTTTCATTTGGATCAATGGAAATAATTGATCAAACCTCACAACTATGCAAAAAAATATATTTTCTTCCTATAATAGCACATTATAGCACAAGTTGAAGTAAAACACATAGATCAATATTTAAGTGTTTTTTTTTTGTTGTAATTATTAAACGTTGCGTTTTATTTAATTTTGTGATGCTTATTAACCAAAGGGAACGTACTGTATACACAAGAAAATAGACTTGCTTCCAACAATCTCATTTCACAACATTGTATTCTGACAAGGCATCACTTAAACCTGCACTTTATTGGATATCAGCTGTGTGTGATAAAAGAAACCAGTTACTTGCATTTTCTAGGAACTTTTTTGTGTGACAAATAGTAGAAAAACCGTTTCCGGTCTGTGAAAATAAATGCAAGATTTAAAATATACTGTTTTAGTTGGAGCAGTTGCCTATAGAAAATAGAACCAGGACAGTGTTCCAGCGTGTGAAGCTCAATTACGCCACTTCTGACACATCATGTCATGTCTTGCTACACAAGGTACTGAAAGAAATGTTCTTAAAAGCCATATTGGCACCTTCATGAAGCTGCCAAGTGCTGATAATACAGTTTTATGTTATGTGAAAGTTTACATAAGCTTTTTCCCACATCTGGAATGGTTCATTGGTGATTAATGTACATTGACCATAATTTGGATACAAGGTCTAGTTGCTCAGCTAGTTGCATTTCAGGAAGTCACCTATGGCACTGCATAATTTTCAAGTAAACATTCTTCCACAAAGTACAATCCCCTCTTCCATCAGCCCGAAACAGCAGTAGGAAAGCTCTGGGCTCTCAGAGGCCCGCAACCCACAACCTGGAGCAGCAGCAGACTCCACTCTAAGCAGCAGGAAAGCTCTGGGCTCTCAGAGGCCTGCAATCCACAACCTGGAGCAGCAGCAGACTCCAGTCTAAGCAACAGGAAAGCTCTGGGCTCTCAGAGGCCTGCAACCCACAATCTCGAGCAGCAGCAGACTCCGCTTTAAGCAGCAGGAAAGCTCTGGGCTCTCAGAGGCCTGAAATCCACAACCTGCAGCAGCAGCAGACAACTCACTCACCATTGGGAGTTTTGGGCTGGTGTGGCTGACTTTGGGAGCGGTGAGGGAATGTATCTCCTAGCTACGGAGAAGCGCGCACAGCCAGCTTAGGGGAGCAAGTATCACCCGCTAAGCCTGTATTTGCATCAGGCTCAGCACTAGCCCGGCAGCAGCAGAGAGTTTCATTTTCTTCTAGCAGTAATAGCAGCAAAAGTTCTGGGCTCTCAGAGGACTGCACCCCACAACCTGGAGCAGCAGCAGACTCCTCTCTAAGCAGCAGGTGCACTTGCACCAGAGTCCCAGTCTTAACCCAGCAGCAGCAGCAGGAAACTGGATTGCACCAGGAGCCCTGCCTGTCTAACTCTTTAGCACTTAAAGTATGGAGAAATGGTTGGTGTTGACTGTCATTCACTTATTTAATTTATTTTTATGTCTGTGATTTTGGATTAATAAATGTGCAATGAGGTGTGTTAGCTGTGGAATGTTTACTGTTGTAAACTCTGAGGACTATGATGATAACTACAGCTGTGAACAATGCCAATTCATTATTGTCATGAAAACTTGAATTGTTGAACTTGAACATCAGGTTGTTACAGACTTATATCTTCTGAAGTAGATATAAGTCTACTTGAGAAAGTCATTGACACAACTTTTGAAGAGGGTTTGAACAGTCCATAGTTGGTCTTCAGAAAAGGATGCATCAGGATTGCCACCACCAAATGACCCAGAGGGTAGAGAAAAGAAACAGGAGTTACTGTTAGAAGTAAGTGAACTGGGTTACTGTTAGAAGTAAGAGAGCTGGAAGGAGAGTAAAGCTGACAGAAAATGGATCATCAGAACAAATTATAGTATGTACCAGATTTATAGCTTTGAGCAATACCAGAATTTATTTAGTCTATGATGAACGGTGTTGTGAAAAGGCTTTGGATCAATCTGATAATACTTAGAAGCAAGTTACAGTTGTGGGGGATTGTGGCAAAGTGGTTGCTGATTATGTACAGGTGCAGAGGTGATGCAGTGCAGGAATAAACAGACAGATTTGTAATCCGGTATGGAAAAGTATACGTTTTATTTTCGTTATAATCCAGGTCTGGTGACCAAATAATAAACTCTGGTTATACACAGCGATGCGTAAAACACGGAAAACAGTAACAGGGATTGCAGCCCTAAACAATAAACACAGTATCTCTCCCACAATATACAACCACGGTCACCAGTCCTGGGTGCGTGCTGTAGTGCTCGTGGTGGGTGATACAGTTTAAAGAGTGACAAATAGTGCAGTGCTGTTCCGGGTTCAGTCCTGGCTCTTAGAGACAGCTCCGGAACGTGTTAGCCGTCTATAAACACACAAGTAACAACATAGACAAGACAAACAAAACAAACACCCATGATACTTTTAATACATAGTGCACGGGTCCTTCCGGGTCTATTTCGAAACCAAAAGCAAAGGAAAAGATTTACGATTCTCCGGCCCCTTTTATTATTATTATTATTATTCATTTCTTAGCAGACACCCTTATCCAGGGTGACTTACAGTCGTAAACAAAAATTCATTTCAACAATCACAGTACAAGTAATAATACAATTAGGAGCAAGATAAAAGTACAATGACTTTGGTTCTAGCAAGTACAAGTATAACAAAATACCATTCAATAATGGAGCAGATAACAGTGTCAGTGATAGTTTCATCAGGATATAATTAAATACAAAATACTACAGATTAAATAACACTTGTGACAGATTACAGTACTCTAAAGTACAGGATTAAATGCAGTAAAATAGGGGGCAGATAAGAGCAAGTAAAGCGCATATGCGATTATGCATGACCCCTTGGTAAACGATTACAGCTGACGCTATTGCCTGCAGCTGCTACCTCATTTACCTTCCGGGTCAATACGTTCCTGCAACGGAGCCTTGTCTCTTTCCAGGCTGACTGACTTTCCGACCCAGGAAATGAACTGTCAGGCCAACCTGTCCAAAGCCTTTCCCTTTCGCTACTTACTACCCTCACAGGTCGAGAGGGAGATTTACAACCAGAACTCATTATATTTCCGTCACAGGGATTCTACATTGTGCTTTGTTGATAACACTTTTTGTAGGAAAGACCAGATAAACAGGTCCCTTGTCTGTCTTTCATGCAAAAGTTCTCAATATTGAGGAAAGAGCTGATTTACTTTTGGGAGGCTCTAAAAGAATTTAAGTTGTGCTGGTACATGTAGGGATTAATGACTTATGTTACAGACAGACTGCAGTTTTAAAGAATACATTCAAACAGTTGTATTGTAAACTGAAGGAAAAACACTGCAGGGTAATTCTCTCAGGTATACTACCAGTAATTAGGTGACATAATTGTAAGTAGGATTTTGGCAATAAACAAGGGTCTTTCAGTATGGTGTGCTCAGGAAAATATTGGCTTTATTGACAACTGAGATATCTTTTGGAATCGGCCAAACTGTTACAGGAAGATGGGTTGCATTTGAACCGTCATGGAGCAGGCATACTAGCAGCCAACATTGAAAACCACCTATCCAGTCATTTAAATGAGAAAGGGTGGGAGGGGATATAAATGGGGCAAGTTATAGTTTAAAGGTAGAGAAAATTAAGATGGTTTCTTGCCAGTGTGTACATTACATTTTTTAGGGCTGCAACAAAGGGTACATTTTGACCCTCGAAGGTTCGGAACACATTACCAAAGGGAAGTAAGGTTTGAACCTTCAATGCTACTAATTTGCATAATTTACTGGTGACGTCACCATAGCTGCTTGTTTATATTTGATTGAAAATCCTATTTTACAGGTAATCCATATAAATGAAATAACACATTCACATGTAGTTTAAAAATACTTTATATAGAACAGTAATCATGTTTTTATCATTTGAATTTAAAAAAAAATTACACGTAATTGATGCTGCTTGCGATATATACAGTACGCTTGCATTGCACCGGCACCAACTGGAGTGGACTTAGGCAAAACAAAACTTTATTTAACAGTCACCGTTCCAAGCAGGTTATCAGTCACATTTTACTACTACTAAAAATATTAATAATAATATGAACTTACGCTTGTCAAATGACCCTGGTTGTGGCTCCATGATACATCAACAGTCGCTTGCACAGTTTGCATTCAGCTTTTTTTGGTTGTATGGGCATTTAACAAAAGAAATCCCAAACAGCAAAGGTGTTTCGAGACATTTCTTTCAATACATCTTACACTATACAATGCTTTGCTGTCGAGATGGCGAATGAAGAAATGAAAAGTTTAATGCGTGATTTAAAGATTCACACATTGTCAAACGGTTTCTGTTAACAGAGAAAAAAAAAAACACAGTGTGTGAATGCCATCTGACGAATCTTCGGTTTAAAGGTTTAAAACTACCTTTGAATTCCTGGCTAGTGAATGAACCTTCAGGTCTTTGAACACAGCCCTAAAGTTTTTATATGCAGGACAATCTGTGTACTATAGAAAATAAACTAGGTATTGGGGTGGGGAGGGAATCTAAAGAGGTATTTAAATTTGAGGTTAAAGTATCCTACTACCTGCTGAGTAATCATGAAGATGTGTGTTAGAGTAATCTTAGCCAAATTACTATTATCCCTGCTCAATCACATGCTCTGGATTGGACCAGTCTACATCTAGGTTTGTTGTCTGTTAAGGCTCCGTCAGTGATTTTATTCAGGATTACAACATTGATATTCTCTCTTTAATGGAAATTTGGCTTGGGCCTAATGACAATGTTTCCCTGATTGAGGCATCTCCACCTAACTATTCTTTTTTTTCCAGAAAGCTCGCTCTACTGGGCGGGGAGGTGGACTTGCTACTCTCTTCTGTAGTGAATATAGAATCAAAAAGGAAATTGTTGAAGGTTATTCATATTTTAAAGTTTTAACCTTAAGTCTCCACGTAAGTCAAACCCATTAGTTTTGTCTGAATTTCGTGATCTGCTATCTATATTGACAGTCAAGTATGATAGGATTATTTTATTGGGTAATTTTAACCTTCATGTTGACATTGATTCTGATTCTAACTCCTTGGAATTTCTGAGGCTACCTGATTCCTTGGATTATATCTTGCATGTAAAAGGTTCTGCGCATAATCGTGGCCCTACTTTAAATCTGGTAATTTCTCGTGGTTTAGCAGCTAAAAATGTCATAACGATAGATCTCACTGTTGTTTTCGAGGTTAATTTGCCAGTATCTACAAAGATTGTGAACTGTACAGTTAAAACTCTGGTAATGAATTCTTCAACTGCTGTAAAGTTTTCTGATGTATTGAGCTCATTGCCACTCCCTGACTCCTTATCAGTAGATGAGTTGGTTAATACCTACAACACCTCCATGACTGGTACCTTAGATACTGTAGGGCCAGTTAAAACTTGGAGAGTGTTTTTTAAAAAAAAAGTTCACCGCTGTTTAATGATATAACTAATAAAATTAAATATGAGGGTCGTAAATAAGAACAGAGATGGAGGGAATCTAAATAGCATTTTCATTACATTGCATGGGAGGGCCATCTGGTTAATTATAGGAAGGCTCTGGCATTGGCTAGATCATCATATTCTAATTTAATTGAAAAAAATAAAAAATAATCCTAGATTTGTTTTTGCTACCCTAGAGAAATTAATTAATCCCCCACACCCTTAATAGTCCCACCCTTGACACTGGCTCATGTCTTAGCTGCAATGACTTTTTAAGCTTTTAAAAAAATAAAATACTGGACATCATAAATCACATTACACAAACACCTTCTATTAAGGAGGATTGTAGCGCAATATTACCATTTAGAACTGTTAAAGCTTCTATAGAGGCGTTTTCTTTGATTACAAGAACTGACAGCGCTATTTCAGCATATGAGAGCTACAACATGCTGTCTTCATCCTATTCCTACAAAGCTTTATAAATATGTTTCTGGTGCTAGGTCTCTTAGAGAAGGTTCTAGAAAGAGTTGTTGCAAATCAATTACAAAAATGTCTAATTCTTAATGGTGTATCTGAGAAGTGTCAGTCTAGATTCCATGCTGCACATAGCACCGAGACAGCTCTTGTCAGAGTTATAAATGATCTGCTGATAAGCTCTGACTTGGGCTTTCTGTCAGTTTTAATTCTCTTAGATCTAAGTGCTGTCTTTGATACTGTAGACCACTCCATCTGATTGAATCATCTTGAAAACACAGTGGGGCCGTCTGGCCTTGTCCTATCCTCGCTCAAATCTTATCTTTCCGGTAGATTTCAGTTCATCTCTATTGGGGAGGAAAAATCTGAAAGGTTTAAAATTGTCTGTGGTGTCCTACAGAGCTCTATTCAAGGGCATTTGTTATGTTATTATATATGCTAACATTAGGTGATATTATCTGCAGACACAGAGTGAACTTTGCTATGCGAATAATACCCAGCTATATCTGTCCCTAAAGCCAGGAAATACTTCTGCTAGGGAGTTACTTGCTGCTAGTCTTGCACACATCAAGCGTTGGATATCTCATAATTATTTATGCCAAATTTTTAAGATGTTGCTGTTAATCTATAAAGCTATAAATGGATTAGCACCTAGTTATTTGCAGGAGTTACTGACCCTGTATCATCCACACTGCACTCTTAGATCACAGGATGCAGGACTACTGGTTATTCCTAAGGTCAACATAATTAACACGGGAGGAAGGGCTTTTTTATGCAGAGCCCCTAAATTATGGAATGCCCTCCCTTCTGGTCTCTTTTTCATAATGAATACACCCATTAGTCTACTGTATTTAAATATGCAGTACTAATCATAGTATTCAAAGGACTTTATATAATTGTGCATGAAATCCAAACCCTCATTCATAAAATACAGAATTTCGGATATTAATTTAGTTTTTCTTGGGGTTGGGTGCTTTTTTATCCACTGCTGCCCAATAATGATGTTTAGGATGCTTTGAAAACTGAGGCTCACTTTTCTTTGAGGCAGAGAGGTAGAAAGGATTTCACAAAGCATGTTGCTTTAAAGTAAAGGCTGAAATGCATTAAAAATGTGTTTATTTGTTCATAACTTACTCTGTGGGGTAAGGCTAATCAATGTCATTAGTTCATATTCCCTGAATGGCTCTATATATTCCACTGTCCTTTTTTTTGTACATATACAGTCAATTCTCATTAAAACAAACTCGGATTAGACACATTTCCTGATAGTATGAATGTTCTCCTGCAAAATTTAGCAGACACTTATGTAAATGACTTCTTATAATACAAATTCACTTAACACAAATTTCTTGGAGTGTGAATTTTTTTGGAGCACGTCCCAGGGAAGAAAAATGTATATAAAACTAAACGCCCTATTTTTGAAGCGCTAAGTGCAAAGTATATTGGGAAACGTATTAACTTGCATCCACATTAGCACCTCTGTACTGTATTTTAGTGCTGTTTGGGGGCAACAGGATCCAATGATGCATTTCGAGTTGCCATAGTGCTCATGTCACCTTGCAGACGAAAGTGGAGGTGTTGAAAGTGTGGAACATGCACTACCGTACAAGAAAAAGAAAGATGTTGCTACAGATTTCAACAGTCCCACAAACACTCTGTCAACCATTCTAAAAAAACGGGATACAATAATACAGGCTTAGCAGCAAACTGGACGCAAGTCGTCAATGTTTCTGATTTGCTCAATATCCCAATGTTGAGGACACTTTGCTTTTGTGGTTTAAAAATCTGATCAGAATGGGACATGCAGGTTTCACGTGCAGTTCATTTGCAATGTATACTTTTTAAAATTTCACTTACAGCCATATTTTCAATAAAAAGCACAGTACTTTTAAATGTATAATTCTGTAATTGAAATTTGATTTCATTCTTACTGTAACTTCAATAAAAGCTGACAGGATGCATTTGACTTTAGATTCCTGATAATACGAATTACTGATAAGACCTTTTTTTTTTGCTGGTTTCTTGAAATTTGTATTAATGAGAATTGACTGTATATACGACATTCCATAAGCGTTCACGGAGAACTTCGGTTATGCTACAACACATTTCTAGCGACGTTGTAAAATTTTGCACAAAAATGTATGCAAATTTTATTGTGCAAAAACGGGTTTCCATGAAACTAGATTGTAGCAAACAAACAGCTGTATGCAATGACATCACAACCTTAAAAAAAAAAAAGGTTATCGCTTAAATCTGGGCATTTTCATAATTGTTTTGTCTATTTGTTTGCTAGACCAATGTATAAACTAGTTTTTGTATGATAAGATTTGCATAAACCTACCCCTTTAAGCCTATCTCCTGGTGCAGTTTTTGTTTTTCTTCAAATGGTGTTTCATTGCTTGAATTTGAGTGGTACGTGATGATACAAACACGTTTAGCTATTTGTGTTCCAGCAATGTTTGACTTTGAGTGTTTAATGTCAACACAAATATGGTCTGTGTCATTGTAAGATTCCTTTACTGTATTACTATTTACTACTGATTTACCATCCTCATTTTATAATCATAAAAACTAAATGTGTCATGAAGTATGTTTCTAGGTACTCAAGTCTTTTATTACTACTGGTTTTTTATACTAATTAAAATGGATACCTTATTCAATAGTCAGTAGTTACAATATCTTAACCAGTAGTTAAATTACAATGGTGGACTTCCCTGTCAACTTCAGTCCAGTGCAGTTAAATCCTAAATCTGGCATTTATTATCTTAAGGTTTTCTGGAAGACAGCAGAAACAGGTTACATAAAATATGAGCAAACACACACACACTAAGCATAAAAAATATCCAAATATAAAATACTCAAATAAATATAATTTAAAACAACTTATGCAATATGCAAGTACCTTACTGGTCCCTTTTTAGTTTCCAGTATGTAGTCTTATGCCTTTTATCTGTTGCACCCAATAAAAACTACTTTACTTTTATAACAGTAATATTGGGTTTCCCCTCGTTAAAACGTTTGAGTAAGATCCTTTAGGGTTCTGATCCATTATATTTTGACATAAATTGTTCCCACACACCCCCAACTAGTTTGATATTCTATCTTAGGGGAATACATGTCTGACACTCATCTAGAAACTAGACATTTCATACCAGATTGGGGATTAAGACAGAGCCCTTGCCTCCCCTTGTACAATAGCTAAATACAATACATACTGTTGAAAAGAAGCTCTTCTGATTGGCACTAGCATCTCATAAGCATCAATATTAGGTTCATGCCTTGGATCCTGGAGAGCTTCTCATAGACAGAGTTTGTTAAATCTGCCAAATAAGATTTGAGGTTTGCTGTAAAATGTTTCACTCTAGCTTGAAAGAATTCACAGCATATGTAGGCCACTTGAGGACAAGAACAGGACTGGACTGCTGGATCATGTTACTGACTAAGTAAACTGTACAAGTGTGGTAAACATCTTCAGTGGCTGCAGAAATTATATTGCCTCTTTTATGATGCAAAAAAGTAAAACAGCAATGTTATTTGGGTGTTATGTCACACACATATACCTATACTGTCAAATGATTAGTGTAGGAATGAGTGGTTGAATAAGTGGTGTGAGAGTGTAGTCCAGGGGGAAAAAAGGACTACATCTCCCAGGAGGTCACAGGCTGAAAAGCCTTTATTTGTTTAATTTAATTTTGTTAATTGTTTTATTAGTGATTATCCCCTGCACCTGGTGATTATTGTAAATTAGAGCCAGGTGCAGGGTATAAAAGGAAAGCAGCCAGTCTGCTCTGGGCTGCTGTGTGGAGAGCCTGCTTGCTTGTGTGCACAAGCGTATTATAAAAGGAAAGGTAGTGTAAACCTTTTTCAGATCAGTGTTAAACCTGGGTGGTTTGTTTTGTTTAACTGTTTTGTTTAATTGGCAGGTAAACGGCTTAGCTGTCATGCAAAATAGTTTAGGTTCCTGTTCTGTGTTTTAGTTAATGCTCAAGAAAGAGCTAGGTGTTTGTTTTGTTTATTTTGTTTATGTGTTTGTTTATTAAAAATAGTGCATCAGCGCTTCAAAAACAAATTTCTGGGTCTGAGTGGTGCAGTTTTATTATAGTGGGCTACAGAAACTTTGTTATCAGTTGCTAATTACTATTATTTATTTCTCAGCAGACATCCTTATCCAGGGCGACTTACAATTGTTACAAGATATCACGTTATTTTTACATACAATTACCCATTTATACAGTTGGGTTTTTACTGGGGCAATCTAGGTAAAGTACCTTGCACAAGGGTACAGCAGCAATGTCCCCCACATGGGATTAAACCCACGACCCTCCGGTCAAGAGTCCAGAGCGCTAACCACTACTCCACACTGCTGCCCATATATATTATACATAATGTAATGTATAATGATCTTACGTTTCTGTAAATCTTAGAAAAACCACATCTAGTCCATTCTAGTCAAATACACCCAGTTTTTAAGCTGCATTGTAAACTAAGCTGGCATGTGATTCAGAACCACATACATGTGGTTGAATATCCTTTTAGTCTGGTTCATATACCATTGTGATTTAATTTCTTAGTGCATGTGGGGCATCAACTGCAGGCCATCCAGCTTGACCACAATTATAGAAAGATGTATTAACTGTGAGTGGGGTAATGTTTAGTTCACCACTCACAGTTCTAAAGAAAGTAGTGGTGGGGTGTCTTATCAATTCCTTCTCATCGAAAATAAAAATGTATTTATGAACTCAAACTAAAAACAGCACATTAGTTAGATAATTTCCTCAGTGACATTACTGTATATAACACCTATTTCAGAGAACAGAAAAAGGTAATACATCTTTGTGACATGGAATCTAAACAAGGAGGATATGTTTATAGTCTGTTTCTCCAGTACCAGTGTCACACATCGTGTTTTCTCCTGGCTCCAAACAGAGGCTTCGTTCAAAGAGATGTTTAAAGGGGTAGGTCTCTTCAGTAGGAATTCTTGGCAGGCACATGTGACATTTCTATCTTCAGTACGCAAAAGGCAATGTGAACTGACCTGACAGGAAAATATTTTTTCTATTTCTTTCATATTGCAGTCTGCCCCTTGGCATAGTGGGGGGGGGTTTATAACAAGAATACATGTGCTGGTGGGATGGCATTTTGGGGTTTATAGGAGGCATCACCATACACAGTATAAAGGGCCACATTCTAAGGAGGGAGCACTGCACAGTATTTCATCCTTTCTGTTATTAAGATTAACCAAGAAACATAGATTTCTTGGAGACATACAGCAGGGATGACATCTAATATGGGACTTTTAAGTCAGAAAACAAGTTGCTGATAGCAGTGAATCAATCTATTCTTTCTCTATATTAACTGTACCAAGTTTTAAAACATTCAATTATTGATATAATCTAAAAAAAAACAAAAAAAAAAAAAAAAAAACACTGCAATCGCTTACAAATAACTAAATGTAATAAATTATATTGTAAGAAAGATTTATGGACAGGCTCTCTGGTCTATTGGGATTTAAGCGTTGGCACTGTCTGCGGCCCTCATCAAACATTTCTAAGATTTTTCTATATTTTCTTGAAAAGAGAAGACTTGGCCCATTACAAGTTAATTTTCTGCTCAATGTCGGTACAAGCAGCGCAGCACCATGCTACTATAGCTATAAGAACATGAAAATAAGACACACGTGCAGCCAGGGGAGCCAATCTCAACTGCAAGTGGGGGGGGAATTTGGTGATTACTGTCCCAAATGATCGCCTAAAAAAGTCAACTGCATAAATCCCACTCAAGCAGAAACTAGGTAAGTTCCTTGAAATATAATAATAATAATAATAGTAATAATAATAATTAGTCGTGGGTTTCATCAACATACACACAATAATAACATATAATAATCACATTAAGCCCTAAAAATAACCAGCTTAATGTGAACTGCACAAAATGTGATAAACGCTTAACGTGACTTAATCTGTTGAAATACAAAACAAATGCTTATAGTCCATCGGATATGTGAAACAATTGTACACGTTTTGCTACAAGCATGAAACTTGGCAGAATAATAGTTTTTTACATATTAATAAGAAATGGATATGGAGGCATTTTGAAAAAAAATATATAGATAGGTTTTTTGGCTGCCACATGTGTTTGGTATACAAATAGCGCATCTCAATGAAGAAATCAAACTATTCACCTTGGCACTTAAAATGATAAAAGAGAAAAAAAATAATGTTATATTTGCTCAAAGGGTCTAAAGGTCATGCATTCTAAAAAAATATGCATCTTTAAACAATTTTTATGAAAATACAATGTCATGTGTTTAATACACAAAGTGAAAGAATACTTTTAGAAAACATGTATTCTGTACAACTTTTCTTCTAAACGTCTGAAGAGGTTAAGGAAGGTGCCCGTTACGTCATCATAACTTTGCCAGACTTGCCAGTCTGTCTTCTTCCCAATGCCATTAAAGGAAGATACTGTGTCACACCCAGTAAAACTGTGAAACAACGGTAGACTTCTGGGGCCAAAATGCAGCAGCAATCCCATGGGCAGGAATGTAGTAGAAATTTTTCCTGTTCCAAACGTCACTCAGACTTCATCAATATTTAGCAAGCTCAGAGCAGCCACTGCTAATACAACTACATCCGTGCCTACAGTCCTCAAGAGGACTGACATACCTTTCTTTTGAGCCATCTGACATATGCAACATCATTCTCGTGCCTGCCTCTTCATGATCCCAAGGCGATAGTCAAGATGTGTCACAGGGTTGCTTGCACAGAACATTTTGGCCATGTGCTGTAAGGATTTGCTTGTCACTCTCAATTGTGACTCTAAAAAGCTGAAAAGTTCCACCTTGTTCACATCTGGGCCACCTACGAAGTGCTGCTGGGTTTTCAGTCAGTCCAACTGCCCCTCCCTCAGCCTTAAGAGAAGCATTGTTCTGTTCATGAGCTTGGTCTGTGGGGATCCTAGAATATTTCCAAATTGTTTTGTGAACAACAAAGTGTCAATTTTCAAACGCCGCTGCAATTTCTGGGTGTGTTTCAGGTAAAATGCTCATATCTCGAATGGAATAATTTGGCGGGCCCTTGTAACATGACTAGCTTTGAGGAATGAGTCTGCTTCCACAAGTGACTCTCTCCATCCACTGTCTTTCAGCCAATCTCCAAGAACTTTTAGGAAAGCCATCTCAATGGGCCCCTCATCTGGATGACAAACTTTAGCTCACCATGAGTATCAGGCCATTGCCATTGAATCTGCTTTGCAATTGCATACAAAGGTTGATCAACAGCGATCACTGGCACTTTTCTTTAATACATAAAACAAATAGAATTCCAAGTAGGTAAAATATAACATTAATAATATTGTCCTACCTGAAACAACAACAATTTTGGGGAGAATCAGTTTTCTTTCCTGGTACATATGTGGAGCTTTGTGTGTCTGCTGTCACTCTGGCTGTCTGTCTGGCAAACTCAGAGACATTCCAGTCCCCTCCCCTTCCCTGTCTGGGGTGTGCCCCATGAGAATGGGTCCTCTGAAATACAGGAGACAGGTAATGGGTTCCTAATCCCTGACTACTTGTACATGGCTAAATATGGTGTATAGTTACCGAATAACAGACAGTCAAAAGTTGGTAACACTTTATATGAAGGTGCGGTTTATTGGTGTTTTATTAATGTTTTATAAATATTTAATAGATGCTTAATAATGATGTTATAAAGTACTAATAAAGCATTATAGATAGATTATTAAAATGTAGTAATAAGACTTAGAAATGACTTTTAAATACCACAAAGTAAAATATCTGACTACATCTGCTGTTTTGGCAAGTATTGGTGGTGATAAAACAACCATCTTAGCATGCCATTCTTTTTTAGGATCCTACATATATTTGTATACATTGCTATAGACTTTAAAGCACCTTTTGTACTACTGGGGTAAGTAATGTGATGGTTTCAATTATGCATATGGGATAGTTGTAATCAGGAATATGTCTGAAATGGCAGAAAATCACAACTGGGGTCCACCTAAAAAAAAGGGGTCCTAATGGAAAACTGTACCAAGTTTTTATGCTTGTAGCAAAATCTACACAAATCCTCCCAAACATGTCACATATCTGCTGGACTATTACACATTTTGCAGATTAAGCTTAACATGTCCCAATACTATCCTAAAATAAATCGTACTTTTGTAATTAAACTGCGTGGATAAAAACAGGGAGAGTCCTGTTAATTGTGATATCCAATGTTCTGGATTTATTTTTTTTGGCACTGGTGTTTTGTAATAAATTCATATGACTGAAAAAAACCCCAACTAATTTTATCTTTAATTTGAAAACATAAAGTATAAATACAAACATGATAAAATCAAATCTAAAAAAAAAAAAAAAAAAAAATCATATTTCAGAAGGCAAAAAAGAAAAGGCAGCTGAAAAGATTTGCGTCTTGGGTCTATATATAAAGGTTTGTTATATTTAATGCACATATTGGTGTTTAATTACAGGCACATTTTATTACGCGGCCCACCACCCAATGTCCCACCTGTTAAGTGGCCCTCCTTGACCAAAACTTTGGAAACCCCTGCTCTAGATGGTAAAAACCTGCAAGCTAGAACCAGACTCCTCCAGCGACGACCAAAACCGCTTTTCACTTCTGTCTCACAACAAGCAAGACTATGAAAAAAAGAAAGTAAGAAAACTCAAAGCGAGAACTTTCTTCAGCTTTCCTGTTGCTGTATTTCAAAATTGAATTTCAGGCACAAGCTCTGCATAAGCCTTTTTTGCCAGTCTAAAATTAATAAACCAGATTTTTCGCAGACCTCAAAGTACCTGGTAGCTGTACTGGGAAAGAGAATCAGAGAAAAACAGTATTAACCAGTTGTCCATGCTAACCAAAGCAGGTTATATTTAAACTGTATATAAAGATTTGTTCTGTGAAATTACTTTTTGTTAGACTACCTTTTTTGATGAAAGCACAGAAAGAACAATAAATAAAATTTTAAAAAAGCAATTATCTTCTTGCATGGTTGAAATAATATTTCTATTTTATTTATATCTGGATTATGCTATTTCCTTTTATTATCATTATTGTAAATCAGCTGGAAGTGAAATATTTTTTTTAAGTAGCTGAAGAAAAAAAAATCTGCTTTCCAACTTGCATGAACCAGCACAATAAGAAAATTGCATACAATGTGCTTAAAATATGTGGAGCTGTAAGAGACATGTTTATATACAGAATATAAGCTTTTAAACCTATTGTATATTTACTTGCTTGTGAATCCATTACCCCTCCCATTCTGTGTTTATACACCATATATACATAACTACCACAAAGTGCTTTGCTCACCAAACAAATTTCAAACAATGTAATTTGCAATGTCCAGCAAAACCTTTTTTATGTTCAGTTATCTAACATCCTGTAGTGTATTGGCTATGGCATAACATGCTTCCAGGTCAATAAGTTTATTGTAGCTTAAAGCCATTAAGCTTCCCGAAAAGTGTCAATCCAAGACTCCTGAATGAGGTCCTGAGGTCCTGAATGTCCTGAGGTCCTGAATGTCTGGATCCGCCCATGCAAAGGTTATAAATCAAGCACCCTAATGAGCCTGTGTGGCAAAGTGATTAATAGTGTGCAGGTGCAGGTGATCAGAGAACAGACAGGCAATTGTAATCCAGGTGAAAAGGTTTGTTTATTTTATTTCTTTATGTCTAGTGCCTGACGGCAAAACAAACAGTAAATAATAATACTGGTAAGTAATACAGCGGTGTGTATTTTACTTACGTTATAATCCCCTGGTTTGTCCCGAAATAATAGTCCCGTTATTGTATCCCCACATTAAGCACAAAACACATACACAAGTCCGTTTAGTGATTGTGATTGTGGTACAATACAGTTTACAGTGATACAAGTGAAGTGCTGTTCCGGGTTTGTGCTGGCCTCTTGCGACAGCTCCGGAATATGTTAGCCATCTAGTGATTACAAGCAACAATAGACAGAACAAAACAAACATTCACCACACAAATACAGGTCCTCCCGGGTCACTTATTAATAACCAAAACGAAGGAACAGATAACATTGCTTCGACCCCTATTTATATCGTCACTCATGACCCCTTGGTAAACAATTGCAGCTGCTCCTACAATCCGTGGCTGCCACATAATTTCCCTTCCGGGTCAATGAGTTAGTGTACCGAAGCTCTGTCTGTTTTCTACCTTCCTTTTACCCCTCGGAACGAAGTATCAGGCCAAGTAGTCCAGAGTACTCTGTTCCCGTTGCTTAGCACCCTCACAGGTCGGGAGGAAGATTTACCACCAAGAAACATTCTGTCACAGTCTGACACTAGCTTTACAAGAATTACAGACCACATTCAGAAGCACATGTTTTAAATTGTAATATAATGTACTGTGGGGGATGTGTATCAAGTATCTGTGACGGCATTAAAACCATAGTGCCGAGTTTACATCAGCCTTAAAATTGCCCTGCATGTAGCATGACACTTTTGGCAAGTTATGGCCGTGTTAGCACCGCCAAAATGCGCTCCACCGTGCAGTGCGCTCCACCACTCATTAGCCATGCACCGGTGCAGCGCATTTAAGCATTTTAATGTGGCAGCATACGCCATGCCTCATTGATTTTGGGCCAGTTAATACATTCAGGATGGGGCAAAATTTGTGCTGCGGCAGAGCGCTACTTTACACTCTGCCAATTTAGAGCTGCATCAGTCGATCTTGATACATGCCCCCTGTGTGTTTTAATTCAGGCCAGAAGCAGGAACTACACAGACAGGTAGGAACTCGGGTGCAAAAGCACTAAATAAACTGTTCACAGAGCAAAATAAAAACATTAAACAAAATAAATCACAAACACACAAATAGACCCAAGGTCAGACTGGGCAGTTGCCTTCACTGATCCTTACTTTTTGTCTTTTTAGTTTTGTTTTTGTCCTCTGTTCTTCTCTCTCTCACTCTTGCTCCAAAACACTCCACCCCGAAAGCAGAGATCTGCAGGCTTTTATGCTGGTGACCATCTCCCATTTAGCAACAAATGAATCAATTAATTAAATCGGGAGATGGCCACCTTCTACATGAGGTTTTGTGGGATGGGGGCTTCCCCATCCCTGCTGCCAAACAATTACAAAAACCACGGCTTTTGCCATCATATTTATACATACATAAATAAATAAATAAATAAATAAATAAATAAATAAATAAATAATACAAAACAAATACATTTTAAATCAGCAGGGCTTTTCCCAAATCAACAGTACGAAGGTCACTCTTGAAATCAGGGCTTAAAGGATGTGTTGCAGTAAGAATACCTCTGTTAAGAAAGGGGAACAAGACTAAAAGGCGAAAATATACACAAGAACACAGAAATTGGACTATGGAAGAATGGTCAAAAGGTGCTTTGGACTGTTGATGGATGGACAACGACACCAGTTCTGTTGTCAATTCAATGCCTGTCTTCTTTCTATTCCTTAAGGATATTCTCTTCAAGTATTGCTCATCCTTGTTAGACAGCTTTTTGGATCTTCCAGTCCTGGGTTTGTCAAATACAGATGATGTTTCTCTGTACTTGTTGATTATGCTTCAGATACCACACCTTGAAAATCGAGTGATTCAAGCTATTTCACTCAATGCTTTTCCTTTATGCAAGTCAAGGTTGCTATAATGTTAGAAAACACTGAAATCTTCGGGTCGAAATTTTTAAAGGGGCGAACGAATGAGTGGAGTGTAGTTCTGTTACTATATATATATATATATATATATATATATATATATATATATATATATACACACACACAGTCACCTCCAAAATTATTGGCACCCTTGATAAAGATGAGCAAAAAAGGCTGTATAAAATAAACAACACAGGTAATGAGCTATATTCTTTTATTCTAATACAACTGCTCAGAGAAAAAGTTTTTCTATTAACAAGTAATAAAACATTTTCTTAAAAAGATAGGTGTCAGAATTATTGGCACCCTTAAAGATTTTTACAAATAAAATCTAATTAAATCTGCATTAACATTCTACATCTTTAAGATCATCTCAGTCTTAAGGAACTGTATTGTGGCCTTCCATGGCTTCCTGTGTCACTGGGGTATAAAAATGAGGTAATACGCATATGAAATATATTTGTCATCCATCACCATGGAGAAAGGCAAACAACTCATAAATGAAAAGAGACAAATGGTTGTTGACCTTCATAAATCAGGCAATGGGTACAAAACAATAGCTAAAAAACTAAATATACCACTATTAGGGCAATAGTTAAGAAGTTCAAAACCACTGGAACAGTGGTAAACTTGCCTGGTAGAGGATGCAAGTGTATCTTGCCCCCACGCACAGTGAGGCAGATGGTTCGGGAGGCAAAGGGAAATCCAAGGGCCACAGTTGGAGAATTACAGAACTTGGTTGCATCTTGGGGTCACCAAGTCCACAAAGCTACAATTAGACACCATGTCAATAGGCTATTTGGAAGGGTTGCCAGAAAAAAGCTTTTATTGAGAGCAACCAACAAACGTAAGCGCCTGGAGTTTGTTAAACGGCATTGGCACTTCGATTGGAACCGGGTGCTATGGTCAGATGAGACGAAAATAGAGCTCTTTGGCCACGCACATCAGCGGTGGGTTTGGTGTCGAAAGAAGGATGCGTGTGCAGAAAAGAACCTCATACCTACTGTAAAATATGGTGGTGGATCTTTGATGTTATGGTGCTGTTTTGCTTCCACTGGTCCTGGGGCCCTTGTTAAGGTCAACGGCATCATGAACTCTACCCAGTACCAGGACATTTTAGCCAAAAACCTGGTTGCCTCTGCCAGGAGGCTGAAACTTGACCACAAGTGGATTTTCCAGCAAGACAATGACCACAAGCACACATCAAAATCTACAAAGAAATGGTTAATTGACCACAAAATCAACATTTTGCAATGGCCATCTCAGTCTTCGGACTTGAACCCCATTGAAAACCTCTGGTTTCAATTGAAGAGGGCAGTCCATAAGCGCAGACCGAAGGATATCAAGGATCTGGAAAGATTCTGTATGGAGGAATGGTCTAAGATCCCTCCCAATGTGTTCTCCAATCATTGTGTGACCCTGTGCAAGTCACTTAACCTCCTTGTGCTCCGTCTTTCGGGTGAGATGTAATTGTAAGTGACTTTGCAGCTGATGCATAGTTCACACACCCTAGTCTCTGTAAGTCGCCTTGGATAAAGGCGTCTGCTAAATAAACAAATAATAATAATAATAATAATAATAATAATAATAATAATAATAATAATAATAATAATAATACTGAAAACAAGGGTGCCAATAATTGTGACACTTCATTTTTTTTGGAAAGAAATTTATAATTTGAGAAATGTGTACTTTTGGTTGATTCCATTGAATCATTAATAAAGTCAAATATATTCCACATGTTGGAAAATTACAATACAGCTCAGTACAGGTATTATTTATTTTATACAGTCTTTTTTGCTCATCTTTATCAAGGGTGCCAATAATTTTGGAGGTGACTGTGTGTGTGTGTAATATATATATATATATATATATATATATATATATATATATATATATATATATATATATATACACACAGTATACACACACACACACACTCAGAGTCAGGATTTGGTCAATCACGATAAAAATAACCATTTCACAATTTGAGCATTTACAAATTATCAGAGAACAAAATGAAATGCTATTTCGGTCTTTGAAAATTGCAAAACAAGCAAAGAGTGAAAAAGAAAAGAACAGACAGCTTCTTCAGTCTTTGAGTACAGCGATATAATCATATTGTGAAATGTGCAGCAAAATTATTATGCATACACATTACATTTAAATATCATGCTGTCACAAATCACTTCGTGGTGATGTCAGACCTGGAAGAGAATGGACACAGACAGTCAGTACTGCAGGGTATGAAAGCTCTAATGCACAGTTTATTATAAATAAAAGAAAAACACTTTTCAAAAGTAAACGGCATGGTGGCCAAAACAAACAGACAAAAACACACACTGAACAAACACTAAATATAACAAGTATCGCGCTGGTATAAACCAGCACGAATAGCAATTGTTATTATTCTTTTTAGTTTCTCTACTACTCAGGTTCTGCCTCTGAACAACCAACCAAGTTCAGGCAAAGCTGCAGGTTTTTATGTTGTGGCCTAGTTTATCCCTCGAACACATTCGGCACAGGTTTTATCATATGCGTGGTCAACAGCCAGTTTATCAATAAGCACTCGCTGTTGACCACGCATTCTCACGATTTTATTTGGATGGGTCATTTTAACCCCATCCAGGCTGTCAAACAATAATAACAATAAAACCGTTTTTAACACACTAAATCATACATTTTAAGTAATAATGCAATAAATAATACAAAATACACACAGGGGAAGGGTGTACCCCGTCACAAATGCGTAATTCAACTAAATGTTCTTGTAACATATTTCTGATGGTTGCAATATCTATTTTATTTATGAAATAGAATATTTTCCAAATTACAGTTGGGAAATGGGCTGCCGTTCAAAAACATTTCTATCTGTGCAGGACATGCTCCAAAACGATTTAAGGAGAGAAAAGTATTCCCAGCAGTTAAATCCTTTAAAAGACTGTGATTTATCATGCTTTCACTTTGCTTTACTACTTTTGCTGTTGAACATAGTCTGCAACTATAACTATGTGGCATCCCCTTTAAGATGCTGCGCCAACACAGTTTAGCTCCTAATCATGGAAGTATAAGGAGAAGCAGATAGGTGTTGATAGGTGTTAAAATAAAGAAACCAAAGTAAAAGCTGAGATTCGTCAGACATGCAGTTGTCATGAGTTAAATGCTGACGACAATAGACACTTCACAGTCTTTATTAGGATGTGTTAGATACATTGATTTCATGATGCATTACACTCTACGCTATTGAGCTAATTGCTTCCACACTTCAAGCCTTGGATGAAATCTGTTACAGCTGCTTCATAATGGGATTACAATGTTGTAAAAAAAACTATGACCACTAAAAGAGTTAACATGCCCTGCCAAAAGTATTTGGACACCAACCTTGAAACAGAAAAAATGGGTTGGGGATTTTATCTTCCCTTGTACCCCTCAGATGCCTTGTTTATTAACTATGGTATCTTGTTTTTACAGAACAGATAATCACCCCTCTTCAGAAATTTTACACTATTCTTGATGGGCATAAAACCAACACAAATTTTGACTTTTAAAAATGTGTTTTCCACAGTATATTTGTAGAAATGTTTCTCTAATTCTTTATATTGTAACATAGTGTACTGAAATAGTTAGCATTGTATTATACTGTTGGCACTACTTTAATAAGAGGGTATACATGATAAACTTTAAGAGCCACTGTAGTGTAGAGAGGGGGCTAGGGGAGCGGAGAGAAGTTCAAGATGGCAGATAGATCTGTTCTGCAGTTTCCCTATTTTCCTAAAGTAATAAAAGCTACTGTTTTAGAACCCAGTCTGCTTCTTCATTGCTAAAATGTATGCAGTCTAGGTTTAAAGAACAAAAAATGCAGTGCCACAGTCAGCCAATGTTAAGAACTTCCTATATTCCAACTTGCTTAATAACAAGGAGTTTAACATTTCAAACACTCCCCTATTACCCAATACCAATTTTATGAATTACATGTATAGCCATTTAAGGCAGTATTGTCATGCAAGATGTTCTGTTAGGAAAGAGACTTACAAAGGCTATTTAATATACCTGAACCTTATTTTATCATAAATACCAAAAGCTCAATTTTACAATGATGATTATACAGTAATCCAACAGTTACACACGAATGAACCTGTTTCTTGTGGTTAATGATGAAAGGTTTTGGTTGCTTAAAGAACATTTTATGGCTCTGATTGGAAACTGATGCAACACCTTTTGAATCCTGTTGATGATTTCAGAGAAGTTCTTAAGAAACACTGTACTTTAGAGAGCCAGACAATTAAGAATTATTAGAATTCCCAAGGAATATCATGTTACTGTTCATGCTCCCTTTTTGCTATAAACAGTCTGCATACTGTAAACATCCAACAGGTCTGTGGCGGAGTGTCCCGCCCCTATGTATTATTATTTGTATTTTTGTTTTGCGGCGGGTAAAAGCGCCGCGTCTTTTATATTTATATTTAAAACCCGTGAGGATGCATGACTGATCAGCTACTGATTATTTAACTAGCTGACAGTCATGCATCCTTACTAAACGCTGCAGACTGTGGCGAGGGTAATAAGATAAACAGCTAGTTAACCCCTCGGCCAGAGTATAAGAACCGACAGCTGTCTGTGCTGCGGTGTTGAGTGTTGGATGCAGAGAGGAAGTACGGGAGATAGAGAGGTACAAGAAAACAATTGCTAAAACGTGCTGGTTTAGCCAGCACGTCACTTACTTGTTTGTCTGTTTATTTGTTTGGCCAACGCGCCTTTTTGTTTTCTGTTTTGTTTAAATCTTTTGTTTTGTTTATTTTGATTAATAAAATTAACTGAACGCCGTTGCGTTCAGTTTCGCCCGCCCATCCATTGTTGTGGTTTCAGTTACTTCCTGGTCCGTGACGTCACCACTGCAAGCCAGCCTGTCACAAGGAAAATTTTACGAGAAACCACTTACTGTAAATGTTCCTGAGGAACCTGTAAAAAGACTGTTATAAACAACAATGAAGATCTTTCTTAGGAAGCATTAGCCTATGTGATGCCAATGTATTATAAGAATTGTATTTAAAACATATTTCTGGTATTTATTTGGTATTGAGTTCAAATGGTAATTTGCATTGTTGTTAATTGTGCTGAAGATTGTTTTTTCCAGTACTCGTGGTACCACAGTGCACAAATGATGGGTCCAGGACCTATTCCAAGATGAGGGGTTAGGTTTTATTTACCTAAAACAGTACAGAACCTGATTTTTATAGATCTAATTTACCTGTATTTTTATTTGATGTTGTAATGTTAATAAGTTGGCCAGTAGATCAGTCCTGGGAAAAATGCCAGCAGGACTAATAGAGTGCAAAAGAGTCTTATCATGCAAATAAAACAAACAATTTAAAGGTCTCTTTTCCCGTAAGTCTAGCATGTTGAATAAATTACAAATTGTTACTTGTGTCATATTGTCATCAAAGAACTGGCCAAGTATTGAGAAGGAAAACATGTTCCGACAATGCTTTTCTTAGTCAGAATGGTTTGAATTATCACATCAGTCCTGGGGAAAACACCTGCATAAATAATAGTGTTAATTCACCGTTTAGATCTTTAGAACAGACCCAGGGGCGTTTGTGACAAACATAAGTCATGTGTGAGTGTTAAGTGCCTGATGTTAAACAATAAGGTCTCCTGTTTGGATATAGAGACGAATGTCTAACAAAAACAAGGAATGTGAAAGTATGGAAGACGGTACCTTTATATATTACCTATTCCGAGGTGTACTGCATTTTTATCTTTTGGAGCCTATTTGAATTATTCAAAACACTTTGAAATGCCAGGGGTCACCGTATATGTGATTAAATAGTTAGATATTACTCTTTTTTAATGGCAAACACATCCTTGTCTGATTTTTTTTCTACAGTAAACTTGTATGATGCTAAGCCAATTAGAACAAACTTGTGCAACAGATATCATAAAAGATCATTCAACATTGAATAATACCAATGGTTATATTTTTCACAGAACAAGCTCTTTGGAAACTGTAGCTTCTGATGAGTATATAATACTGACATCACCCCAAGACACATACTTACCTCCCGTCAAGAGCGCTTGCCCTTCAGTTGCATGGTAAGGCGTTTGTTGGTTTACGGTGCATTCCAGCCATTACAGTGGCACCCTATGGAAAAGAATCCTGCCCCTGTGGTTGAAACAAGTGCGTGCCTGTGTTCTTCACACAATAAGCTGTAGCATGTATGCTGTCTTGCGAGACATGTTATTCTGATCGTGGTGATGAGACCGGCATTGAAACTCTCTTGGCATAGTTTAGAGTGCATGCACTCATGTTTACAAGGACAAGCTTTGATTAGGCAGAGAGAATGTAATGGATCTTGTCCAGTAACTGATGAGTTAATAATTCTGACATCAACACTCAATTAGGGAGTAGTTTGTCTTTGTCTTTCCGATTCATGAGCCATTGCCTTTCCATTCATTTAAATGTGCTGAGATGCCAAGCCATTACAAAACAATTTTAACAAATACATATCTGTATTTGGAAATGAGGTATTTTATACGGGAGATAATCTGAAAACAGAAGTGCAGGAACTTGTTTGTTTGGCAGCGTTCCAGTACAGTGTACAGCGTTTCAGTATCTGCAGTGATATTTCATAATCCTTTAATATACTGTTGTGCGTACAATTGCCATATATCTATGAATACCATGAACCATTTAATAAATACATCCAGAAATGTCTCATAAAACTGTCAGAATGAAAAAGGCAGGTATAAAAAGAGTAGTACATGTTCTGGCCCAGTTCAAGCACTGAAAAAAAATCTGATTAAAACAGTTTTGTCAACAAATCATCTGGATAGCACAGAATACAGAAAGACAAATGTGTGCATGGGAAAATGGAAGATATCAGCTTGGGATCAAATAATATGGGTTCTGGCTACCCGAGTCACAATCCCGCGTAGTATGAAACCACGTACTCGGGTTGAGTGAGACAAAATGCATGACTGCCGTTCACAAGCTGACGAAACAGCAATCAGCCATGCCTGTGTGAAAGTTTCACTTCCGCAAGGAACGTTTTTGTTTATTCTGTTTAGCCATACTTGTGTTGCTTGAGACACAGTATGAGCCAGATTGCAGCAAGGATGAAGAAACATTTGCTCTGAACAAAATTTGAGCCGACGGTTCAATCCAGAGAGGCTTGGATGGAAGCATCTGTATCAAGCTGCTTCTGGGGCATTGATCCGCGTATTGTGTACTTGCATCTGTCACCCAGGTCAACCCTGCTTTATTAAAAGCAGTGTGGCACCGGGTCCTGACCCGGGTAGAGCATGCCAGTGTGAAAGTGACTTAAGATTACTTTCTTTTATTTGATAAATAACTTTGCATTGGTTTTAATGATAGCAGGTCGGTGATATTATAGTGAGCAATGCATCTGCTATGGATTTTTCCCTTTGTTGTATTTCAGGTTTACATTTTACATGTTTTACATGCCAAGTAGTGGTCAGACCTTCCCTTCCAGGAGTGAAAACAAAATAAACTGCTAAAAGATTCCTGTCACCTTGATAATTCCGGCTAGCATACTCCTTCTGAAAGAAAAGTGAAAGGTGGGTGACGGTGCTCTGCATATTTATTGATAAATGTCAGCGCAGATTTAAGACACACCTCCACTGTAGCCCCTGCAATAAAGGATTTTAATAGCACCACAGATATTACATGTTATGTGAAGGGCAGTTTATCACTGACTAATTTTGTAATTTCCTTGGTGTCGTCTTTGGTGGGTGTCATTTCGATAGGCATCCCCATCTGTAGTCTCAAGTGCCAAATATTTTTAAAATATAAATCAAATTTATTCAATAGACTTAACCTGTAAGCCATAAAATCACTGCCATTTGCACTCAAAATAGGTTTCTAATAAATTACAAATTGTTACTTGATGTTTTGTCATATTGTCATCAAAGAAATTAAGGCCAAGTACTGTAGAAGGAAAACATGTTCCGACCAATGTTCCTGCTAAACTCGTCTAGCATAATCTGGCAGGTGCCGCGCACCAAAAACATCAGGCCGCGCAGCACCGCACATATGCTCACTTCATAAAATCTCACGCAGAGCACTCATCTAGCTTTAGGACCCTTAATATATATACAGTATATTTTTTTTTGGATATAAATGCTGCACCGCCACAGAGGTGTCAATCACCTGCTTTGCGTGTATCAGTTTGGACAGCGAAGAAATCCTATTGGTTAAGAGAAACAAAGATCTACCTAGCAATAGCCAATCGAGTGTTTTTCAAGACATGCAGTGCCCACCCACTGATCTCTCGACATAGTGTAAAACTTAACACTGATGAGAAGACGAGGCTTGCAAATATATACTGTATATATATATTTATTATTATTATTCATTCGGACTGCATGTTAAGTTACAGCAACAAAAACAAAGGAAAAGAAAAGGTATGACACCGTTGCAAAGTGAAGAAGTATTTTTTATGAAAAAAACAGTACAGTACAGAAACAAATCCCTAACACAAGTGACCTCACTATCTTAAAATTTGAAGAGACAGCAACATCTTTACACCACCATTTAAAAAAAAAAAAAAAATACAAATGCAGCGATGTTATGTTATAGTAGTACGTGGACTTTTTGATAACTGCATTGGTGTGTGCATCCTGCGTTTCTCTTTGATCGTAGATAATACTGTGTGGTTTGATAATTAATAGGCGCTGAAAGAATGGAAAGTGTGCTCGGACGATGTTGAAACCGTAGTCTATTTAAAATCTTGAACATTTATAGTGCCTTGTTCTTGCTGATATTTTTTAGTTTATTTGTTGCCTGTGTTGAATTTACTGACAATCATGTTTGCTGGTGATTACTGTTTATTAGAAAACGATTGAGTGCGAACAGCAAGGTAAATATAGCTTTTAAAGTTTTTTTAAAGGAGAAAATATAGAAGTAAATCATTTTCTAATAGCGATAGAGTCCTCTCGATGCATGCTCTACCGTGTGGTAGATGACTGTGGCAGAGTGGTTGCAGTGCTGATGTCACGGACCAGGAAGAAGCAACACAAAACAAAGGCAGCAAAGGTAGGTAGGGGAAACGAGACGCGTTTGCGCTCGCGTTTTAATAATAAATCAAATAATAAACAAAACACTTTACAGCAAACAAAAGGGCACGTTGGCCAAACAAAACAAACCCACAAACAGTTGTACTCACAAATATTGTGCTGGCTGTTCCAGCACAATAGCAGTTGTTTCTTTTTCACCTCTTTCTCTCCTTAACTCTCTCGTTCCTTACTCCCTGAACTCTCTCTCCCAGAGCGCAGAAAAGCTGCAGGTTTTATACAGGTGACCATCTTCCGATTAGCAACAATTAATCAATGAATTAACTCGGGAGATGGTCACCGGCTGCACGAGGTTTTTAAATAAATAATTAAACACAATAAACAAACACACGGCTTTTCGCCGTCATCTTAAAATAATAACTAAGACGGACGGCTTTGTCCGCCTGCATAAAACTACAACAATAATAATAATAATAATAATAATAATAATAATAATAATAATAATAATAATACAAAATATACAAATAATACAGGGACGAGGTGTACCCCATCACACACGCCCCCCCTTGTGCGTAGCACACATGGCCTCAACGGCCACCTCCCCATAAAACCCAGCAGTCCAGGACAATGTCTCGGGCTGGGAAGGGAGGCTTCAGTGGGCCCATGGCTGGCAATGCTGTCAGCACCACTGCCGGTAGTGGCACGGCTGACAGCATGCTGGTCCACTCCTGCAGCGAAATTGCTGCGGGGATGCTGGTCTCCTGACCTCTCCCCTTTCTTCGTAGCCGGTAGCTCCCTCCTGTGGGGCTCCGGCCACAAGAACTCCTGCAGCGAAACTGCTGCTGGGGAAAGTGGTCTCCTGACCTCTCCCCTGTCTTTGTAGCGGTAGCTCTCTCTTCCGGGGCTCCGGCCACAGTATCTCCTGCAGCCCAAGTGCTGCAGTGAGAGCAGGTCTCCTGACCTCCCCACGATCTCCGGCAGCGAAAGTTCTGCAGTGGGAGCTGGTCTCCTGACCTCCCCACGATCTCCGGCAGCGAAACTGCTGCTGGGGTTGGTGGTCTCTGGACCTCCTCCCCTTCTTCAAAGCCGACAGCTCCCCTTGCTGGGGCTCCGGCCACCGTACTCCCTGTGGTGGAGGTGCGGGAAGCAGAGACAGCTCCTGCTGTTCTGCTCCTGGCAGTGGCGGAGGCAGAGGCAGCTCCTGCTGCTCTCCTCCTGGCGGTGGTGGAGGCAGAGGCAGCTCCTGCTCCTCTGCTCTGGGCAGTGGCGGAGGCAGAGGCAGCTCCTGCTGCTCTGCTCCTGGTGGAGGTGGAGGTGGTGGAGGCAGAGACAGCTCCTGCTGCTCTGCTCCTAGTGGTGTCGAAACCAGCAGGTATTCACCCTCTGCTGGTGGAGGTGGGAGGGCAAGCAGTCCTCCCACGGCGGTTGAGATGGAACCAGCAGGTATTCACCCTCTGCTGGTGGAGGTGGCGGAGGTAGAGGCAGCTCCTGCTGCTCTGCTTCTGGAGGTGGCGGAGGCAGAGGCAGCTCCTGCTGCTCTGCTCCTGAAAGTGGCGGAGGCAGAGGCAGCTCCTGCTCCTCTGCTCCAGGCGGTGGCGGAGGCAGCTCCTGCTGCTCTGCTCCTAGTGGAGGAAGCGGTGGAGGTGGCGGAGGCAGCTCCTGCTGCTCTGCTCCTGGTGGTGGTGGAGGCAGAGGCAGCTCCTGCTGCTCTGCTCCTGAAAGTGGCGGAGGCAGAGGCAGCTCCTGCTGCTCTGCTCCTAGTGGCGGAAGCGGTGGAGGTGGGAGCAGCGTGTAGTCTCCTGGCAATGGAGGTGCGAGCAGTGTGTAGTCTCCTACTGTTGCAGGGGACTGGTGCGGCTCTGCCTCTCTTGCAGGGGACTGGTGAGGCTCTCCTGCTCTTGCAGGGGACTGTGGTGGAGGCAGAGGCAGCTCCTGTTCCTCTCCTCCGGGTGGCGACGGTGGGGAAAGTGATACCAGCAGACGTTCACACTCTACTGGTGGATGGGAACCCAGCAGGCATTCTTCCTCTGCTGGTGGACACGGGGACAGCAGGCATTCTTCCTCTGCTGGTGGACACGGGGACAGCAGGCATTCTTCCTCTGCTGGCAGCTTGGGTCCTAGGGCTGTGGAAGCACCGACTTCCCGCTCTTGGGCTAGGGAAGCACCGACTCCCCCCTCTTTGGGCTGTGGACGCACCAACTCCTCCCTCTTGGGCTGTGGACGCACCGACTCCTCCCTCTTGGGCTGTGGACGCACCGACTCCTCCCTCTTGGGCTGTGGACGCACTGACTCCTCCCTCTTGGGCTGTGGACGCACCGACTCCCCCCTCTTGGGCTGTGGGCGTTCGGGCTCCCCCACTCAGGCGTGGGGCGTTCGGGCTCCTCCCACTCAGGCGTGGGACGTTCAGGCTCCTCCCACTCGGGCGTGGGGCGTTCGGGCTCCTCCCACTCAGGCGTGGGGCGTTGGGCTCCTCCCGGTACTGGGAGGGGCAGATAGCCAGTGTGGCCATACTCTCCACAGCCGGGGCACAACTCAGCCGCAAAGGCGCCTTGCAACTGCCTCCCAGCCATCGTCCCAGACCTTCCTTTTTCCCTCTTCCGCTGGCTCTGGATACCTCGTGAGGCTTCTTCCTCGGGAGGCGGCAGCGATGGCTCCTCCCCTTTGGGCTGGAGGCGGCAGTGGTGGCTCCTCTCCTTCGAGGCTGGAGGCGGCAGCGGGGCTTCTCCCTTTTCCCAGGAGATGGCGGGACCCCACTCATGTCGGCAGCCAGGTAGTGAGCACCATGGCTGCGATGTCTAGGAGGGGCGCTGGGTGGTGTTGCTGTTCCCAGGTCTCCCAGCGCTCCCCATCTCGGGCCCACAGGAGGTTGATCACTGCAGGGAGGGCTTCCTCATAATCCCTCCCGGCTCCACCAGCCAGTCCCAGACTCCCTCAGAGGAGAGTGCACTCGTCCTCTTTGGAGGATGCAGATCCTCCCTCACCCTTGCTGGGCGCTCTGGCTCCTCCTTCTCCTGCCATGGAGGGTTGGTCGGGTGCTATGTGCCCAACCTCGCCAATAGCGAAGCACCACTCCTCACCTTTCAAGCAGGTGAGGCAGGCGTCCAGCGTGGGCCGAGATGCAGTGGGATCTGCGACCCGCCCCGCTGCTGCTGTTGCTGTTGCTTCCTCCGCCTGCTTCTTCCCATCTTATTCTTTATTTTATTTATTTATTTTTCCAAAAAAAACACACTTTGAAAAAACAAAAAAAAAACGTCCTTTTCCTGGTCCGGCTCCTGGAGGCGTTGTTTGTCCCACGCAGGACACCATATGTGGCAGAGTGGTTGCAGTGCTGATGTCACGGACCAGGAAGAAGCAACACAAAACAAAGGCAGCAAAGGTAGGTAGGGGAAGCGAGGCGGCGTTTGCGCTCGGCGTTTTAATAATAAATCAAATAATAAACAAAACACTTTACAGCAAACAAAGGGCACGTTGGCCAAACAAAACAAACCCACAAACAGTTGTACTCACAAATATTGTGCTGGCTGTTCCAGCACAATAGCAGTTGTTTCTTTTCACCTCTTTCTCTCCTTAACTCTCTCGTTCCTTACTCCCTGAACTCTCTCTCCCAGAGCGCAGAAAAGCTGCAGGTTTTATACAGGTGACCATCTCCCGATTAGCAACAATTAATCAATGAATTAACTTCGGGAGATGGTCACCCGGCTACACGAGTTTTAAATAAATAATTAAACACAATAAACAAACACACGGCTTTTCGCCGTCATCTTAAAATAATAACTAAGACGGACGGCTTTGTCCGCCTGCATAAAACTACAACAACAATAATAATAATAATAATAATAATAATAATAATAATAATACAAAATATACAAATAATACAGGGACGAGGTGTACCCCATCACAATGACCTTGAATTTTGCTGTCCAGTCGCGGTCATCTACCACACGGTAGAGCCCTTATCGACGGGCTCTATCACTTAAGTAGTATGGGCAGTTTATATTAACTATGACGTCACGTATTTAGTATTCAACTAAGCTGCCCATTGACAGAAAAGTAATGCTCAGAGAAGTTTATAGTCCGCTCAGTACAAAATAAAATGAGAGGGAATTGGTTCTGACAACGCTTTTCTTAGTCAGAATGGTTTGAATTATCACATCAGTCCTGGTGAAAACACCAGCAGAAATAATAGTGTTAATCCACCGTTTAGATCTTTAGAACAGACCAAGGGGCGTTTGTGACAAACATAAATCATGTGTGAGTGTTAAGTGCCTGATGTTAAACAATGTTAAATAAAGGTCTTCAGTTTCACCTGTTTGGATATACCCAGATAGCATTCTGACACTGGCCCAACGTCGGCAAGTTGGAAAAATTTCGTCTTTTTTCAAACATCAAGACAATGTTGGCAAATAGTTGGCAGCTGATGCTTGTGCTGAAATTTGTATGCATTGTATGGCTGACAGCTGAAACCAGATATGTTGAAGAGAATTAAATCAAAAGAATCCTGGGAGTTCTCGAGCATACACTTTTTAAATGGATTTTTTGCTGTGAATATGCAAGTTGCATCATTTTCACTTAAAAACCTGCAGAAAGTAACCGGCTCAGTCGGGGTTTATAGGATTGCTGCGAGTGTGAAACGCTCCATAATATATTGCGGTGTATCCCTACGTGTGGGGCTGGATTTCCCAGTTGGGACTACAGTTAGTGGTCTTCCCGCCCTTTTGATTGCAAGCACATTTCAATGCAAGTGTTTTTTTTGCATCCGTTGGCATTACGTGTTCAAATCCACACTGAACCAAGGTATTTAAACATTTATTAGGTAGGTTTAGGCATTTTCTGTGACGTTTCCTTTCAAGATATTTATATAATTGGTTTGTATTTGTTATTGTGGCTGGTTTTGGTAAAGTATATTCTGAGAGAAAACTCAGCGGTCAGGCAAAACAAAGGGCAGATTATTTAGTGAGTGCAATTTCGCAAGAACTAGGGAACACAGCATGTAAATAACCAAAACAATGGTGGTGATAGTAAAAACCAAGTGTAATTTGCAGGGAATGACAATATTGGCAGTAGCAGTAGCCAGGCAACAAGTAGTCGTAGTTGGGCCAATAATTATCTCCATGTGGGCAAATGTTGCGCCTACATTATATAAAAGTGTTGTAGATCGGGTCAATGTTGGTGCAATGTTGTTTTTTGGTGGTTTGGAAACTGGGCTGACTTTGGAATATATTTGGTTTTTAGTTGTTAACATAAAATATTGTTGTGTAAATGCTTATTTTATTATTTCACTTCCAGGACAAACAAGCCCTGTCCTGCTGCAGATATGGCCATGCCTGCCTGATTTTCACAGACTTTATTGGTGGGTGAATTTCTCATACTACAACAAAATCTAATATAGTATTTATAGGGAAAAAATACATTTGTGAGTTAACAAAATGGAGAAACTTCATCCATACTTTTAAACAAAAACAAGTTAAGACAAGAACTTGATAGGGGGTGCACTATATTTCATAGAAAAGTCCAGGTTTGGTGTGGGGGCGGCATTTTTCACAGGATAATCTATGAAAAATAGTTATTTTCTTATGTGAAAGAGAGGAATGTTGACACAAAGTAAAATGAAAACAGGGTAACTGAGCCATAAGTAGTGATTTTTTTTTGTGGGGGAATCCATTGGAACTTTGATAAATGTTGTATACAATGTTATTGCATCTTCAAGGTTATAGTACATACTACAAGTTGATTTAAATTCAATTTAAACACTTTTGACTTGCATCATATGAATGATCTATTTAAAAACATGGCAGTAGTGTTGTAACATACAGATACATTTGCCTTAATTTACATCTCATTCTAGATCACACTTGTCTGCAGTGATCACCAGGTGCAGGGGATAATTAAATAATAAAACAATTACCAAATATAATTAAACAAAACAATTACCTCAAACCAATGTGCATTTGCACATGTTTTATGCAGGGAGGATATTAACCCCCTCCCTGCTGTGTTACAATACATATATATACAGTGCCTTGCAAAAGTATTCAGACCCCTGACCAATTCTCTCATATTAATGAATTTCAAATGGTACATTGAAATTTCGTTCTGTTTGATATTTTATTTTAAAACACTGAAACTCAAAATCAATTATTGTAAGGTGACATTGGTTTTATGTTGGGAAATATTTTTAAGAAAAATAAAAAACTGAAATATCTTGCTTGCATAAGTATTCAACCCCTGTGCTGTGGAAGCTCCCAGTTTACATCGATGAAAGAAATTGCCCTAACGAGGACACAATTACCTTACCATTGACCTACCATTGGCCTCCACCAGTGAACCATTAAAGTTGCGGTCACATTTTCTGGATAAAAACCCCACTGTTGAAGGATCATTGGTCAGGCTGTGAATCTGAAGGAAAATGAAGACCAAAGAGCATTCTACAGAAGTTAGAGATAAAGTAATACAAATGCATAGATTAGGGAAAGGGTACAAAATAATATCCAAATGTTTGGATATCCCAGTGAGCACAGTTGAATCAATAATCAGGAAGTGAGAGAAGCCACAGAGAAGCCAACAATCACTTTGAAGGAGCTACAGAGTTCAGTGGCTGGGAGTGGAGTAATGTTGCACCAGTCAGCCATATTAAGAGCTCTGCATAACACTGGCCTGTATGGGAGGGTGGCAAGAAAGAAGCCGTTACTCAAAAAGTACCATCTGAAAGCACGTCTGGAGTTTGCCAGAAATCATGAGAGTGACCCAGCTGCGATGTGGGAAAAGGTTTTGTGGTCAGATGAGTTTTGGCCAAAACTCAAAGCGCTATGTGTGGCGCAAACCTAACACTGCCCATGCCTCAAGACACACCATCCCTACAGTGAAGTATGGTGGTGGCAGCATCACGCTATGGGGATGCTTCTTATCAGCAGGGACTGGGCATCTTGTTAAAATTGAAGGAAGAATGGATGTTGCAAAATACAGGGAAATACTACAAGAGAACCTGCTTCAGTCCGCTAAAAAACTGAAGCTTGGGAGGAAATTCACCTTTAAGCAGGACAATGATCCCAAGCACAAGGCCATTGTGTGGCTCAAGAACAAAAAGGTGACTGTCCTACAGTGGCCCAGTCAAAGTCCTGATCTCAATCCCATTGAGAATATGTTGCACTATTTGAAAATTGCAGTCCACAAGCGTCGTCCAACCAACCTGAACAACCTGGAGCAAATCTGCCAAGAAGAATGGGCCAAAATCACTCTGACACTGTTTGCAAAGCTGGAACATGTTATTGCAGCGAAAGGTGGCTCTACCAAATATTAATGTGTGGGGGTTGAATACTTATGAAAGCAAGATATTTCAGTTTTTTATTTTTCTTAAAAATATTTCCCAACATAAAACCAATGTGACCTTACAATAATTGATTTTGAGTTTCAGTGTTTTAAAATAAAATATCAAACAGAACGAAATTTCAGTGTACCATTTGTAATTCAGTAACATGAGAGAATTGGTCAGGGGTCTGAATACTTTTGCAAGGCACTGTATATATATATATATATATATATATATATATATATATATATATATATATATATATATATATATATATATATTGGCAGAGCAAAAGCAAATCAGCCAAAAGTTCAATTTCACTTTTAATTTGTATTTGTAGTTCCCAACACTCTTAGGTGAAATGTAGAAAAAAAAGTCAATACCTGTCATACAGTAAGAGAAATAAGTCGCCAAAGTAAGGTAAAAATGTCCTTCTCCTTTTGCTCCCAACTTTTTTTTGCAGATTTTTGCAGACCCCAGGCACTTTTATCCATGCATATGTATATTACAGGACATACACAGGACATCCGAGTTTAATGACAATTAACTTGTTTTGTCAACATGGAAATATACTAAGGAATGCACTTATTGTGACGTCTATATCATTTATATGAAATGATTTATTACTGTTTTAAACTGTCTCGGGTTTCTGTGACAGTTTATAAATTACTCGACCTTCGGTCTCGTAATTTATGACATCACAGAAACCCTTGATGAAATTATTTTCCTGTACCTCACTGAAGCCCATATATATATATATATATATATATATACAGTATATATATATATATAAAGGCAGGATTTGAACCCTAACTAGTCATACTTTCACTCCAACTACATAACCGCTACGCTACACAGATTCATATCTGAACCCTTTCAACAGACTAGGCTACTATTTACATTTACCCTATCCAAACGGCAATACATTGCCTCAATATAAGTTGAACAATTTTGCTATTCCTGTAATGTGTGTGTGTGTTATTATCCATTAAGTGAAAAAATAAGAGATATCTGAAACAAAAACACATTGTACATGAAAAAAATGCCAAGTTATGAAACGTGCCCAGCCATTTAAAGTGGAGATATCAAAAATACAAGCCAAGTTTCAAGAAACCATTGGGGCAACCTTGGCCAGCACAAAGCAAATAGGCACAACTGTAAAACCGATGGGGGCCAAGGTTGCCCCAACTGTTTCTACTAACTTGGCTTGTGTTTTTCAGGCACAATAAAAGCAGATCGAACTTGCATCAAAAACACAAGCCAAGTTAGTACAAACAACAGTGGCCCAACGTTGGGCCGACAGACAGCGTTGGCCCATGATGTTGGCCCTTCTCTGATGACATTGGGCCAACGCTGTCCCAACATCAGCGTGCTATCTGGGTAGAAACTATTGGGGCAGCAGTGTGGAGTAGTGGTTAGGGCTCTGGACTCTTGACCGGAGGGTTGTGGGCTCAATCCCAGGTGGGAGACACTGCTGCTGTACCCTTGAGCAAGGTACTTTACCTAGATTGCTCCAGTAAAAATCCAATTGTATAAATGGGTAATTGTATGTAAAAATAATGTGATATCTTGTAACAATTGTAAGTCGCCCTGGATAAGGGCGTCTGCTAAGAAATAAATAATAATAATAATAATACAGACAGTCTAACAAAAACAAGGAATGTGAAAGTATGGAAGAAGGTACCTTTATTATATATTACCTATTCTGAGGTGTACTGCTTTGTTATCTTTTGCAGCCTATTTGAATTATTCAAAACACTTTGAAATTCCAGGGGTCATCGTATATGTGATTAAATAGTTAGATATTACTCTTTTTTTAATGGCAAACACATCCTTGTCTGATTTGGGACTTTTTATACAGTAAACTTGTATAGTGCTAAGCCAATTAGAACAAAGATTGATGGGTGATGGTGAATACAAATTTTGTTTCAAACAAACTTGTGCAACAGATATCATAAAAGATCATTCAACATTCAATAATACCAATGGTATTATAACTGTAGCTTCTGATGAGCATATAATATTGACATCACCCCAAGACACATACTTACCTCCCGTCAAGATGGTAAGGCGTTTGTTGGTTTACGTGCATTGCAGCCATTACAGTGGCACCCTATGGAAAATAATCCTGCCCCTGTGGTTGAAACAAGTAATTGCCTGTGTTCTTCACACAATAAGCTGTAGCATGTATGCTGTCTTGCGAGACATGTTATTCTGATCGTGGTGACGAGACCGGCATTGAAACTATCTTGGCATAGTTTAGAGTGCATGCACTCATGTTTACCCTCCAGGACAAGCTTTGATTAGGTAGAGAGAATGTAATGGATCTTGTCCAGTAGCTGATGAGTTAATAATACTGACATCAACACTCAATTAGGGAGTAGTTTGTCTTCGTCTTTCCGATTCATGTGACATTGCCTTTCCATTCATTTAAATGTGCTGAGATGCCAAGCCATTACAAAACAATTTTAACAAATACGTATCTGTATTTGGAAGTGAGGTATTTTATATGGGAGATAATCTGAAAACAGAAGTGCAGGAACTTGTTTGTTTGGCAGCTTTTCAGTACCATCTGCAGTGACCTTTCATAGAGACTTATCCTTTATTATACTGTTGTGCATACAATTGCCATATATCTATTAATACCACAAACCTTTTAATAAATACAACCAGAAATGTCTCATAAAACTGTCAGAATGAAAAAGGTAGGTATGAAAAGAGTAGTACATGTTCTGGCCCAGTTCAAGCACTAAAAAAAACAGGTTTGTCAGTACAGAATACAGAACAGGGTTTGTCTAAAAAAACACCTAAGAGAAATGTGTGCATGGGAAATGGAAGATATCAGCTTGGGATCAAATAATATGTTCTGATTTTATTTATTTTGGATTAGTGTTAACTGCATTATCACTTACCCCTTAATTGTTGTGCTGAAGATAATTGTGTTCTTTTTTTTACTTTAATGAGGGATATTCTTTTTACTTTTGTACTCCTACTACCTACATCCTCTTTCCATTACCATTCCATTTACATTTTTACAAAAATATAAAAACATCATTCTCCACCGTTTAATAAAATGTATTTAGGTACTTAAATGAAATGTATACAATATTTTAAAAAGGTAAAAAAAACCCAAAAAAAACACCATTTTGAAAGAAATTACACGTTAATGTAAAGGTATCATGCTTACTTTTATGTCAGGCACATTAATGTTGCCTTCACTAAGATCAGGTAAATATGTTACAGTACCTGAGAAAATAATCAGTCCTTGAGGGTTTTACATTTTTCTTCTTTCAGAACCACCTAAACAGTCTACTTTAGTTGGATTATTATGAATCTATTGACATTTCATTTTTTGAGCACACAGAACATTTGAATACCTTCTTTATTTTTAGTCAAAGCTGATGCCAAGTAGTGGTCAGACCTTCCCTTCCAGGAGTGAAAACAAAATAAACGGCTGAAAGATTCCTGTCACCTTGATAATTCTGGCTAGCGTACTCCTTCTGAAAGAAAAATGAAAGGTGACAGTGCTCTGCATATTTATTGATAAATGTCAGTGCAGACTTAACACACACCTCCACTGCACCCCCTGCAATAAAGGGTTTTAATAGTAAATGTGATTTTGTCATTTCCTTGGTGTCATCACTGGGTGTCATTTCCATAGGCACCCCCATCTGTAGTATCAGTGACCAAATATTTTCAAATATAAATCAAATGTATTCAATAGACTTACCCTGTAAGCCATACAATCACTACCATTTGCACTCAAAATACATTTCAGTAGTTCAGGACAAACACCATGACGCTATTAATTAGGTAAAAGCAAAGTATTGTATTGATGCAGTATGCTGTCGGACGAGGCAGGAGACCCCCCATAGCTTTGAGAATAAGAATAATGGAAGAGGGTGACAGGGGGCGGGAGGTGGGTTTGTGAAAATTAAACAAAAGGAAAGTATGGGGTGAGTATACAGGGTATTTATAATAGTGATGATTAATCAGTAAGGAATGAATAGGGGATAGTTAAATGACGTAGCGAATGAGGGTTTGTCCATCCCCCTGAACCTAAGTTATAAACTTCATTTCAGTAATTCAGGACAAACCCCACAACGCTATTGATTAGGTAAAAACAACGTATTTTATTGATGCAGTATGCAAGGAATTAATTCAAACAAATCTGGCATTTCACCTATCTGGATTGAAGATCTCGTGCCTGGCCGTCGGACGAGGCAGGAGACCCCCAGAATAATATCCAGATAAGTCTCAATGCCGCAGATAAGGAGTAGGCATAGGGGCGATGGATTATTGATGCAGATAAGGAGTAGAATGAGATGGATTACTGATTGAAACCAGCTGCAGGTCTGATCGGCTGCCTGGCTGTTGAATGAGGCAGCTCTCCCCCCCAAAAAGGGGATTCAACGAGCGACTCAATATCGATATAGTTTGCTCACTTCAGAGAGCGAAAAACAATTAACAACACAGGAGAGGAAAACAAATCCCTTAACTGACAAGGGAAATAAACCACTGGGAATCCATGGCTAACGAAATGCCTTTCCTCCAGGCAGTGAATTAAGTGCTTTTCTGAGATCGGAAGTGTTAGTCATGACGTATAGCTGATATGCCTCGGATGACCACTGCCCTAATTGTTTAATTAGGTGGTCGGGGACTTCTTGGCGGGAAGCTGAAGAGGCTGCTCCCATTCTGAATGAATGGCCTGAATATTTGTCTGCTGGGAATCCACGCCTGGACAGAATCTGACGAAGATGGTAAATAAACGAGTGACGACAGTTCTATTCATTCAAAAAGGGGGTCTGTACTTGAGACTCCCTGAAGAGTTTGTTGAGGGGGGAATGGAGAGAAGGGATTCATAGGGACAGGTGAGAATTTAAAAAGACAAGAGTACCCTTGCCTTCTTGGTCGGTTTTACTTCTTTTTATGTTAAAAGAAATTGGGTCTGAAGAGAGAATGGACAGGTCATTAATGCAAGGGTGGGAATGAAGGAATGAGAAGATGCTGTAAACTCTGAGCACCTTAAAACCCCCAAGAAATCAGTAGAAAGAGAGCTTGAAATGGCCTCCGAACGGCGTCTGTAAAAAGCTGCAAATCTTTGGGGGGAAGCAAGCAATCATTGTAAAAGAAAGTAATGCCGGTCCACTCAATTAGGAGGAGTTTCCAGAGGCGTAATTCTTTGAAGTAGAAATGATCTATGATAATGGAATCCGAAAGTGAGTTTGAAGAAGCAGCGAGCTGCAGCTGATAGGAAATGAAAGAACGATCCTGCGGAATGATTTTCATTGCGTAGTTTAGATGCCAGGGAAGAGACAAGTGACAAGATTAGTGAGTTCTGAAGCAAGGACTTGGATATTGACGGGGGTGGGTAGAAACTTTAATAGTCATTTTGGCACATATTCTTTTGGTTTTACATTGGGAATGAGAGGCATGGTTTCTTGGGGGCAGATGGTTTTTGCATGTGCTTCACCACAGGTACTGCAAATATTTAGGAAACTGCAGGAGGAGAAAGAGCCCTGGTTAAAACTGTTGCAAACCTGGCGACCCCCTGAAAAAATAATGGGACAGACGCGGTTGTCCATTGAGCAAGAGGGAACGAAGAAGACAGGAGTATTAGAGGTAGTTCTAGCAGGGAGACGGGCAGAAGCAGGAAGGTTTAGAGAGCAGGAGATGGTAGAATGTGAGCGATAAAATAGATCTTGATCTACGGCTCCCCAGTAAATGAAATTGTTAAAGTTTTGAAAAGACGGAGTTCGGAGGATTTTAAAAAGACGGACAGATTTCCACAATCGACGATCCTGCTGCTAACGGAATCTAGAGTGTTTGTAAGCAAAGAAACAAGGTTAATATCGGCACCTGACAGTATTTTTTGACGCAGAGGGAGAGGGAGAGGGACAGGTTTTGGGTTTAAGAATAGAGCATTATCCCGGGGGGGGGGGGGGCAGCGGGACTGCACTGCTGAGAGAAAATCCAGAAAAAGCTATGAAGGGAAGCTGAGCGTGAGAAGAAAAAGACTGGAGAGCTGAGGAGGGCTGTATAAGAGAGGGTGGAAAGTTGAATGCCCACAGAGGACAGGGAGTGAGGGAAATGCGAAATGGGGGCTTGTTGAATGCTCACGGGTAGGACACTCGCATGGGGAGGGGGAGCTGCAGCCTGATGAAGTAGTGTGGGATGAGGCTCGGGAGCGATTTGCTGAGAAGGGGGTCTAGGAGCCGGTGTGGACGCAGCTGTGAGGGGAGTGTGAGGGATCCGTGAACGGGCGTGTGTGCACCAGGCCGCGGCTTCGAGCTGAGAGTGAAGGAAGCAGAAGCAGGGGAGCTGGGCCACGAGGTGACGTCACTACGAGAGTGACTGGAACTTGTTTGCAGGGAGGTTATGTAGAGCTGAAAGAGTTGATCTTTGCGAGCTGAACTGCTGAAAGGGATGTTTTTATTTTAAAGCTCTTGTTGGTGTTTGGGGATTGACCAGGACTTAATATTAGATGCTGAGGGACAGGCAATGATTCAGGAGCTTTGGTGGACCGGGAACAGCTTACTTGTCGAGCAGGAAAACGGTGAAGAGGAACGAGACAGGCTCTCCGCCAAGGTGGCTCAAAAAGCCGGAGTGGGGATAACGGCAGAACGAATCTGCTGCCAAGAGGTTCCCGGGGCAGGCAGAATCGGGTTCGGGGGAGTTTCCAAATCAGAGTTGTCAGGAAACAGGTCTTCGTCGGAGATGGTGTAATCGAGGGTAGCTTCCTTTGCGAAAACAAAACAAAAGCAACGTATGGGGTGAGTACATGGGGTATTTATAATAGTGATGATTAATCAGTAGGGAATAAATAGGGGATAATTGAATGACGTAGAGAATTAGGGTTTGTCCATCCTCCCGAACCTAAGTTAAAAACTTCATTTCTGGAAATTAAAAAAAAAGATTAGGTCATGCAATTAAAGCAAACATTTTAAAGGTCTATTTTTCCAGTAAGTCCAGCATGTTGAATAAGTTGTTATCTGATGTTCTGTTGTATTGTCATAAAATAAATTAAGTCCAAGTACCGTAGAATGAAAACATGTTCCGACAGTGCTTTTCTTAGTCAGAATGGTTTGAATTACCAAAGTTTTCTGTAGAATTTTTATTTTTTTACTTGAAAGAGATCAGATTGTGGGAGCTCAGCTGCTGTACTTGTTTTTATCAGCCTCACTAAACTGGTCAATTCCATATACAGTACCAAAATAAAACATGAAAATAAAATCACGTTGTATTTCCGTTTCAGTATCAAAATGCAATATAGTGGTGTCTATTCAAGTAATGTAAACATATATATTGAGAAGACTTTGAGACAAAATGTTTGTCACAGAGTTGTATAGGTTTACTTTAGCATTACTAAATACAGTATAAATTCAATGAGTGTTTTATATTTAGGGATACATTCATTTAAACAATTCCACCACTGTTGGTGGTTAGGGTTTTTTGATGAGAGGTAATTACCAATGACAGACTAGGATTTGTAGTTCAATAAAATAAACAGTGTTTATTAACTCAGTTGTCTAAACACAGTAAATACAAACTTTCAAACTAGCACAATTAAAGAGGAGCTTAACTTATAAACTCAGGCCTATAGATATGTCGCTCCATTATAAAAATCTCTCTTTCCTCCGATCACCGGCTCCCTGGTTTACTGTTCCACAAAAAGGGTATCTTGTCTTTTCTCTATTTACTGTTCCGCTCACTGCTCTTTTACACAAATCTCTGCTACTGATTTACACTGATGTGCAGTCTGAGTGATTTATCATAGTAATTAAACACATATTGTATACAGTATATAGGCAGTATGTAGGCGCAACAAGGCTTAAACATTTCTAGCTCTATAAAATCACAACCTACAGAATTAATCATTCTTCAAAAGATGTCAGCATAATCCCAGACATTTGTGTCAGTTTAATCGCCATGGCAATTTATTAGCTCTGAACTGACAAGTTCATATGATCATTTAATTTAGCGAGTCCTTTTTCAGGATGTTTTTATAAAAGGGGACTTGACTGAGTCATAATTCAAGAATTCTCAGATTCACTTCCATTTTCTTCTAAAATCTTTATGAATACATTTCAGCTAAACGGCTGTGTCATTATATATTTTCTTTTAAGAACAAATGAAAAATAGTTAATGAGGAAAATAATAGTAAAACAGAGGAAAAATGGCAACAATAAAAAAGGAGATGTAATTTAATGAATTTCTAAATACCTCAGGATGTAGAGCTTGAATATACAAATATACATTGGCTATACAGTACATTATAGGAGACTGTTCCAGAAACCTACGCACAGATGATCATAACTGTAGGGTGACCAGGCGTCCTGGTTTAGCAGGAACAGCCCCGGTTTTCCATCAAAGATCCCAGTGTCCCAACATTTCATGTAACATGACACACTCTAAATACCCTTTTGCCAACAACCTCTTTTAGTTTATGGCACCTGCAGTGAAAACACAATAATAAAAAGACAAGGTACTGGGTAATCAAGAGCATTATTTTTTATAACATGATTAACACAGGCGTATGTGCTTATTCCTTAGTGCGCCATGCATTTTCATTTAGTTTATATTCAATATGAATTTACAATTGTGTGTAATACAGTAATTTTGTAGCTGTTCAGTTCTAGTGGGATTTAGCCCAGACAGAGCAGCAAGAGGTTGCAAGCATCCAAATTCAGCAGGTTAAACCACATCAATAACATGAATATGTGAGTGAGTAAAAAAAGAAAGAAATGTAAATGTATTTTTTAATGATTAAATGTATTATTATTATTAAAGTCAATATAAAAGTATGCAGTATGTATATCACAATATGGCTACTTAAACTAATTAGCAACAAATTATACACCCAGGAGTGTACTGAAATTAGCTAGCTTCTTATAAAAAAAATAAAACGTAATTAGTCTTATCAATTATTTAACAATGTGTCCAGGTTTGAGCTTTGAAAATCTAGTCACCCTACATAACTGTCTAAAATGTTTTACGGCGTGCTTTGAAAGCAACCATCTCTAATTACTAACTTGCAATTGTTCTTGCAACTTATCCAAGTTCAACACATCTTAATTTCTCTAACTATGTGTGGCGGAGTGTCCCGCCCCTATATATATGTGCGCTGTTTTATTATTATTTGTATTATTATTGTTTGCGGCACGGATGAAAGCCACCGCCATTATTTGTTATTGTTTTGTGATTATTAAAACCTTGTGAGGATGCGTGACTGATCAGCTACTGATTATTTAACTAGCTGACAGTCACGCATCCTTATTAAACTTGTGCAGACTATGGCCGAGGGGTAATAGGATAATTAATTAATAGCTAGTTAACCCATCGGCCAGAATGTGAAAGCCTGCAGCTGTCTGCGCTGAGGGAAGTGTTCAGAGTTGGAGAACGAGAGTAGAGACAGGAGTTAAAAAACTGAAAATATAACAATTGCTAAGCGTGCTGGTTTATACACCAGCACAATATGTATTTGTTTGGCCAACATGCCCTTTTATTTAGTGCTTTGTGTTTGTTTAAATCTTTTGTTTGTTTATTATTTAATAAAACGCTGAGCGCCATTGCGCTTCAGTTTTGCCCCGCTACTTCCTGAGTCTCTGGTTCTGGTCTGACATCACCACTGTAAGCCATCCTGTTCACACCATGTCAAGTCATCACAACACATGGTTAAATTCAAAATTACCTGGGATTTTAGGCAAAAGGCTACACAGAGTAACGTGTATAATTTCAGAAAAGCTAACTCTGAAGGGATGAGACAGGAGTGAATTAGACTGGGCTGGGGAATTGGAAGCTATGACAGTTGAAGTTCAATGGAACAGATTTAAAGTTATAATGCAAGACATGCTGGACAAGTATATAACGTCACCAAGATGGTTTGACAGATCAGTACAAAATAAAGAAGGCTGTATATGACTTACAGGAAGAAAGGAAAACTGGGAAGAATATATTAGTATGCTTAAGCAGGTTCAAAAAGGAAGCTAGGAAGGTCAAAAGAGATCTAGAAAGAAATATGCCAGGTATGCAAGACATAATCCTAGCATATTCAAATATTATAAAGTAAAATAACTGTTAGAGAGGGTGTTAAGGTATTAAAATGAATATGATAACAAGGTTTACGAGGAAGGAAAATATCTGATGTATTAAACAAATTTTTTTAAAATGTTTTCACCAGAGAGGATACAAATAATATGCCACCAGTTTGTGCACACACAGTTCTTAAAAATGTAAACATCAGTGAAGCAGAGGTATTAAATAAGCTACAGGAGCTAAAAATAACAAATCACCGGACCCACATGAGATTTATCCAAGGGTGCCTAAGGAAACAATTGTAGAAATATGTAGACCACTGGCTACTATCATGAATAGTTCTATAGACACAGATGAGGTCCCTGAAGACTGGAATCTTGCAAATGTTGTGCCATTATTTAAAAAAATGGGGGTAAGACTGACCAAGATAATTAGACCAATTAGTTTAACTTCCATAACATGCAAAATAATGGAAGCAATATTAAGAGGTAAGCCTGAAGACTATTTACACAGCAACAATATTATAGGAGATAGCCAGCATGGGTTCAGAAGAGGGACGTCATGCTTGACTAACCTACTTGACTTGACTACAGCTAATGTAGATGATGGCAATGCTTATTATATATTAACCTTTATTTTCAAAAGACCTTTGACTTAAATTAAAATCAGCAGGAATACAGACATGTAATTGGATACAGAACTGGATAAAAAACAGAAAGCAGTGAGTAATTCTGAGAGGTGTAAAATGGGACTGGGGGATGTACTTAGTGGGTTATCACAAGGGTCTGTAATTGGACCCTTACTGTTCCTCCTTTATATAAATGACTTGGACCAAGATACACATTGCAAGACTTAAATTTGCAGATGATACCAAACGGGGGAGGAGTGGACTCTGAAACCACAGCCCAGCTAATTCAAAGGGATTTAGACCTTCTCTGTAACTGGGCAAAACTTGTGGCAAATGAATGTTAATGTTAATAAATGTAAAGTATTGTATATTAGGAGTAAAAATCCAGGTTATAATTATAAAATAAACAGGATGGAAATAAGGGAAGAGGACTTTGAAAAGGATCTCTGGGTTATAGTGGAGTCATCATTTAAAGTATCTCACCAATGTAATGAAACCATTTTAAAGACAAATAGAATGTTAGGCAGTATTGCAAAAAGCATGGTCAAAATACAAGTCTTGAGAGGTTATGCTAAGATTATACAATGCCCTAGTTAGACCCCAGCTAGAATGCTGTGTTATTATTAGTTTATTTAGCAGACGCCTTTATCCAAGGCGACTTGCAGAGACTAGGGTGTGTGAACTATGCATCAGCTGCAGAGTCACTTACAAATACGTCTCACCTGAAAGACGGAGCCCAAGGAGGTTAAGTGACTTGCTCAGGGTCACACAATGAGTCAGTGGCCTAGGTGGGATTTGAACCAGGGACTTCCTGGTTATAAGCCCTTTTCTTTAACCACTGGACCACACAGCCTCCTGTGTGAAGTAGGCTGATCCCAGGACTTAATGCCAAGGTTAAAATAATTAAATCTCTTCAAGCCTAGTAAAAAAGGGGAAAAGGGGACTTGACTGAAGTCTGTAAAATAAATAGATAAAGTTAACCCAATACACAACTTCATAAATGGAAGCTGAATAAAAGTAAGTTTAGAACAGAAGGTAAGAAGCACTTTTTACACAGAGAGTTCTAAATGCATGGAATGGTCTACCAGGTGCCATATTAGGATCTGAAACACTGGGAACATTTGCTTTTTAGTTAGATCCTCCCCAGTAGGGGAGAATGGTGTGCTAACAAGGAATGTGTCTTGATGGGCCAAAATGGTATTTTCTCATTCCCAAACTTTTCTTGTTCTATTATTCTTCAACATAATGTACAGTAATATACTATACAGACAATTCAATATTACCTCATTATCAGAATTTGTTTTGCTTTAAATAGTCTAGGGTGCAGAAGTAATTCAAAGCACAGTTTTCAGCTGCAGCACAGTTTGAGATCCACATTTGGTTTGACCCAGCTGTTAGAAAGAAGTGACTAAATATAAGCTGTAATCCAGTGTTGCCTGGGATGTATCCCTCATTGCCTATAATATATCATGCAGTCTTACAGGTGGTCTGGGTTTTATCACGTCTATTACTGTATGTTCACTGCCTCAGGGACTAGTTTCAATCTGTTATATCTCGACTGCATCTAAAGTTAAAATCCTTCTCTCAGTATATGTAAGTGCATTGGACAGCACTTTCATTGATGTTTGCTTCTGTAGTTTGACATAGCCAAATGACTATTAGACCCAGTATAAACCAGACACATGGAGAGGGTGAGACATTTAAACTAATTTAAAAAATATATTGAGACAGATGTAAACCTGTAGGATCCTCAATAAATATAACTGACAATGTATTGTACTAGTTCACAATTATTGTACTTTTCCCCAGCAAAGTAAGGCACTATTAAGATCTAAAAGGAACATCTAATTACAGTTTTGAGGGGTAAAAAAGTGATACATCGGTCTTTGGATACAGAGAACAATTAGTCTTACTTTAAAGAATAACTATATAAACCATTATTCACATAGATGGTTTAATAAATATAATTAAATAAAGAAACAAAAAAAAACAGAATCCACATACAGTATGACAACTCCTCTTTCTTGTAGTAAGGTGAAGTTCAAATGAATGAAAAATATAATGTCTTACTGCAAGCGCTTGAAATGTTATCCATTTATTACAATGCCCTCAGGCTGGGCTTCTGTTTGTAAAATAAACTGGATAACCTAGTTGAAAACAAAATGGTAATATTGTTGGGTGGTTGGTGGATAGTCCCTGCAGAATTACATGGCTAAATGTGCTCTTTGCTCTTTAAACTTAGTGCATAATGTACAGTTATTGCTGTAAATAAATATATTAAAATGGTGATTTAAAATACTGGTAATCAATTAAGTTATCAACTATTTGAGGCTGCAATTGGACGCAAGATTTGTACACTTAAACACAATTGTTGGTCTTCATACGGCAGATCAGAATACCCTTTTTGAAAATACTCATGCTTCTTAAGTTGCGTTTGCAACATTCATGGGAAACAGACTCAGCTAACTGAATTTCCAGTGGTTTATTTAGTAATGACTGTAATCAACTGCAATAACTCCAGTGGCACTTTATTCTTCTGAATTTCACAAGGCACGCATGCGATAAATGAAGAACATATGCTATGCATGTGAACCCTCCTAGTTACAGGAAACCTATTAACAAAACAAAAAACAAATCAGATGACCATGTTGTGCCAAAATAGCATAAATGACTGGCATTGGTATCACAGATGGAAGAGTTCAGCCGATTTACACCAAGCCTTAAACAAATATAACAATGTCATTTTAAACAAGCCTGGGTGGACGAGTTTACAATCTTATCATTCATCCATGAGTTGAAATGCTAAATCATACATTCTAATTAAAAACTACAGTAAAATAAACAAAACCAAGATAACTGTGGAGCCGCTATCCTTTTCCTATTCAGGACAAATACTAATGGTATTGCTGTATTATTACTAATAGGGACAGGTGTTGCTCTGCCAGCACAGAAAATTAAACACGGCAGAGTACAGGCACCAGGTGCTTTTATTTAAACAGCAGAGAAAAGGTTACAGGCACCAGAGCTCAAGGCAAGATCCCTATACTATTATATAATACAATACAATACAATTTGCTTTTATATAGCTCTCTTCATGAAGAGCGTCCCAGGGAGCTTTACAAAACTCTATAAATAATAAAAAGCCATTGGCCAATCAATCCAGCTCAAAAATAAGCTAATGCAAATAAATAGGTTTTTAAAACTGATTTAAAAGATTAAACTGTGCCAGCATTTCTGATAGAAATTGGGACAGAGTTCCAGAGGCATGGGGCATAACAACTAAAAGCCCTTGCCCCTCCTGATTTTAAGCGACTTTTTGGAACCACCAATTGTTCAGCATTTACTGATCGCAAACTGAAAAGGAGCATTGCGCATCAACAATTCATGCAAATATTGAGGAGCAAGGCCGTGTAGTGCCTTATTAGTAGTGAGCAGAATTTTAAAATCAATCCTACATTTAACAGGAAGCCAGTGCAGCAATTTAAGAATCGGCATGATATGTTGTTAAAGGCGTGCATGTAAGCATTTGAGCTGCACCATTTTAAACTAGTTGGAGTTGACGTAACTTACAATCAGGGAGGCCAGCAAACAGAGCATTACAATAATCCAGCCGAGAAAGAACAGGAGCATGAACCAGCATCTCAGGATCTTTATCAGATAAGATGGGTCTCAGTTTAGCAATGTTCCACAAATGATAATACGAGGCCTTCGTAACAGAGTTAATGCGGGTATCCAAACACAGTTCTGACTCCATTGTGATTCCCAAGTTTATCACTATTACATGGTCAGAGGATTACCATCAAATGGGACTTCAATACTAAGTGGTTTAGCGAGACTGTTTTTGGAGCCCGCTAATAATACCAATGTTTTACTAGGATTTATTTTCAAGAAGTTTTCAGGCATCCATAATTGAACTTCGTTCAGACACTGAGACAGCAAAGAAACCGCCTTCTCTGGTTTTATAGGAAGGGAACAATACACCTGAGTGCCGTCCACATAACAGTGAAATCCCAAATTGTATTTATTAAGAATTGATCCAAGAGGGAGCATATAGACACTGAAAAGCAAGGGACCAAGGATTGAGCCTTGTGGAATTCCATACATCTCGTCACCTGTCTGAGGAGTACTGACCCATACAGACAAACTGGCGTCTATGTAATAGATAAGAGCGAAACCATTCCAAGGCAATGGCTATAATTCCAATATAATTCTGTAATCTCTCCAGTAAGATCCCATGATCCACAGTGTCAAAAGCAGCAGACAGATCAAGTAACACTACAATAGACAATTTTCCAGTGTCGACAATACAGAGGTCATTTCAGACCTTCAAAAGGGTGGTATCAGTACTATGGTAGAGCGAAAATCTGACTAACTTTTCACAATAGTCCATATTTACAAAAATGACCCTGAAGCTGGACAGTCACAACTTTTTCAATCAACTTTTTTAGAAAGGGAATGTTGGAAATAGGCCTATAATTTGCAAGATCGTGTGGGGAAGGTTATGTTTTTTCAGCCAGTGGTTTCATTTCAGCCAGTTTTAGAGTAGAGGGAACCCTTCCAGATATGAAAGAGGAGTTAACAATGTGAGTTAGAGTAGGACCCAGGATTGGAGAACAAGCTAATAAGCTAGGTAGGCCAAGGATCCAAAACATAGGTCATAGGATTTAGTTTAGTTATGACAGCCTTTAGGTCAGCCTCAGTTATCACAGTAAATTCCTTAAACATAGCAGTCGTAGTCGAATAACAATCTGGAGTAGAGGGGGTGGCAGTACTAATGGCAAAGGTCAACTCTGATTTTTTTTTTTTGCTGCTTGTATGATTCTCCTACTTGTTATACTAGTAATTTTCTTTGAAGATCAACTCCTCTCAAGCATTTCAGTTTAATTTGTTCTGTGGTACTTGTTCTGTGAATATTTGGTATTCCATATTTCTTTGATAATGTTCTGTATCAATTTCCTTTGTTGTAGTTTGCTTCAATAGATGTTGGAAATAATTACCTTTTTCTGGCTATTGGCTATTTTAATTAATTATTTTTAATTTTTACAGACTTTTGATGTGAAGGTTAAAACACTTTTGTCATGAACACATATTTGAAATAGCTTAAGTACTTTTGTTGTTTTTATTTTTTTATAAAGATTGTTTGTTAAACTACCAGAAATTGTGAATGTGGTCTTTGTAATATTAATTAGCGACTAATGTTCACTAAATGCTTGTTTTTCACATGTTTTCTTTAGCTGAAGGAAAAACGCAAAACAGAATGGCCCAGATTTTACCAACAAGATGTAACATACTGGTTAAGAGTTATCAAGAGTTATCATATCATCTGAAAGCTGTAACAAAAGCAAAAGGAAAACACCTGAAATACTAAAGCAGAGGTGCCAATACTTTTGTCATGAACTAATATTTGAAATTCCTTAAGTGCTTTTGTTTTTTTGATATAAAGATTATTTGTTAAATTCTAAGAAATTGTGTATTTTGCCTTTTGTTTTATTAAAAAGTGGTTTACTAAACTTTACTAAATGCTTGTCCTAAATGTGTTACCTTGAATTATGGTATAATAAGTGTAGGGTTCAAATACATTTGTCTGCGACTGTATATATAACTTTAGTCCATGTAAAGAAAAGATTTATGATGTTACAACTAAATGTCCTATATAAACACTGTAGGTGTTAAAGATGTCTGGCATTTAACAATCTGCTGGACTGGGAGGTTTAATGCGGGTGGCACATTCTTTTACAATATGGCTTACTGCTACTGGAGCTTGAATGCAGTTACTGTCGTCGTTGAACATTTTGACACTGCTGTGCAGACAATGCGGTTAAAGAAATCTATTGTGCCCCCTGGTGTGTTACATTAATTACAATGAAGTTACATGCAGTGCTGTCCTGTAAGACATGTGTACAACCAGTGCTATTGTCTCGAACTCGTGGTACAGTAACAAGAGCTTTAGTAGCAAGTGATTTTCAAAAGAAATGTGTTAATTAAATCAATCCGTAATGCTTTGAAATTGAGTCGATGAGGTTGTTAATGAATGCATTTCTCGTTAAAGCTTAATTGTCTCAACGACTAGATAAGGGGAACTCGTTAATCAAAATGCATGTTAACGAGATCAAGAAAAATAAATGAAAGCATAATTCGCTGTTATGGAAACTAGTACTAGTTTTCAGGGAGGCTGACTCTCCCACCAGCGAACAGCAGCCAAATGGAAATAAAAAATAATGGGAATATCTATGTTGTGTATAATTTATAAACTTCATTTAAAATTGTGCATTTTGTCATGCAGAATGTACATTTATTTAGAACACTTCACATATAAAATGACGATTTACGATTATCTGGTGTGTGGGTAAAAATCAGACGGCATGGATTAAAAAATAAATAAATAAAAAATTAAACCCCATTAGTCATTTACCCTCATTAGGGGGGTATTTTGTCACAGCTTACTATATACAACTTTTAATGTTTTGCAATCTTTTTTTGGTTAAAAAGAAAGAAATACCGTGAGCCATATTGGTTGGAATTTATTTTCTTATGATGAGATCTACTTTATGTAGTTTAGTATGCACAATTGGAGGCTAATACATACGTTTCAAGGGCCATTGGTGTTTGTAGTTAGTTATTATACATGTATACCATGTATGTAACACTTCATTATGTATTTATTAAGCTTTTAAAATGACGATAGAACGCCCTAACCCAATACACAATTTGTTCGGTGAATTTCTCTAATCATGCATTTTCTATTGTTACTCTTTGCTCGCCTCCACGGTAATAAACATGATTAGACAGAAGTAGCCACCGAACACTTACAGTATTATAAGAAAATGTTGTATGCATACAAACGCGTGCCTGTGTGAAAGTGTACAATATACATAAAGTGTGGGGACAGTCTGACAACATTACAAAATAGGTTTAGGCAAAATCCATGTCAATGATCTTGATCACATTCCTAGGTCATCACTGTGTGTCCTTGACGCCTGTTCTTCGTTCTTTTGTGGATAAGACACAGGTGTTAAAAGCCAAGGACGCATTGCAAATCCGCAATCACCTAAGGAAACTTTATTGTAATATCTAATATGCCATTTTCTTTATCAAGATTTCAGTTGTATAATTCAAATAAAATCTACAGTAGATGTCAGCTTTCATAATTAGGGGTCTACCTGAATCGCAATTTTGCGGAAATCGGGAAATTGAGGGGTCACCACGAAATTCACCTCTTTTAGGGGCCAATGCATACCGGAGAAGTACGGAGAGAAAAAAAAAATAAACCTTGCCTAAATAAAATACTGCACAAGCATACGACGCAAACTACATATCTTCCTTCTGTAGATAAGCTTTTTTTTTTATTCCTTCGCTGTCGTGTGTGCATTGCACTTAGGCAAAAAAACAAACAAACAAACAAAAAAAAAACATCCTTAGGCAAATAATATTTACAAAAAAATACTCCAAAAGCAGTTAACATTTTTGTTTACTGTTCAAATGACAATGATGTTTTAAATCATCCTATCCATGCATCTGTACTGGCTTTTCTGTGACCTGTACTGTACAGTAGGGGGTGGGATAAAGTCAGTATTGCATTGTTTTGATTTAGGTTGTGTCATTGAACTCGCACCACTCACGGTTCTTGCCCCTTTAAAAATTGACCCAGACACAGGAAATGGAGTTTTTTTAAAGCGTGGATATGCTATTTTTAATTCACAAAACAAAACACAAAATAAACAAAACAAACACCAAGCTCTTAAATGAGCACTAACTAACCACGCAGGAACCTCACTATATGGCAGGACGGCTAAGCCGTTTACCTGCTTAACACAAAAACACACACTCTTCTGTCAAGTTACTTTCCGTCTTTTTCATGACTGCTTGGAAGCAGAACACCCCTTCTGCCTCCTTCTCCTCAGCAGCCCTGTGCAGACTGACTGCAGCTCCTATATACCCTGCACCTGGTCCTAATTTACAATTACTACCCAGGTGCAGGGGATAATTAAACAATAAAACAATTAATAAATTAAATAAAACAATAAAGCAAAACAATTAAATTAACCCAATATGTATTCGCACATGTTTTTCATGCAGGGAGGATTAACCCCTTCCCTGCTGTGTTACAGTTGCTAAAATCTAGTTTTCAGCATTGGAGGTAAAATACCATAAATGGACTACAAAGCAAAAAAAGAAAACTATATTTCAGCTCATGATCGTGTCAAGATATTTCCCAAAGAAACTGTACATGCAGATGGAGGTAATTGTTTTGCACATCTTATAATGTGTCTTTGGAGAAAATGCGATCGATCGCTATTTAGCTTCAGAATCTGCTGAACAGAACGTAAAATAAACAGATTTCAGAAAACAAACTGGAAAGTCAGCGTAGATAACAAGTATTCCTGTCGGTTGTAGCCAAGTTAAATCAGGACTACAGGTATGATCTGGCACAGCCACCTCGCTTCAAACAACCTGCTGCTTACTTTCTAAACGCAGTTAGAATTTTAGACACGAATAGGCATGTTTTCTTTGTTTTGACTCGGTACTAATAAAATCAATTATTGGATGGGATAAATAACATGACAAAGAATGTGCTGCATGTATTGTCTTTATTAAAGTTTGCCAGATGCCCTTGGGTAACTGAGTTTTGGGACTGTTTCTAATCGATTTCCACATCTGTATAACTTGGCAAAGCTTTGCCTTACACTTACAACCAATTCAGTGGATGCAGAACGTGCAGTCTCAATGTATGGGCAAGTCCACACCAGACAGAGAATGTTGGCAGCAACTGCTGGGGGATGTTGCATGCTTGCCTTTAACAAATGATAGCACTCTGTTTTAGTAAGGAAGTAAGTACCACTATTTTTAGGCTTTTATAGTGCTCTGAAATATTGTCTACTTAGGTTTATTTAATGTTTAAAATCCTAATTTTATTCCATAACCTACCTGCGAAAAATACATACAGTTACTGTGATTTAAGTAGACCCCTACATATAATATACGTATGCAGAATTCAAATAGGCTACAGTTGCATTGATAATTTCTTGGTAGTAACATTACACTGGGTGCAAATAACACTTTATCATTTTAGCAATACAACAAACATTCCATAAGGTTACAAATGGTTAAAATAAGTGAATACATCTCATTCATAACCACAAGTAAAGAAAAGGCTAAAACTATTTTCATAACTACAAATAGTGAATTATCGAGGTAGTTGGTAAGAAATTAACCCTGGTCCTGCACACTCTCTCTCTCTGTATCATCGGTGTCACAGACGCGGTCAGTTTGTTATATGTCTGTCTCAAGGTGAGTTATATACTCTTTTGTTAATTAAAACCCTCCTTTTGATGACAATTAACACGGATTTGCTTTTAAATTCCAATGCAATAACCACTGCTCGTTAAGATATTAACATTATTTCGAAAATCAACATAATTTCGGAAATCACATTAGGACGGCCGCTTGAAAATGCCAAAATCAATGCTACAGACCGATTTTTTGATTAACACTGGAGTTACCATTTACAAACTTTAAAAAATCCTGCCTGTAAATCCTAAAGAAATTCTGTATTTTCATGACAAACATTAACTCAGAATTGTTATAGAGCCTGTGTTTTTCAGATGTATATAAACAGGAGCTCATACAGTGACAATAATAATAATAATAATAATAATAATAATAATAATAATAATAATAATAATAATAATACTCAAGGTTGTTACAGTCAATCAGAGAACAGAAAGCTATTAATTTATTATGCAGTATAAGGCTAAATCCGGCCCAGCAAGCAAACATGCAATACCATTAAACAGATATGACTACAGTACAGTCGTACTATAAATCTATAAGGCAGACACTCAGGTAACTTCTAACTGAAACGGTTAAACAAGAAATACTCAAATAATATATCAAATAATATGTTTCAACAAGCAGGAAGTCTTCATTTATTTCCCTTTTCAAACGGACAGGAACAAACATGTTTGCGTCCAAACTTGTTTAGCAGGAAGTTGTGCTCCAAATTGAGGACTGGGAGACTATTACTCAGCAATAGAGCGCATACAGGTGGCTTGGCAGTCCTTAATGCCTGCCCTGTGTGGCACTCCCACGTACTGTCCTTTTACACTCTGTGATAACAGCATTACTGATTACCGCAAATCTATGTTTTAATCTCAGAAAACTGAAAGCAAGCAAAGCTTGGAAAACCCCTCCCGGAAATCTACAAAACAGTTTCTTAGCCACTTCTGTAACTTATTTCTGATTAGGCCTACAATTGTTATCTGCATGGAGCCTGTATTTTTAAACACTAACAGAGAAGGTGTTGTGTAGTGAGTCTTGATTTGTCCTCAAGGAAATCAGTTTTAAGGTTTTGTCTGAGAGAGCAGTACTTTCACAGGTACCTGCACAGTTTATATTAAATTCAATGGATGATTACACTTGAACAACTGTTTAACAGGGCCAGTAACTCCACAGTGAGTTATACGTTATTGTAACTGTGATACATGCCAAGACACAATTAAATGACTAATTTAGCTTATGAAAAAGATTTAACTGAGTGATAATGCCAATGTAATTGAGTGAACATGAACAAAATGTGTTCTTCAAAGGTCTCTCATCTGCACAGCACAGTTTAAGTGAGAAGGTACAGCTATAATACCAGTAAAAGCACACAGGAAATACACCTTGATAAACCTCAGCTGCCTATTTACATTTCCCAAAATGACTCATCTAAAAGATAATGGTGTTTTACTGAAATTCACAAAAGATTTCATTCAAATTACAGTTACATTTATTTTAAAAAAAAGAACAAGTCAGTATACAGTGCCTTGGACTTTTCCACATTTTGTAGTGTTACAACCTGGAATTAAAATGGATTTAATTGGGATTTTTACCATTTGATTTACACAACATACTTAACAGTTTGAAGGTGCAAAATATTTTTTTTTTATTGTGACACAAAAGTTAATTAAACAAAAAAAAGACATTTGTTGGTTGCATAAGTATTCACCCCCCTGAGTCAATACTTGGTAGAAGCACCTTTGGCAGCAATTACAGCTGTGAGTCTTTTTGGGTAAGTCTCTATCAGCTTTGCACATCTGGATCCTGCAATTTTTGCCCATTCTTCTTTGCAAAATTGCTCAAACTCAAGTTGGATGGGGACCGTTGGTGAACAGCAATTTTCAAGTCTTGCCACAGATTCTCAATCGGATTGAAGTCTGGACTTTGACTGGGCCATTCTAAGACATTCAGGTTCTTGTTTTTGCAGGTTCTTGCAGACTGAAACAGGTTTTCCTCTAGAATTTCCCTGTATTTGACTCCATCCATCTTGCCCTCAATCCTGACCAGTTTCCCAGTCCCTGCCGATGAAAAGCATCCCCATAACATGATGCTTCACCGTGGGGATGGTGTTCTCAGGGTGATGAGCAGTGTTGGCTTTGCGCCACACATAGCGTTTTGCGCTAAGGCCAAAAAGTTCAAGTTTGGTCTCATCAGACCAGAAAACCTTTTTCCACATGTTTGCTGTGTCTCCCACATGCCTTTTAGCAAAATCCAAATGGGATTTGATATGTTTTTTTTTTCAGCAATGGCTTCCTTCTCGCCACTCTTCCATAAAGCCCAGCTTTGTGGAGCGTCCGGGTTATAGTTGTCCCATGGACGGTTTCTCCCATCTCAGCTGTGGATCTCTCCAGCTCCTTCAGAGTTACCATTGGCCTCTTGGTTGCTTCTCTGACTAATGCCCTCCTTACCTGGTCACTGAGTTTTGGTGGACGACCTTCTCTAGGCAGAGTCGCGGTTGTGCCACATTCTTTCCATTTTTAATAATGGATTTAACGGTGCTCGGGGGATGTTCAAAGTTTGGGATATTTTTTATAACCCAACCCTGATTGGTGCTTCTCCAGAACTTTATCCCGGACTTGTTTTGATAGCTCCTTGGTCTTCATGATGCTGTTTGTTTAGATATGCTCTCTAACAAACTCTGGGGCCTTCCAGAAACAGGTGTATTTAATCTGAGATCATGTGACACTTTAATTGCACGCAGGTGGACTCCATTCAACTAATTATGTGACTTCTGAAGGCAATTGGTTGCACCAGAGCTTATTTAGGCGTGTGACAGCAAAGGGGGTGAATACTTATGCAATCAAGACTTTTCAGTTTTTTATTTGTAAATAATTTTGAAAAATATGTAGATTTTTTTCCCCACTTCGACATTATGGACTATTTTGTGTAGATCAGTTACAAAAAATCCTAATTAAATCCATTTTAATTCCAGGTTGTAACACTACAAAATGCAGAAAAGTCCAAGGGGGGTGAATACTTATGCAAGGCACTGTATGTTAAGACTTGATTAACTTTTTTTTTTTAAACTCATTACTACAAAGCATTTTGTAGCACAAGCTCCCCCAATACCCCTCAAGAAAAGTTAATTGAAAAACAACACAGACCTTAAATGCAGCTTAGGGAGGGACGGAGGGAGGGATGGGGGCTGGTTTTCACATATATGAAAGCAAATAAACTATGGTTTGTTTGCAAGTAAACTGAAGTTTGTTTGCTCAGTCACTTCCATTGAAGTTGGTTTTAAATGCTGTGACAAGCAGATATTGACGTTGGTGTTGATATAGATGTAATGCATCATTTTCTGTGATTTTTAGAGTGTGTTGCTGTTAATTAGATGTACTTCTCAAAAATATGAACACACTGTACAGTACCATATGGTTGTACATCTTAGTCAATTTCAATTAAATGGAGTATTCCTTAAAATGTACGAAGGTAAATGATTTTCCTATTACAACTCAATGTATCGTTATTATAGGAACAATTACAAATCAATTGCTTTTGCAGTGTTAATATAAAATTCTACTATCAGGAAAGCTCTTAACAACCCACTTCCATTATTCAATTTATGTTTATTTTAATCGAGTGACAGCCCTAATAAAATTAGGGCTGTCACTCGATTAAAATTTTTGATCGGTTCATTTATGGGCATTATTTGCTTTAGCAGATTAATCGGTAGATTAATCGGTGCCCATTTTTAATAAAGGTATACATTTGTATTATTATTTTTGTTTTAGTAAATGTAACAAATGTTACCTTTCCGTCCTATTACCCTAATAAAACAGATTTAGGGACCTGATAACTCAGTCACATAAGCCCCAAGGGCAAGAGCAGCTGAGTTATGCGTACTGTTTAACCACTCTGGGGTAACCCCTAAACAGCTAAATTATAAGCAATGCACAAACATGGAAACAAAAAACACGCCGAGGTTAATAACTAAATCAACAGTTTATTATATTGGTCAGGATAAATTCCCCACGCTGGATTTTACCACAGCATTCAACACAGCTGGTTACAATGCACACGAGTAACTTTGCAGACACACGTTTGGCCATCACTTAAATGTAGATAAACATTCCCGTTCCAAATACATTTACAAATCACTACCATACTATCAGCAATCCTTGTACAAAACAAGACAACAATTATGATTTTTACACAACTTTAACTCCTTTTTATACAAGCTTAAAACCACACATTCTACCACTTCCAGGGGGAGTTATTGATGTTAATTTGATCTACTGCTTCCCAACACTACTCATTATAGGCATTGTGTGTTTTGGCTGCTATACCGGTGTAATAGGAAATAAGTTGACCGCGCAAGCGCAGTAAGGCAAAAGTAGACAAAAGTAAGGCGGGGCTACAGTTTGATTAAAGGGGAGGTTCACTGCATGGCTTTTTATTTTTATCTGGCTGTTTTATTTACTTGACTGTGTATGTTGGTGCGTGTTCGTGCCACTGTCTTTTCGTATGAACTTTAAAATGTGTGATCGACGACTGTTTCTATGGTAAACTGTTTTAAACCTCTGTCTATTTATGTTTCTATAACATGGATGTCAATCTGATGTAGTTTATGTGTGATTGCGGAGAATTATTTATATATTAAATGATTTTACACATCAAAATGTTGTCAATCTTTAATCGAAATTAAAATGTTTCCGTAATATACAACAGACATATATAATGAGGAAGAGAGATACCGTATATATGTGTATAGCTACATGATTTTAAATCGTGATAATTCACTTTAATTCAATATACTGTATCTCTTTCTTCTTATATGTCTTATTGGTTGTTGCACTACAGGAATTTACCATTTTAAAATGATGCTGATATACAGTAGCCTACTTATACTGTATGATCTCTCTCACAACACAAAATCTTGGTTGGTATTGAACTACAGGTATTTACCACAGTTTAGCAAAGACGTTAACTCTTTAGTTTTTAATTAATTAATGTATTGTTTCTTCCCAAACTTGTAATTGAAATACATGCACTATGATAACCAGTCTCCTGTTCGTTTTCTGTCCTAATTATACAAAGTACTGTATGTAAAAATAAATGAAAGAACAAATATAAAATACTGTATAAACGATGTTTTTCAAGTACATCATGTGATTGATGTGCACCGTGGCCTATAGTAATCGCAGCATGGAGCTTAATTTTTTCCATGATTGAAACTCATACTTTAACTTTTGGACAATCGCTCGCATACCTGCTGTCCATACTGTAGTGCTTCCCAAAACAAAAACACCTCCAGAAATGCAAAATAACGTCAATACGTAACACATTTTGCTAGTTAACGTTTGTTACACAAACAGAAATACACAATCAGAAATGTACAATCATACAATTCATTTAAAATTATTTATTTGCTGCTAATATATATTAAAGCAATATTCACACTCCCTTATCTAGAGTAATACTGTCGAATATATCCGATCTACATGTTAATGTAAATTATACGTACAAAAGTCATTTTAAATTATGCATTTTTGTTAGGCTAATATATCGGATCTAAAGCGATATTCATATCATCTGATCTAGCAGCATACTGCCGAATAAATCTGATCTACTAATTGATATAAATTATACTTACAAAATTAATTTTAAATTATTTATTGTTCATTAATATATCCGATCAACTTATTTCCTGGCTCGATCTACTTATTTCCTAGCCTAGGCTCGTTTACATTAGAAACAATGGAACCTCCCCTTTAAATTCTAGAGCTTGATCAACTTATTTCCTGATCAACTTATTTCCTGGGACACTGGCATTCTCTGCCCTTTAGGGCCCTTTCATACCTAGTTTGTTTATGAAGATCCGATTTAGAATTCACTTGCAAACAAACTAAAATGTTGCAATTTTGCTTCGATTGGTTCGACACCAGAATATCTCAAACAAACTGCATTTTTCCTCCAAGCGAGTTCAAGTTCGCCTTCTCAACTGTAATCACACCAGAATGTGTTTGTTTTCACGCTGAAAAGTGAATCTGATCGTCTGGATTTGTGCACGTGACCAAAATGATATCTTCCTATTAATGCCCAGACGGATGTTCATTACTAAACATGGAGGGTTCCGCCTGTGCAAGGCTTGCGATATTAGTACTATGTACGTATTTTGTTTATTCAACATCTGCTGGTAGAATGTCAGCATGAAAGCCGGATACTAAATATTGTTGAGCAACACCAACGTTTTTGTGCTGCTTTATGTGCAAGGAGGAGACGTTTTCAAAAGGCGGCAAATGAGGAGGAACAATTTATTTTTTCAATTTTTGTCGGCTGTTGCATTGTCAGTGGCATTATCCTGACATTGGTGAGTTGTAAGCAGTCCCTGTTTATCAGCCTTTCTCGTCTCAATGATTGTATTGTAATGACACATAAATGCAGAAAAAGTGTGTCAAGGCATAAAGACCAATTATGCAAGAGACCAAGCTATTTATATATGTAACATATAAATAATATGTAACATATTATAAAATAATTATAATTATTATATATTATAATATATGCAGTGGGTTATGCATTACATCACCACCAGTCGGTTCGGTTTCTGTTGCATTGTGAATTCTAACGCGATTGCTTTCACGCTGGCCGACTTTGAGGGGGAAACACATCACAGTTCAATTGAACCGAGACCACCCTTTCAGATGAATCCTAGTCCTCTTCTTTGGTGCGCACTCTGATACGAAACTAATATTTTTGACGTTTCACACCTGCACAAACAAACCAAACTTAGGTGTTAACTGAACTCTAGTGCAAATTATCCTCTCCAAACAAAGTAGGTGTGAAAGGCCCCTTAGATATTGTGCTTGACCTTGAAGAGAATTAGAATGGTTGTAGACTTTTTTCAAAAGATTTCTGTATTTTAAAATATTGTCCAATTACCAAGCAGATAAATTATATTGTTAGAGGCCCCTTAATGAAAAAAGTCAGTTCATGTGTTTGAAATGCCTGGGGTGAAGATTTGTTTTTGACAGTCCAATGAGCTCAATCCTGTCATTCCCCTGGTTTAAAAAGAAAACAATCTGTTTTATAAGTGATTAAAAGCAGATCAATTTTAATTTGAAAAGCAAAATCTCAAGCAATTATTTAAAAAAAAATCTGCTCTCTTCAACAACAAAACGGAACACACTAACTTTAAGGATGGCTTGAATATTACATGACCCTTTGGTACATTCCTTAATTGAATACATGAGGATTTGAGGTTAATGATGTCTGTTGGTTTCTATATTAATGTTCTGATGGTTTCTGATGAGTTCATTGTTTTAATTGTGAGTGTGTCCTCCCTGAGAGACAGTTCTACAGTGAGTTAAATATGCAAATCTTTAATTGGACATGATATTTTGTACATGATGCAGAGCAGAACTATTCCAATGATAATGCTTATGTGGTTTTACGTTTGTTTCTAAGTTCATGTAAAATCCACAAATGTTATTAACCAGGAAAGCAATTCTAGCTCAGTCACATTAAAGTTCCTTTTATCAAGTAAAAAAAAAGCTATTTTGCTGACTCAGATTTCAACAGATAAAGACGTGACTCTTCTTAGATACTGTTGATTTAACCTTATGACATTGAGTCCTGGGTCAAGGCAAATATATTTTCCATACAACATTTGGTGAGAGGGCTGTCCGTAACCTTTGGATTTTCTCCATGAGTAAAAGTTCTTAAAAGTTGCTGATCGGAAAGTGTCAAAATTTCCGGAAACTTTCTGATTTTTCTGTATTTGCATATTGCAAAACAGTAACCCCGCCACTTACAAATAATGTAGATTCCCAATTTATAATGAGACTGGAAACTCCCACCAGGATGTGAAACCTCTTTAATAAGATGGGACATCAGAGTTAATCCTGGTAAAAAAAAAACAAACAGGATCAAATTAAAAACTTTATTCCCCTCTCTTGTAGAGAAAAGGGCACCTCCTGTTCATCTGTAGACAAAGTGACTCAAGCCATATCAAGTATCTTGCCTTGTATGAGAGCCAGTGAATAACGAATAATGAATAAGAGCAATGCCCTTCTTTACAAGGGACACAGGCACCCTACACTATAGAAGAAACAAGCGTGTCAGTGACATACAATCCTGCCACAACTGTAAATTAAAAATCAAAAGCTATCAGTTACTGTACATGAAAAAGTAGATCACCAGTAGACTGAACAGTCATTGGAATACATGGCATACAAATTAATAATGTATAATATGTAGAGACTTGGCAAAAGAAAATGAAGCTGTGTATTAATGAACTATATGAAAGAAATGCAGATATACAGAGGTCCATCTCATTGCCCGTTATCCAATATATTAATAACTTTTTGTTCAAACAAATAAACTTGTTTCTGTCAAAAACTAAAATTTAAATGAACGTAAACAAATATACATTTCCTTTTTTGAGCATCGGAATATCGTGGCCCTGAATTGCAGAATACAAACAACATTAGAGTACATGCAATAACCAGCCAAAAATAAATCTATCAGCAATCCACCTAAAAACATGAGATATGCACATTTGGAAAACACTCCAAAGAAACGATTACATAAAAATACATTACTGAATATTTTTCACTGCAAACCTAAATTTGTAAAAATATAAAATATGGGGGTATTCTGTTATTATAAGAGGTTTCATTCCACTTTACACCAGGGTGTGGGGTTTATCTGTGTTATGTACACAGTCCTGTTTCCAGCCCATTGTTACCCAATGCAATAGCTGATGTTTGAGACTAATGGAGTTGGTTCTCCTTCTGCTTTATAACCTTTATTTGTTTCCCTGTCTAGTGTCATGTCAGTAATAGGAGCTTGATGAGTAATTTAAGTCAGAGTAATTTAAGTCGGGGGTTGATTGCATTAGTCCGGATATGAACTAAACTGATAAATGGCCCCTTTGAATGACATTAAATTACACTAATTTACAGTTGTTCCAGAACCTGACTATGCAGTCAGTGATTTAGCAAAAAAAGCTCTTTCACCTGTTCTGCATTTATCAAGGTTTTAATACAAGACTAGTAGAAGAACATTGTTCATCTGACTCATCTGTGCTGCAAAGAAATCTAAAAATCAACAAGAGAATATTTAAGCATTTGGAACCAACTCAAATGCATTTCCTGAAAATCACAGTGTACTGACAGACATGAAAGACAAGAAGCTGAGAAAAGAAAATATTTGTATGAAGTTGAGAAAGAAGGGAGTAATTTCCTGTTAGTAATGAGGATGATATTCCCTTAAGACCATTTTAATTTAAAGTTCAAAAACAGATCTTCCATGTCTTTTTTAAATTGAAGGCTTGGCCGTGGCTCTGAAAGGCACAGTGACACACCCACCTCTCAGTCTTGCCACCTTCAGCTGCTTCTTATTAGACTTGATCAGCCTCCGCCTCATGCTGCAGTTCATCTTCCATCCTTGGTTGACCAAAGCAATGTTTGCTTGGCACTTCCCAGCACTCTGAGGGCAATGAACCCTCCTCCCTGGGGAAAGAATGAAAAGCCAAAGCATTCATTCAACTTGTCATGTATTCACTTATCTTGGCTAATCTAATCAACTGCTGCTGTAAAAGGGTCCTAATAAAAATGTAAAACTTAAAATGGCTAGTGTTGTGTTTTAAATAGTGATCTCGGTGGTGCAAAAGCATATTTGGGGGAAAAAAACAGCTTAACAAGCATTGTTCATTCTCTTTAGTATGTATTGCTATCAAGATAAATCAATAATTAATATAGTTTTATATGTCCTTCGTAAACAGAAGTATACGGCTATACCATTACATGCTTTTTTTACCTTTTGCCTGTGAATGACACAGCATATTAATGACTGTGGCAAAGTGGTGAGTGGTTACAGGTGTGTGCAGTGCAGAACGGATACAAACAGGCAGACAATGATTTCCAGGTGCAAGGGTGTTTATTGATTATACAATGTCCAGAGCCTTAGGGCAAACACCTGTAAATAATAAATGATGGAAGTGATACAATGGTGTGTATCACTTTGTTTGTAATCCTCGGGTTTGACCCAAAACCATAAAACACAGTCCAGGTTCTTTCCTCACCCACACGTAAAACAGAACACAAACACAGTGTTTATTTTAGTGCGTGAAACTAGTGCGCATGGTGAAAAGTACATTTGTGAAACAGGGAAGTGCTGGTGTCTGGGTTTGTTGCTGGCCTGCGGCTGCAGCTCCGGATAGTGTTAGTAGTCTTTAGAAACAAAAACAAACAGTTTTTACTAGTAAAAACAAACACAACACTCACATTTCCTTTTTTTCCATCAGTCTCCTTCTAGGTTGTTCTAACCATTTACAAAGGAACAGATCACTTACACTACGACCCCTATTTATACCCTCGCTCATGACCCCTAGGTTAACGAGCGCATCCGCTCCTCCATTCCTCGGATGCCACGCCGTTTACCGTCCGGGTCATTGAGTTTGGGTACTGTAGCTCCGCCCCCTACCTAAATGACCAACTTCCACCTACCCTAAGGAATAAATTGTCATGCCATTTAGTTAAGGGTACTCTTTTCCTTTTACCCAGCGTCCTCACAGGTCGGGAGGGAGATCTAACAACAAGAATCATTCAATCTCGGTCACAATGACATTAATGTAGAACAACTGGAAAAATAAGCTTTTAATTTTAAAATGGTGTGGGTGGTAATGTACTACCAGTTTGGCAAATGTAAATACACATTTGTCAATACTTTTCCTTTAATCATACACAGAAGTGTAATGCTTAATGTGGGACTGAATCAGGTTGCAAATAATTATCGTAACAATTTTATTCTGAAAGTAACTAACTAAACTTTTCAATAAGCCAACACTTTTTTGTTCAGTTGCACACCCAACCACTCCCTAACAAACGTGCATGCACTAACATTACTATAGGTGTCTGATACTGAATCCAAAACCTGCATTTTTTTTCACATATGACACATGTACTGTACCACGTTTAGAGCTAAATTGTTTTTAAAGCAAAAAGAACACTCAGTTCTGTTTTAAATGCTACTGTACCTATCATCGCAATCTTTAATAATGACTAGTATGAGCATGTCAGGATTTTCACAGCTTTAATTTGTCTTCGCTTGGAGGAGAGGATGGTCAGGGGGATGAGTAATGTTGGGAGCAACTTACTGAGATTTTTTTTTTTAAATAACTGTCTAGCTACCGTGTAAGTTGTAAGTTAGCTTTCGCTACGAGGCTTAAACTGGAGATAAAAGTATGTTTGTAGCTTATTTTTGTGGCAACAGATTATTCTTTGCAACATGTCTTTTCTTTTGAATTCCTCAGATCTGCTAGAACCGTGCTGTTCAAATTCATCCACCGACTGGATTTTGTGCAGCCACAGCAGCTGTTCTTATAAATAACTTTGCAATTGTGTTTATACTGCTATTCATTCAACCTGTTTCACTGCTGTTGTCATGGTTTGCATTCTTATAATCCTCTTACTGCTTTGTTACAGTTATGTTAACTTATATTAGCCAGTATAGTGTGCAGTGCAGCCACCAAACCTTTGCACCTGAGAACCACTATGCTAGTCTGTATCAAATTGTTTTAACTATTTAAAAATGCTTGGGTCAATGTGAGCAGAAAACTAAACAAAAAAAGGTGTGATTAATTAAATCAGTTAGTTTGTAGGTAAGAACACTGGAAAAGTGTAAAAAAAATGGTCTGAAGCAAGGATTACAGTAGTCATTCTATCCCATGTATGACAATAAAAGGATGTCTTAATGCTGTTGATTTTCTTAGATCACATGTAAATTGAAGAGGCGAATAAAAAAAACAAATACAGTCATGTATTAATCATCACCTGCTGTAGGCTACAATCATAGAAGGATTTGAGGATTTAAAAGACAATAAAAGATAAAAGTGAGGCACATACAAGTTTAATAAAACTAACCAACAGAGAGAAAGGCAATCACTGACTTTTATTAAGCCCAATGACAAATACAAATTTTCATGCAAATGTCTCTTTATGGAATTAATGTCACACTATGTAAACATGGCAAATACATTAAAATAAATACATTAACAATGAATAGCTACAATAATATATGTGAATATGCGCAGGTACATATTTAAAACATTATAAATCAGTAAAACAATCATTACAGATAATAACAGAATCCCTGATATGGTTCTAAGGTAAAGAGCTAATATCACAATGTGCCCTTCATAAGATTTTACATCCATTGTTTTGTTTTTTTGTGCCGTGTTGTTCTTTTGTTTTTTTTTAGTTTCTGAACTAATCAGAGTGCCCTAATTAAAAATATGAAGCAAAATGAGGTGAAATTTAAATTGTGGGGTATCATTATATTTCCAGTCAACTGTAATTACTAATTATGCTACTGGTTTGAGAAAGTACTCCGATTGGCTAACGAAATTCTAGAAGGGGTAGATTACTCTCTGGGAGACCTTCGGCTGCCGCATCATCACTCAAATTTAACTCGACACATCACTCTGCACTAAAATTCCACAAACTGTTAAATATAAACATTTTGGCTCTGCAACATCTTTTCCTGGTTTTCAGAAATGTTCACAAATAAAATGATATTGAAAATAACATGTGTCTAGGTACGGCCCTGGGGAGGTGTTGTGTGACTGTGGCTTACAGCACCATTCAAACTTTAGTTAGAATAATATTAACATCTCGACATTATGGAGGACTCACACATAGTATAAATCTAAATTCGGCAGCCAAGATATGAAAGGGAATGGGAATTGAAAATGATCAATCCTTCATGATCGATTCGAGCAGACTGAATTGCTTTGCAAAGCTAGTATTTCAAAATCGATCAATGTACTGTACAACTGTTAGTGGCCAGTAACTAGCATTTAGATCTCAAAAGAACATAGACTACAGCTAGTTATGCTAGATTCAGAAAACTGTAAGGAAATTTGATAGTCCATATTAAAATCTGGGATGTATGGTGCTTTCAATGGAGAGATATTGAGCACAGAGCTTAGGTGGGGCATTTTGGAATGCAGTCTGACTAGATTGAGAGCAGATATGACCATTTATGGGCATTTGTGGAAAGGGCCTCTGTTCTGCTCTGTTTTGGTTGCATGGGGGTGATGGGAGAATCTCAGAGATAACAGAGGCTTGGCGACTGGCCACGTACACAGGTTTAGGTGGGGAGGGTCTCAAATGATGTAAATATATGGGAGTGTTCTATGTTATTAAAAAGTGATTGCAGCCATTGTCTGTGGCACAGATTCTATCCGCTGTGACCCAGAGCATTTGTCTCTGCTTTCTTCAAATAGTTATATTCTTGTATTACACCAATAAATAACATTTTTGACTTTCACTAATATTGTTTTTCAGTTTTCATCAATTTTTCCTTACAAAACTATATGCTCACAGTTGTATATTTATTATTTTAGTATAACTCTTAAATAAGTCTTAACTGTTTTATGCTCCTACATTACTTTTATTGCTTCTGTTTTATGCAATGATGCACAAGAACAATTGAATGTAAATGGTAAAAGTTCAGGTCATGGTAGCTGCCTGAGTTTCTCCACTAGAAATAAAAGGTACTGTAAACAGTATTCTGAGCCATTCTTGTTAATAATTGCTTTCTCAATGACATTGAGGTGCATTCCCACATTGAGAAAATACAGCTAAACAATAAAATAATATTTCCAAAATATGTTTTTGATTTGAATTGTTGCATTAAAAGCATTAACACAACTCAATGGAGTGTGATTAACAGACATAATCACACCCCTAAATGGTTTAAGGCACTCCGCTTTGCGTGGTGCCTCATAACGCCTTTAGGAGTGTGATTATCTCATGTTAAGTACACCCATGGTTGTGTTTTAATACTTAAAACATCACCCTTAGATACAGATATAACAACGAGAACCGGATGGGGTTTGGTGTCTTACGGATGCTCTTGCTATTTTCTTATTATTTTGATTGAAACCTGTATCATAAATTAGTCACTTGGAATAATACTCCAATACTCCACTTGGAATAATACGTCAATGAGGAAGAAACCTCTGGGGACCCTAGACTAATATGAGTCTCACCTTCTTCACTAAGCCACTTTTTGACACAATTGCTTTACATAACTGCAGATCAGATGTCTGTAAATTGTACAATTAGCTGAGTAGCAAGGCAGCACAGCTTGACTGGAATGTATTAACCCTTTAAAGACTGGGATCGCATTAACACGATTAAACTGAAGTGGGCTTCGAAGACCGATAAGCACTTAGTTTTGATGATTTACAGGGCCACCGTACTTTTGCAGTACAGGCTTCGAACACATATAATTGGATAGGGGAGGGACTGACGTTCACTTCCTGATAGTTTTTTTTTCATGTGATGTCATTGAGAGAGGCATTTACTGTCTAAAAAGGCGGACACTTTTTACAGCAGCCCGCAGAGACAAAAGCAGAAACAAAACATCACAGGAACTTGTTTAGTGCGAATAAAAAAGGGGAAACACTGTAAATCTGATATATTTGATTTATAATTGTATTAGAACATTTATTCTGTGTGTTTTTTATATATAGTCAGCACATAGACAGTAGATACACGTCAGTCGCATTTTACTTCCCTTGTATTAAGAATAAAATCCCCATTTTATATATATATATATATATACACTACCGTTCAAAAGTTTGGGGTCACTTAGAAATTTCCTTGTTTTCGAAAGAAAAGCAAATTTTTTGTCCATTAAAATAACATCAAATTGATCAGAAATACAGTGTAGACATTGTTAATGTTGTAAATGACTATTGTAGCTGGAAACGGCTGATTTGTAATGAAATATCTACATAGGCGTACAGCGGCCCATTATCAGCAACCATCAGTCCTGTGTTCCAATGGCACGTTGTGTTTGCTAATCCAAGTTTATCATTTTAAAAGGCTAATCGATCATTAGAAAACCCTTTTGCAATAATGTTAGCACAGTTGAAAACTGTTGTGCTTGATTAAAGAAGCAATAAAACTGGCCTTCTTTAGACCAGTTGAGTATCTGGAGCATCAGCAATTGTGGGTTCGATTACAGGCTCAAAATGGCCAGAAACAAAGAACTTTCTTCTGAAACTCGTGGGTCTATTCTTTTTCTGAGAAATGAAGGCTATTCCATGCGAGAAATTGCCAAGAAACTGAAGATCTTGTACAACGCTGTGTACTACTCCCTTCACAGAACAGCGCAAACTGGCTCTAACCGGAATAGAAAGAGGAGTGGGAGGCCCCGGTGCACAACTGAGCAAGAGGACAAATACATTAGAGTGTCTAGTTTGAGAAACAGACGCTTAACAGGTCCTCAACTGGCAGCTTCATTAAATAGTACCCGCAAAACACCAGTCTCAACGTCAACAGTGAAGAGGCGACTCCGGGATGCTGGCCTTCTAGGCAGAGTTGCAAAGAAAAAGCCATATCTCAGACTGGCCAATAAAAAGAAAAGATTAAGATGGGCAAAAGAACACAGACACTGGACAGAGGAAGATTGGAAAAAGTGTTATGGACAGACGAATCTAAGTTTGAGGTGTTCGGATCACAAAGAAGAACATTCGTGAGACGCAGACCAAATGAAAAGATGCTGGAGGAGTGCTTGACGCCATCTGTCAAGCATGGTGGAGGCAATGTGATGGTCTGGGGGTGCTTTGGTGGTGGTAAAGTGGGAGATTTGTACAGGGTAAAGGGATCTTGAAGAAGGAAGGCTATCACTCCATTTTGCAACGCCATGCCATACCCTGTGGACGGCGCTTGATTGGAGCCAATTTCCTCCTACAACAGGACAATGACCCAAAGCACAGCTCCAAACTATGCAAGAACTATTTAGGGAAGAAGCAGTCAGCTGGTATTCTGTCTATAATGGAGTGGCCAGCACAGTCACCGGATCTCAACCCTATTGAGCTGTTGTGGGAGCAGCTTGACCGTATGGTACGTAAGAAGTGCCCATCAAGCCAATCCAACTTGTGGGAGGTGCTTCAGGAAGCATGGGGTGAAATCTTTTCAGATTACCTAAACAAATTGACAACTAGAATGCCAAAGGTCTGCAAGGCTGTAATTGCTGCAAATGGAGGATTCTTTGACGAAAGCAAAGTTTGAAGGACACAATTATTATTTCAATTAAAAATCATTATTTCTAACCTTGTCAATGACTATATTTCCTATTCATTTTGCTATATTTCCTATTCAAACTCATTTCATGTATGTTTTCATGGAAAACAAGGAAATTTCTAAGTGACCCCAAACTTTTGAGCGGTAGTGTATATATATAACAAATTAATGCACTAACCCGTCACACGCGATTTCAGACAGTTTTTTGATACAAAGCCCATCTCTTCAATGTTACAATGTACTTGTTAACCGTCACAGCCCTCATTTTTTTTCCCCCACACCAAATCAGTCTGTCTTCATGGTGCAGTTACACAGCACTTCTTCCAGTTTCACATGACAAAAATGCAGCACAAACCAAGCGAACGAGACAACTTACAGTAATGTAAAATGTAATCATTAAACAGTTTTAGATACTGTGCTGCACTTTTTTTTAAATCTGTGATCTTTAGTTGCTTTTGTGCATTTTCATTTCCAAGTGAACTGTGACATTAGGGCCTTATCGAGTACTATACTGTGCAATCTTCAATACTGACTGGATACTGTTTTAATTCTGGAAACTGGTGTTTTTTTAAATCTTTTGCCAAATTGCATTGCCTTTTATGTTTTATGCAGTTCTGTGCATGGGTAACATTTTGATTTCATTTTGCTGTTGGTTGTTAATGGGGAATTTTACATACTGCTACAATACGTACCGGATTTAAAAGTATGTACTGTACTACAGTCCATGTGTCCACAGCGTCTCTTTTGTCAAGTGATATTTTCAGAATCATATCGTTCTAAATTCAAATACTTCTGTTGAAAATATAGTACTGTACCAACAAAAACAATTACAGTACATCTAAATGGAAGCCTACTTATTTTAAAACACAGTCCTTTCAGCTATGTATTTTTGACATTGTATCTTTTTTGTGTTCCCTGAAAAATTGGATAAGGGTTGGAAGGGGACAAAATAAATAATCAGATATGCATCACACTCGTTTAACCATCACTGAAATCAAAATTGTATAGGCTTGGATATGTGAGTGCTGACTGTATATGTTTTTACATTTATAAATATCAAGAAATGAGTGGCTATAAGCAGATACTATTTCATGAACTAAATGTATCAGGTAATTTTTTTTCCCCTTATTACTTATAATAATGGAATGAATAACTATTTTTTTTATTTATAAATATTTATTTTGAGAAAATAAATTGAGAGTAGGGTCCGTTATTGCTTATAAAGACCCTGAGAATAAACGTGTATTATGTCATTGCAATCACTCAGGTGAAACAATGTCTTGTAATTTGCCCAAACATCAATATTTTTTTAGAATAACATGTTTTTATACATCTATCTCTAAGCAGAATACATAATACATAATACTTAACTTTAAAAAAATGAAATATTGTGTTGAAAAAAAAGTACTTTATAATGTTCCACAGACTGTTCTGAAAAAAAGGACACCATTTCCAAGATGCTACCTTAAACTGATTTTTAGTGAATTTTTATAGAAAGAGAGTCAACTTCAGCCAAAAAACACCTGGTCCTGGGGGAGCATCCCACTGAAAAATGCTTGGTCCTGAAAGGGTTAAACATAAGTATAGCCTGCTGAATGAAGCATTTTATAAATATTGATTTGAGTTGCAGTTAGTGAAAAATATTGCCCCAAGGGTTTAAAAATGACAGACAGTGGGCTATATGAAACTAGTTAATGTATTCCGCAAAAACCTTTAAACAGGAACAGAAAAAACTGTGTTCAATACACTACTGACTGTTTGACTGCATTATTGATCAGCAGAGCTGCAGCACAAAATATTTTTGGTCATGTGACCCTGTATAAGACAATTGGGCTGCAAGTTTCAATATGTAAGGGTTTAATAGTAACAGCGGAAACATAGGTTCATATATTCCTGATAAAGATTAAATAGAAGTTACAGTAATTGTGTTACATTATCAAAACATTTTTAAAGGACATTTGTGATTATTGATTACATTGCGTTGTTAATTGTGTTCTTATTTTGTATTTACAGTATATGCTTTATAATATCTTTACACACTACAAATAATCTTAGTTTAGCTCATTACTGTATCATACTCATCAGAATGGTGCTTTTCCTTTAGGTTTTAAATGTATGCGTTCTAAAAATATCTACCAGATCTAAAATATTTAATTGCTCTTAGCAAATAGTGACCAAAAAATTCAGACTATGCTGTTTTATGAGAAACAAAAGTAGGGAAGTACCACACAATGGCATGTTCGAGAGACCTTTGTTAAATACCTAAGTGCATTGAAAGGGTTACATAACTTAATGAGATGGGACACTGGGAAAGACGTTTTTATTACATGATCACATTAGTATTAAGAGAGGCTGATGCAGGAGGAAAAGACAAAGACTGAAAAAGACCAAACCGACCTTTAGAACCTGCATCTTAAACTAGAAAAACATTTAACACCCATCTTTCTTTGATCAGACAAATCACTGAGAATGCATTGTTCTTGTCATTGTAACAATATTTTAAAATTAAGTAATCTCTGTAATTGGATTGTTAGTATTTTTCTATGTAAAGCCATGTGAAGTTTCAGGCAGGTAACTCTTAATAAAAATACACTTACAGACAACCAAAAATAAAGTTGGACTCAACTAAAAGGCTACCCCCACATGTATTTCCATTATAAATTAATTATTATCCAATGGTTAGTAGTCAAACTGCCTCCCTATCTATATTTCAACTAAAATATTCAATATGCAAGCTTTCAAGGCAGCTACGAGTCCCTCAAGAGATGAGGCCAGATGCCTTCTCCTGAATATTTTTTTTTTTTTTTTTTTGCTGCTTTGAGGATCTTTGCAAGCCTTTGAAACTATGTCATGAATTGCTGTGGTTAAGTTGCATGCCAGAGTAACTGACAGTTCCAGGAAAATAGTGATTATTTTGAAGAAAAAGAAATATATGTATTCCTACCCAATTCTGGCAAATAAATTATTTCATCATGACTTATTCAGTAAACAGTCTTCAAAATAACAGCCCTTAACCCTTTGCAGACTGTGAAATGTCTAACCTTTTCAGGTATGCCTGACATGACTTGACTGTAGGGCTTGTATCAGAGCAATTATCAACGTAATGTAACGGTGTTATACCTGTCTAAAATGCTGAGGGTCTGAAGCTTATTACATCTTCACTCCATGATGAAGTATACTCTGTGATTACCTCGTTTGAAAGTATTTTTTCTTTATAAATGTCCTTATAATTGAAATGGATAAGGGTGTCTGCTAAGAAATAAATAAATACATTGTAATTTAGTGATCTCCTACCCAAACTGTGAAAGTTCCAGTGATAGCCACAACACCATTTGATTTTACACAAAATTGGTTGATGGGTGTGCAGACTCATCTACTTCACTCTTTACTAGAATCAGGGAGAAGAAGTTTGTCACCTGAGATATCTTCTTCTCATTCTGTCATCCCATTAATATCTTATGTTAAAAATAAAGTAATAACGTTTTCTTCCGTGTTAGTAAGCATTCTTGGTTTGGTAGAGAGATGTAGTATGCTCAACAGTATTCAGAACACATCTACTGAAATGCTGCACTGCAAAAAAAAAAAAAAAAATGGAGCCATTTTGTGGTGATTTAGTAGGATTTCAGGTAGGCTTTGTACTTTTGTTCGCTTAATTTCCCAGAAAGAAAAAAAATTGCTAATTTATATATATATATATATATATATATATATATATATATATATTGGTACATGGTACATTTTGATCAGTAACATTTCAAAAACGATGTTTGTTAACTAGCCTCATGCGAGAGGTAAAATGACAAGTTTTAAGTGAAGTCATTTCTGAATTTCTTTTTCTACAAAGTCAAGTTCAAATTTGTTTATTGATTTAATTAACAATGTCCAGAGCCTTATGGCAAACACCTGTAAATACTAATGTTGGAGTGATACAGCGGCGTGTATCACTCGGTATTTGTAATTCCCCGGGTTTGACCCGTAACCAAAAGTCCAGTTTTACACACCAACACTAAACACAAAACACAGTTCTTAGTGATAGTGAATACGTGCAAATGGTGTAATACAGTTCTCCGTGAAATGCAGGGATGAAAGTGATGTCCGGGTTTATGCTGGCTTTCGCTACAGCTCTGGATCATGCAACTGGTAGTCTATTAAAAAACAGACGACAGTTAACAAAATACTAAACAAACACAAGACAAAACTCACAGTTCACGATTCAGCACACAGACTCCTTGTAAGTTTTCAACACTAATCATTTACCAAGGAACAGATCATCTACACTAAGTCCCCTATTTATATCCTCGCTCATGAAGCGCTCCTCCAATCCTCGGATGCCACACTGTTTACCATCTGGGTCATTGAGTTTGGATACCGTAGCTGCGCCCCTTTCATAAATGACCAAATGACTAATTGTCGTGCCAATTAGTTAAGAGTACTCTGTTCTCGTTACACAGTGCCCTGACAGGTCGAGAGGGAGATCGAACACCAAGCACCATTCGATCTTTGTAACAAGTACTCATATATATATATATATATAGTAAACCAGCCAGCACTCACGATCGTTCGTTGCCCCTTGAAAAGCAGACCCAGACACAAGAAATGGAGTTTTAAGCATGCTGACGCGCTATTTTTAATAAACAAATAAAGCAAAACACAAAATAAACACCTAGCTCCTTGTTGGAGCACTGACTATACAGGCAGGTCCTTGACCAGCTCGCAGGATGGCTAAGCAATTTACCTGCCAAAAAAACTAAACCACACAGGTTTAACACACCACCAAAAGGTTTCACACTACCTTTTTCTTTGTTCGCCTGCATGCAATCGCAAGCGGGCTCTTCACACAGCAGCCCTGTGCAGACTGACTGCACCACCCTGCTGTGTTACTATATATATATATATATATATATATATATATATATATATATATATATATACAGTACTGTGCAAAAGTTTTAGGCAGGTGTGAAAACTTGCTGTAAAGTAAGAATGCTTTCAAAAATAGACATGTTAATAGATTATATTTATCAATTAACTAAATGCAAAGTGAGTGAACAGAAGAAAAATCTAAATCAAATCCATATTTGGTGTGACCACCCTTTGCCTTCAAAACAGCATCAAGCATCAATTCTTCTAGGTATACTTGCACACAGTTTTTGAAGGAACTCGGCAGGTAGGTTGGCCCAAACATCTTGGAGAACTAACCACAGTTCTTCTGTGGATTTAGGCAGCCTCAGTTGCTTCTCTCTCTTCATGTAATCCCAGACAGACTCGATGATGTTGAGATCAGGGCTCTGTGGGGGCCATACCATCACTTCCAGGACTCCTTGTTCTTCTTTACACTGAAGATAGTTCTTAATGACTTTCGCTGTATGTTTGGGGTTGTTGTCATGCTGCAGAATAAATTTGGGGCCAATCAGATGTCTCCCTGATGGTATTGCATGATGGATAAGTATCTGCCTGTACTTCTCACCATTGAGGAGACCATTAATTCTGACCAAATCCCCAACTCCATTTGCAGAAATGCAGCCCCAAACTTGCAAGGAACCTCCACCATGCTTCACTGTTGCCTGCAGACACTCATTCATGTATGCTCTCCAGCCCTTCGCGAACAAACTGCCTTCTGCTACAGCCAAATATTTCAAATTTTGACTCATCAGTCCAGAGCACCTGCTGCCATTTTTCTGCACCCCAGTTCCTGTGTTTTCGTGCATAGTTGAGTCGCTTGGCCTTGTTTCCATGTCGGAGGTATGGCTTTTTGGCCGCAAGTCTTCCATGAAGGCCACTTCTGACCAGACTTCTCCGGACAGTAGATGGGTGTACCAGGGTCCCACTGTTTCTGTCAGTTCTGAGCTGATGGCACTGGACATCTTCCGATTGCGAAGGAAGTAAGCATGATGTGTCTTTCATCTGCTGCAGTAAGTTTCTTGGCCGACCACTGCGTCTACGGTCCTCAATGTTGCCTGTTTCTTTGTGCTTCTTCAAAAGAGCTTGGACAGCACATCTGGAAACCCCTGTCTGCCTTGAAATTTCTGCCAGGGAGAGACCTTGCTGATGCAGTATAACTACCTTGTGTCTTGTTGCTGTGCTCAGTCTTGCCTGGTGTATGACTTTTGACAGTAAACTGTCTTCAGCAACCTCACCTTGTTAGCTGAGTTTGGCTGTTCCTCACCCAGTTTTATTCCTCCTACACAGCTGTTTCTGTTTCAGTTAATGATTGTGTTTCAACCTACATATTGAATTGATGATCATTAGCACCTGTTTGGTATAATTGTTTAATCATACACCTGACTATATGCCTACAAAATCCCTGACTTTGTGCAAGTGTACCTAGAAGAATTGATGCTGTTTTGAAGGCAAGGGTGGTCACACCAAATATGGATTTGATTTAGATTTTTCTTCTGTTCACCCACTTTGCATTTAGTTAATTGATAAATATAATCTATTAACATGTCTATTTTTGAAAGCATTCTTACTTTACAGCATTTTTTCACACCTGCCTAAAACTTTTGCACAGTACTGTATATATATATATATATATATATATATATATATATATATATATATATATATATATATATATATATATATATATATATATATATATATATATATATATATATATATATATATATATATATATATATATATATATATATATATATATATATATATATATATATATATATATATATATATATATATATATATACAAACATATATAATTATAAGTCAAATATCAGATTTACAGTGTTTCCCCCTTTTTTTATTAATTCCTGTGATGTTTTGTTTCTGCTTTTGTCTCTGCGGGCTGCTGTAAACTGTCTCCGCCCTTTAGACACTAAATGCCCCTGTGTGACTCGAGAGCGAGTGAATCCAAGTCATAAATCTCCCTCCCTGCGAGGGCATTGTATAACAGGAACAGTGTACCCCAGACTGGATGGGTTGCCAATTCACCTCTACACTGCAAACCACTTTGCCACACCCTCTGAGTGACGGCACATGAAAAAAGTGAAGCAAACATCAGTCCCTCCCCTATCCAATCATATGTGTTTGAAGCCTGCACTGCAAAGTATCGTGGCCCTGTAAGTCATCAAAACAAAGTGCTTTTTTTTTTTTAATTGTGTTTACACGATCGCGGTCCTAGAAGCCCACTACAGTATGATTGTGTTAACATGATCCCGATCCTTAAAGGGTTAAAACAGTCCTTCAAGTGTTGTGAACACGTTCCTTGTATTTGTACCACACAGTTGTTAATGAGACAAGCAACTGAATACTTGTGATTATATATCCAGCCTGGTGCTGGAAGGATAGTTACAGCCTGTGTAAACCTGGCAACTAACAACCCAAGTCCCGGAATCCACACCGTACATGACTTTAAAAGTCAATGCACTGGACTTGAAAACAATTCTATAAATGTAATAAGAACATTACTTACTGGCCCTGGCATTTAACCACAGCATTGAGAATGTAAGATGTCCAGGGTTCTCTGATGTTATAATGTCCTCGTTGCCTGGCATGGAAGCGACGGACTGGAAACTGGCATTGCTACAACAGAAAGCATTTAGTATACTAGGATTAACAGTACCATACTTTTTCAGTCTTTTTGATAGCAATATTGACTGTGCTTGTGTCTCAATTCTTTAAAGTGTAATAGAACGTTCAACCCATGACACAAATAAGGTTCTGTGCTTGCCAGATGCCTGTCTCATCCGAGTATGCTATTTGCAATCTAAATAATTAGACAACACTAGAATTTTAAAAGCATGTCATTGCATGTATTTGACCTTTCCTAAACATTGTATTGTAATTAAATGTGTTATGTTAACTGCGTGAAAGAAATGAAAGAAATGCCTAGGCACAGCCAGTTGGTTTGCATCTGTTTCAATCTCTGTAACAACAGTCCTTGCAGGGGGTTTAGATTGTTAATAGGATATTCGTTGACAGGATCAATCAGTGAGGGCTCTGGAAGGACTTGAATTGGAAATACTTTGGATTTACACTGACATCAGAGGACCAAGGCGTTCACCAAGTTAACTTCAGATGAATACAGTATGTCTAACAAAGCATTTTGAAACAGGCAAGGAGGAGGAGTAAATCATAAAATGAGATGTAAGGATATCTGTAACGAATATCATATAATTATTTCAATTGATATGATACAGCCACCTGAGATCTTTGTATCAGATAGTTAATAGCAGAAGGAAATGACGCTACAACATGATAAGACCATACTGTATATAGTACAATAATTGATTATGTAAGCCATAATTTACAAAAATATAAGCTACTGTATCTGCAAAATGAAAATGAGAAATTAAACCACAGTATATAAAGCCCTATTATGTACAGTATGTACTGTATAATAAGAGCTTGAAGAGGCCTATTTTAATACTAATTGTGTGTGTTAGAAAAATGTTAACATTTGTTTCTTTTTTTTCTAACTGCAAATAAGTTGCTTAAATCAAATGTTTTGTATTTCTTTTTTTAAAAAAATCACCTTGTTTAAACGTGTTTAAACCTTGTTTTAACCTTGTAGTCACTTGAAAGGCAGGATGGAAATTGTGCTGAACATCGTGTACATGTACACTGTCAGACACAGTTCAAAACTGTGCAGAATTCTACTCAACATACAAGAAAAAGTTTGAGAACTAGAAACTTTAGTCTTTTAGGCTTAATTTGGCTATTTATCACCTCTCGAATGCAGAAGCGTGGCTTCAGTTTGGCAGCTAAAAAGAAGCAATGGTTTAAGAGCAGGAACAGAGGTTGTTTGCTGATCTTCAGTCCTCAATGGCAAGTAGCCTTTCAGCACTGAGGTGACATTCGAACTGGACTTCAAATTGGGTATTTACCCTGACTCCCTTAGCACAGTGGAAACTGAATAATTCTAACCATATGTCTGTCAGTTCCCTACCTTCCATCAAAATTCTCGATGCATCCATTGTTCTCCAGTTTGCCAGAACCCAGTGATATTACAAGTTCAAAAATGTCTTAACCAAGATTTCCATAAGAATAAATGTACCTAGAGTTGCTGAGTGACGCACGCTTTGCGTCTCGAAATGAACTGAAGAAAGAATAATAAACAAAAATGAAAAGAGAGAAAGTAAAAATAAACACAATATTTATAATTTGTGTTCTCTGTTTTCATTTGTGTTGATTATTCTTTCTTTTCTGTCGTTCTCTCGCCGGTTTCTCTGATCCTGCATGTAACGCTATATTTTTCGGAACCAAGCTACTTACTCTTTTAAACCATTGTAAAAAAATAAAAAAGTAAAATAAATAAATAAAAATAAAAAAAGAACATTAAGGCCTACAGCTACAACAGCCTTTAGCTCCTCATTGTGTTATCTGAGTATTAAAAAGGTGTTTTGCAACAGTAAAGCATGCTTTCAAATTATTGTAATATTTGCCTGTAAAAGTTCACTAAAGAGCAACTTGGTGAGGGTATGACATACAATAGTTATCTTCACTAATGTATTCTTCGTCCTATTTCGATTCACTTTGTATATCATTTTTGTTTGTCTTCGAGTCCTGGTGATTGTTTACAACATGTGGCCTCAATAGAGCTCTCTTCTATATAGAAATGGCCCCTGCAAACCTGTGACCCTACAGGATGTCAGTAAGAAATACCACATAGAACAAATGTTTTGTTTCTTACATCCACTGGGGGAGGTTAATGGTTAAACTGGTGTATCAGTTGTACATCGAGAGAAGATGATGAACAAAACAGAAAATGATGTACAAAGTGATTCTAAACAACAAGAATGTATTAGTTAAGATACCTGTAATATTTCATATTCATACCAAATTGCTCTTAAGTGTGATGTTGGCTTTGGTTTTAAGAAGTGTATCAGCTTTTTTCATGTTTCTTTGCCCCAACACATTAAATAATATAGTTATTTTCCATGGATAAAGTCATGTCTGTAAAATTTGTATCAGGCATGATGTGATTCTGTGGCCATGCTGTGTTGCAAATATTTTAGAGAGAATGTCCATCGAATTCATCAGACCATTGGTACAAGCCCGTTATCATTTCTGTCTGTCAGAAACTACAATGTGTTAATCACATTTCATATTCATTAAGCAATTGTTAATATTGCTTTTCTTAAGTATTCCGTGCATGACTTCCCAGGGAAAATTCAGCTTGGCACCAAATGGCATGGGAACAGAGAAAGAGAGTTTAAGCCAGCCCTGCTGCTTCATTGATCATGTGATTGATGTAATTCTGTCACTTCCTAGATGTCCATCGTATATAGTTTATTTTACCGATTTACAACAGTGAGAGAGGGCATTAGGGCAGTGCAGAAAAAACTGGCAAGGACTTCCTGGGAAACCTTCAAAGTAAGTATGCAACCAGAAGCATGGTCTTTACTCATGACACAGGTCAGGAGTGACAGCCAGTAACATAAATAAAAGTATTTTCAAAAGGATAATCCCATCCAGGGATAATTAAAACATTATGTTTTTAACTTTTCTTGCATTTATATGGAATTCTTAGCTTAAGAGATAGGTTTGTGGAATGTTGTCCTAAATAAATAACTAATTAGATGAGGCAACTAGGAAATGCATTTAAAAAAGAGGTTAGGGATGGTGTCCCGTTCTGGTGATGTATTTCCCTATCTGGGGATAGAGAGGAGACGGGCATACATATGCAGGGCTGGATTAACCCATCACGGGGTCCTAGGCACTTCTGGGCCCCTATCTTCTTCTATGAATAACAACAAATATACGATTATATATGCATATATTACCTTAATTCACACTCCAACAATTTGCAAAATGTATCATTTTTGTTTTTAAGCTATTATACATGGTTTTGATCAGAAACTGTCAATTATGGTTATTAATTATGACGAAAATGTCATGCACCGCTCTGAACTGAACGACTGGCCGAATCTGCCAGAAACTGTTCAATTGAAGGCGGTGTGCTAAATACATTTAAAAATAAATTCGGAAAAACCTGAAGCCTATGTCAAATCCTGTAGCGGTGCTTGATAATCACCTTTCACGATTTACTGAATAAAAATACAACAGTTCTAATATGGACAAGAGTACCATGTTGATTGTTATCCAATTAAAAAAAAATTCATTAATTTATATATATATATATATATATAACAAACACACCTGCACATTGTCGTGTGATTTTGAAAATAGTCTAGTTTTGTGTACTTACATTTTCTGGTCATACATGGACACATTTGCTGACTGGATTGTTGTTCTGAAGCTGGTGCTGTTTTCAACAGCAGTTTTGATAGTCAGAAAGCCAACATATTAATGGTAACCGTGGCAAGTGTAGAAAACGTGGCGCTCTGCTAGGTATATACAAGAGCGCAGTTTTGTGCCAGTTTTCATCAGCTGCCAGATCACGTCTAAGATCCGTCAAGTCAGTCAGTCACTTGTTACAGCATAAATTCCGTCTAGGCTATCCAGCGTATTTCCAATAACAAAAAAGGCATTGCAAGTTGGGCAATGTCTCCCGAGCTCGCTATGCTTTGTTTTCTTACTTGGTTGAAGAACGCGTATACTAATTTCAGCACAGTATTGTTAATTGGTATTCTTCTTTTGATACTTTTCACTGCCATCACATAAGGTGTAGGTATATGTCATTCGAGCTGATTGGGAAAGCCGCAAGCAATACAAAATATACCATATTTATTTTGATTCAAAATAACGGATATGTTTTATTTATTCATGTTTTGTTAAAATGTGACTTTTTTTACTGACTGGCCTTAATGGACAGTTGGCAACCTTAAGCCCAATGCAGTTTAATGTGGCTTACTTCTTTCTCAATCGCCAATACAGCAAAGGCAGTGAGCTTTCCTTGCTTTACTGTTGATCGGAGATGTTTTTTGACACGCTTCGTTAAAGAAAATGCTCTTTCTCCAGGGTCGGGGAGAATGTTTTTGGCAGTTTGGATCTTTCAGTACAGATCGGTAAAAATACTTCTAATGCCCCCCTTTGCCGCTTGCATTCTTCTTCCCGTTTCTTGTGTTTTATGCTTTGCTGCCCATGAAAGAGACATTGTTTGCCGTATTCAAGCAAAATCAAACTTCCTGTCCTGGAATTTACTTGTGTCGGCGCGCGAAAGTGAGCAAGACAGTAAGTTCCGGGGTCAGCTAGTTTGATTTCATGTGATTTTATGCAAACACAAGTATATATACTGTATATATTTATGTGAACACACACACACACACACATTATATATATATATATATATATATATATATATATATATATATATATATATATATATATATATATATATATATATATATATATATATATATATATAAATGTAACAGCCAAGCCTGGTTCACATGTGTGCCAATATGTGTTGAGAGTGGCTGGGTCACAATAGAGTCTACAAATCAAGTCAGGGATCCAAAATGTGTTAGTGATATCAGCTCTCAGAAATCCAAGTCAAGTCAAAAACTGCTTGATATTTTGAAAGCTGAGCTGTGAAATACGTCAACATGTTGAATGATATTACTTCACTGGGTTACTGGAATTGGCCTTACTACTGAGGATCTACAGTGATGCTAATTTGTTTTTTTTTTACACATTCTTTAAACATATTTGAAACATGGTTTGTAGGGTCAATTAAATCCATGAGTTCCTCTGAAGCATGTAATCGAATGTCATCCTACGTTTAATGTTGGCTTGTTAATACAACTTTAGTATTGGCTTAACTGAAACATTATTAGTGACTAGAGATCAGTAGCTCCCTGTCCACGCTCTTTAAAATCGATCACGATCAATCAGCAAGAGAGATTAAATTCATTCCCTGGTCCTGGCAGTTACATAGATTAAGGCTCTGATGGTTGCCAGGCACATCTACTCTAGCATAATGCAATTTAAAACTGTTCATGTATTCCACAAGCCCTTCGCATGGCTCCAGCATATGTAACAAATACCATCTGGTGGTTATTGAAAATGAAAGACAGAGGAGCCTTTACTAATTTTATTTACTAGGAGTTTATGTTGACTCGGAAATGTCTTCATCTAGACAATGTGGGGAAGCTATAAAAAGGCCAACAAGATTCTTTTTAAACTACGAATCAGTATTTTTTAAATTCTTGACTTTTTTCAGTTAGTTTAAACTCTATAGAGTATGAGTTTATATCCCCTTTTTTAATCATGTACTTAATTTTAGTGATTAAGTACCGGTAGGCTACTTGTATCTATTCTGTTTATTTTTGTCCTATCTTCGGTGTCAGTATAACAGCCTTTTTTCAGTGCGTCTCTTTGGATCATGCAATTCACAGTAACCTAGCGTCACACTTAATTGAATATTATTGGGGGAGATACATTGTGTCCGGCTTATCCAAATGTACAGCATAATGGTGTCTGTATTAGTGAGGGATTACTGTAGTGAGTTTATAACCAAAATTGTAATTCCATATTCAACTTTGTCATTTCTGCTGCAAGAGTTTTACTTTAAAATGTATTAACTGCTTTCCATGGAAAACCTTGTAACATTTTACTCCAGGTCTCTTTACAGTTTCCAGAGAAAGATTTAAAATCAATAAAGATTCACTTGTCATTTTCAGAAGGCTTAAAGAGCTTACTTAAGTACTCAATTTATGAGTACTAACATTACTGTAAGGGAGTTTAAAACAGGTTGGACATGCCAGAAGATATTCAGGTCATGCAGGAAACACAGTAAGTCCAATATCAAATGATTCATTAGTACTATCCTTCAAAGAAAATACTTCTGTTAACACAAGGCATTTTATCTATATATGGAAGTCCTGCCAGTCTAAATAGTGTAGTGGGTATTTTGTATTTAAATCAATTCCGTTCCTGTCAAATACACATGTGGAATGTGGCTGGGGCTTGATTGAATAATTGATCATCAATCAAGTCCCAGCCACATGCTATAAAAAAAGGAGCAGAATCTTTTGTTTGGGTTGTTTTGAGCCCTTCAGTGAAGGTGAATGCCCAGCCTGATGGTAGTATTTGTGTCCAGATTTATTTAGTTTGAACCTTTTATTTTTGGCCCCTGTGCCTTTGTTTCTTTGCTTTGTTTGTTTTGTGAATAATACAAGTGCACTTTGCTCTTAAAACTGCAGCTTTCTGACTTGACTGCAATGCAATGCTGCTACAGTATCTCAACCTTAATTTTTGTGCATGGTGGCACACTCATCAGCAGATAGTCAAACAGAACTTACTTTATTGAGATATTAATACAGCAGACCAACTGAACTGGTTTATGTCTTACTGCAGACATTCAGTATTTCTCTCTACAGTATGTACAAACCCAATAGTCACCTCCTGATTTTTTCTTAATCACAGCAAAAAGTTTGTTAAAGCACAAGCAAAAATTGGTTAAGAATTCAAAATTGAATTTAACCCTTTACATCCTCTCATAAAGAGTTCAGTGTGCACTTACAGCCAGTCAGAAGCACTCTTGCTACAGTGTGTGGTAAAAAAAAAAAAGACTGCACTTGTTATAGTATATTTAAATCACTACAGTATAGTTCAATTTTGGAAACTTTTGCTTTGAAATAAGTTCAATAGACAATGCCTTGAGTATTGAACCCTTCTAAGAAGTGACATGAAAAGCTCCCTCCTTTTAATATACATGTATAGCCGACATCTCATCACTTCCACGCCCATAGAGTTTCAATGTCGGGCTCGTAACCCTGACCACTCACCGGCCACTAGGTTATGGGGCGCCTGTAGAATCACATGTCTCGCAAGCCAGCATACATGCTATAGTGATGCAGAGAAGACAGACATTCAATTGCCTGTTTCAACTACAGGGGCCAGGATTTGCCCCAAATAAATGGTAAGAATGGCTAGTCACATTGCATTTTCATCGTGGTTGGATAAATTCTCATCTACTTTAATTTATCTGAAATTGAAGTTCAAAGTAATCTGGCTTAAACTCATGTGCTATGTGACCTGTTGCTGCAGTCTTGATGACTTTGAAATGACACAGTATTATCGCCTTTCAACGCATTTCACTACAGGTTTGTATTTTCTGCACTAAATGCAACCAACCAACATTGTTGTAACCAACATTTTGAAATATTTAGCGCAGAAGCACAACCAAGGTACAGCAGCATAGGCACTTGATTAGTCACTTTATTAGGACCTGTTCCTGATATTGGGTTGGGCTACCAGTTTCCCTGTTTACAGCCTTGAAATGAAGCGGCATAGATTACACAAGGCTCACACAATTGGTTCAGAGAGGTATGCAGGGTATCATTATGACAAATGTGTAATTTAAGTTAATGCTAAACATGTTCAATTGGATTGAGTTCTGGGGATTCTAGTGGCCATGGAAGATGAAGATGGCTTTCTCATACTCCTCAAACTATTAGCGCTCAATTCTACACAGACTACACACCAAGATACTGACTTTACAGTTGGTTCACACCTGTTTCTATGCTTATTTCAGTCATGTTCCATTACCACTGTTATCCAGTAAAATAAATAATAAAATATAAACCACATGTCATATCAATACTGTATCTTTTTCACATATCTGTTTTACTTTCTATTTACAAATTATTTCAATCAGAGATGCCATTCCCTTTTTCTGTGATCCCTGGAGATCACTTATTTTTGTTCACAAACAAACAAACAATATCAATGTATCAATATAAAACTTAAAGCAATCTGCTTACAAAGCTTCTGTTTCTGATATCCAATTAGAAATGCACTTTATATGATAATTTAATCGCAAGTGGTACATTGCCATTAGTCAGAAAACTATTGAAGGAGGCTGTGTGGTCTAGTGGTTAAAGAAAAAGGCTTGTAACCAGGAGGTCTCCAGTTCAAATCCCACCTCAACCACTGACTCATTGTGTGACCCTGAGCAAGTCACTTAACCTCCTTGTGCTCCGTCTTTCGGGTGAGACGTAGTTGTAAGTGACTGTGCAGCTGATGCATAGTTCACCCACCCTAGTACCTGTAAGTCGCCTTGGATAAAGGTGTCTGCTAAATAAACAAATAATAATAATAATTGTGGTGATCTCAAAATGTAGTATAACCAGACTACCTCCTCCAAGCAATTTTTAACAAAGGATAATATGTTAAAACAACTGGCTGATAATACAGTTCTTATATCTAAAGCAGCAAATTCTAAAAATAAAAGACTAATACTAGGACCCTAAAGAATACAGTGGACTGTAGTAATATGAAAATGGAATTCCACATGTAGAGCAACCTAAGAAATGGCTCTGTCGCTTTGTTAAAGAATTTTTTTTAGCACTAAATCTACAACATAATACACTGCTGGACTGAGAAGTTGTGGTTTCTTGTTGTCCTTCCCGTCTATAAGAACAATGTGTTCCAAATATCATGTATGTGCCAAATGTCAGTGGCATTGCATCTCCTTTGTGTTTCACAACTTCCACTGACAGTAACAGCCAACCACAGCTAGCTACTAAAGCATGTTTTTCATTGTCTTAAGAAGGAGTTCTTTCAAATCTCTTCAATAGGGGAAGGGGCATATTCAGAAAAATATTTACTGCAGCCAAATTGGGGAGCCCTTTTTAGAAGCCTAAACTGAGATTCGGGGTCGAGATCATGAATGCTCCTTCAATCTTTCCCCAATGTCATTTAAACCTCAGGTAAACTCAATCACCTGTCTGAAACAACACAATCCAAGTTGCAACCCTGTCCTCCACTTTATTGCGGGCAGTCGCCCCTTGTTGGGGGTGGTGGCTTTGTCAGGGTCCCCCCCTGCTGAGCTGGCATCACCAGATCTGTACCTCTTTCAGAAATGTGGCTTCCTTCTCCCCTTGAGAGGTAGAACCAGCGGCCATATCATTAAAATCAATAAACCCTAACATCACCCATACCCAAAATAAGCAGTCACGATCCTGACACTGAATTAGTACATTTACATCTTCTCAATCTAAATTCCTTTTTGAATTCTACATTGCACGACACAGAAGAAGTGTGTAATAAAGTCTTAAACTACGCCAGCATAAATACATCATTATTTTTAAGGTTATCCTCTTTTTTTATATAAATAAAAGCAGCCTGAAATCAAGTTCCCATGCTTATTAAGCCCAGGGATTATCCCAGAGATTCCTGTCTCTTATGCCCAAATATGTTGTGGTTTCATCCAGCAGACATACAGTGCTATTAGGGATACTTGATGGCATGAAAACAGAGTTAGGGAAACCAGAGTTACACTGACCAGGCCTAAATCATCATCATCATCATCACATACAGTACTGTGCAAAAGTTTTAGGCAGGTGTGAAAAAATGCTGTAAAGTAAGAATGCTTTCAAAAATAGACATGTTAATAGATTATATTTATCAATTAACTAAATGCAAAGTGAGTGAACAGAAGAAAAATCTAAATCAAATCCATATTTGGTGTGACAACCCTTTGCCTTCAAAACAGCATCAATTCTTCTAGGTACACTTGCACAAAGTCAGGGATTTTGTAGGCATATAGTCAGGTGTATGATTAAACAATTATACCAAACAGGTGCTAATGATCATCAATTCAATATGTAGGTTGAAACACAATCATTAACTGAAACAGAAACAGCTGTGTAGGAGGAATAAAACTGAGTGAGGAACAGCCAAACTCAGCTAACAAGGTGAGGTTGCTGAAGACAGTTTACTGTCAAAAGTCATACACCATGGCAAGACTGAGCACAGCAACGAGACACAAGGTAGTTATACTGCATCAGCAAGGTCTCTCCCAGGCAGAAATTTCAAGGCAGACAGGGGTTTCCAGATGTGCTGTCCAAGCTCTTTTGAAGAAGCACAAAGAAACGGGCAACATTGAGGACCATAGACGCAGTGGTCGGCCAAGGAAACTTACTGCAGCAGATGAAAGACACATCATGCTTACTTCCTTCGCAATCGGAAGATGTCCAGCAGTGCCATCAGCTCAGAACTGGCAGAAAACAGTGGGACCCTGGTACACCCATCTACTGTCCGGAGAAGTCTGGTCAGAAGTGGCCTTCATGGAAGACTTGCGGCCAAAAGCCATACCTCGGCGTGGAAACAAGGCCAAGCGACTCAACTATGCACGAAAACACAGGAACTGGGGTGCAGAAAAATGGCAGCAGGTGCTCTGGACTGATGAGTCAAAATTTGAAATAATTGGCTGTAGCAGAATGCAGTTTGTTCGCGAAGGGCTGGACAGCGCATACACGAATAAGTGTCTGCAGGCAACAGTGAAGCATGGTGGAGGTTCCTTGCAAGTTTGGGGCTGCATTTCTGCAAATGGAGTTGGGGATTTGGTCAGAATTAATGGTCTCCTCGATGCTGAGAAGTCACGGCAGATACTTATCCATCATGCAATACCATCAGGGAGGCATCTGATTGGCCCCAAATTTATTCTGCAGCATGACAACGACCCCAAACATACAGCGAAAGTCATTAAGAACTATCTTCAGCGTAAAGAAGAACAAGGAGTCCTGGAAGTGATGGTATGGCCCCACAGAGCCCTGATCTAAACATCATCGAAGTCTGTCTGGGATTACATGAAGAGAGAAGCAACTGAGGCTGCCTAAATCCACAGAAGAACTGTGGTTAGTTCTCCAAGATGTTTGGGCCAAGCTACCTGCCGAGTTCCTTCAAAAACTGTGTGCAAGTGTACCTAGAAGAATTGATGCTTGATGCTGTTTTGAAGGCAAAGGGTGGTCACACCAAATATGGATTTGATTTAGATTTTCCTTCTGTTCACTCACTTTGCATTTAGTTAATTGATAAATATAATCTATTAACATGTCTATTTTTGAAAGCATTCTTACTTTACAGCATTTTTTCACACCTGCCTAAAACTTTTGCACAGTACTGTATATCATAAAAACACACATGGGGCTGGGGAGTGAAGTAGGCTCACAAGACTATCATGTCTAACTACGGTGGCCAGCTAGTTAGTGAAATGCATTGGTCTCGACCGAACTCCCAGTAAATGTTAGAGGGGATGCCTGTTTAAAGGGATGCTGGAAATAATGATCCAAGCAGAAACTATAGAAAATCATACAGAACACATAAGCAGGTAAGACATCTCATTACTAAAATGTAGATGATACAGTACACTTTGAGACCATTAGTCTAGATTAGATCTTTAGAAAAACATCTATATTGCAAGATATGTAGGAATGCTAAAATAAACTAAGTTTCTAGCAGTGTCTTATTTTATTATTATTTATTTATTTAGCAGATGCCTTTATCCAAGGCGACTTACAGAGACTAGGGGGTGTGAACTATGCATCAGCTGCAGAGTCACTTACAATTACGTCTCACCCGAAAGACGGAGCACATGGACGTTAAGTGACTTGCTCAGGGTCACACAATGAGTCAGTGGCTGAGGTGGGATTTGAACCGGGGACCTCCTGGTTACAAGCCCGTTTCTTTAACCACTGGACCACACAGCCTCCTGTTATTTGTGTACGTCGAAACATTGCAGTTGAAAAAGGAAGCAATAAAACAAAAACTGCATGTCCACTCAACAGTCACAACATGTTTTAAAGTATGCTTAACTGTCTACTATTGTCCCTCTCTCACTCAAATATTTCAACTTTGTGATAATCGGTCATATCCCATCAGAGGGCTATGGTCTGTGAACAGTGTTTAAAACATTTCTATGATGTCACCCATTGATCTTTAATTGATTATTTCTACGAATCTAACTTAAAGTGTCTGTGTGTCTTTGAAGATAACGGAAGTGCAGGGCAGATATTGTTGATTAACAAATCCACAGTTTATGCCACAGAAAACTTGATTTGTCAATAAAACCACAGTTAGAACAATTCAACAGAAAAGCGAAAACCATTTTATTACACAATCATTTCAACAATTACGTAATTATAGTATTACATATGGAGAGTTGTAATCTCCCATAGAGCTTGGTGAAGCTTACAGTCTTGTTGCTACCATGCAAGTGTGTGTAATAAGACTGACATCACTGCTGTAGGCCGTAATCATTAACAGGCCATGGCAGTGATCACCATCCTGAGGAAAAAGATTTGCTGCAGCGCCCATTGGAAGAACTTGACAGCCACCTGTCAATTTATCTTAGCTTTCATAAGAAAAGACAGGAGCGAGTTCAAACCCCACACCCTAAGAGGCATACTCGGCAGCATAGATAGAAACCCAAAGAAAATATGGCCACACAACCTACTTTGGAAACAGCCTTGCTTTCCTTAAAAACGAGAGACACAATACATGCATGTGATAGAGTCCTGGTATACTTGCCTCAGGCAGCCGAGGAGAACACAGAAGGGACGGAGGTAGAGATTGACGTTGATACGCCGACACAGGGGGGCGGGATCTAATCAACAAACATAAACAAAAAGCAAACAATAATGTCATGTGACGCCACTAGCGATGGCAGCGCACAGAGGACGATACATGACTGTACAAACACTCAGAATAAAACACAATACAACAAACCACAAATCAAAGGTGCCGTGAAAATGGCAGGCCTTGCAGCAGCCCCGATCACAGTGATCTCTATGTTGTTTTTATACTCTCTGCCGAGACATACCCACCTGCCTGCTGGAACAGCTCATTGCTTTCAGCTGCTGCTCCACGCAGACAGGTAATCGCCCACGGCAGAGCGCAACATCAGTTAAACAATTAAATCAATTTACAACAAATAATGCAAAAATTTACAATAAAACTACGTATTTCCCATGTGTAGGGATTCCGCCCTGCCACAATGCAAAACAACAGTTTCTCAAAAAAAGGTGATGGGAAACACTCTTCAGTGCCGACTCTCTCACAGATGATGAAATAAATCTGCGGTGTACTTCAGTCGGAATGGCAGACCTGGCATCATTCCTGGACATGGTATTTTTACTGGTCTCCATTTCACGTTCTGGACAAAAGGAGCAGCACAGCCTCATGTGGGGAGACATGCCTGAATACCGACTCGCTTGGAAACGAGTTTCTACAATATTCATCAATTAACATTAACAGTTATCACAAGCCTCAGTAAAATACATTTCAGCTTTACAATCAATGTTTGTTACTTTATTTCTTCAGCGTTACAATATTTGTGTTTGGTCAATTACAACTCTTCATATATAAAGAATTAAGTATAGGCAAGTGTGTGTAATCAAGCCTGTTAAGGGCTTCGAGGGGTTATGGGGCATCATAGGCAAGCCCCTTTGTTTTCGGTTTAATCAGATTTTTACCAAAAAATTCCCAGGTTTTACAAAAACTATGATTTGGTTTTACCGATTTTTCACCCAAATTTTGTATCACTCAAGTACATAAAACTAGAAATACAATACATTGCATTACATGTGTTATGTTAATAATAAATTAGTCTACGCATATATGCACAGCTGCTTGTTGAAGTAAAGCAATGCAGATGAAGATACACACATAATATACGCAAGCACGCTCACAGGTGCGTGCGCATCTGTACATACGGACGAATCTCACACACAATTCAATTCATCATACCAGCAGTAGCAGTTAACGGTTTTAAAAATAAAATGGGACGAAAAATAAAAACTGTATCAGGAGTACGTGGCAGAACATAAGGAGGTTTTTGAAAGATATATATATATATATATATATATATATATATATATATATATATATATATAAAACACACAGGATAGGGTGACGTTGAGTGTTTGCGCTGCAAATGGTGTTGCATCGAAACTGACACTTGTGCAGACCGGATTAAAGAATATTTGGAGAGCAAGCGACACTTACGACTAAAAGGACAAATTAGAAATCAGCATGCATTTGAATCATTCATGTGGGCACGGCAGAAAGATCGAGATCAGCACGATACAGTAAGTGAATTTGTCCATGCCCTATGTTTTTCAGGGCAGCCACTCGGCCTTGCTGACGGTCCTTTGGGGGGAGTTTGTACGAAACTTCTGTCCAGCTGCAAAATCCTTGACAAAATTCAATCAACCTGACCAAGAAATATTTGGAGGAGAATGATGTTGCCCTTACCAACAAAATTAAAGAGAGGTTGACTGGAAATGTGTTTAGTTCTTTGATTTTTGACAAATCACAAGATGTTCTGGACTGCCCTACCCTGGTGAGTTTGTTTTCTTTTTTTGATTTTGTTGTGGAGAAGCCGGCGCTCATTGTGGACGATTTGGAGTTTGTAAGGTCAGCAAATAATAAAACAATTGAAGCGAGTATCAGTAAGACTTTAAATGAGTATTCACATACCTGGAAGGATGTGGCAGCAGTGAATTCCGACTCAGCTTCTTACTGCGCAAAGTTCACACAGGATGTAAAGCTACAATTGCCGTTGTACCGACTAGATGGTTTAGTCTGTATTTGGCTGCACAGAGTGTTCAGAAGGCATGGGGTGTTTTAATGCGTCTTTTAGATAACAAAGAGTGCAACAGTGGAAAAGTCGAAAACAAAAGGGCTTAATCATAGGCCATGAGACCGTAGGTCAAGTCCCAAGCCCAGAACCCCTCAAAGCTCTTAACAGGCTTGATTACACACACACACTTGCCTATACTTAATACTCCATATTAAACATTTCAAATGAAACACTTATAAAAGGGCTTGCGATTTCAGGTTATCATAAGGAAAGCAATACAATGATACATTAACATATAGATTTTCATAATTACAAATTCACTTCCACAAAACAACCCCCCTTCTAATTTCATATCTTTTCTGGAAATATTCAGGGAAAACAGCAATTTAAATCACTTAGTAAATCTCCATGAATTACACAGACTTTAGCTGTAAACTTTTTCTTAACCATTGATCAAAGAAGCTTACATTTTGTCCAAGTAGGCTACTTCTCAAAAACTGATCATTGGCAATGATATTTAGGTCTTCATCCGTTTTAAACTACTAATAAACTTGACTTTCCATTGCTGGTTCACATTTCTTTTTTTACATTTTTGTTTTTCTAATCCCACTTTTTTGCCCACATCTAACACATTCATCACTACCTTATTCACTTACAACAGACAAGTTTCTCTCTGTGAGTGGGATCTCAAACAGACAAACATTTTAACAAAAGAACACAAATCAAATCAATAAATTAGAATATCATTATCAAATCAATTAGGAAGGAATGTTTTAAGTGGCATAAACAACTCAAAGTGTTGAATTGGTGTGACAAACCAGGTTGAGCTTGCCACATACAGGACTGTCTTCAATTGTCTGTGTAAAAGAACAACACTCCAACAAGCACAGGTATGTTTTTAAACAGGTCAGGCCTGTATCTTTATTTTAAACATAAAACAAAATAAACAAAAACTTAACTCTTTTCAGGAGTGCTAACTAAACATTTCAGTTCTAAACTATACCGGACAGCTAAGCTGTTTATCAGTCACAGAAACCCATGTATTTTTATACGTAAATTCAAACACTGTACCTTTTCTCTAGTTCCAGCTCCCTGGTAGTTTCACTCTTAATGGAGCCCTGGGCTCTCATTTTGTATGATGTGGCTGCTCCCAATTATCACCAATTATTCTATTTGGGAGCAGCCACATTCTCACTTGTTTTTGGCAGGTACAGGAATTAACGCCATCCCTGCCAACCACCACCAAAACACACACAAACACCCACACTATTTACAAACAAAGCTCTTGCTCTGCCACAATTGGTAAGAAAACAATCCACATTTTCTCGTACCTAACAGCAATCGTAAACAGTGAATACTCTGTTTACTGATTCAACACGTATAGTTGTTTATCCCTTACTGAAAGTCTTGCCTTGAAAACCCAGTGTGCTGGAAATCATTCTCAGTTTCCCATGCTTGCACCAGAAACTGACTCAGTCTGACTCATATTCCTGGTTTAACAAATATTAGTGTTTCCTATTCATATTTCTTGTCCCTCTGCCAAATTCTCAAGACTTCTGCGTGGAAGTTGAGCAAATTATGACTGAGTGTGAAAACAATATCAGTATTGCTTTACTTTGACAGCTGTGTACCTGCAAAACATCTACATAAGGGTCTTTCCCACAGGGTGAATGCATGCTGTTCAATTTCCACTGGGACTTGTGTGATACCAAAACAGTTATTGCAGAATCTGGAGGAGTTGTAGTCACAGTGAATCTGTTCATCTTTTTTGATGCACTAGTTCTGTATTTTATTTTCAGTTTTTATATACAATTTTCACATGAAATTTGACCAAAAAAATCAGATTTCTACCAGTAAATCTAACTCTTTACATTTGGTAGATACAGTTCTGTAATATCGGTAAATAAACTGGCTTCAGCGCAAAACAAAGATGACTGTTTAATGTAATGTTTGCATCAGTGGCATGCTGTGACAAAATGGACTGGGTTAGCAGAGTATTTATTTATCAATGTATATTTATAAGCAATATCATGCGAAATCCAGCTATCCTCCTAACTGCAGTGCTAACCAAGGAATATTCATGTTTTGGGGTTGCTCACTAATGATTGGTCAGCTGTCAGAGCTTTGACTTTCCCATTGGTTGCTAAAGCAGGGCCTTCAAGTGAGACAGAGAATACCCTGGGAGATTTATGGCCCGCCTCTGCTAACTCCTGATTGGTCGCCTATTGGTTAAACTCACTCAAGACCTTCAACTGAAATGGAGAATACCCTCAACTGTTTTTTTTTTTTTCTAGCGTCTGGTCGTTGTATTAGACTTATGCGGGGGAAATGCAGATCTCTTATTGGCTGATCACATCCTCTTCAGGAAACCCCTAGACTGTTAAAAAACCACTAGTAAACCCTGTAAGTCATCTTGGATAAAGGCGTCAGACAAATTAACAAATAATAATTAGAGTAGTATGTTTCATAGTATAAGCAAGCACACTGTACGCAAGTGAGTGAGGCAACGTAATGTCATTTAATTGACGGTTTACTTGGCACTGTCTGGTCAGCAGAGAATACCTTGAAGGTCCTGACGGCACGCCACTGGTTTGCATTTGTAACTTTAATTTAATCACACAAAATACTTTTTTTTTTCAAAGTACATTATTTGAGACACAGATTAAAACATACATAAAAATACAGTATTTGCAAGGTGAATGTGCTGTATATATTTTAATGGCATTCATCTCTTTTGTATAGTTCTTATTTAAACTACATTGATTTCAGAAACCAGTATATTTATATTGTAACTTTAAATATTTAAGTTCAAACTTACAAAAGAAGGGCAACCAGGCTATGGCCCTGGAATTCATATCACTCCTTCAAGAACCATGTCTTAACCATAGTAGCTGGTTTTAAACCCCATATACATTGACATACTTTTAATTAACATAAACTCAGGAATATTTCTTGATCATTTAACTCAAAATTGCATAACTGGTAACTTTCTAAATAGAATATTGATCAAATGACTGTGATAAAACCCATTTTTATTACCATAATGGTTCTTTCTAAACCTGGAAAAATGATATCCCAATGTCCCTTGTTCCCTGGATTAAAGCAACAGAAGTCACATAAACAGCATTTACAGTGTTGGAACATTTTCTACAGTCATTAATATGTAGGAACCTATGTGAGAAATGTTGTATCCCAGAAAGGAGGTTTTGCCTTCTCATTGCTATGTTCAGCCGATGATGAAAGCATATGGAAGAGCGAGAAAGCAGAACCCAAAGAAATTGAGAAAACTGCCATCTGTGGTTAATTCATGTTAGTTTACAGTAATAGATCTGTCTGACTAAGGATTTTACGGTCAGTACTGAAAAGCAGAAGTTAATATTTTACAGCCACCCAGGAAACCTATTGTGTATCAGAAGTATAGCCACGTTAGACATCATATGATATGCATAATGCAAAATAGAGAGAAGCATTTAATATCACAATATGAACTGATGGTTCCCCCCCACCCATTTTCCCAATGTAAATTATTCCTTCATGCTTTTAGATGCTTTTCCTTTGGCAAGCTGCAGAAAAAAATCTTCTTTTGCCATACATTTTTGTTTTTTAACATGTTTCTTCAAGTTGGGATTAGGAAAAATAAATTCTGACAGGTTGTTATGATTGATGAAAATCCCAGAACATAATACCCTTAAAAAATCTTTCTGACTGGCATCAGTTAGTGTGCCAACAAGCTTTACATGGTGCTGAGTAGCATTGCTGTATTCCGTGACCAAACAGTTGATGTGTTCACATAGTAAAGGGACAGTAATGATAGTTAAAATGGGTTGAGAAACAAGAAAACAACAGCAAAAAAGATTGTGGATTGGAGACTTCACCACCAGGTGCAAAATGTGGTGACTTTCTTTTGCAGCAGAACTTTTCATGGCCATGGCAGCATTATACAGTAGCAAGTAATAAAATCTAGAACAATTTTAAAAACGTGTTAAAAATAAAAAGACATACTACCTTATATATACAGGATGCCACAAATGCAGCCTTATATTGTAATTTTATTTTTCTCATTTCCTGATTTCAACTTTCATGCTTGCTTTTTATCCTCATTGTTTTTAAATTACCAGGATAATTACTTGCTAACTGTTTTAGATTTTCCCAATTACAACTGAGTCATTGCAAATGACTCCCTATATTAAGTGCCTCAGTAAAACAGCTGTGTTGTGTTGTTTTACTCATCCAAAAACACAGACTGTTTCCTACCTATACTCTTTGCCTTGTCTGCCTTGTGCACGTCTACACTGATCCCTGCTTCTGCTGCATCCTAACAGCTAGTTTGCCCACTCTATCCACTATGACCTTCTCTGCTATCCCAGTCTTCCTCTTCTCTCACACTTGCAAAATCTCTCACCAGCACTGCTCTAAACCTTCCAACCTGATCTCTCTACCCCAGTCCCAATCCCCTACTCCTTCCTCCTGCTCTCTGTCTCTGGTGCCCTCTCAAACTGCCAGTCAGCCTGCAACAAGGCTGACGTCATCTCTGCCTAGGCCTAGGTCTCATCTCTCTCTCAACTTTCTGGCCCTTACAGGAACATGGATCACCCCCAAGAACACTGCTACCTCCACTGCTCTCTCCTCTCTCTATCACTCTCTCACACTTCCTGTTCCTCACACTTCCTTTTTCTCCGGAAAAAGCAGAGAAAACCTTTCAATGGCCAAGTGAGACCGATAGGCGCCGAGAGAAGACAAAAATTTGAGATGTTATAGTAATAAAAATAATGATTTGGATCGCATTATTGAGGAGATGCAGTACTGAATGTCCTGTTGATATGCAGCGCCTTTTAAACCTGATTTACATTGAAAAATACTTTTAAACAACGCGTGTAAAATAAACAGCACGTGTGAAAATAAATTGGACCTGGCGCACCTGAGACGCGCTGAATAAATGGACTGCTAAGGGTTAACACAGTTGAATTGCATTCTCCCTGTCATCTGCTTCTTATTGTTCTCTATTGCAGTCCTGGTCCACCTGCTCCCCCTGCTCATTGCTTGACAAGCTTGACTTCTTCCTCTCTTCTATCACCACCTCTATTCCTATAATTTTGTTTGGCGATTTTAACATTCATCTCTCCAACTCGACTCATTCTGCTGGCTTCCTCTTTCTTCTTGATTCTTTCTCTCTCCAACTCTCCCCCTCACCTCCTACTCACAGAGATGACTGCCAGGTGGACATGATTTTCTCCAGAAACTGCTCTCCTCCTTCCCCTACTATCACCCCCTTCCTTCTTGGATCACTTCTTCATCTTCTCTACCCTTTCTCTCTTTTTGCCACAATCTCTGCATCCTTTCTCTAACCACCTTTACTTCCTCTGCTCTTTCCCTTCTTCCCCCTATTGACTCATTCTCCCAGCTTTCAGCAGACTTGGCCACCATGACTTTGTTCTTCTCTCATCACTAACTCTTGACTCCTTCTGTCCTCTCCCGACCTGCTTGCACCTCACCTCCCCAGCTCCAGCAATCCTCTACACTATACTAATACTAATAGTAATAATGGTTACTGCTTGTGATTTTTTTTAATACAATTAAATTGTGTACACTGAACAAAAAATAGGAGAAACTAAAAATAGGATAGCGGGAGATTCGAAAAGATGAAGAGGAGTCCAGAGGTCTCGTGGGGTCACCATAATGTTGGAAAAGAGAAAAAGAAGAGAAAAAGAAATAAACATGCAGAGAGGGCCAGGGTTATCCACCTCAGAGAGCCACCTCCGAGGAGTCGAGGCCACATGGCTGGGCTCTGAGACTGGGAACAAGCTTTGCTCTCCAGAGAGGAAGACTGGCATGGGTGAAATTACTTGAGCAAAGGAATGAGAAATAAAAAAGACATTTTTCGGCTCATGGAGAACCTTTCTCGTGGTGAACAAGGCCGGCTCAGCTGGGTCTCTTCCCCCGTTTCCACTGTCGTACCCGACCCGTGAAGAGCAGTTCAAACCCCTTTCACTGTGTGTTTTGTGGAGCCGACCCTGAACCAAGCCGTGAAACTACAGCCTGGCAAGAGTCTGACCCGGGCCGAAACAGGCTGTAGGTGAAGCTCCTGGGTCAATCCGTGACATATAATCAACCTAGTAGTGAATTACATTAAAATGAATTCAGTCAGGACAATCTTACTTTAACCCTTTGTGGTCCTATGTCGGACCTGGTCCGACATTGCAATTATTCCTATCCGGTTCAATGTCGGACCCTGTCCGACATCATCAAAAAAACGCAAAAACGGGTTTCTAGTTGTTTTTCTCTGGAAAAAGCCAAGAAAACCATTCAATGGCCGAGTGGGAGCGACAGGAGCCGAGACAAGCTGAAAAAAAAAGGGCGTATCTCATGAATAGTCATACTTGCCCATGGCTTCAGATAGGGGCGGCCATAAGGAAACAAGCTGGCTGTTACTGAATCAGTTAACTAAAATGTAAAAAATAAGTTAAACGTGACACAAGTGCAGTGTTGTCCAGGTTTGGTGCTGGCCTTTAGCGACAGCTCAGGATCGTGTTAGCTGTCTAATAACAACAAACAAGTATATTTTAGATCAACAAAACAAACAAAACACTCACAATAACAATACAGTTCTCCTTCTGGTTCAGTGTTAACCATAACAAAGGAACAGATCACTTCGCTACATCCCCTTATATACCATCAATCATGCCCCCTTGGTTAACGATTGTAACCGCTCCTCCAATCCGAGATTGCCACATCGCTTCCCTTCCGGGTCCATGACTTGGTGTACCATAGCTCCACCCCCTTTCTAGATGGCCGACTTCCACCTAACCCTGGGAATGAATTGTCTGGCCATCCAGTCCAGTGCACTCTGTTCCCTTTACACAGCACCCTCACAGGTCGGGAGAGAGATTTATCACCAAGAAGCATTTTGTCTCTGTCACAGGGTCCTAGACCTTCAGCCACCTCCCCTCCAGGCCTAAAAATAGCATAATTTAGCATGTCTTTAACCACTTCAACACCACGACATACGCATGTACGTCAAATGAAAACCCACTTACAGTACCATGCCGTACGTGTGTACGTCCAGTTTCCCATTCTATTCTATGAGCGGTTTCTCAGTCTAGAGTTTCAGGTTTCATTCCCTAAGGTAGTGCTAGTACTGTGGAATGTGCAATGAAAGTCAGGGGAGGGTCAGTTGATATTTGTATCCAATTGCGCGTTGGTAGATTCCAATCTACCTGTGGGCGTTTAGAAGACTGATATATATTGCGGGAAGCCATTCAACTTTTACAAGTATATATATATAGGGTTTTATATGATGAATGATGAAGATTTTGAAGTTGGTTCTTAGGATTTCGATACCAGCGACCATGATGCTGACTTATCACTCAACGATGATGATGAAGAGGATGTGGAGCCAAGAACAGCAGGGGACTGGGTGTTTATTACTGATCCCTACTATGATGCCAGTCCTCCATCATTTGATTTTTCACCTGTTTATACAGATGTGCACCCCGCCGTTTGCGTTCTCCATTAGAGTGCTTTTTGGCTTTTGTTCCCGAAAAGCTAATCACTTACCTTTGTGACTGTACCAACAAAAGAGCATGCAGCTACTTTACAGGTAAGCCAGCTGCAAACGGGAAGGTGTTTGGTTTGAAATGGCAGTGCTGTGACAAAATACTATCAAAACACAGTACTGGGTAGAAGGCAATAAAGCAGGCGTCTGCGGCAGCGAGATCCATCACAATGCCTGAGCAACGTAGCCCTGTACATGCATTTGTGACTATCCTTCCAACACAAGGGAAGCAGAGACCACAAAAAAGGTGCAGGGTCTGCTTTGAAAATGAAAATAAAAAAAACAACACAAGAAAAACATGCAGTGGTTGCAAAGGCAACCCCAGGTTTTGTTGTATTGAACATTTCAATAATGGCACAGAGCAAGTTGATAATGGCACATTGTGGCAAAGTGGCTGCTGGTTAGAAATAGGTGCAGAGGTGATGCAGTTCAGAAATAATCACACAAAAGGAAACTGTAATCCGGTTTGGAAAAGGGGTCTTTTATTTGTAAAAACTCCCGGTCTGGCGACCAAACAATAATCCTCCGGGAATACAAACCAATGTGTAAAGCTCGGAAGGAAACGATAATAAATGGTTTGCAGATCAAATAATAGTACACATTATCCGCCCCACAATGATGCAATACACGGTCACCAATCTGGGTGCGTGCAGTAGTGCTTGTGGGGGGTGATAACAATTTAACAGTGACAGTGGTGTAGTGTTGTTCTGGGTAGTGCTGGCCCAAGGCGACAGCTCCAGAGACGTGTTAGCCGTCTAGTGAATTTACAAAAACAAAAGACAATTACTAACAGCGACAAAAAAAAAAAACACTCACAAACTCTTTTTTTCAATACAAATGGGGAACTCTCCCAGTCCTTCCAGTTCCTTGTCTCTCTGAACCAAGTGAAGGAGAAGATTTACCATTCTCCGTCCCCTTTATGCTATCACGCATGTCCCCTTGGTAAATGAGTGCAGCTGTCTCTACTGTTTGCAGCTGCTACGTTGCTTCCCTTCCAGGTCAATACGTTCCTGCAACGGAGTCTCGCCTTATTCCAGATTGACCTACTTCCCGGCCATCTTGTTTCAACATCACTGAATGGGGAGGAGCATCTGGAGCATGTTATTATTATTATTATTATTATTATTTGTGTATTTAGCAGGCACCTTTATCCAAGACAAATTTGAACCGGGGGCCTCCTGGTTACAAGTGCTTTTCTTTAACCACTGGACCACACAGAACTCCAGGACTCCTTTGAGATGGGTGGTTTGGAAGATGGTTAGAGTAGATCTTAGAAGTCCTGCAGCTACATTTGTATCCTGAATGCTGGAGCAGATCCTTGAATGTCTCGCAGCATCATTTCCAAAAGCAGAATAGATTTTCTACTGGATCCGTCGAGAGAATGGCCTATTTTCTTTGAGCGCTGGATGCAGAAGCAGCTATCATGTTTGTTTATGGCCGTGTTATCTCTGTGGTGCCGGGGCTATCTGTATTGCTCAGATCCGCCCTTTTTTTTTTTGGCTTTTTGGTGATGTTGGCCCGGAAAGGGAAAATTGTAATGTCGGACCTGGTCTAACATAGGACTGCAAAGGGATAGATAATAGATAAAGGCGACGAGCAGCTTTTGTAAAAACGTGTAGAGGTGGCTCATTATAACTTAAGTGAAGTAATTCCCTTCTGGTAAGTTAGTCTAGCCTGTGGTTAGAAAACAAATGTGAATGACGAAATTGAATGACCCGGGCAAATTACTGTTTGAATTGTTCTTGATCTTGAAGAATTGGCTGTGTGACAATGTAGAGAAATCTGAAAACCAAGTCCTCAGGGAATCTCGAATTATGTGTTAGCTGCAGCCAATGGTATAGTGCTGGACTTTGGTTCAGTCCCAGGTGGGGAACACTGCTGCTGTACCTTTGAGCAAGGTACTTTACCTAGATTGCTCCAGTAAAAACCCAACTGTATAGATAGGTAATTGTATGTAAAAATAATATGATATCTTGTAACAATTGTAAGTTGCCCTGGATAAGGGCGTCTGCTAAGAAATGAATAATAATAATAATACCAGGGGATAGACAACATGCTTGCAATGTTAGGGAATTCTACAGGAGACCAAAAAACTAACGCCAAACTAACTGTTGTAGCACGTTTAACAGCACAGCTGGAAAAGCTCACTTGTGTGTACTTTGGCAGATTCTTCACGTCTCTGAAGCTCGCTGACTTCTTGTTGCAGATGGGGCTGTTTTGTACTGGAACCTTAATGAGAAACAGACTTCCTAAAAACAACAAAACTGCTTTGTACAAAAGATCTTGAAAGAAAGGGAAGAGGATCAGCAGATATGGTACTCAGAAATGACAAGGAGATAGCAATCATCAAATGGTATGACAAGAAGGAGATACTTTTTGCTTCTACTTGTGGTTCAGTTGAGCCACAGGTCAGTTGCCATCGTTGGTCTAAAAAGGACAAACTGTACCTTGTCCCATGGCCCCAGGCAGTTGCTGCCTACAACAAATCAATGAGTGGAGTCGATCACATAGATCGACAGATTGCTTGCTACAGAATCACCTACAAAACTAATAAATGGAGTGTAAGAGTGTGGCAAAGTGCCCCCCGTGTATATTGTATGTTACATGTTGTGTGTAAATGTTGGTGTATAGGTATTGGTACACGGGATATAAGCGGGTCTGTGTTTCACGTGTATTTAAAAATGTAGATTTGTATTTAGGCACGAGGATGGCACAAATCACTTCACGTGCTGGTTAAAATGTAATGTGTGGTCACGGGAGTGCACTTAATTAATTCACGTGCAGTTGTACCGAGATTCCAATTGAATGATTGACTAGCAATCGAGTCTCGGTACAACTGCATAAAAAGGCATGCTTTCACTCACTCGGGGTTGGGTGTTCGGTGAGTGGAGAACGGGTTTGGAGACGGAGGTGATCATTGTAAAAGTATTAGTGAAAGTATCTGCTCACCGTGTTTGTCTGTATAGTTCGTTTTGTTTGTCTCTTTATTTTGGCTCAAGTGCCGTGTCCTGTTTTTGTGTTCTGTTTAAATCTTTTATTTTATTATTAAATGCTGATCACGCGCGATCACGCGCTCAGTTTCATCAAAACCCCAAGTCTCTCGTTTATTTCCTGGCTCTGGTCTGACGCCACCCACTCCGGCCGTCTTTGTGACACGTGGTGTCAGAAGTGGGATAACAGCGCCTCCAGGACTCAGGCCAGAGCGGGAACCGCAATTTGTTGTTTTAAAAAAAAAAAACAACAACAACAACAACAGCAACAACAACAAAATAAAGAGACAAACAAAACAACTATACAGACAAACACGGTGAGCAGATACTTTCACTAATACTTTTACAATGATCACCTCCGTCTCCAAACCCGTTCTCCACTCACCGAACACCCAACCCCGAGTGAGTGAAAGCATGCTGTTTTATGCAGTTGTACCGAGACTCGGTTGCTAGTCAATCATTCAATTGGAATCTCGGTACAACTGCACGTGAATTAATTAAGTGCACTCCCGTGACCACACATTACATTTTTAAATACACGTGAAACACAGATCCGCTTATATCCCGTGTACCAATACCTATACACCAACATTTACACACAACACGTAACATGCAATATACACGGGGGGGGGCACTTTGCCACAAAGAGTAATTTTGCACATGGCTGATTTGGCACAGCTAATTCATGGTTTCAGTACCATTTACAATGCAAGACCTTGGCTGTACCACGTAAAGAGGTTAAGCAATCCCTGCATGTGATGAGAGGAAAAGGTCTTGGACTGGAATCCAACCTCCCAACGCTAGAGGGCGCTGGGCCAACACTCGAAACCCTTTACAAAGATCACATGACCTTGATGTATGTCACGCTTCCCAGGGACGCCATTTCAATAATTGATAATTTAATGTTTATCTGGGTTGATTAGTTCTCTTATTAATAATATTTAATTGACGTGTTACAAAGATCGAGGATTCACTATGAACACACATACACGCACAGACACAAGGAATGTTCAATCAACAGTAGCATTTTATTAAGTAAACAAATAGGAAACAGAAATCAGAAAAGTCAGAAAGGAAATCTCTTAGTCTCTAAGCACCAAACACAAGTCCAAAGCTCTCACTGCACTCACGCTGGCTAGCAGGCAATTGAAATATGACACCGCCTATCTTTTTACACACAAGGCATCAACTTCACCAGTAAGTAGGCTGTGACGTAGCTAGTACTTTGCTCACACACACACACACACCCACATACAAGCACACACCCAGCCTAACTGGAATGATGCAGACAATCTTGGAATATATCACATTAAGCTTTGTTAGGATGTGCCAAGTGGCCAAAGATGATATTGCAGGGAAGCACATGGACAACAGAAGATTTGTTGCAAACTTTCTTTTTTCCTTTTTATTTTTTAAATGATCCAAGAACAGAACTGAACAAAAGCATATCAAAACCAATTTTCAAAGAAAATAAATAACTTTTTACAAAATAAAATAAAATAACTCCTAAATGCAGGATGATGAAACTGTTTTTAGCAGTAAAACCAAAAAGATATATATATTGTTCTGTATAGTCAGGACACTCATGCAGCACCCATCTCTCTCAAAACCCTCTCCTTTACTCTAGCACAGCCTCTCTTTTATACTCAGGCTGAAATCACTCCTCCCCTTAGAAGAAACCAAAAATCTAACTTTATTAACTTTAAAACCCATTTACATATAATGAACTGCTATTATATAACGATATAACCAAGGTATATAAAATCACTAGGTTTTATATTAATTCCACCTAGAATTATTTTAATATAAATGAATAATTTTATTTTTGTATAAATCACAACACCCCTCACTTTAATCATGGCATGGTCTGCCCTTCAGTTACACACTGGTATCCTTTAATTTGGCTTGCGCATTGCAAGCAGGCTTTACGGTAGAAACGAGGTATGATCTGCCCCTCACAAACATGGCACCTCATTGTACTGCTCGACTCACACAAACATGGCGCCGAACATGCACCACACTGATGCTAACAAACACCATTTACAAACAAACAAACTACTAAGGATTTGCTTTTAATCTCCAATTTAAAATTCAGTTTCACTTGTTTAGACAATTTAGGTCACTGAATAACAAACTACGCACTTCCCTGTGAATGTGCACCTTCACAGGGAAACCTTCACAGGGAAACACGCACTGAGCCTTCAGCACTGCTTTAACATAACTTTGTTTCTGTTTGTCTTTCTTTCTTTCTATCCTGGAATCCACCCGCGGCCACCTACAACCCCACAGGTAAGTCAGTACTTTATGTATATACTTTATGCAATTGCAAATGTAAAACAATTCATATGCATTTAAATAAAACACAGTATACAGTATTATTTTCGTTGCGTTCTTAAACAGTCCCGCTTTACTCCATGATTCCTTTAAAACACGTTTACTTGTTCAAAGTTTTATTTTTATTTTTATAAGGGATGGAACGTGAACCATCACAAGCTTATCAATGGTATATAGATTAAGTATATGGCAAGTTTTGGTCTGCTGGCTTGAAAACTCAATCTGTTGAAGTGTCTAGTACAAAAAACTCCCCTCTCAGCAACGAAGTTTTCAATCCTACATTGGATCAAACTCGGCAACAAAGATTTCAATTCTCGATAGAATCAACAAACAGCTGCAACAAAGTCTTCAGTCCTCGGTATAGGATCCACAACAGTGCCCATCCGCTCTGTCCTTTTCTTGGAATCTTTTAGCTATGCCGGTAGCAGGACACAGTTTCTTTTAGATACTGTGGGTTTAGGTGTATAACAGACCCAGACTGGTTTGTCTGATAACAGTCGCTGTAACAGTTTTATGGCAGTCCTCCAGCCGGGACTCAGTCTCGTTGCTTGTGGTCGTTGACTCGCATGCAGCTTGCTTCCTCGTCTTGGGTCCATTTCAGGCAGAGTCCCATCTTGGGCCAATTTTTAGGCAGAGGCCTGGAGTTGCAGCTTTGCTTAGAAGAGTGACAGCACCTTGTTTAGCATTCGATGATTTTAAAGACAAACCAATGCCAAACACAACAAGGTATATACATATATAATGAACAAAAAAGTGGAGGGGCAAAATATATAGTTTGACTCCCCATATTCAAAGTGTGGAGGGGACGTGCCCCTTTTGCCCCATGGGTTAGGCACCTATGTACTGTTATTAAGCACCAGTAATAATTTGAAGCAGTGGTATTTCAAAATAACAGAAGCCTGTTTTTATTTCACGGGGCAATGGTGAGTGGTAAGTGTAGAGGGCCATAATACTTGAAGGGAGTTAAAGGGATAGAACAGGAATCGTGGAATGGAGCTTACAGGAGTCCTGGAGCTAGAAAGAAAGAAGTAGAGAGATAAAGAGAGGTTAGTGTTGACGACCTAAAGGAAAGCCGTCTGTGATGGGATGGTGAATTCTCCACATCTTAGGAAGCCGAAGAAGGAGGTCAGGCACATGGACTCCATAACAAGATCATCGACAGGATTGAAACAGCCATGGCGAAGGATGGAGATCAGGTTAAGGAAGATACCCGAGGTAATGGTCAGTCTGCAGAGATATCCGAGGTAAAGCGCATCGGCAGAGTTATTAAGGGATCCAGGAATATAGCGAGCTTGAATGATGAAATTATTTGAAACTGATAGCCAGACGAGGCGGCGCAGGAGTTGCATGATTACAGGGACTGAGGATCTGCCTTTATTGATAATATGGACTGTTGCTAGGTTGTCGCTAAAGAATAGAATAGATTTTCTGGCCCAAGTCTTGCCCCAGAGGTGAGTGGCTGTGATGATTTGGTAGAGCTCAAGGAGTGTTGAGGACTTCCGTTGGGGGCTGTGTTCTGGATTTTTGGGGGTCATTCGTTGCTGAACCATTGTTTTCCAAAGATGCCCCCGAATCCGAGGTAGGAGTAAAGAGTGAGAGATCTGGGGCTGTGATGAAATCCTGGTAGAAGGATAGGCCATTCCAATGTTGGAGCAGAGTGGACCACATTTTTATATCCTTTCTGGCATCTGATGGAATGAAGATATGAGAATTGAGGTTTTTTGCACAAGTGGATTGCCTGAGAAGCCAAGATATGAAGGTTCTGCCTTGAGGGATAAATCGGAGGGAATAATTGAAGTGGCCTAGCAGAGAGAGCAGGTTCCACTTTGAGATAGACCGTGACGACTGAAAGGCGTTGACGAGGGAGCAGATGCGATCCAGTTTTGAAGGTGGGAGGCGTGATTCGAACTTGATGGAATCCAGCGTGATTCCCAGGAACTCTAAAGATGTAACAGGGCCGATGGTTTTTTCAGCGGAAAGTGGGACGCCGACCGAAGAGAAGAGCGAACGAAGTGCATTTATGGCTTCGGCGGGGGGGGGGGGTGCGAAGGAGGGCTAATGAGAAGGAAGTCATCGAGAAGGTGGAGGAGAAAAGTAACGTGATAGGAGTTTAGCAGGATCCAACATAGTGCTTCGGATAGGGTATCGAAGATCTTCGGACTGCTGCAGCAACCGAAGGTGAGCTGGGTGGCGAAATAGAATCCTCTGTTCCAGTAGACACTGAATAAGAGACGGAGGGAAGGGTGGATGGGCATCACCTTGAACGCGTCCATAATATCCGCTTTAGCTGGCCACGCACCTTGACCTGCCTGCTTGATTGGATTTAATGGTGTCTGAAAGAGTGATATAATGAAGTGAGAACTTGTCATGTGGGATCAGTGCATTAATGCTGCTGGTGGAACAACCTCTCGGGGTGGTCAGATCTATAATTAGCTGTTTTTTCCCAGCAATGTTGCGGGTAGTGACTCCTATTGGACTAATTCAAAATTAAGTAAAGGGAAGGGCTGGAAAGGGTCCTGCCAAGAAATCCTTATCGACTTCTACTTGAATAAGGGAGGAGATGACCTGAGATTCGGCTGTAGCTGAGCGAAGGTTGTTGCAGATGAATGATGATGAACGCGGGTGGGAGAGACCAGTGGATCCGTATTTGAGCCAGTCGATTAGGTATTTGATGAACTGTTGATCATGGTGGGGTTTTACAGCTTTGGCTAAGGCGATGATGTTTATGGGTGTGGAAAATGAAAGCAGGGAAGCTAGTCATTTGTGGGACACGGGACAGATGGACTTGGAATGGGCATCACCGCAAAAGATGCATACGTGGAGATAGCGGCAGCCTTTGACCAGGCAGGTTCCAGTATTGAAATTATTGCAAATCTGCCTGGCACCTGAGAATTTAATAGAGCGGCCGTATTTATCCTGGGAGCAAGATGCTGATGGGGGTGCTGAGCCATGGAGAGGATTGACGAAAGAGACGTGACGGGCGGAGGGTGGAGAAGAAGGAGGCAGCGGGGTGCGAGAGCTGTAGGAAGTTGATCTTGGGCACAGAGATGAAGAGTGGGCTGTCAAAGCACAGATCCCGCAGGCGTGGGCTCGCAGGCTGCTGAAAATCTGATTGAATAAATCCATGTCCGGAGTGGCCCAGTTGATGATGACATTGTCAGCTTCCAGGATTGCGACTACTTTGGTGGAGAAAGCTTTATGATAATCATAAAATATGGTAACCCCGTATCTAATGGACAGCTCGTAAACATACAGGAGATATTGATCCAGCTCCTGCGTCTGTGAGGGTAGGCTGTGCAGAAGACGTCACGGTAGGCTGAAAAAGCGGTGATGAACTCACCGACGGTGAGACTTTTTAGAAGCCATGGATCGCGGGACTTAAGGGTGATGGAGAGATCGCCGCAATCCACTTCCCTATGGTAGAGGCACTTGGAGGCTGCAATGAGGATGGACACAAGGTTGATGTGCTTACCCTGGATGATTAGGCACCGGAGATGAGAGGAGATAGAGTGGCGTCTGAAGGAAGAAAAAGGTTGATAAGACGAGGAAGCAGAGGCAGCTGTGGCCAAGTTGTACTGCGGGGAGAACGGGGCCTGAGGTGGGGGCTGAGGCGGAGGATGGAATGGAGGCTGAGGCTGGAGTGGAGGCTGAGGCCGAGGTGAGAGGGACTGGCGTGGGTCCGTGTCTGAGCTGTGCCTCGATGGATTGGAGACAGGAGGACAGAGATGAAATACACTCTGTGAGAGGCTGCAGAAGGCCTTTGATGTCTGAGAAAATCTCTCTGTGAAGCATGGATAGGCTGGCTGCATATTTGTCTGTTGCTGCAGGCTCATGCTCATCTGCTGCTGCAGGCTCATCTGCAGGCTGATCCATGAGAAGGTTAGGGGAGAGAGAGAGAGTTGGGCTGGAATGCACAGAGAAAGTAACTGGAGCCTGGCGCTGAGATTGAAAGCGCTGGGCATGGAGATGAAAAGCTGGTGCAGCTGCAGTGGCAAGAGCTGCTGCAGATGCGGTGGACTGCGCAGCTGAGCAGGGATGCGCCTTGGAAGAGGAGGGACGGGCTTTTGACACTGTCGGGGTAGGAAAGACCGGATTAACTGACTGGGACTCACACAGGAGGAGAAACATTGCTTTTCTGTCGGTACGTGCTTGTAGAATATTCCAAGATCGAACAATGATTTAAGTAACTTGTTGGTTGGCCAGTCTTTGAAGAAGAGGCAGCTTGGCAATGGATTAGATGGAGCAGATCTCTTACCGAGGAAGGGCTGAGGGCTGAGGAATGGCAGCAGCAGCTGCTGGAACTGAAGCAGAAGAGACGTCTGGAAATCATGAGGAACTCGAGTTGTCTCCAAAATCCAATAAAGGAGAGGTATTGGGCGGAATATCCATACTTGATTGAAGCAAAATAGCTGCTAGTGGGATAGCAAGTAGATGGTAGTTCTCGCTCCCTTTTTTTTAAATAACTTTGGCTAAGAGATTTATATATATATATATATATATATATATATATATATATATATATATATATATATATATATATTAGGGCTTTCAAGCGATTCAAAAAATTAATCGTGATTAATCTCATGATTAAAAAATTAATCTTAGTTAAACTCGGTTTTAATCACATATTAAATTGTTACAATTACTACATCTTATTACTGATGCTATTTTTTTATTATCCTTAACTGAAAATAAAATGGTTTAAAATGTATTTATTTATGTATTTATTTAACCAGAAAATGTACCCATTGAGACCACCACCAAAATTTACTAGGGGCAATAATTTAGAAATTACAAATACAACCAACAAAATAAAATGTGCGGTTCAAGCTTGAAAAGCAGCATACAGAGATCAGAAAACATAATACATAGGATATCTATTTTTAAATGTGATTGTGAACTGAAATATATTAGTTGTTTTTTTAAAATAAAATTATACAGACACTCAATCCAATGTTGCTGCGGCCGGGATTGAAGTACGGTGTGCTGAAAGGCTCAATACACAGCAATGCGATTAACGCGTGTTAAAATAATTAATCTCTAAAAACATTTACGCGTTAATCGCAGAAGTTAACTGCGATTAATTGACAGCCCTAATATATATATATATATATATATATATATATATATATATATATTGTGATGAAGTGTGGGGCACTGTGGTCGAGGGCCAGTATTTTGGGCCACGGATTTTGCGCAGTCTGTACCCGTTTTAAGGAGATGTAGTCCTGTTGGTCTGGTGCAACAGGACTTCAATTCCCAGGAGGCCATGGGACTGATGGGCAGCCATTTTAAATGGCATAATTATAAGGTGATTGGGTAATTGATTCAACAGCTGCCCTCACTTAAACAATTGGGAGCCTTTTAAAAAGGGCAGGGTCAACCTGTTGGTTGAGGAGAGTAAGAGAAGGAGCTGTGAGCTGTGTGAAAAGGGAAATAAAAACCCAAGAACCAAGTCTTTTGTGCAAGATAGCTGTGTGAAAAGGGAAATAAAAACCCAAGAACCAAGTCTTTTGTGCAAGGTAGGACTTAAAAGTCCTGGTGTTTTGGAGCCGGTAAGCAGCTTAGCTGCCCGGACTGTTAGTTAGGGATACTTGTTTGTTTAGTTAGAAATCCATAAAGGAGTTAGGCTTTTGTTTGTTTATCTTGGATGTTTTTTTTAGCACTGTAAATAATAAACACACAGGTGCCATCCTGTTTGAACCACATTCCTGGAATTTTGACTTTCTTTTATGCTAGAGGACAGTGTAAAAGGTCCAGAGGAAGTGACAAACATAACACACATTTCCAGAGTTGTCACACTTGGTGGAGAATGCGGGCAGCACATTAATTTGTCTGTGCATAAAAGAAGAACTTTGGGAATATGGAAGAGTGCCTCAAGGCCCTGCTGCAAGGCACCGCAGCGCTGCAACAAATGGCTGCAGCACAACAAGATGCAAACCAATTACTTCGGGAGGAGCAGCAACGTACTGCACTTCAGACCCAACAGGAACTACAAGTGCTGACCCAGAAGCTGGATGAGATGACCAGGGAGGCGCCACGTCCCTCTACATCTATCAGGGCCAGTCATTATATACAGAAAATGACTAACACCGATGATGTGGAGGCATTTTTAATGGCTTTTGAGCGGACAGCAGAGAGGAGCGATGGCGGCAGGACAGTGGGCTGGATTGCTGGCCCCATTTCTGAGTGGGGAGTCTCAGAAGGCATATTACGACCTAGACCAAGCCCAAGCTAATGACTACACTAAACTCAAGGCAGAGATACTGGCTCGGTTAGGAGTTACCACTGCTGTCCGAGCTCAACGGTTCCATGACTGGGCATATCAACCAGAGAAACCTACAAGGTCACAGATGTTTGATCTAATACATTTGGCAAAAAAATGGCTACAGCCCGAGGTCCGCACTGCTGCAGAAATCGTCGAAAGGATCGTGATGGATCACTTCCTGAGAGGTCTACCGCCACCTTTGCGGAGATGGGTTGGACAAGGGGACCCCTCAACTGCTGAGCAGCTGGTTGTACTTGTAGAGCGATACACCGCAACGGGCGAACTACTCCGAACCACCGGACCAGAGCGACCCCAGAACCCGAAGGCCCGGAGTGCCAACAAGTCCGGTAAGACTGTTCTTGGGTCAGGGGGAGCCGATGAGCAGCCCAGGGCTGTGAAGGGACTTGGGGACTATGGGGAAATGAACCAGGGGAACTGGTATAATAAATCTGATAAACCCGACCGGGTTAAACCGTGGTCTTTTGGAAAACATGTGAAATGTTTTAGATGCCAGGAAATAGGGCATATAGCCAGTAATTGTCCGTTAGCAGATGAGCCCATGCAATGTAATATGGGGAAAGGGGAGCGGAAGTATTCTTTGTTGACTTGCACAGATGTTACTGTTTTAATGGGGGTACAGTATGGTACTAAATATCTCTGTCAGATAACTGTGGAAGGAAACACGGCCAGGGCTCTACTTGATTCGGGAAGCATGGTAACCTTGGTGGCTGAACATTTAGTAGACCACACTAAATTGGATCAGTCCCGTAAACTCAGCATTACATGTGTGCATGGTGATACCCGCCCATATCCGACTGCTGTAGTCCACATACAAACCAACGCCGGGTCTGTGGATTATCGAGTGGGCGTGGTACCGACTTTACCCTATCATGTAATACTGGGACGGGATTTCCCTAACTTTTGGAGTTATGGGACAAAAGGGCGAATTGGAACCGCCCAATGTAAATGACGTGGCCGAGTTGGAGCTACAGGGTGGTGAGCTTGGGGAATTGTTTCCTTTTGATGTGTGTGAGAAAACCCAGCTAGTGAAGGTTTTATTAGGTGAAGAACATGATCAACAGAACCCAGGTACCTCCCATGATAATGACACTGACAGTGTCGCTGAGTTAGACTTACCGGAGGTTAACTCCGAGAATTTTGCTACTGCCCAGTTAAGGGACCCCACTTTGAACAGTGCAAGGGAAGGTGTAAGCATAATAAACGGAACTCCTGTTAACCCGAGATTCCCTTGACCTACCCTCATTTTATACAAAAAATGATTTGTTATATCGTGTAGAAAAACCGGGAAGAAATAACAGAACAGTTACTGGTGCCGCGTTCATATAAACGTACAGTACTGGATCTTGCCCATGGTCATGTTCTTGGAGGTCATTTGGGTATTAAGAAAACAAAGGACAGAATTTTGAGAAGGTTTTATTGGATAGGCGTACACGCCGATATAGAACGACACTGCACGTCTTGCCCTGAATGTCAACAGACAGCCCCATTTAAAGCTTTCCGAGTCCTTTAGTGCCACTGCCAATAATTGAGGTGCCGTTTGAGCGAATAGCAATGGATTTCATAGGACCACTGGGGAAATCCGCTAGGGGCACCAACACATTTTAGTCATTTTAGACTATGCCACTCGGTATCCCGAAGCAATACCTCTTCGCAACACTAGTGCTAAGACGGTTGCAAAAGAACTCATGCTCATGTTTAGCCGTGTTGGTATCCCGAAGGAAATACTGACTGACCAGGGGACTCCATTCATGTCCAAAGTCACTAGTGAGTTGTGCAAGTTGTTAAAAATTAAACACTTAAAACTTCTGTTTACCATCCCCAGAGCGATGGTCTCGTGGAGAGGTTCAACAAGACTTTAAAATCTATGCTACGTAAAGTAATAGATAAAGACGGGAAAAACTGGGATTTTTGTTGCCCTACTTAATGTTTGCTATTCGAGAGGTACCACAAGCTTCGACAGGGTTTTCTCCTTTGAGCTTTTATATGGGAGACATCCCAGAGGTCTCTTGGATATTGCCAAGGAGACGTGGGAACGTGAGCCTACCCCTTACGTAGTGTAATAGAGCATGTGTCGCAAATGCAGGATCGCATTGCCACAGTGATGCCCATTGTGCGTGAGCATATCGTCAAGCACAGGAGGCCCAGAGAAGTGCGTACAATCGCACCGCTCAGGTACGGGTTTTTCAGCCAGGGGACAAGGTCTTAGTTTTGGTGCCCACTGTAGAAAGCAAGTTTTGGCCACCTGGAGGGGTCCGTATGAGGTTATTGAGCGTGTCGGTGAAGTCAATTATAAAGTACGGCAGCCAGGCAGAAGGAAGCCGGAACAGATATATCACGTAAACCTCTTAAAGGCGTGGAAAGACAGAGAGGTACTGGTTGCAGTTAATGATAACTTACCTCCCAAACCTAAGAACCCTGAACCGACGGTAAGGATTGCAGAAGGTTTGTCTAGTTCTCAGAAGAAGGAAGTTAGGGCCCTAGTTCTGAGAAATAGTGATATATTTTCGACTAAACCGGGCAAAACAGATGTTGTCCAACATGATATTGTAACAGAGCCCGGGAAAAGGGTGACCTTAAAACCTTACCGTGTCCCAGAAGCCCGTAGGAAGGCCATAGGTGAGGAAGTAAAAAATGCTAGATTTGGGGTAATTGAGGAATCCGACAGTGAGTGGGCCAGTCCAATTGTGTTGGTGCCAAAACCAGATGGGTCGCTCAGGTTTTGCAATGATTATCGGGCTCTAAATAAGGTTTCAAAGTTTGATGCTTACCCTATGCCCAGGGTTGATGAGTTATTAGACCGGTTAGGAAATGCACGGTATCTCACCACTTTAGATTTAACTAAAGGCTACTGGCAAGTACCACTCACTGAAAGGGCCAAAGCCAAAACGGCATTCTCCACTCCTGAGGGCCTATTCCAGTATAACGTACTACCCTTCGGTCTTCATGGGGCTCCCGCAACGCTCCAGCGTTTAATGGATAAGATTTTAAAACCCCATAGGGAGTATGCCGCCTATCTAGATGATGTGGTAGTGCATAGTACTAGCTGGGACACACATTTACAGAAGGTTCAGGCTGTTTTAAACTCCATAAGAGTTGCTGGGTTAACTGCAAATCCAACCAAATGCATCATTGGTCTGGAGGAGGCAAAGTATTTGGGGTACACAATTGGACGTGGGGTGATAAAACCCCAAATAGACAAGCTAGAGGCTATTAGGAATTGGCCCAGACCTGTCAATAAAAACAGGTGAAGGCCTTCCTCGGTTTAGCTGGGTATTATAGGCGGTTCATCGCAGGGTTTGCCACAATTGCTGCTCCCCTTACAGATCTGACCAAAGCAAAAGGGCCACTAATGGTAAAGTGGAGTGCGGAGGCTGAATCTGCGTTCCAAATACTTAAAATGCTCTGTGTGCACAACCCGTGTTAATCACCCCTGATTTTAACAAAAGGTTTATTGTGCAAACTGACGCCTCTGAGGTTGGGCTAGGGGCAGTATTATCACAAGAAGTGGAAGGTGAAGAACACCCTGTTATGTTCTTGAGCAGGAAACTTAATCCACAGGAACGAAACTATGCAGTGGTAGAAAAGAATGCTTAGCCATTAAGTGGGCACTGGAGACGTTAAGATACTATCTCTTAGGGAGGCAGTTTACATTGATTACTGACCATGCCCCTCTTACTTGGATGCACCAAAGCAAGGAAAAGAATGCAAGGGTCACAAGGTGGTTCTTAAGTTTACAGACATTCAATTTTGTAATTGAACATAGAGCTGGTGTAAAGCAGGGGAATGCAGATGGGTTGTCCAGAGTTCATTGTTTGTTGTCCGGTGTCGCTCAACCCCTCGAGTCTGAGCTGGGGAGGGGGATGTGTGATGAAGTGTGGGGCACTGTGGTCGAGGGCCAGTATTTTGGGCCACGGATTTTGCGCAGTCTGTACCCGTTTTAAGGAGATGTAGTCCTGTTGGTCTGGCGCAACAGGACTTCAATTCCCAGGAGGCCATGGGACTGATGGGCAGCCATTTTAGATGGCATAATTATAAGGTGATTGGGTAATTGATTCAACAGCTGCCCTCACTTAAACAATTGGGAGCCTTTTAAAAAGGGCAGGGTCAACCTGTTGGTTGAGGAGAGTAAGAGAAGGAGCTGTGAGCTGTGTGAAAAGGGAAATAAAAGAACCAAGTCTTTTGTGCAAGGTAGGACTTAAAAGTCCTGGTGTTTTGGAGCCGGTAAGCAGCTTAGCTGCCCGGACTGTTAGTTAGGGATACTTGTTTGTTTAGTTAGAAATCCATAAAGGAGTTAGGCTTTTGTTTGTTTATCTTGGATGTTTTTTTTAGCACTGTAAATAATAAACACACAGGTGCCATCCTGTTTGAACCACATTCCTGGAATTTTGACTTTCTTTTATGCTAGAGGACAGTGTAAAAGGTCCAGAGGAAGTGACAAACATAACACACATTTCCAGAGTTGTCACAATATATATTTACGCACAGTATGAATAGAGAGGATGGAAGTGGAAACAGGAGACTTATATAGAAGACGGAGAGTGATTGACAGGGAGATTAGAGGCATCTCACCAGCGCCCCCCGAAACTCAACCTAAAGGTTTACACTTTAGTGAAGAAGGCTAGGAAGTTTTTTTTTATTATTCAAAATGTGTTGATGTTCTTTATTGAAGTACTTTTTCAGCTTTCATATTGAAGCTTGTTGTGTTGTTGTGTTTATTAAACCAAGTAGGAATTTGCTTGCATCGTTTAAGTCAAGTAAGCTTATTTGTGTATAAAAAACAACAATAAAGTTTCAGTCCTTTCGCAGCCAGTCATCTTATTTTAAAGGCACATACCTGAAATCGTAAGGTAATGAAACTATTTTTGCTTATATTACTCTCCCCATCATTTTGCGCATTGTGGAAAATTGAATGGTTGTATTACTTTAGTGTGGTGAATTACAATGTTTGTTTTTCTTATATTTTCTCTTTTGCTGGCTTACAGAGCTTCTGTACTGAATTGTAATTTTTTATTGAGAACTGTAAGCTTTCACATGTAAGTGAGATTTCTATACATTTTATCATACAGACCAAACAATATGGATGTATCAGAAGGTTCTCTTCAGACTCTTCAGAATGGTCACATGTGGGAGGATGAAGTCATCATTGACCTCCACATGAGACAAGTTGTTATTGTTTCATAATGATTAAAATAGTTAATTCAATATATTTCAGTTTACAACACACTGAAGTCTGCAACATTTTAAACGAAAATATGAAGGAAGTTAAAAATACAGTTATTTATTTAATCTTCTTGCTGTGTCAATATTTAGTTTCAGAATTGATAACACTGGAAACAAACCCAATTCTTTACAGAAATCTTTTCCAGAGAAAATCAATAAACCATTGTGTGTTTAGATTGTGAGATTGTGGATTTTTTTAAAGATAATTATAGTGCAGTTGGAAGCCTTGTCAAGAAAGGATATGTATTTCTACACTCTTAAATTCCTTTATATTAACATGTTAAAAATCAAGTAAAGTTAGAAAAAAAGTGTTACAAGATTTATCACGTGTGATGTTAGGAAGAAGCAGTCCTGGCAGTTCCCAGTACATGCAACAAAAACAGATGTTTATGGGAAACTCGTATCAAAAAGATAGTTACACAACGTGGGAAAAAGTAAGGGGACTGAAATGTAAATTTACACACTTGCATATGTATGTGTGTGTGTGATCAGGATGTACTGATTATCTGAAATGTGTTCTTCCCCCAGGAGAACCCTTTCACATTTGAAGAAGGACTTGGATAAGGATTCAGAGTTCAGTCTTCTGACTCATAAACTTGGACCAGAGGGCATTTCTTTAACACTCGGTTTTCTGATTGACACACTGAGTAAAACAAATGTGTTGTTGTATAAATTGTAAACTAAATAGAAGATACACGTATATCATAATCTTTTACATATACTGTATATCACAATATATATCACAATCTTTGTCAATAAAATGTTAAGAAGAAATGTTTTATGACTGTAGAACATTTATTTAAATAATTGTATTTACAAAAATTACATGCAGCACAACAATTACATTTTTTGTCATTCAAGCCTGAGGAAAAAAAAAAAAATCATAAACAGCTTCTTTCAAATCATTGCTATTGTAGTTGGTAAGGAGACCAGCATTTACATGTTTTTTTGGAAGTTCAGATAATCTATTTTTCCTTTCCAAATAGTCCATCGTCTGTCTTGTGATTAAAATGTCCTTGTACAGCAGAACCGTTTCTAACTTCCTTTGATTGATTTCAATTGTTTTCTTAAAGATAATTTTCTTTAATTTATGAACAGTATTTCGCTGTAATGAACAGAAATGACTTGTCCCAGCTATGGTGCAGGAATAGACATGATCAGAGAGTGTACTTGGAGGCAATGCCTGTTGCTGACTTTCTCCTGCGGGGGCTGTCATTTTATGTTTTCTTTTCAAAGTTCGTGCTCTGTTTTGAAACAGGGGTTTGATCTTGACTTGTCCTCCATGCAATCTTTTTCAAAAGTGTAGGAGACAATATCTGTGTTTTAATATTTGCATGCAATTCATCAATGTGTTTTGCAATGTGCTCTGATATTGATTGCCATTTCTGCACAGTTTTCAATATGTTTTTCAGTTTTGTTATGATGTCTTGTGTAACCTCTTTGGATTAATGCATTGGCAGGGCTCGACACTAATGGTTTCCCGGTTGCCCGGGGCAACCAAAATGGATCCAGAGAGAATTAGTTGCCCATCTAAATATAAAAACAGAACTTAAACTGACTTCTACTGCTCCTCTCTCGCTCCCCACTCAGACGATCTGATAATCTGATTTGATTGGGCGTGCATGATGTTGACGGAAACACAACATTCTCATTGTTATCTGTATAAACTGCCCGATTCACCCCAGTATAACCGAGTATGTAAAAAAAAATGAGTCAGAAGAGGCTTTTTCAATATGGATTCACCCCTTCCAAAAAAAATGAAGGAAAACGGCGAAGGAGAAATGGCAACGCAAATTCCATGTTAAGTGGAAAGAGGAGTTTTCGTGCCTGGGGTACAATGAGGACGATAACAAAATGTTCTGCAACATGTGTGGAAGCTATCCTACACTGGCAGAGATTGGAGGTCCTTTCTTGATCGGAACCAAAAATTTTAGAAAACAAAATGTTCAAAAACACCATGCCTCCAAACATCATCGTGAGTGTGCAAGAGCAAAGGAAATTTCATTGAGAGTGTCCAGTGCTAAGCCTGAAACGATCTCCAACCATCTTATAAAAATGAACAAGGAGCTATTGGCTCGAGTTACTAAACTTTTTAATACAGCGTACTCCGTGGAAAAATCCGAACTCCCATTCATGACAAACAGACTGAGAGAAAAGCAGCAGTTCACCACTGACAAGTCACTGAAAGACAGGGCAGAGATCTTATGACGAATTGCTGAGAAGTGATGAGTCACTGGCACTCGTGAAATAGATGGTCTGCTGTGGTGACGTCCACCATCCATTGATCCCAGCCCGAGACCCAGATGACACGGTATTTGAAATAAGACCAGGGCTACATCCAGGTGAAGAGGCCACATGTGATACAATTTGACCACATGATTTAATTTGACAGAATTAGTACTAGGACCAAGAAGTGGCCAGTGAGAGTCTTTTTCCACTTCATTAATTTGGCCCTTGTGAATTCATGGTTCCAGTACATCCAGAATTGCGAGTACTTTGGTGTAGTGAAGAAGTGCATCATGGATCTCTTGGACTTTGGACTTTATGTGGGAGGGTCTCTGATCTTTACCAGGAGCCAGAAGAGGAGTCTTGATGACGGCAGTGACTGTCTGACTGTGTGCCAGCCTCTCCTCAACACAGACGTGAGACAGAGTGGGGCACTACATCTCCCAGTCGTGGGAACGGAGAGCAACCATTTTCAAAGGTGCAATACTCAGTGCAATGTCTTCCTTTGCGTGCAGCCCAACAGAAATTGCTTCTATGAATTCCACAACTAGAACGCTACAAATTGTTTTGTTGTTCTTTTCATTTGCCAGTGTAAAATATTGTTAATAAAGGATTTTGTTTCTGTTTGGACTCTTTTGAGTGCTGACTGGCCCCAGTTTACCCTCTCCCAATGTAAAAATGAAAGTAATGATGAGCAAAAAGGTAATCAAATATTGGCATATTTGATTGCAATGTGAACTCAAGGTTAATTTTAACATGTATTGGTTTGTTTAACTTAATATGGGTTTGTTCAACATTTATGGGTTTGTTACTGTAAGCAAATTAACTTTTTTATTATTAATATATTGCAGGAATCACACACTATTGAGAATACCCAGTAAAACACTGTATAAAGCAGTATTATCTGAAATCCTTGAACACAATTGAATTCTAGTTTTTATGTACTGTACAATGTTGTAATCAGACACTATTGAGTGTTGAATGTTGGTTTGTTATGCTTATGTTGTAGGCACAATTGCCTGGAATTAATAACTATTTTTGATATAAGTACATATCTGAACTAATCTCTTGGATTCATTCTTGAGCACACAGTATGCAGGGAAGCATGTGAACTATTGACTGGAGCAACTTCCGAGCACACAGCACCAAGGAGGGGGTAGTGAGCTCTCTGACCAGTGGACTTTAACTGAACCTGACACAAAGTCTCTACAGGATCGTAAATAGATCGGAGCGTCCAATCAGAATTTGTGGTGGAAACGAAAGCTGAAGACAGCAGAAGGAAGTCATAATTAGATAATGTATTCATCCCATGCAGGGTGAGGCAACCCATTGTCCAACACAATGGAAGACAGTTGTAGGGGTAATGTATAGGTCTTTATGTGAAAGTCCTATAAGAACTGACAGCTTGCAGCCAGAATTTTGAATTGGTTTCCGATTTGGTTCCCGAATTAGTTTCTGAGTCTAACATGGCTCCATAAGAGAAGACAGCATTAAGTTGTATACCTCTTGATTGCAAGAAGATTCTGTAACCTGCAATAAATGGATGTCCAAGAAAGTTCCCTGTCAGGCTCCTGATGGAAGGAAAGAGACGTCTGTGAGTCAGTTTATCTAAGCGTAAATAAGAACCATTCTCGGCTCAGATACAAGCTTCTGTTTCTACTCGTAACCACAGCATAACAAGACTGCATCTGCCCTCAAGGCAAAGCATTCAAGGAAGAAGAAAACACAGGCTGTGTGCAAAAACCCCAACTTGGGTTTTGAAGATAAAGGAGCTCCAAGTTGGATTTGAAGATTTGTTGCAAAAAAGTGAAAATTGAACTACAGCGGAAGATTTATTCTGGAGACTTTTGGGTCTTCTTCAAGGAACTGTTGAGTATAATTTCATTAACTTTCCCTTGTGGAACTAGAGTAATTAATTGCAATTACAACACATAGACATTGATAAAATAGTTAGCTTAAATTGCGTTTTTAACGTGCATATGAAAAGCCTCAGAATTTGAACCTTGTTAAAAAGTAACTAAGCTGTTTAACTCATATTATCATATGAAGTGTTTGTTTGAGAGTATACTTGAGTAATTGTTATTAAACAATTGCAGTCCAGCCTTACCTGTGATATGTTATTAGAAGAATTGTAATTGAACAACGTAAATGATAAATGCTCATGTTTAACTAGAGTTATATTGCCTGTGAGCGGTAGACGCAGGGCCACTGTCTGTGTAGTTGAGCTGAGGGAACTGTCAGCACAGTGATGTCATCACCTGCTAGCAGATCTGCACAGCCTGTACTGAGATTGAGACAGAGGAGTTAATGTACTGTGTTAGAATGAGATGTTGAACCTATACTGGATATTAGGAAAGCAATAGGATTCCACTTGTACTGTAGTTATTGAGAAACGACATATATATAGAAGCATATACATTCAAGGGATAAGTTTACTGGTGCTGCATTGGTGTGTATGTGAACTGTTACCTCACAATGATTTTCCAAGCTTTATTTTTCATTTAGTAGTCACCAATTGATTTTTTTGAAATAGCCAATTGTATTATTTTAGGCTCAGCTCACCGATGCAGCCACCTCGGAGGACAACGCAGCTCTGGGTAGCTTATAGGGAAGGCTGCAGGCGCCCGGACAGTCTACAGGGGTCGCTGGTGCGCAGTGAGCCGAGGACACCCTGGCTTTGAACCGATGATCTCCAGGCTATAGGGCGCATCCTGCAGTCCTGCATCCTTTACCGGATGCGGCACTCGGGAGCCCCTGATTTTCATGTCTTTTAAAAGCTCTTTTAAAAGTTTACTAAGGTACTATACACCAAAGAAAACCAGGAAAGCATCTGCAAACATGATCAATCACAGATGAGTATGGTAAAGCACTGTAAAAACAATAATTGTTAAGCTCACAAACTGTATAAAATAGGCATGGATATAGCATGAGAAACTTCAAACTGTCTACAGTAAGCTTTCACAAGTGAGTGGCAATGAAAAGATTGAACACACTGTATTTCAAGTGGTGAAAGAGATTTGCTTTTGCATTGAAAAAATATCTTTCTTGTGTTTTTTATTTATCTATTCTTATTTCATCATATTACGAGTTGCCTAACATTATACATAGTTCATGTCTTAAACAAAGACAAGCTCTATCTTAGACACAAACACTTTATTTCTCAATAAGAGTGCTTTATTTGTTTTGTTACCTACCCAACATCCCACACACAAGGGGTGCCACACCTTAACGTATTCCCAAAATGAAACATTCAGGTCTTTTCATGTTGGAGATCCTATTCCAGTTAATAAGTCAGTCAATGTCTTGTAGACTGAATCAGTCATTCTATTAGCTGGCTCAGGTTGAATTTTTTTTGTGTTTTGATAATGATTTTTTTCCCCCCTAGGATAGAGGAATTGATCTTTCTATAGAGATCCTGATGTGATTACAGGGAGTGCTAAATAAATAATATCACAGGGCAATAAAGACAAAGATAATCCCTTCATTATACTGCTGTAAAGGTTGTCGATAGGTTCAGTCCTTAATCACCATCTTTAACCTTTTCAATATTTTAAAGAGTTCACCTTTAATAATGAAAATGTGTTGAAGATTCTGATAAAGATAGCTACTGTAGAATGTATTGTGACAGAGACAGAATGATTCTTGGTGATAAATCTTCCGACCTGTGAGAGCGCTGTGTAAACCTGTCGATTCCACCTATTTAACATCCGCAAAATACGCCCCTCCATCTCTTTCTCTGCCGTTAAACTTCTGGTTCATGCTCTCATCTTCACCCGCCTCGATTACTGCAACTCCCTCCTCATTGGCCTTCCCTCCTACGCCTTCACACCACTACAGCAAATTCAAAATGCCTCTGCCCGCATCATCTTCAACCTCCCCTGCTCCTCTCATACCTCCCCTCTACTCCTTCAGCTTCACTGGCTCCCTGTTTACTATCGCTGCTTATTCAAATTCCTTACTCTAGTCTATAAATCCCTCCATGGTCTCGCCCCACCCTACCTGGCTGCACTTATCTCTTACTATGTTCCCCCCCGTCCCTTACGCTCTCAAACTCTGTTGTCCCTTTCGGTTCCACCCTCGCCCTGTGCCCAATCCCGTTTCCGCTCCTTCTCCCTCCTGGCTCCCCTTCATTGGAATAAACTCCCACTCCATATAAAACAGTCACCTACACTACGCAGTTTTCGCTCCTCCCTTAAAACATATCTTTTCACCCTAGCCTATCCCACTGCGTGCCCTAGCCCCTAACCCCCGGTCAGGACCCTGCTTGTTTGCCCAACCCTGCCCTAGCCTCTGTTCTCACAGTAGCACCACTCTTTATTTTCTCACCCTTGCCCAATAAACGTACCTTTTTCCTTCCGCCATTTATCTTGATTGTACCACTTAGTTTAATAATTGTAAAGCGCCTTGGTCAAAGGCGCTATATAAATATAAATAAATAAATAAATAAATAAATAAATTAAGGGAACAGAGTGTCTTGGACTGGATGGCCAGATAATTCATTCCCAGGTTTAGGCGGAAGTCAGCCATCTAGAAAGGGGGCGAAGCTACAATACACTAAACCATCAACCCGGAAGGGAAACGATGTGGCAGCCACGGATTGGAGGAGTGGTTGCAGTCCTTAACAAGGGGTCATGATTGACGGTATATAGGGGACGTAGCGAGGTGATCTGTTTCTTTGTTATGGTTAACGCTAAACCGGAAGGAGACCCATATTGTAATCGTGAGTGTTTTGTTTGTTTTGTCGTGTCTAAAAACTGTTTGTTTGTTGTTATTAGATGGCTAATATGATCCGGAGCTGTTGCTAAAGGCCAGTACCAAACCCGGACAACACTGCACTTGTGTCACGATTAAACTGTATTTGCACCATAAGCTATAGCACTCACTGTGGACTTGTGATCGTGTTTGTGTTAACTGTGGGTGTTTAAATACTGGGACTATTATTATACTACTATTATATTGCATTGTCCTCCAACACTGTAGCTCTGAAGTGGCTGCATGGTGAGTCTGCAGTGTGAAAAGAAGCGGTCGGCTGACGGCACACGCTTCGGAGGACAGTGTGTGTTCGTCTTCACCCTCCAGAGTCAGCTCAGGGGTGGTGACGGTGAGCCTAAAAATAATTGGATATTCTAAATTGGGAGAAAATAATAAAAGAATAATTGGCCACTACTAAATTTAAAAAAAAAATTACATGGAGGAAGTCTGACATTGTATTATTATTTTGTTTTTATTGGGGAAAAAATGACGGGCAATTAAAAATGATTCTTTTAAACGTTCTTAAACGCTCGGCACAATAATATCTGTTTATAATAAGTGTTAGTTGCTGGGACTTGTTTTTACCCGTTGGTTGTACTGTATTAATTCAATGGCTTGGAATGCCTAGTCAGCTAATCAGGACGAAGATATCTCGCAACCCATTTTAATGTGAAAACTGGAACAAAAGCGGCATTTCTTTATTCAGTAACAGTGTTAGCTTGTGTACTCTCTCGGAGCTCAGAGAATGGAGTCAGTTATTTTTTATATAAAAGTGTTTTCCGCTTAAAAATTAACTGGCAACAAGATTACCAAACTGTAGCCATTTTCAAAATTACTTCAATTTTGTGTAAATTACTCTCATCTGTACAGCAGTTGACTGTGGCCATATGTAAGGTCTCAGTATTTTGGTCTCTTCATTGATTAATTAAGTTTCATTTGTAATGTGTTAGTTTGTTTTTTTATATATATATTTTTTACTTTTACATTTATTCATTTAGCCCACACTCCTTTAGAACATTCCTCATATGTCCTGAACAGAGGCTGCCAGTTAACAGTGTTCGCTTCCTTGCCTAACCCCCAGTCTCTTATTAATGAATTGTGCTTCCCATCTTCTGGGCAATGTGCATTTAATTTCTCCCTCTCACATGACAATGCCGTTCATCCCATCTGTTTAATGGGCTGAAGCCAGGCTGTGTTCGCTCAGAAATGTGAGCACCCAAATCTGCCGTGCACATGCGCAGTAGCAGCCAGCCGTCAGCCAGGACTGGCTATGATTGACTAAAAATGTCTGGATGGAGCGCAGCCGGTTAGTGAACGTGGTGATCAAGCAATCAGCGCGCATGCCTACGCTTTGGGAGATCGGCATGGCCAGACCTCTGAGACAGAGCCACACAGGGCGACAGGAATTCAGAAAGAGAGAAAGAAATGAACATGCAAAGAGGCCAGTGAGGAGCCCTGGCATACGTGAAAGCAAGTTGTTAATACAGAATACTGGGTTTCCCCCTGGCTCAGGGAGAACCGCCCACTCAGGGGTGAGACCGAACTGATCGGCCTCCAGCCATTGAATAAGAAAAACGCCACTGAAACCGATGGAGGAAGCGTCCGTGTGAAGCGAGAGGTCATGGGGGGGCAGAAATGAAGTCGTCGTAAAAGAGGGAAAGGCCGTTCCAATGCTGCAGGAGGGAGGACAATATCCTGATGTCTTTTTTAGGCTTATGTTGTAAAATGGTGAATTGTGGAGTGATGTGGTCAGATGCCGAAATGAAGGCACTTACTGATATCTGGAGCAATACCTGGAGACAGTTGCTGCCTTCTCCATCGCCGATACCTTGTGTTGTTAAGAAACAAACCCATAATGTTCATGCTAAGCAGCGTTATGTGGGCACGGGCTCCATATTTGCAAGGTTGTAAATAGACAGTGCATGATAGGATACTATTGTATTAAGTCCCACATTCCATTGCGCTGCTAGGAACTGTAACCTAACTATTAATTAATAGTGTTTGTACGCATTGAGCCTGACTAAACATGAAACGGTACTTTAGTGTGGACGCTTTGAGCTGGATTAATTCAAATGTTTTTGAGTACAGTTCTCGGGATCGGTTATGTAGTGTGGACAGGGCCTAAATCAAACGCTGACGTAGCATCAAACCAAACAATTCCTGAAGTTCAAGCACTGCAAAATGGGAAGAGAAGTAACACAGGGATGTCTGACTTTTGGGAGGGAACTGAAGTTAAAATTTACATGATTCAGACAAACTTTTATTAAAACAAGAAGCGGCTGGAACCACAAGTCCCACGTTAGAAACAACAGAAAGGAAGAAAACATGCATTTTCTAATTAATTAATTAATTCAAGTATCTTGCACAGATATTAACGTATTTATAGGCATATCCCTATAAAAGTTTCCCGTAGTAAACGCATAGCAAAGTGTAATAAAACATAGTGAATGCATGGTAAAGAGTAGGTAAGCATTGTAAAGCATATTTGAAAACATGGCAAACCATGCTGTACTCTCTTTGTATTTTATTTGGATGCAAAATTACCATGGGAATTTACTGTGGTAAACTTTTATAAGGGATAGAAGTATACTAGTTCTCTATTCTTGCTGTGGGGTGGCTATACGCTAGATTGTTTTTACATTTTATAATAATAATAATAAAAATAATGGGTAGTCTCAATAGCATAAAAAAACAAGGATAATTGGAGGGAGGGCGAAAATGTGAAATGCGTTTTTAATACTGCAGGTTGTAATTGTTGATTTAATTAGATAGTGTACGTGATTTTCTTGTCCTTTAGTTTGTAATGTGGATGCATTCTTTGAATTAAAAGTATTTTCTTTCTGGCAAAAGAGTGTATCTTACTGTAACTGATTGGCTATAAAATAAATTACTTTTTCATTGGCTCAAGCGCTTGCTATTATGACTTTGGGTTGTTTGTTTTTATGTCATCATCAGTAACTTTGAGAAATGATTCATTAAAACTTCCATTAAAAAATGTGTTCACATGTACTGAATCTGCATTACAGTATGTAACATCTTAGTATTAGAGTGCCCTCTGCTGTGTATCTATGTGTATTACAAAGAAAGAACACAATACAGAGCAAATGAAAAGTTTGTTTATTTATTTAGCAGACACCTTTATCCAAGGTGACTTACAGAGACGGAGCACAAGGAGGTTAAGTGACTTGCTCAGGGTCACACAATGAGTCAGTGGTTGAGGTGGGATTTGAATCGGGGACTTCCTGGTTACAAGCCCTTTTCTTTAACCACTGGACCACACAGCCTCCTGTGCTGCATTTACAGTACACCACACATCTACTCTATATAGAAGCTGACATTTATAACACGTTGATAAATGGATACTTAATATCTAATAATATTACAAAACTAGAAAAGTGGTAAAGTCATTAAATACTACTAATGCAGTTAATGGAATAGTCAGTTTATTGTTCAAAATTGACACTATTTTTTTTAATTCACAAGTTTGATTTAAGAAAACTGCAGAACATTAAGAGATATTTAAGTAAAGAATTTTACAAATAGTGCAAAAGCTTTATTTCACCCAGTTAAACCCATATCCCTTTCTGTCACAGCAACACCCCTCATATAGCATAATTAGAAAATGAACCCTGATCTATTTCAATTCTTGGTATACTGTATCTTTACAGGCTGTTAATGTTAACTTAAGAACTGCCTTGTTGGTTAGCGATAATATCTGGTATTGAATGTTGAATTCATGATGATATTTGTTTGGAAATACACAGCATCTGTGGTATTCCTTCTGAACTCACATGGATAATGTTTCATCATGGGGAAGTTTTGTTTTCAGACACAAACTCTGGGATTATTTCTCCACCTAGTGGTAAAAGGTCATACACCACTTGATTGCTTAAAATTGTCCAAACTTGATTATGACAGCCATCACACAGTTGTTCGTTTGTAATCCGGAATATAGTCTGTAATCCTTTTTCTTTTAAATCACAATACCTTTTCTCTTGATATTTGATGTCATTTTTCTCCACAAATTCTGAAACTGTATGGAAATGGAAATTGCCATTACATGAATATTTTTTTTTTATTTTAACCAAAATTTCTTACTATATCATGTTCAGCTATGACATGGTTTCAATATTTTAGCATGTATAAAACATTAACTGAAATAAACAAAAATGTCAGTAAACATACATCCCTCGCCACAGCTGTAAATTCAAAATTAGAGTCATCAGTATGAGTTGTAGTCAAAATACATAAATATCAATATGTATTTATTACAAGATTAAAATGCTAAAGGAATGAAAGAATGGAAATGAAAAGTGAAATTTAGCTGGTATAATGAAGACAAATGAAAAGAAAACCAATACAAATAAATCACGGTTTGCCTTGATAGTATGTGGCACAGACTCCACAAGGTATCGAGGGATGTCAATCAGTGCAGAGAGGTATGAGAGGATCACGTTAACGAATGCTTCACTGAAGTTCATCCCAAAAATGCCCAATTAGATTGAGAGCTAGTGATTGTTTTGGCCACAAATTATGTCTGATGCTCCTCCAAACATTTGCACAATTCTGGCACGGTGGACGGGTGCGCTATCTTCATGAAAATAGGACAGGTTACAGCAAACCAACATTTTTTTTTAAATTTGTTATCATAGCCTAAGTGGCAAAACTTGTCCTTAGAATTATAATCCTTGTTAAGGAAGCAAACATGTAGTGAATGAAATTGGGAGTTAGTGGCAATGCAATTTGAGTGTCAAGGACACTGGTTACCATCAGGCACGACAGTGCTGCACCATGAGACGTTCACCTCATAGCAGCTGGATCCTGGCATGAACACCTCAGCCTCTCTCAAGGAGAGGCTTCCAATTGTGCTGAATTAGGTGGTTTTGCGATACAGACCGAAGTCTGCTGGGCCCTATGTTGAAATTCACTTTGAGAGCTGAGCCAGAAGTACAGATGTAAGTTAAAGCTGAACACTATCTTCCGTTTTTCATGATCTAATAATTTACTTGTTTTTTGTTTGTGTTTTAACCTTTATTATTATCTGCATAAATTGAGGCAACCAGACTGAAATCATTCACAATGTTACTGCTTTATTATAAGGCATAACAGAAGATTATAATACACATTTCTTGAATATAAATTGTGTTATACAGCTCTGTAATTTTTACTATCAATTACACTACATTTCCAGTTTATTGTAATGACTAGAGAGTAAATTCACTGAAAAACAGTTACACCATATCTGTGATAAAGGAGGGTAGTGCACAACAGAGGATTTATACACAAATAGAAACAATGAATAAAAGAACTGACGGACCAGACTTCAGTTACGGATATAGCTGGCCTTTTTTATACATAAGCTTATTTTGATTTACATATTATATTTCTATGATTTTTCCAGTTAAACCTGTAGTTTTATTACAGTAAGAGCAAAGTGCTTTCACAACTGCGCAATAAATGTTACATTACTTAATTAGACCCTGGTCTTACTTTGGTTTGAATAACTGTTTCAATTGATACCAAGCACCCAATTGCAAAACCGCTTTATTGTGTTCTAATACTGCATGTTAACTAATATAAAAGATAACCACAGTGTGTATGTTTAGTTGTCTGTGGCTTAAGGAATCACATACACTTTAGTAGTTTTTCTGAAGAGAGAGAAAGGACTACACCTGGAAATGACTATTATACACGGACGTTTGCTTGTGGTTGCCAATGCAAACTTAAAATGCATTGGTTTGGATCTATGAAAAAAAGACAGACTACAGCTTGGTACATATCCAAAACAAGAAAAAAAAAAAAAATACATTTTGATAATTTTTTGTAAACCAATTAACACTTAATTCTGTTGATTGTTTGGCGCTCTGTGATATAAATGCTTTCTCGTGTGCCTGCTGTCAAACATATTAGTAACACAAGTCGATTGCATTTTACATTGAGAGCCCCACTTCCTTATTATTAGCTGACTATAGTATTCACATTCATAAAAGATGTATGACAAACAGCACAGTAAAAAACTGAACATCAGTTCTGAAATTATGAACTGCAAAACCTTGACTGTGTATGTGATTCAATAAGCATGGGTCACAATGGTATCGATCAATGAAAAACTAAAGGTCTTGAGATATCTATCACAGTGTGGCAATGGGACAGAATAAATCCTGGATATGACAGCTTTGTAGGTAAACCCAATTTTGTCTTCAAAAAAGTTGGCAGCATCACCGATTCCTTAAAGAAAAAGAAAAACACTTAAAGTTTAGATACAACAGCTACATTCTAGGACTCAATTACTGTATCATTTCAATCAGGAGACTTGTAGGTTATGACTGTCAGAAGACCTTATTGTTGTATACTATTACATAAGAATGTATAAAATGAACAGTAAAAGACAGAGTGCTTATAATAGTGAATTATGTTTTATCTTGGTTTACTACGACAAAAGCATGGCAAAGTATAAAGCATCATAGTAAAAGGACGGTAAAGCATGGGTAAAAATGATGGACAACCGTGACAAAAGATGGGCAATTGCACAATTACCATATAATGTGGCAAACATTAAAAGAACAAAATGACAGAAAATAGCAATCTGACACCATTTTAAGTTTATATACACAGGCTTTCACTTCAGAATAATGGCAGTAAAAAAATAATAAAAAGCTGGTGGAGCTTTAACCAATGCATTAACAAGAGACTCACATAGAAGTAGATGGCGCTCAAAACAGTATGGTCTTCATGCAAATGGATTATCAAATCCAGCCCCAAATAAATTGGTTGTAGCTGGCTGCTGGGTTGGAGCACTCTGCAATACAACAGCAGAAGGTGACATTTGTTAGATAAGTTGAAAATATGTTAATTGAATTTACACCTCCATTCAATTTCCTTTTTCCTGGTGTGGAGGCCAATGTAATAGAGTCAACTGTTCACAATGTTGCAACACTGGTGGTGCAATGGAAGCTTAGAATTCAGTAATTAAACAGGTGACAAGCCAAGCTTAAAGGGGTACTGTATATCATCTATATTTACCCAATACCTACTTCTTACCTGTTCAATATCTTATTATGTCTATTATCTATGTATGATTCTATCCTTTTTTTTGTTTGTTATTTTTGGTCGATTCTTTGCCATTGCATTTGAAAATCAAGGCTGATTTTCTGAAGTGATGTGGGGAAGCATTTCAGTGTTGCACAGCACAATATTAATTTGCTTCAACGCCTCACTTTGTCACACTCAAAATTAAGAACACATTTTAGAAAAAAAATTGCTTGAATAGTTAGTAAGCATTGTATATAATGATGTCAACAGAAACAACGATGCTTAAATCCCACAGAAATAACAAATATTGAAAAAAAGAAGAAAAAAAACCAAACTGCACTGGGTTGTTGCCATTTACTTCAAAATAGATAGTTAATTCTGGATTTTGTGAATCGGTACGTGTCAATGTAGGATAGAATTATTTGCAATACACATGGTACACAGCTACATGCAGTCCATATATTGGCTCTTAATGAATGAATGAATGTAACTTGTTGTGTTCCACCGTGATATTAAAGTATGACAAATAGTCCAAAGACCATTTCATTTTGTATGGATCATTCAAAAATCATTCAAAAAAAGTACTGCTTATTATGTACTCACAGTTATGGGGGCAGGAGCACCAAAAGGATCAGACCCAAAAGGATCCCCAAAGAGGTTCTGTGCAGGGTTCGAAGTAGATGGAGTAGCTTGTCTAAGTGCTGGCTTTGGTGGCTCTGGAAAGTTAGAGTATTTAGATACCTAGATACAGTACCAGTATAACACATGTCATACAATAAAATGAAAAACGGATTTCCTTTGCGCTTGCCTCTAAACACTAACTCACAAGTTGATCTTTATTTACTTAACTGACATTGTGTACGTTCTCCCCAATTAGATGAAAAAAGTTGCAGCCATAGACCTCTGATCAGTACTGACATCTACCTCATTTTTCTGTTATACAATGCGGAACACTCTAGAATGGAGAACATTTACAAAGCCATTAACAAGTGCCATGGGCATAATTTATTTCTGAACAGAGAAAAACATCCACCCATTGAAGATACAAAACTTGAAATTAACAAATGAAGAATGTCATTCAAGGGACTTGGATATTTCTGGTTTTGTAACAGTACCGTCTTTTTTCTCTGTGGTGTTAATGAGTAAAGGCCTTTGTAAATTTCCACCAATGTGTCAAAACTTTTAGATGTGTCTGTTAATTAGAATCCACTGGATACATCTTTTAACCATCACCCATTTCTAAAAAGGGAGATATTTTCAGGTTGCATTTTCAACTTTACCATAAATAAACTAATTCAAAATCAGACCACACACATCAGGAAACATGCCAAATAAAATCCGCTAAAAGTACATTAGAAGGAAAAAATGAAAGTTTTAAATATGAAGCATATAAAGCAAACGAAACAATCCCATACAATATGTTTCACCTGTTGTGTAATGCCATTGACTATACAGTAGCTTAAATATTGTGGTCCAATAACGGAAACTATAAATTCACTCAACTTTATTTCTGGAGTGTACGTACTGCTTGTAATTCCTGAGGTTATTTATCTTAAATGTGTTCTGGTTGAGTTTTCTAGAAGAAAAGCCATTTGAATGGTGAAAGATCTTAAGCCCCTTTCACACTGGCATGCTCTACCCGGGTCGCAACCCGGTGTCATGCTACGTGATTTCACACTGCTTTTTGAAAAAGCAGTGATTTCCTGGGCGACAGAAGCAAGTAAATGCCTGTACGCAATTTCCCGGAAGCAACTTGTTATAGATGCTTCCATCCAAGCTTCTCTGGATTGAGCAAATTCATCCCTGTTGCAATCTGGCTCATGGTGTGTGGCAAATCAACAAAAATATTGCTAAACAGAATAAACAGAAATGTTGCTTACAGAAGTGAAACCTTCACACAGACATTGCTGTTTGTTACCATCATGGATTTTGTCTCGCTCAACCCGGGGTCAAAGCGTGGCGACCCACATCCTGAGGGTCAACCCGGGCACAACCCAGGTACATGGTTTCACACTACACAGGATTGTGACCCGGGTAGCCAGAACCCGGATAGGAGCGCCAGTGTGAAAAGGGGCTTTAGAGTCTGGCTGTTAGACATAGCAACCATAAATGGAAGCAATTTATTGTCCTGGTGAAACCTGGAACACACAGAGAATTAAATTCTGCAACAAGCAGCAATAGACTTCCTGAAAGGCAATGTTCAGCTACTGGAATATGGAACCCACATTATGAATGGCAATAAACTCCAGGGAAGAGTTTTTTAAATTATTAAATTATTTGTTTTATATGCTTGAAAGTGGATAGTGTTATTAGTTAAGCAGATCAGTAGTGGTTAATAAAAAAATCTTTTTTTTTACCATTGATTTTAGTTGATATCTGATTGATATCAAAGTCATCGTGATCAGCAACATCCTGGACAAGGCCTACTCTGCTGGTGAAATACTGTGAGAAGGCACCACTTGCGCTGGTCACAGCTAGCTGCTCACCCCTCCTGGCTGGAACTGCTGGTGGCTTGGCCAGCTGGAAGTCCCTGAACATCTCTTTAACGTTCTTCTTCTCCTTCTCTCCCAGAGGATCCAGGACACTGAAGGCACTGTTCTCCACCTTTGGTGCTTCTTTCACAGCAGCAGGCCTTGGAGGGGGCTGAGGTGGAGGGCCGGACTGGGTAATCCCTGCCATGGGCCCAGGCATAGCAGCAGGGAACATGTTGGGTTGGAAGGGGTTTGCAAAAGGTGTAGACTGAGGCCAGGCTCCGGGTGGGGATGTGATCACCAGCTGACCCCAGCCAGGGGGCTGTGGTGAAGGTGCTGCCCCAAATGCTGCTTGCTGCCCCCAACCAGGGACAGGTTGTGCACCGTAGATCCCAGGCTGACCAAAAGGCTGGGCACCAATCATTTGCCCTGGGGCCATGGAGTTAGGTGGAGGGAACATTGAAGGGGACTGTCCCCATGGTGCTGTTGTTACTGCTGGAGGAGCCCCCAGTGATAATGCTCCTGGTGAACAGACAACAAAGATTTAGCTGTTATCAGGAGGGTAAAAGTTTCATCACAGGCAAGTCACAATGGAACTGCAACGAACTGAAAGGATCGTACTAACTGGGGATGATCCCATGTTTAGTACTGAGGATGGTACTAAACTAGTACGCAAGTTAACACCAATTGCAACAAACTAAGCTGCTCAAGATAGTTCCCAGCTGTGCATTAAAAATGTTCTCAATTGCAACAAACCCAAAGTAACTGCTGTTGCCCTCTAGAGGATACTAAAATACAATACTAAAGTTAGTCTATCAATTTCTGTAGACTAAAGACTTTGTGATATTGTAATAACTGGAACAAATAATAAAAATCCTCAAATGTATTGACAACTTTTATGAAACTGAACTATTCATAACAAATTATATAAAATAAAAAAATTAAGAGATTTCGATCTTGTAACAAAATATAACACTCCTAAAATATAATAGCTAGAACCAATCACTCAGATTTTGATATATTTCTATATTTCACTGCGCACAGACTTCAGTAATTTTCTAGCCAATCCGGAAGTAATTGAATCTTCAGCTGTTCTGTGTATAAATGCTGACTCACAACACCTCTAAAAGTATTAAGTATGGTGTCAATGCTTAATTTTGCATTATTTTGGAGATGTATTTTGATGTTTTATAATACCGAAAGTTTACATTTTAAAAATACATTAATAATAGCATGAGTAATCACACAGACAAAATGCAATGAACCGATGACGCATCTCTCAAAATAATGCAAAACAGATGGCCAATAGGGTTTAAATGTAGCATGCAGATAGCGTTTGACACCTAAACGCCAATCAATGGAATAAAATGGTTAATACTTTGTGTGTGTGTGTGTGTGTGTGTGTGTGTGTGTGTTGTGTCTTAACCTTATCCCTAAAAAGGAGTATAGCACCATCTACTGGATACTTTACATATAGGAACGAGGGACTGCGTCAGAGGAGGAGTTGGATAAAATGGCTGCCCTGCAGTGAACTTATACTGCTTTGAGTTACGTGTTTTCTTTTAATAGTGTTCGGTTCATTTAATTACTTGCTGCCGTCTTATGGGAATACACCACAGTGTGGTGTATGCCTAGGAGACTGACAATGTATAGGATTTGTTGTATCTTAATATAAAATAAACTTGATTACACTGCGTTTGTATTTTTAGCAGTATTAGCAATACAAAGTATGTCTCTGAGCGTAAGTGAATTTATTTTTTTTTAATCCCACGATACGGAAATTATTATCGATACCATATTAAATATCAATATTGGTGCCCATCACGAGATTATATATATATATATATATATATATATATATATATATACACACACACACAATATATATATATATACACATACACACACACACCCTCCAATGTTTGTTTATAAAAACACACTTTCCCTTGACAAGGGGAAGTTAAACATACCGAAACATAGGAAAGTTGGCGCTTTGAACAAAAACTTGTGTGAACCTTTTTGTTTGAAAATGCCATGACCTTAAGATTTGGAACTTCCTTTAAGGCTAGACTAACAAATACAAAATGCTGTCTCAATCAAGAAAAAGTTAATTACGTTTCAGATCTAGCCAGGAGCAGTATACCCAGACAAGAACAACCGAGTAAACTTTTAGTTCCCTAAAATTCTCACCCAAAGCACCCAGAGTTGAGGCAGTGGTGGGTGTGCTGTTGCTAAAGAGATCTAGAGGATTGGTCTGTGCAGGTTGTTGCTGGGCCTCAGGCTGTGGTGGAGATGGAGTTGGTGTCTGGTTGACTGGAGCAAAAAGGTCTGATCCAAAGAGGTCATTTGTAGGAGACTGTTTAGGAAATACATAAGTTGGGTCAAAGAGAGGGAGAAACTCAGACATTCGCAAGCTTAGTACTCATTGAACGCTGCTCTTGAGGTGCTTGTTGGTTAGACTCAATATACAACAGTGTACAACACAGAGCACAAGTTTTACATAAACAAATCCGAATGTTACATCACAAAAACTACTCCCAATTACCAGTTTCCTACATGAATGATAGCTGAAATGAATTGGTTGAAACTTACAAATAGTGATGATTATTCTATTAGAAATACTAAAAACATCCACACAAAGTGCACTTACCCTTACTGATCAGCACGGATGCATTGAAAATAGATAGAGAGTGTTAACAATGTACCTTCTACTCAGACCTCAGGATTACATTAATAATACAATTGCATAACATATAAGGTCAAACACAACAAAGCTTTACAAACCTGATGTCAGTATCTATACAGTTGACAGCAAAGCTGGTTAGAATCAATTACAGATGCTACGCTTACCACAGAAGCCCGATGACTGTCTAGTCTAGGGCAGCAACTTAAACACACAGTTGGCACAGTGTTAACAAAAACAGGCTTCATGCAACGCAGAGAAGCTGGGGTCATGCTTTCACCTTGACGTTTCTCCTGCCTCGTCCGGGCTTTGTGCTTTGCGGTGGAGGGCTAATTATCACAGAATCGCATGGAGGAGACTTTGAAGGATCCGACTTCATCTGAGAGTCTTGTTTCACACCATTTTGTAGCGGTGGGATTTTGCCAGATCTTTCCACAAATGAGTTTTGCATGGCTTTGTTTGGCAGACCATTCTGCTCCTTTTCCAGGATCCCATTTTGAGTCCATGTTGCTACCTCTGCAACCTTATTTTCCAAGGGCCACTGGCCATTAGTTAATGCTTGCGTGACAGTTCTATTTGATATCTGATCAAACTGTTGACCAAAGAAATCGGTGTCACCGTTCATGGCACCGTTTACCTTTGGGCCACTAAGTAAATGATTTGAATTTTCTTTGTTCTGATTAGAAGACTTATAAGAAATTACTGAGTTAGAGTGTGCTGATTGGTCGTTTTTGGAGAAAGGATCGTCACTGAAAGGGTCAGGGATTGGTGCAGGAAAAAAACTCAGTTGGGAAGAAAAGGGATTGTCAGGTGATACACTTGTTTGCGGCCTCTGTTGAGGGACAGAGGAACAGGAAGTGATGCAATTCTCTAAGAAGGGATTTCCTTTTACACAGTTCTGATTGTTGTCAATTTCAGTAGATAGATCCAGCAATAGGATATCTTTACTTCCCTAATCATCAAGAAAAGAAAGAGACAGTCTTAATTGGTTTCATGTAATCTCATAAGTGTAATAAATTGTCATTATTTAAGAGATAAGTGAATGTGCAGTATCTCTTGGTTCTTACAGTGACAAACAATTCATAAATAGCATCTTTATATAACAAACAATATGCAGACTCTGCAATATGGTTTTTGAAAGTAGATATTGCACATTATGTAAGATTCTGTATTTCTAGTCGTGCATGCATGCAACAAACAAACAAACAAACAAACAAACAAACAAACAAACAAACATTCACAGGAGTTTATATGAAACTAATAAACTGTTGTGCGGAACTAGAAATCACATTCCTGTCAAAATATTGACTATTTGCACACACTCTCAATATTTACAAAATGAAACATCTCCAAACCCTCACAACCATTCTTCATTACCAGTTGTTCCATAAAAGTGAACCACTGAATAATGTTCTGGTTCAGTCATCCAAACATATGGTAAAAGAGAGCAGACTACATAGCTGTAGATTTCGTTCAAATCGTCACACTGCCTCGAGCTCATGACTAGTGCTCTACTCCCCCGTTGCGATCCCATGTTTAACTTTCAAAATAGTGGGAAGTATGAATAGGCTGCCTTGCCCTTACAGCACTGACAGCAATTAGGCCTAGTAGCTTTTTATATGATTTGTTTACAGATCATTACAATTGTTAAATGTGTCCCTGTGCTTCAGTCATAAAAGGCTACAGTTTAAGCTTTTAATTGCCAACAAAGAACAGTTCTCTCTATCTGTGCTACCACCAGTTACTACTGTGTTCCTATTAAATAGTTTTATTTGTTAAAAACCAAAAAAAAACACTTTAGCATCTTTTTGTATTGCATAACACCTGTCCAAATTAAGCATTACACAAGTCTAGTCAAATTAAATAAGGGGATTTAAACACTGTTGAATAAATAAACCTTTGGCTAATTTGTGTGGAATAATGGCAAATGTGCCTAGTTCTCCAGAATGTTATATGCCGAATAATATATATATATATATATATATTATATATATATATATATATATATATATATATATTATTTACACCATAGAGTACATATTCCACTGGTCACTGTGTTCCATGTGTACTAATAGTTATGTACTGAAAGGCACCAGAAAGAAAAACTGAGGGGGTTTACTTAGCAGCCCTGCCGTTCCAGTTCACAGAAGATTTATTTATCTTGAATTAAGATCTGAGTGAAAACAAACTGAGAGACAAGGTACATTGTACAGAGAATGGAAAAGCATGAGGAATGAGCAGCGTATGAAATGGCATGGTACTCTCTGGTTTCTTTTAATTGCCAGGAATTACTTAGTCTTAAGGTATTCTCAAAAGTTGCCAAGCGGAGCACTGTGAGTAAATTTATGTACTCATAACACATTTTTTACCTTCCCTTTTTACAGTATGCAATGGTTCTGAGTGCTCTCATGCCCTATATTGGCTTGTATTGTTTTTTGTTTTATTTTTGAGCTGGGACATGGATTAAAACAGTAAAAATCCCTTAAGTTTCACCTCTCACCAAACTTGCTTTGTTTCTTCCCCCCCAAAGTGAAGCCTCTATAATTTTTACTTTGGGTTTTTTTAATTCAGAATGTATTTTGTATCCATTCTCAACAAGAAACCAGATTTTAAATGTGTTCCCCTGATGAGTTTGAGTCATCTGTGTTTCAAAACTGGCAAAACATTCATGAAGACTACCTCACAGCTGATGGAGACACATTTTAGTTTTAAACCTGGACAATTCCAGGGCTTTCACATAGCACTTACAGAAGGGGAGTGCAGGTCAGGAGGTGTAGACATGTCTCCAAACAGATCCAGCTGTTCAACACCCTGTAACAAATAATTAAACAGGGGAAATCAGTGGTAAGCTGGTGGAAGCAGGACAAATCTGATGCATGGCCCAATGGTTCAGACTTATTGACAGTGGATGACATTGTTTCTCTATGGTGAGAAATAGCCTTGAACCTTTATTCAAAACCAAAAAGATTCCAAAAAAGGTATATAATATGTGGTTTAATATGAACAGCCTGCATAGACCAAAAATGAAACTAATCAAGTACAGTAGCTGAACGCTACGATGCCTTTAATTAATATTTATTTCACAGTTAAAATGGGTAGAATACTATAATGTAAACAATGACTAACTGCTTACTTTCATTTTATTGACCTGGTTTTCAATAGTCAGCAAAGCATCCCCACCATTCTGAAAAAATATATATGTTGTCAATAGTAAATAAATTAAATACAGACATAAAGTAACAAACACAGTGGTGGTATTACAATGGTAATGCCTACCTCTGACAGCTGCTTGTCTGCTTCATCCTAAACATAGAAAGCATGTGTAAGGGTTTTGTATGTAATTTGTTTGCATTCAGCCATAGACCGGTGGAATATTGACTTTATTTTCTTTTTATACAAATTCTTAAAAAAGCTTTACCTAATGCTTCCCCCTCCAAATTGCTTTTTTTCCCTAATTTTAACCAGCCACCATAAATGTTTTATTAAGTCATTTATAATGTAGATTGTATTATTTAGTAGAATGGGGACTGTATGTGGTCACTCTTTTGTTAATTATTCAAAAGAGGTTCACTAGGGGGCACTATTTTCCTACAATGCAAGCTTCAACAGATGTTGGGCTTTAAAATGCTTTGAATTATTTCCTTCTATTTCCCACTTGGTTTATTATTTCAGAATAGAAGGCCTCTTTTTACACAGAGCAAATGATTAATAGATTAAATACGGCTCAGACCTGCCACGTACAGTATATGTGTGTATATCATAATTCCTCTAAAGGAAAATATACTTGAACTTTGACCCAGTCGACTCCTCGAGACCATCACTTTCAATTGAAAACACAAAATGTCTAATTTTCAATCACTCGACAACACACACATTTCTGTACTGTGGATTAATGATCAACAAAATAAGAATACATTAAAAAAAGGATATAAAGCTGGTACATTTGTATCTCATAGAAACTAAACAAATAACGGCATAGAACGTCTGTATAGCACTGAAAAACACTATTTAAAAATCTCAACTGTATTGCTGAACCTCATCTTCTTTATTAGCATCACAAGGGTATCTATGTATTATAAATAATAGATGGGCCTCTTCATTGAGTTACAAGAAAAACAATTCCATCTCGGGTTTCTGTGACAGTTTATAAATTACTCTACCTTCAGTCTCGTAATTTATGACGTCACAGTAACCCTGGATGAAATTATTTTCCTGTAACTCACGGAAGCCCCTCTACTATTCACACACACACACACACACTCACACAGACTAACTTCACTATAACGACCCCTTCTTAGAACAAACACCAGTTTTTAACGATCCCAACAGCAAGAACCAATTTTTTCAATGCAAATTACCCAATTAGAACGATCATGTACAGGATCAACCGGGATACAACGATCTCAGTACTGACTGACAGTGAACTTTCTCCACTGTCAAGTGTGTTATTTTCTCAGTGAAAACAAAGACCATGGTTGACTAATTCAAAAGATAACGCTAACTTAATGACCTATTGTAGTACGAATCATGCATGACGAATGCAATCGTTCCCTGTCCGTCATCTTCAAACAAACTGCAACCAGGCAACGGGTGTGAGGAGCAATCCACGCTGGATGGACATGTAATTACTGTATTCAGCATGTAAGTGTACATTCTTCCCTTTTTCATTAGTTTACTGTTTTCTTTTAAAACATACCTGCACAGGGGGAGATTAGTGTTGGTGTAATTTATATGTGGAAACAGGTTTGTTTTGTGTGCTTTTTGGAGTTATGTTTGATCAAATGATTGTTTACAGACGGGCGCTCGATTGAGATTTGCTGCCTGCTAGGTTTGGTTGAGAGGAAGGGCAGTGAGTGCTTGGCTGTGCCGGTCCTCAATCAGATGTAGCAAGTCCCTGGAGCAGGACGCCTCGTTCAGTAAGGCTAGCGCTCGCCCTGTGTGGCATCTTTTATTTGTAGTTTTTATACGGTTTTATTTTGCCTTTTGCACAGTTTTCTGTATGTGTCCTCTGTGCATTACCATCCTTGGTAGCGTCATATGACCCATTTGTTTACTTTCTGGTTTGTGTTTAATAAATCCTGCGGGCCTGTGCCGGCGTTTCAACTCCAACTCCCATGTCTCTCTGTCTTGCAATGTGGTTACCCACACATGTGACACGAGTACCTTGTCACAGTACCATTTAAATGTTGATCAATGTGAAGGAATCTTCATAAAAGTACGATATATTGATGTTCAATTTAAATTTGCCGTTTTGTCATTATGCTGATACAGAAAAATGCGAAACCCTATTATAGCGAACACCCATGGGGGTTCGTTATAGTGAAGTTAGCCTGTAATATATTACAGCTGGGTTACATGCAAACCTTTTTTTGACTCTCCCCTTCTTTTTTCTTCAGATTGAAGATTAACTGAAAAAGATCTTTCAGATCAACAACCAGAGGCTCTGCCTGTAGAGAAACAAGAAATTGTTTTTTGGTTACTGTCAAACCACTATAAAACAGTACCTGAACATAAATAAAAATAAATAAAAAAATAAAAAAATAAAAACACACACACAACAGCAGCCAGTCAGCCGTGTACTTCCTCCATCAGGGCTGTGTTTCTACCTGCCCCCGCTGTTGAGTAGACCTCGCCGGCTGCCTCGGCCTGTCCACCTCAGTGCTTTGGGCCTTCAAAAAGCAGTGTGTTCTCCCCTTTTTCTTTTTCACCTAACTGTACTGAGTTCTCGTCTGCCACGGTTTTCTTCAACCTGTGTGTCTCCCCTGGTGTATGCTGCACACTGACCAGGTTAGGGTAGCCACCGTTGCATTAGCTGCCCCCCAGTGCTTCAGTACCTCGGTGCTTCGGTACCTCGGTGCACGCTCAGCCCTAGGTGCGCACGGTGCGCAAAAGCACTTAGACTTTGTAAATAAAGCCCATTCTGTTCAAATGTTTATTTATTTATGTCACTTCAAATTATAGTATGTCTGTGTATAAAACGCATAGCTTCGGTTGCATTTCAGTTGTACAGTTTTGTATGCACATGACATACCTCTATATACACACACACATTTATTTTCAAATATTTGTTTTCTTCTTTTCAGTTTACTTCGGTACTCGGTATGTACAGTGTCTAGTACCTTGGTGCGTATAGTGCCCTCTGCCTGTAGACGGTGCTCCAGTCCGCTGTAGGCTACGTGCTGCCCCGGTTGTGTGACTGCATGTAGTCCAGGCTAAACACCCTTGTCCAGTTGCTGTGATCGAGCCTGTGTTCAACAGCTATCTCTCGAGTTTTCTGGAGTTCCAGCAATAAAAATTGCAGGAGAAGCCGGTTTGCCACTTCCCTGGAATCAGAAACTCTGCTTCTGTGAAGTCAGCTATAAACGCTGCACAACTGCTGTGTGTATAATCTTTTTCTTTTCAACAGCCTACATTGCTTTGCAATCGTAGTCTGCTTTTCTAACCTTACAGTGCATGCTGTTTTGTGTTTTTTTCCTCTGCTATTGCAGCTAACAAAAAAAAAAAACATGCGTGATCCTCCGCCGGGCCCCGATGTTGAGTCGACTCAGCCCACCCTCTCGGTGATCTTAAATTCATTCCACCCGCGTTGCCGTGGTGTCTGTTCTATTTACCCTCACAGCTTTGCGGGATTCCTGCACCGGGACCCAGCTCTGCTGCGCCCCACTGTTGAGTTGAATCCGCCGGCTTATTTTAGTCCGCCTTCTTGGCGAGCTTGGTTAAAAAATATAAATAAATAAATAAATAAATAAATAAATAAATAAAATAAAATAAAAAAATACATTTTTTTCAGCTCGTCCGCCTGGCGTGGTGACTGTTTTTTCCCCATAGCTGAACTGCCGTGTGTGTGAGCCTCACACAGATCCGATCCCCACTGCCCCGCATGATGACTTGAGGCACCGCCTTCAGGCTTCTGTGGAAGCTAACAGTCAGGCCTACATGCAACAACAGGAGGGAGCTTGACATGGGATTCCAACACTGCAGTGATCTCGGAGGCAGTTCCAACGCCATCCCAAGCAGCCCCCACAACGGGCTCAGCCTCAGCAGCCCCAGCAGGGTCCCTGAAGTATTGCGGCTCAGGCGCACTTGCACCTCAGACACTTAGGTGCTTGCCACTATACACACCATCACATTCTCCAGTCTGTCCGGCCGGGTGACTGGTTTACTACTGTGGACTTAAAGGACACGTATTCACATTCCTATTTGCCACACACACAGGAAATATCTGTGCTTCACTTTTCAAGGAAGCGTCTTTAGCCCCCTGCACAGTTTCAAAGTGCGTAGATACCATCCTAGCCCCTTGCGGCTGCAGGGGATCAGGGTGTTGAATTATCTGGGCGACTGGTTGCGCTATCCCCAGTCACAGGAAGGGGCAGTGGCCCATATGGCAATAGTGACAGGACATCTGTTGAGGCTGGGTCTCACACTCAACAATGCCAAAAGCCATTTAATTCTGGTGCAAAGTACGGTTTACCTGGTACTCCGGCTGGCCTCCCTTACAATGCAAGCCTATCTGTCAGACGAGTGGCTGCCATTCAAAATTGCCTAGCCCTGATTCAACAGGGGGCAATAGTACTTTTGGTGTGGTGTCAGAAGTTGCTGGGTCTGATGGTCGTGGCTTCATCAGGCCGCCAGCTGGGGTTACTCCATATGCGCCCGCTTCAGGCGTGGCTCAATGTTTTCCGGATACATCCCAAACGTGACACACACTGATCGGCTGACCGTGTCTCGCGTATGCTGGGAAGCCCTGCGCTGGTGGAGGCGAGCCTCTCACATGCGCGAAAGTGTAAGGATGGGGGTAATCCACTGCCGTCAGGTGGTGACGACCGACGCATCCAACTCAGGTTGGGGTGCAGTCTGGGCCAGTAGTGGAGTCCACGGGTACTGGTCAGGCCGCTGGACATCCCTGCACATAAATGCGCTGGTGTTGCGTGCAGCCTTCCTATAGAAGGCGACAGTTCTCCTAGCGGCACCCCGGTGGCAAAAAGCACTCTTTGATTTCTGGAACCAGGCAGGTTCCAATTATGGGTCTGACCCTCAACGGGACCACCGGTTATCCCTTGGTCTATCTGACACGATCATGGGAACATTGCAGAAGGCTAGGGCAGGCTCCACTAGGTCGTTATATGCCTGTAAGTGGATATACTTTCAGGACTGGTGTCTGGTGCATCTTGCCCTATGCCAGTTATCTTGCAGTTTCTGCAAGAACTGCTGGATGCCGGTAGGTCACCTTCTACTTTGAAGGTGTATCTGGTGGCCATTTCTGCGTGCCATGCCCCCGTTGATTCTGTACTTCCAAGTGCGCATTTCTTGGCGACCTATTTTCTCAAGGCTGCTCAGTGATTACGCCCTGCACAGAGGGACGTTCTCCCCGAATGGAGCCTTGATATTGTGCTGGAGGCTCTCACGGCCCCGTTCGAGCCCATACACTCCAGACAGTCGAAGTATCTGTCTATGAAGACAGCCTTCCGCACTGGATTGTGGACACAGTCTCGACTGTGCATGAGAATGCCTGGGTGGGTAGCCGCACACTCTACCAGAGGATTAGCTACATCATCTTCAGAGGGGCTTCGCTGTCCAATATTTGTACTGCGGCTAGGTGTGCTACGCCGCATACTTTCTTCTTTGCCTTCATGATGCACAAGGGTCCTTGAGGCTGCACGCTGTCACCACTAACCCTTGGGTTATGCGGTTCTGATGCGTTCCTCATCTGCTGCCGTTCCTTCTCCCTCGCGACTGCTCTGGTCTACTTCCCCAAAAGTAATGTTGGTGGTCATCTTCGAATTTAAAGGGAACGTTAGGTTACTTACCATAACCCTGGTTCCCTGAAAGAGAAGACGAACACCAACCAGCGAGGTTGCATGGTCTCCTCGGGTTGACTGTTTAATCCCTCAGTAGGCATGACCGAGGACGTCACCCCACGGAAGGGCCTATCGGCAGCTCTGACATAAAATGCTCAGTGAATACCTGACCTGTGGCAGGCATATCCTAAAAGTAATATTGGTGGTCGTCTTCTCTTTCAGGGAACCAGGGTTACGGTAAGTAACCTAACGTTTTCTGATATACTTACACACACACACACAACGTACCTGCTGGGATGTCTTTATAGCAAAAAACTGATGCTGTCCCTCTGCACCACAAACGTAACCAAACGCTCTGTTGTCCGTAACATCACGAGCAATAAAGGAAATCTTATTGACCGGCTGTTCATGCTCTATTACCTTTAAAAGTGGAGAGAGAACACATGGTTTTAGCATTGTGTCACCAAAAAAATATATTGCAAACTGTGTTTTAAAATTCTGATCTTAGGTGAAGATGCTTCACTTGTCACTGTAAATGACCTTACAAAAGCTTGGTCACCACCATCATATACACTCCATATTATTGTTAATACTATTACTTCAGTATTATTTTATATATTGTTATGATTGCATTAGTGATAAGCTCTCTCTAGCTGATCTTTTAAGAAAACTATTTAGTGAAATAAATGAACAAAAATACATTTTTTAAATATGTTGACCCAGCTTTATCATGAGACTTGGTACATTTTTAAGCTTGATTTAATATTGTAGAGAGGAAGTCGCTTGCAGACTCACCCCTGTTTTCTCATCAATGATTTTAATACCAGACAAGGAAATGTTCACCCAGATTTTCTGTTTGTGCTGACCCTGGGAGCGAGCAGCAATAGCCATACCCTATAAAACAAAGAACACAACATTGCCATCATGTTTAATGTGTAATATAGAAAAAAGAAAGAGTTTGCTCTTACAGGTATGCCTAGCCATTTTGTGTTTCAATGTAAGGAATATTACGTAGGTTCAATTGTAATCTCTGTTTTACAGAAAATGTTTTGGCAACATTTAAACTGATGTTGAACTTTAAAACAAACATAACTAGGTGGTATCTTTGTATTCCTAACATGAAATACTAAAATCATGAACAGTGAAATCATTGGCTTGAACACTATGGTTTCCCAGTTGTGTGTTATTTGTTTTGTAAGTTAAATATTAGTATCCAGATCTATGGCACCGACACTGTGTGCTTGAGTAGAAACAATTCACAATGATGTACCACTTAGCTACTTTCATGCATCTTGCTTTGTAACAAGACTGTACTGAGGTGATGTCAAACAATAACCTTCATTTATAGAACATTGATATTTACACTACAGGCGCAAATTGATCAAGAAGAAAAAGTCAACACAACCACATGAAACAAAAACATTGGATACAGTTCAGTTAATTACAAAAATGGTTTATACATGCACTACCTTTAGCTTCATCATGGAATCCTGGCTCATTTTATCACCTCTTGCTTCAGGGACATCATCCACACCGATCAGCTTGGCCTTATATCTGACTCCATCACCTTTGAATCGAGCCAGCAAGAACTCATCTGTCTTCTCCGGACCTAACAGAAAAAAACAAGATGAGGCCATTCAGCCCATCTTGCTCGTTTTGGTTGTTAGTAGCTTATTGATCCCAGAATCTCATCAAGCAGCTTCTTGAAGGATCCCAGGGTGTCAGCTTCAACAACATTACTGGGGAGTTGGTTCCATACCCTCACAATTCTGTGCCTCCTATTTTCTGTTCTGAATGCCCCTTTATCTAATCTCCATTTGTGACCCCTGGTCCTTGTTTCTTTTTTTAAGGTCAAAAAAGTCCCTGGGTCGACATTGTCTATGGAATACTGAGAATTTTATTTCCCAATTTTTACAGATGTTTGAATTAAAAAACAATTTACCGATTTTATCCCTCTTTTTAACAGTATTTGTAAAATTTGCTTAGATAAAAACTGAAAATGCGTAACACTATGAATAACGGACAAACACGATTTTTTAAATCCCACTTTAATGGCTCTGATGTAACTGGCTACCTTACTACTGTACTTTCAGGCACATTAGTGTACAAAAATGAGCAAAGGCCCCACAAAGCTTTACATCTTTCTTGGAAAACTCATTCAACTGATAAATAAAATAAAATTTAAAAAAGAGCTGCAGTTGTTGCTGTTGTACTCTGGAATGCTCTTGTCATGGCTGAATAATAAATCGCTGTACCGTGCAAGCATATTGACTACGTGGAGCTGTTAGCTTGATGTCCCTGCAAATAAGAATGCATACTGTGATGTTAACCTTTTTGAAATAATAATTTCTGATAACGGACGACAGAGTGAACAGCTTCAGTTCTATATTGTGTCTGTCCCAGTTAGTAGCCTTTGTTGACAGGAGGACAGAATTTAAACCTTTGTCTATGAAATACCACTAAAGGGACTCCCACTTAATTTGAATTTTTTAGTAGCAACACTCCAATGCAAGTCATGATGTAATGAAAGCAACTGAAGTCAAGAGGTAGCAGTGTCACAAATTACCAGCAACTGCAGCCAAGCTAGCCTCAGCCCTTTCCAACATCAGGGAATACTCAACTACACAGAACGAAAGAGTTCAATGATGAAAACCACCAGAGCCTTTGGGCAACTTATCTGGCAAAGTCACCCAAAAACACTAGATTGGACTAAAATTAAGAGCATAGGAGACAAAAGAAACTGAATTTCATCAATTTTAGAAAGAATTGTAAAGTAACTCATGGTTCAGACACTGCTGCACGCTGTTTTAAGTGCCAACACTTATAGACTGTTGAACCAAGCACAGATTGAGAGTGACTTATTCACTCTGCTTTACTGTTCTCATTATTCACAAATGTGTGTGCAGCACAGTGTATTGCATGTGTATGCTCCATTCTAAAGAGGCCCTTTTGCTGTGGTCAGAAAAGGCATGACCTACTTATTGCACGTGCATAATGTGAGCAACATTGGCAAACATATAAAGTGTGCCACAGACTCAAAAAAACAGCTTCCACAATTTGGCAACGATGAGAAGTCTGGGATGTACATTTTTTTTTTCTAAAATGCTCACAAGAAATGTTGCAAATTGCTGGAAATGTTGGTAATTGTTTGCACTTGAAGTGTTCAGACCAAGATACATTTCTTCAAGGGTAACATGCATGTGTATGAAATATCAGTTACCTTGTTCAGATTTTCTTTCAGTCCTTACATCCTGGTGACTATTTAAAAATGTTTAGCACCCTATGGCATTGACAGAACTCTCAAAAACATGTCTAAACTCTCAGTCCTCTTCAACACTTTTGCCCTAGAGAATGTAAGAAAACTATATTTGCTGTATCTGCTAATAGAGTAAAATTTGTCCAGGGGGACTTTGGAATACCTAATGTATTAAGGGTTTAAGCATAATCCTTAGAGCCCTATGTAGGCCTGTGGCAAGCTGGCCTGAACAGTGACATCAGACCTGGAAAAACACACAGCACTGCGAGTGAAAGGAAGGGATGAAAGGAAGGAAAGCGCTGCGGCACATTTATTCAATAAACAGAAAATAAAAGGTTGAACAACAGAAAAATAAACAAACAAACAAAACGAAACAGACACTAACAAACAGGGGACAAACGCTAAATAAACAAGTATCGTGCGGATCTAATTCAGCACATATAGCAATTGTAATTATTATTTTAAAGCTTATTCCCGACTTTCTCTCCACACTGAACACCCAACCACGAGGAGTGAAATGTGCCTCTTTTATGCCGCTGTACCGAGACTCGATTCCTAATCAATCATTCAATTGGAATCTCGGTACATTTGCACGTGAACTAATTGTGCTCCCCGTGCTTCCATACTAATGCTCACTTTAATCTGCACGTGGAGTGATTGTACAATCCCTGTGCCTAAATACAATGATACATTTTAAAACACTTGTGCTACACAGACCCATTTATATCCCTTGCACCATTATCTATACTCCAACATATAACACATAACACACACATGGGCGGAGCACACTGCCACAAGGCCACAGATGTGCTTTAAACTTAAGTTTTAAAAAATGTCACCAGGATGTGATGACCAAGACAGAAAATTCAAAAGGCTAGTTTCCCAGACCCCGATGAACACTAATCTTGGACTACCTTACCCAAATTAACATTGGGTAATAGAAGACTAGTACCAATTGGAGGCTGTGAAACCAGTCATAAAAAGTATAACATAAAATTGCAGAATAATTACAACCTATGAAAATTGTACTGTCAGTGCCTATAGCACAGAAAGTTCAGCCAACTAAAACCTAGTAGTTTTAAATTCTATTGCATGCATAATTTAATGACACAGAGCAGACCAGTAAAAGGGAACATTGTTTTCCGTGTAACTTTGCCAAAAAAATTAATCTGCCTTTAAACTACAGAGCAGCACTGTGGTGTCTCTGAGTGTGTGGCTCATTCACCACACACTGGTCACATTCCAGTCACAGATAAAGCAACAGACACGATATACAAAGTACAGCTGTGTAGACTGTTGACTTTACAGTATGAATCTAAACAATGTTAAATTTAGAAACAGGATTTTTTTAAAAATAAATAAACAGAAAGCTTACTGCAGTTGTCAGTCAAATTCCAATGGTTCGCAGTTAGGGTAATCATATTTTAGTTTCTTTTAATTTGTGCATCTTGACTCAAACAGCCTTTAAAAAAATGACAACCCTCAGAAATGGGTATATAGTACAAGGACGACAAGCATTTATAAATAAAATAAAAGCCACTGGAGCCACCAACAGACTGTCTTTAGCACTCCTCAATTCATTAAATAGCTAGAAGTCCTAGCAGAGAGCAATTCCTGCATGTTCTGGGTGAAGCACATTGGTGCAGTGTGGGGTAGGCCTGGAGCTGTGTCCACAATTGAAATTATTTGCGTGTACTGTAGATAGAGTAAACCCCTCTCTGGTCACCAAATTCCTCACCACCTACTTCCTTTAAATACAAGAAAGAACCATGGAGCTGTCTTGTCAGCAAATCCCAAGTAAACAAGTTTTATGGCTTGACCCAAGTGTAAAATGTTGGTATATATTTAAGCGCAACTACAGGGTGCGTTGAGTGTCCTGGACATAAAGATTTAAAGTCAATAGCAGAAAGAAACCCTGTCATATAATCCACCTTTACTGTATGATCCTGGCAAGTGTATTATTATTTAGAAGACTGGTATTCATAGGAAACATTTTAATTCATCAAAACAAACTTTAAGGCCCTTATTGTCACTTTCCTGGAGTCCCACAAACGTTAATCCATGTAATAAAAGATAGACCATATCTGACCTTTTGTACTACAGAATCTCAATAAACCCAGACATGAACTTTGGTTCTGGTATGTAGCTGCTGTTACTAATTTATTTGTCTGTTAGACACCATTTTTGAGTGCTTGTGTGGCTGTGTAAACCTGACAATTGATCTGTTGTGTATCAATGATTTCAACATGTTTGAAAAGATTTTACTCACAAATCAAGTCCTCCGGCGGGTTCCACAGAGCACAAGTTGTTGCAAATTTCTAAAACTAGTCAATGCCTTGCGTTCATATTTGATTAATGTTAACACAACCATGACAAATTCGCAACAGAGTAAGTTCAAGGTTGCTGATCAAGCGACACTCTAAATGGCACAATAACTCAATCTTTTCTTTTTTCATGTGGGAGAGTAAGTAACAGAAGGTGTCTGGGTGAAACCGAATCGAGGGGCTGAACACATCATCCATTTCTGTATTGCATGTAATGCTGAGAGTAAATAGAAGTAGCATGAACAGCAGCTATGACTCATTGCAAAACTATTAATACAATTTGTGTTTATGCTGATTCTGTGCCATGAATCAGGTGCTCAAGAAAAGGTCAATCACATGATTTCTCAAGACCAGGAGAAAGAAAAAAACAACTTCATACAAAAAGGTAAGGGAGGGGTAAAAACTATTATGTAAAAGGTATTCATAGCTATCTTTTATGGTTTAAAATTCTGTGTACATATGGAATACTAGAGCAGTTACTGTGTGCGAGCAAGAAAAACTAAACAAGTGACATGCATATTCAAGTTATGATTTTTTTTTCTCTCTCTATGCTGTTAATTAAGGTGTGGACTATAAATTCAAACTTCAGGCAGTATTTGGTTGTTCTAGAACTGCAGCAACACAAAGCACACACAATAAAGTACTGTAGCTGCTCACTGGTGCATCCCAGCTCAAAGTGATCTGTGTTTCAAGGTCAAGTTCAAAAATAAATCCTGACAAATACATTGCACGATATTTAAATGCATGTGTATCATATATAAAAGTTTATTAATAATAGAGTTCTCTTTTTACCTTTCTTTTTTTCTTTCTTTGACGGAGTCTTCACAGGGGCCACGTCGGCCTGGTTGGTTATGTTTGTCTCTACCTCTGTTGACATGATTGGAGGCCAGCCTCACAAACTCCACAGAAACGTCTAAACGGAAAGCACCTCCTATACAGTTAGGTTCAAAGCAGCGACTCTCAGCAGTGACACATACTCAACGCAGCCTGTGGAGAGAAAAGGGACACAGTTATGTGCGCAGGCATTTCACATTGAATAATCCCCTACAAAACACTGATGTGTATCAGACTAACCTTGCAGCACTGGAATCCTACCAAAAGGTCACTAAAATGTCATTAGGTACCAGTTGTAAGCATCTGAGGTTATTTCTTACATGCCTGCTTTGATACAAGGATCTCCTTCAAAGGTGACTGAGGTTCAAGTGGACGGGGCAAATGCTGGACAAAATCTTGCTGCAGCTAAAATTAAAAGGTCAAACCACCCATGAAATAAAGGGTTTTGCTGGCTTATGTTCAAGTTCAACAACTATAAAAAGATGCAGGCTAATACAAACATAGGTTAGGCCAACAATTTTTTTTTTTTTTTTTTTTTTTTTTTTAAACAAAAACTGAGTATAAATCTCTACAGGTACAGTCAATCCAAAATGTTCCTTTGTTGTGGCAAAACCCTAGATTTGCAATTTTTTTATTCCGTTTTTAGCAGGTACTCTCAATATCTTCTCCCACATTGTATGCATGCTTTACTGCTGGCACAAATCAGAGCCGTTGTTTCCAATAAGAGCTGCGTTCTTGGAACTCAAGTAAACGTATTACCAAAAATGAACTAAATCATTTTGAATGGTATGAAAGACTGGCTGAAGAAGAATGGAAGACAAACAACCTAACAAATGTGTAGGATACAGAAATCGAGGGAGCTGTCTGGTGAGTCATGAGCAGTTTCCAGCTCAGCAGCCACATTGCAAAATGAAGTTACCGCCTTCCCATATCTTTACGTATCCTCATCACAACAGTCATTGTTCATTAGTGCGTAATAGGTCTGGTTTATCCACAGTAAATGCAAGTCTGCAACACACCAGCTCTACAGATAAACCACATACACATTAATTATTATCATCATTATTAGGAGGTGGTTAAGCTGGACCAAGAAAAAGAAAAATACAATTACATTCTAAAGACAACTGCTTGTTGTCTACTCGGGGAAGTTATTTGTTTTCAGTAAATTGTATGGGATTGAGCTGAATACCCAGCAAGAGGCCAGTAAATATTTACTCCAATCCCCAACTGCTTGCTGGTCACCATTAGTTGCAGAAATCTTCAGCAGAGAAGGTACTTACAATGCCGATTTAAACACTACATTTAATTTTAGCCAGATGGGTATACAAGTAAATGACCTCATTAACACGACATCCTTCAACTAGTCAAGCATGTAATTGGGGAAAAAAAACACCTACATTAAGGCATTCTATTATTAGAAACTGTTAGGAAAAATCAGAGCGTAAAGAGCAACAGCTGTTACTCTCTTACGGAAACAGCTTCGGGTCAGTCAAAAAAAGAATCCGAATATAGAGAATAGCAGCAAGTCCTACAGTATCCAAGGCAGTCATGTGAGTGCTACACCCTGACCGGCTTTCACACACCAACGCAAGCTGCCACTGTACAGCACTACTCAAGCTGGAATTAAACCTTCAAAAAAAAAAATAAATAAATAAATAAATAATAAAAGCAACACACTGGACCATATCAGAGGCACAGCTTTCCAACAATAAGCCCCTAAACAATGCTTTTTCTACCACAGCGTGGTTGTTAAATCAACAGTGATTCATTTCCCACTTGCTCTGACAGAACTTTTAGTCACCAAGTATCACAAAATACAGTGCATTCCATTATTCCCGCTAAAAATGGGTATCTTAAATAATACATTCTGTGGCCTTCAAGAAAAACTATTTAAGACAACTCAGATATTGCAGTCTTTCCCAGACCTTAAAAATCACATACTGTATAGAACAGACTTTACAATTTATATTCTGTTGATTCTTCAACACTGGCAGTACCATCCAAGAAAAGTCTTAATCCGATCTAAACGATCTTGAAATTATTATTATAATTAAGACTCAGGGCACTAAATGTCAGTCTGCTGTACACGGGTATAGTTTACCCTCAGCATTTCATTTGGATTTTAAACTTACCACCAAGGAGTCTTCCAGCTGCTCCAGCTCAGTAGTGACTGAGGGAAAGAACTAGTTTTCAGAGCAAAGGTAGGAATGTGTTCAAAGGTTGAGCTAGTAAAAAAAAGTTAATAATTCTGTCGATATGCTGCTGACCATCTTAATTTCAAGAGAAAATCCTGTGACTACTTCATGAAGCAGTGGGAAAAATGAGACAGATGCGCTTCAGAATATCAGTGTCACCCCAAACATTAATGGGCCGGCATTTATAATTCATTAATAATTAGCCAGCTATTTAACTTCCTGTCCTTCCCCCTGACTGTAGATGCTGACACAACAATACCCACACAGTATTATTTTAGGATTAAGTTTATATTTCACAAACAACTATTAACAGTCACTAGGACAAATATTCAAACAAGTGCCAGAGTTTTGTGAAAAGAAAACATTGCAATAAAAATGTTTATGTTTGCTAGCAAGTGATAGATCGGAATGTTCATTTAATACTCCTACCAGCAACACAAGTTGTTACTTCCTAGCCTTAAAGAAGAAAAAAAAAAGGGCAAAACTAAACTAACACTGGAACACTTTGAAAAACAACCTTAAGTAATATCTGTCGTATATTCCAGCTGCTTATTCAACTTTATTGATTGTATAATTCACTTTCTTTTGCTTAGTATGTAAACAGGTACCCTGGTCAGTCCAAAGTACACAGCCGTCTTCAAAGTTATAACCTTCAATTTCCATACTTCAGTTCTGCCAGCAATGCATACTGTGGTTATATCCAATAACTAATGAACCATGAACTGTATTTATCAATCTTGATGTGTTTTAAGAGGTCATGGGGGGAGACTCACCTAAATTAGTGATAGATTGGGGTGGGGTGGGGGTCATTGGAGCAGGGAATGCTTAATGTGTGTTCTGCCAGCGTCACAATTGGTTAAAGTTAAAATTAACTTTAAAATGACAAACTATCCAAAAGAGTGAGCATAGAGAGAGTTCTACTGTCAGCTTTTCTTTGGAGTTAATTAAGAGCAAGCGTTTGTTTGTTTGTTTTTTAGTTCTGAAAATCATGCGGAATTAGTCCTTAAATGTTATTATTTTCTAAGATACCACAATAACTACTAGTAGTACTAGTTCATTTTCTAGGACATGTAAAATTGTCTGTAAAATGAATACAACATTCATGGTGTTACAATGTTTATTTTGCTTTCATGGTACCTTACTGTATGATATACAGTTACAGTTAACTATATTTGATAAAACTAAACTAAATACAGTAGATTTAGTTATCCCCAAATGTTTAAAATTCAACTTACTCACCCACTGAACCAATGACAAGGGCATTCGGGTATAGTTTCCCAAAATTCCTTTCTGATATTTATATACATATTTGTTCATCCATAACTATACAGTTTGTCATGGAGTCATACTAAACAGAAAGAAATTATTTGACAGCTGTTTTGAATAAGAGACACTGATAAAGACTTTGTCAAAGAATTTACCTAAACCAAAGTTATAAAATCTCCAGTCTAATATTGGAACAAGGTGAGATCAAGCTGTACAGACTGGTTTCATGGGACAGATGGATACATGTCACTAACAAATGGCCAAGTATAATCTGATTTGGACAAGCACTTCTGAAGATCTTCTGTAACCTTCCCATCCCAACCAATCATAAGCCAATCATGCAAAAGTAGATCACCATGGATAAATATGCAGCAACTGAGGCAAAGCAGTGGTAAAGAATATAACAAGTGTGGTAAACTGGGGTAAGCTTGCCACTTTCAGGAACCTTTTCACGGTCTTCTGGTGTAAAAGAAGTAATCACACAAATGATAAGGTGTAAACAGGACAGAGCCTGTACATTTATTTACATGCAAAACAAAATAACCAAACAACCTAACTCCTCCAAGAAGTGCTTACTAAACTTTTCCCCAAGTTCTAACTGTAACTGGACAGCTAAGCCATTTACCAGCAACCAAAATCAAATACATGTATTAAAAACATACCTTCCCAGGTCTGAACCACACCGGTCTCTTCTCAGGCCTTAGCCTTAACACAGACACTGATACGGCTTACAGACCTGCTTAAATACACCTTCGTTGATTACTAGCAGGTGTGCCTAATTACATGAATACAACAATCAACACTTCATCAATTAAATTGTGGCTCTAAAGCAGACACAAAACACACATTTTCCCCAGTGTGCAGGGCCTCTGCCCTGTCACACACGTTATATCACAATTCATTGAGCAGCTCTTAATATATAGCTGGGATTGTCAGTACAATATTACAGGTACGGAGGGTCGGCCCAATATCTTTACATAGTCTTACTGTAAAATCCTTTACAGCATAACATCACTAAAGAAAACAAACAAAGTAGCAGCACCTTAATACTGTTTCAATGCAACATTGTATTTAAAGTTAAATAACCCCCCAGGCCAGATTTATCTAGGCCTTTAATCCAAAGTGTAATTTGCACATTTTTGTTGTGGAAGGAAAATAATCTAATTTTACAAACCAGTATATATATTTAAAAAAAAATAGAAGGTAATTTAAGTGGTTTGTCATGGGTTACTGGACATTAACAGTTTGATTTTCCTTTCCACATTGAACTTTGGCTTAAAAGACATACTGTTAATTATTATTTTTGTATTTGTTTTGTTGTTGCTCCAAAGCTACTAATACTTGTTTATGCTGATATTAGGATGTGGACCCAATATGGGTATTACACCTTTTTTTCAGTGCAGATATGGAATAATCAAGTAAGTCAACGGTTACCTCGAGAACATTTACACGCTGCCAGCATTAGTAGATGAATGCAAGAGATTGTGCTACTCATTAACAAGGGATCATTTCATTTATGCAATGCTTTGGCATAAAAAGGTTAAATATGTCCTATACTATTAGAACAATATTAACATTGACAGTTCCTTCTGTCTACTCTGTGGCTGTTGGTCTGACGCAGATACAGTTCTGGTTGAAGGTGGCGGTATGCAAGTTCTGTTGGCATTAAAATAACGTAATGGTTGCCCATCAGTACAGGAACTATAGTAAAGAAACTGATGACACATAACTTAACTCCGCTGTGAGGCACGGTCATCCCAGGCTGACTATTACATGTTTCGCAGTATAACTGCATGGTAGTCTGGGTGGGCTAGATGTGTCATTTTGCAACACAATAAATGTCTATGCATGCTCTAAGAAACAATTAGCTTTGTATAACCCCGTTCACTCACTATGTACCTTTGCTCCAACTACAGTACTGAACCGCATCGCCCCAACCTGTACAGAAGGTCCATATTTAATAACTACCTGCTTTAAGCAATCAATTCACAAGGGAGGTCCCAAGTGCTTTTTGCCATTTATAGTAAGATATATAAGCACTTTAATAACACTAAAAAGTCTTATTGGGATATACAAGCATTGTTATTATATTGCCTGGAACAATACAGTTATAATGAGTCTGCCATTTCGCTTAATCCCCTATGTTTATTTGCATTCCATTAGCATGATGTCCCCCAACCCCTACAGTCAAATAAATTCTAAAAAATCAGAGATTTAAATATGAAACATTCACTCATACCAGTAAAAGACTTCTGTAAAATTAGTTGAGACCATTTCCTATTACCACCGGTTCAAATCTTATTCTACTTGATGCTGAATTAAATCATTATGGCATGTAAATCATTGCTCTCAGCTCATAAGCTGGAAAAAAAATCTAAATATGTTAAACAATGGACATTGAACTGCCTCAGCCTTATCAACTTTCCACAACACCAGGTTGAGTTGCATATGTGTAGCTATACTATCATTTGGACACTAAACACATATTTCAAATGTATGTGAAAAGCTTACATTACGTAGGAAGGTGGTGTAAGTCTAACTGAGGATGTTTTAATTTTTTTTTTTTAATGATTTGTCTACTGTTTAGTTTTTCTCCAAATGTAGATATTGTAACACTGACTCAAATTAACAACAGAGATTATTTACTATCATATACATTGCCTAGAGTAAATACAGAAAAATAGCAGTATTATTTTTAATTATAACATTTGTGTATTGTGAAACAGTTTTAAATTAATTTTCAGGAAGATCCCACCCAAATCTGAACACATTTAAGGATTTCCTGAAAATGAGATTGTGAAAACTAGCGGGCATTGCCAAATACAGTAATTTCACAAATGATGCTGCACTGCAGGGATGTCAATAAGACGCCTATTGCATAGCAGTTCCAGCCATTCCAGATTTTAATACGAGTTTGATTAGCCACCGTGTAGAGGCAACAAGCTCAGATATGTCTTATTAAACTCACAGTAAAATCAAGAACTGATCAAACTGCTATACAATGAGCGTCTTATGTCCATATCTGCAATGTATAGCAACAACTGTTTAAGTAACACAATTTTGTATATATACTGTATATATATATATATATATATATATATATATATATATATATATATATATATATATATATATATATAGGTTTGTACATTAACAATAGCAGTGCCAAGTAAAACAACAAAGGCATATACTGTAAAGCAGAGCTCTATTCCAATTAGTCAAATGTGTATGAGGATATGTCCCACTTCAGGCCACTTAGGTCCTGGTCTGGGCCTCTTCCATGACTTATGTACATTTTGGAGTCTGGTATTGACAATGAGGTTGCTCACACAGTTATCATTTCTTGCCAATATCCATTGACATTTTTCCCAAATTTGTAAAAGGATGAAATTCAACATCAATATCTAGAGGATCCACACATATATTGTATATGTAAGGCCGTGCGGTTCCCATGATATATACCACGCCTGGGGTGGTGATAACCAGAAGTGGTATTTATCATCGGAACCGCACGGCCCGAAGTGGTTTATACTGCTTATAACACAGCTACCTGTCATTTGGGGGAATTAAAATACATTTTAAATTAAGACAAAGCCAGAAACTTATATTGTGTATACATCTGCAGTGTGATATAGTCTCACATATAATTTAATTTATTGTTCACTTATTAAAAATAAATTGCATGTCTCTGTTTATTGTGAATTTATGCATCGAAAGTGGCATCTTCAAACTAGAGGACTGAGCACAAGCTTTTGATGTTGATGGTCTGGTCGGAATTTCAAATAACACTGAGAAAGGCAGGAGAGCAGCTGCGATGGAAGCTGAAGCCAGATCTTGAGATTAGTTTATGACCTCATTATATGCGAGTCACACATATTCAAGTCCGTTTTCATCCTTTCAGATCTCAAAAGATGTTTTAGTTAGTTGTCAAACACCCTTGTGTCCACGTCATGCCAGATTCAGTTTAAGATCAAACCAGACTTCATACTGGTTGCCAGTTGAACTTCCTGCACTGGCATTAATGTTGTTGAGATTTTTTGGACTTATTTCCTTAAAATGAATGTCCATATCTTTCTTTAAGCCAGTCTAAGTACATTAACAGCCCATGCTGTTGCTTTTTTAGTGTTTTTTCTATTTTCTATTTCATTTAGCTATTCCTCATCTACTGTTATGTGTCTACTCTTGACAGTTGCTGGAGCACTTATATCATTTATTTCTTTTTTTCAGGTGGACTGCTGTCTTCACTCAGCAAGTTGGTGTTGTACAAGTTATCTGTTTTCATCCCCAAATATATTAAAGGAAATAGGTGGAATATCACTCATTTTTGGTAGTGGTTTTGTAACTAATAACAAATAAAATGACAGTTTGTCATGGAATTTAGAATGTAGTGGTGCGTAGTGATTTATACAGTGTGAAGCAGCTCATTAGTATGCAAGCTATGGTATACGCTATAGATACACGTACGGTCATGTGATGCTGTTTAACCAATCAGATGGTTGCTATTTTTACAAGCCGTGTTATAAATAAAAATACTGCTTGACTGCAGCTGTGCTATATTTTCACAGCTGTCAACTAGGCATTGTAGCCTCTGTATTGCAGCAACAGCAACACCACACACAGGTTCTCTACATGTCGCAGGCAGTTTTCACTTTAGGCCAAATAAATGTCAAGAGGCATGTAACTGGAACAGTTTTCATCTTTCATCTTATACCAATAAGTGTACTGTGCCCCCATTTCTGCTGAACAGTGCTTGCAAGGAGCAACATAGAGATTACAAGATTTAACCACTTCACAGCTGAACCTGTTCATTTTGGGACATGATCCGTTAATATAGTACAGTACCCAAAGGGAGTTTCAGGACAGACACAATGTGTCTTTAAGCAGAAGGTAGTTAACTTCCTGGTAGGGCAGCCACTGTTTACAAACACCATGAATTCAATTGTATTTGTGCATACACTAACAAAATATGGGAAGGTCACAAACTCAAGAGGGGATCATCAAAAAAAAATGATGTCAAGTGAACACATATGATAGGGCTTCATAGATTAGCACCATTGTTGAAAACTATGACCAACAATAGGGCCATGTGCATAAATCAGAAAAGCATCACTCTACGCATTATAATTATAGGTTACTTATGTAGCTTATTGTAACAAAATACTATGCATAATTAATCCATCTATGACTAATTCAAATACAGTGTACCCGTCTCTGAAGACATCCAGGTTCTTGTATTAGTATAAACACATTTGAACTTTGTGTGAATGTCTACATGTTTCATCTGACAGTGTATACAATTATATTGGTCTCTGTTAGTTTACAGTGTGCTAGGATTAAAAAGAGATTTGTAATACCGTACCAGAAGTATAAAATCATTAGAATTCAGGAAAGTATAAGCTTCTTCAATAAAAAAAATTAACAACCACAACCATACCTGTGCTGCTATTTTCAGCAGTTGGGAACATGTCGTGTCAGATGCTGGTATAATTAGACTTGAAGAGGGGTAAAGCATTTAAAGTATGATTTAAGTGAACACACACCATGGTGTGATGGCAACAGCAGAGCAGACATAGGAAAACACAGTCCTTTATGTCATGTCAACTCCATGGGTGTTACGCCGTTTTAAAAAGCTATGCCATACACTATATTTAGAGAGGACTGTTTTCTCAACTACTTTATTCTTTAGGCCAAGCATAAAAGCAGGCACTCTTTTTATATCAAATCTCACAGGAAAATCAATTCTGCTCTAATCCCACATACATATATCAGGTGCAAAAGCAAACAAGTCTTTAATCCCTTTCCGTCTGCAGCTAAAAGTAAGGATGTACAGTTTGGAGAGATGTAAAAACTTGAAAATGTAAACACTAGCATCTGCTTATTTTGCTACTTCTGAGCCACTTCTAAGTATAATTATAGTGCACAACATTTCTCCCAGCATTTTTCATGTAAAAGATTTAAAATCCCTATTGTAATCAGTACAAATAATACAAATCACACACAAACTAATTTTTTTTTTTTTTTGGTTCTTGAGCAATATTAGAATATTACTGGATGTACATTGATGGAAATAAGACTCCTATTGCATAGCAGTTTGATCCACTCCTGGTTTTGCTGCGTTTAATAAGACACAGTTGAGATTGTTACCTATACACTGTGGCTAACTAACCTTGTATTAACACCTGACATGGGTTAAACTGCTATGCAACAAGAGTCTTAATTCCATCCTTGATGAAGCAAGGATGTGCTTTTCCTTCATCACATACCCTTTAACTTGAGACACCTCTCTATCACCAGCAATGCCTGCTATGCTTAAACAGAGGGCAGTTTTTCCTCTGCTAATAAGCTTATTTAAATGAATACATTGCCAGAATAAGGCATTGATTTGACTAACAAATAGATGTTTGCCCAGCTATACAACCATGCTGCAAATGCAAGGAATACTGTGCGCTCTTAGCAGCTGGCAGGGATCAGGGAGAGCAGGAGATGCTTCTGGTGATGGCTTGAGCGACAGTGTGGGGAAAGAGACAGTAGAGAAAGTGCCTTTCTGTCAATAGGTGGTTTAAATGAAAACAAATGACTAGCTCAGCACAATGTTGCAATTTGTCAACACTACATACTGTAAACTTTCCAACAGAATATATTTTATTGACATTGTATTTCATCAGTAAGCTGAATAACCTGTCTTCATGTTAATACTTTAAGTAATTAGCTGTTACTATACACCCTAGTTGTTTAGTAAACCAGGTTAAATTAAGCCCTTGTTACTTTGCTCTATGTCATTGTCCATGGCTCAGTCCTCTTTACATGGGTAACTAATTAAAAATAAAAAAGCTGGTGCTGTATCAGCTGTCCTAGTGGGATTGAAGTTATTATGGTTTACACTTTAACTATCTTAAACAATATTTTTTTCCTGCCGCAGACAAATGTACTGACAGCAACATTTCCTATTTTTCAAAGTCTGCAGGCAAAGCCAAGTAAAATGGACGAACCCAAGAACCGAAGGTGAAAATCATTATTCACAGCAGGGCCATACCAAAGGGTACAGTGTATCACACTAATGGAATCACATCCCTTTTGATAATAACAGGATTTGTTGCTGCTTTTTCTAACTGCAGACAAAAGCCATGTAGGAAATAGTTTGGGCCATATTTTTTTAATTTAGGATATGAAGGTACAGTAAACTCGGTCTAATTCAGCCCCCCTCAAACCGGCACTCCGCACTCTGTATAATTCGAATGATTTTGAGTCCTGACCAAATCACTATTGAAATGAATTGTGCGATACCCTCTACAATTCGGAACCTGTCTATTCTGGAACCTGGCATGACTTATGTCTCTTCAGCTTAAAACCAATGTAAATCTGACTGTGCAATCCAGCACCCAGTCATGTGATTTTTCTTTTCGAAGTTTAAACTAGTATTTAAAAGAAAAGAAAAAAAAGCGAGTCATTGCATATATACTCACATATCCTTTGAAATGTGCAGTTGTTTAGCAGGAAATAAAATATCACAACAAGCTATCTCTTGAAAAGAGAATTTGTGCTCATCAAAAAAGCTGAACGTTTACCAAAACCACCAAAAAGAGCCAAGTGAAAAATGTAAAATCACAAGGCAAGCCATTTCAGACATTCTTTTAAGAAGAAAAAAAACAAAACACAATTTGGACCACATTTTAATCAATGGCCTGGGATAGACCAAACACAGCCCTCGACCTTCCCCTGGATAAAAGAGGAGGCCATGCAAAGTTTGGTTGCACTGGCTCCTGCGGGGTCCGAATGCATAAAAGAACAGACAGAAAGACAAACTTTATTCTTTACATATTAAGATAATCATATAAAAATAAAATCCCAAAAGGTTTATGCCTTCATATTTTTCAATTCAGTACCACTTTTAAAAAAATGTAATCTTCACCATTCGATTTAAAATGCTGGTCAGTCATAAATTACCTTGCCAAGTTAAGCCTGCCAACATGTTTCCAACTATACTGGTTATTTTCGCGTGATTTTTGCCCAGAACTTAGGCTTCTAAAGAAAACTATTTCAAATTGTAATATGAAGAGGTATACTCAACCAAGCACATGGAGTGAAGTATTTACATTAGTTGTGGTTGTTTGAGATAATAAAAACATTATTGGTACAAGAAATGCACAAACATAGATAAGTCTAATCTATTTAAAGAGTTATTAAATAAACTGTAGACCCAAACACACTTCATTAAAACCCATTCTGTGCTAAAGCTTTAACCAGATAAAAGCACTTTGTCCAAGAGTATCCCAGGCCAAGGTGGCCTTGAAGATCATTAGTTTTCTCAATTGCTGTAAGTTCAGAAGTTCAGAATTGCAGCAGATATCGGCATTGCCAGCCAGCCTTGTAACTCATACAATAAAAATCACCTGAATACCATAAATCTCCTGAATATAAACAACAATGACCCTCCTCCAGTGGGTGTAAGACAACGTTATGCTTTTTAAACATTATGCCAGCACACAAATGGAACATAATGAACGACACGTGGCATACAATAGCCAAGATCTGGTAACACATTGGACATTTACATTTTGCTATATTAATGAGCATTGTTGTTATTGGAATAGCAATATAAATTGCACTGATGAAATTAACATGTCTTGTTGAAATGCATATAAAAATAGTATACCCTGTGAATCTATTTCAATCATGGCGTTGTTACCCTTTAAATAGTACCAAATAACTCTACAAGGACCGCAGCACCATATGTAATTTGTAATTCTGCTGTATAAGGGTTTGTCCTAAGCTTAGTCCTTTATTGAAGTACACCAAATTCTTCTTGCAACCTAAAACCATCCACAACATAACAGAACATAGAATATATTCAAACCATGCTTGATTTCAGCCTAATTAATTGCCATGAGTAAGTATAGGTGTGCTGATATAAATGTGCAACATTCTAACCCCTTGATCTGAAGCAGAGGCTGTTCATTTGAACATTCCCTTTTGTATGAATCAATTGATAATTGTAGCTGGCACTTCTCTGCACAGTCGTTACTTCTACACGCGAATGTCATCGAAAACCAAATAAGGGAAACCTGGTAGCAATTAAATAGTCTTAATCGGAAAATTGGGCACTTTTTTTATTTGGCTTATGCGACAACAACAACAAAAAATGAATGATTTACACCTATTACAAAATATCAAGCATCTCACTAAAATGCATTAGACAACCAAGGTATATGATCAAATCTGACTGCCTTTTCTTTCAAATTACCTTCTATTGGGGATCCAGCAGGAAATCATGTGCTCCTATTCAAAGCTCTGAAAATCATCAACTCACCAGTTGTCTTAATATATAAAGAAAATACGTTAACACTTTAAAATAAGTGTCTGTAATTCCAGTGTAACTAACAGATGGCATCTACTGATTTCAAATGACATTCCTAATGAAATCAAAAGTCACAAGCATAAGTTCATGAATTACTTTTCATGTCTTCATAACATTTCCCTTAAAACACATGACATAATCATAAACACTTATTTTAAAGTGTTACCGAAAATACAATAGCTACCACAGTTTAGTATGTTTATGAAAAGTTCACTTATTTAACTTTAGAAATATAATGTATCTGTTTTGCAGGCTTTAAACCTCACTACTTCATGCTCCTCGATTTTTTGTGAAACCACCCTGTACTTTTCCCGTTTCTGCTACACAATCCCATGCAGTTCCACGCTCCGTGTAAACAGTGCTGCTTCGAGATGTTTATTTTCAGTCAAAAACAGTACCGGTAAGTATGCAAGCAAGCAGTTGTTAAACACGTTCGCAAGAATTCACTACGTTTTGTTTTACAATACACACATAACTCACCGACAGCAATAGTCTCCTTGCTGGATTCTACATGTTCCTTTTAATCGTTCCCTCTCAGCTGGCTAATGAATTGACAGTACGGGGTCGAGGTGAGTGTATAGTTGGATCCCGTCCGTGTGCGGATTAAGGCAACCTCTCAGCCTCTCAGATATGGTTCTAATCAGATGTTGGCAACTAAGAATTGCCCAGGAATGTGCTCTGATGTTACTGCTGCTGCCTGGGCTGGGTTACTCCCCCACATTGCGGAATTGCTGCTGTATCAAAGTATTAACTCTCTGTGCGCCGATAGTTAATAGTTATCCCCTTAGCAATTATACGAGTGCAATCAGTTGCTGCAGAATAAAATGTTTTTCGTTTTTATGATGATGATGGTGATTATTATTATTATTATTATTATTATTATTAGTAGTAGTAGTAGTAGTAGTAGTAGTCGTAGTCGTAGTAGTGTTGTTGTTTAATAAAATTAATACATACATACTTGGCTTTTTTTTCAATAGCTGTGTCCAAATGAAACGTTACTGTAAAATGCATAATTACTACCAGTGGTAAGTTTGCATGTTTAATAAAATCTTAAAGAATATAAACTTGCTAATGTAAAATCTGCATGTTGCACCTTAAAAGCATCTAGACATATGCATATCCCTACACCAGAGAGCTTTGGTATGTCTGCATTCTGGAGGAAATGAATGGTTCACAGCCAAAGCCGTGTGTCATAAAAGCTGGCGTATACAGGCTATATTCCTATTGCATTCAGTGCAGAGGAATGTAACAGATACGGCTTAGAAACAGATGGTAATAATTACTAAAGTCTTTCCAAGGGACTTCTTAAATGTTATGAATTCAACAAACAGCAGTTGAAAAAAAAAAAGCTGAATGCAATGGTTTTCTAACAGTGCCCTAGTGTTCAAAATAAATCAAAAACTTGTGTCTGGTAAGAGTAGTCACTATCCACACTGGTCAAAACAAACATTAAAAACAGAAACAGTTTGTACAGATGAGCTGTTTGGGGGTCAGGCAGTGGATACTTTCAGATTATGTTTCTCTTCCAGGAAAAGTAGGTTGGAGCTCATATTCTGTGTCATAGGACCAAAACCCTGGAAAAGTCTGTTATGTTAACTTCTGCTTTAAGTGTTGCAATGGGTGCTATAACATGGATTTGAGTGGAAGATGGAAGAACATTACTGCCCCTTAGTTTCTTTGAGTTTCCTTTGGTAATGTTTTTCAGAAGAATCCCAAATTACCACATCCTATTGAGGTTGTCTCTTTGTGACACTTACTTTTTATAAATTATATACCAGGGATAGCTGAACTAAGAGGACCTTTTTATGGTTCTATTTATTGCCAAGACTTCTCCCCCCGTGGTCACACAAGAAAATGTTAGCATCTTTAGTGAGTCTCCTGTGAAGGACTGGAACCACAGAGGGTGTGCTGTGTGAGTAGCTGGAATTGACGTGACTCACACACACATCGTGAACCATACAGCATGCTAACAATACCAGAAAAAGAAGTAAAATACAGTTTCATATTTCATTTGAAAGCTGGCATTACATTAGTGTGACCAGCATATTATCTGACAAGTATATTTAAACATTAGTTGGGGTTCTTGCATTATGTGCCAATGGAAAATTAGTTGGGAGCCAACAAAATTGTTTCCCCAGAGACAAGACAAGCCGTCCAGACTGAAAAGTAAAATTAATTATTATTTATACATTTGTCAAGTATATATGTTATGTCATCCAACACCGTCAATGTTGACAAAAGGGTAAAAACAAAAGCCAAAACAAGGGAAAGCAGCTGATTGGATAACATCTATGCCCCCTCCCCCACTTCCGCAGCCTACGATTGTAAGGATAAGGGGTAGGGACTGTTTCACCCTCCAGATGAAATGACTCAGGAAGTGAAAGACAGTCTAAAAGCATAGCTTGCAAACTTTCTTTAACTTACTGTAGTTCCACATTTCAGGTTTTAAAGTAAAAATATAGCACATATTTGGTAATGCATGTGTGTCTTTCAGAACTGCACATTTGAGACCTACAGTATATAATGGACAGATGTTCATGGGAAGAACATTTATGAAATTGTTTTGTTACCTACAGTTATTTTAAAGAGATTATTTTAACCACAGTAATGGTAAAAGCCTATTGTCTGTATGCGTATGCAATGAAATACTCATTATACACAGTGTATATATTGCAAGTGATCTTTATTTTATTAACTAGTAAAGATAACAATGCCCAAGGTTTGATGTCACAGATGCTTATGTCTCAGTAAATACTGCACTGTACTTCATTTTCAGGGCCAAGGTTTTGTAAATATTATGTAGTAGGCTTAGACAAAGCATAAATAAATTGCAGCTATAACTAACGATTGCTCACACAAAATATTATTTGTTTTATTTTAATAGATGCCACTGGTCTGGGACACACAGAACCATTGAAATGTTACATAAACAAAATCCTTCAAGGAATGTAAATCTGGTGCAAGTAATACGAATAAACATTTGCGACTGTTAGCATCTGCTTGAAAAAGATACACATTTCAAAAGTTATTATATATGTAATGTGTAACGTGTAAATCACAGCAATGTCTCAATTGATATTTGCATTTTATTGGCCTGCTGAAATTAAATATCTCTCCACCACATCTGGCCTTTGCAAACATATCAACACCCTGATTTTAATACCAGGCATGTGGCATTTGCTTCAAGCACATCCAACAGGCATTGCGGTATGGACCGCACAAGGTTGCAATAAATCTCTACCATCAACTGTGATAAGAGTATGTAGTAGGATGATGGGCACCCACATGTTGCATCCAAAATATGCTCAACATCCTGGACCATATTTATAGACGTGGAGACTGACTGATTGATGCCTTGGTTTCCAGGTCTCATCATTGATCTGCCAGTAGGCTTCAGATGATTATCCTACTGATCAACTTTCTAGCTGATGGCAACAGGCGTCTTTAAAAAAAACCTCTTGACATCTTTCAGCAGATATGTTGTTTATGATTTTAGTTCCTGTTTAATGTTCCAGAAATATCATACAGTGCACCCTTAAAATGTAATAGCTGCCACCACCTTGCCTCGCTGTTGTCAGTGTGAATACAGCAAACCCCTGTTCTGCTTATCTCTAAACCTCTAGACAACTGTCTGTTTAAAGCAGGTTTATTTTGGTTGCTTCAAACTGTGTGACTCAGTCAAATAATTCAGCAGTATCACATTCACATGCTTCTTTATTAACAGCAAGTGTTGGCTTAACCAGCTTGTTTGTTTTAAGCAAATGGTCTCTCACCAACAAGCTGTTACTAAAACAGATTTCTTTCATTACCAGTGCTTACATTCCTTGCTTTATTTATGCTCATTTCTATTTCATTAGGCTTGTAGGAAGGATATACAGATTTGCTTATCAATGGAGAATCATGGATGAAGATACCTTCCTGTCTCACAATCCCGGTGCTTCCTGTGGTGTGCTGACAGTGTGTGATATTATCACATAGGAAACTGTACCATATCTTCTTGAGTATTTACATTTTCTGTTGGCAAATTTGTCATCTTTAGATTTTTTAGCAAAAAGTCTCACATTAAAATTGTACAGTATGTATACAAATTAATCTTGTTGGGAGACAGGTAAATATGTAAGCTGTCTGAAATGAGCTACAGCTGCAGGCAGTGTAAGAACTGTTATGAAGCAAATCCTCAGAGAAGCATTCCAGCTTATGTGACAATGTCCAGATTACTCAGGAAAAGATATTCTACAAAATTCAAAATCAGTGTACAGCCACTATAACTACGACCTGCATTATTTCAAGAGGAAGAGGTACTTTCAGGAGGATTATTTTTCTGCACACAGTAAAGTCCTTTGTGTGTGTGTGTGTGTGTGTGTGTGTGTGTGTGTGTGTGTGTGTGTGCGTGCGTGCATGCATGCATGCGTGTGCTACTAGAGAAATGAATTGCAATTTTGCAATCTGATAGTTACTTGCCTCAACAGTGTGTGCATGCATGCCATGGAAAGTCATGACCAAGGAATAAAGTCCAATAAAAATCACAGACAGTAAAAGCAAGTAACAACTGAGGTGTTTACAGAATCTTCTACTACTCTTTTGAACATGTGCTGTCAAAGGGATGCAAGATGCCCTGCAAAATGCTGAAATAACAATAAGAATACTTGTAGGATTACTGAACTGGTGGTACATAGTGGACTGTATGTTTGAAGACACACAGAGGGTCAAGTAAAGCAGCATATTAATGGCAGACCAGTTCAGTGAAGTATGGCATTAACTACTCAGGACTAATTTTTACACCTCCTTTGTAAGCTGTATTTTCAAGTTATTTTAGTCATAAATACAAGTTGCAAAAAACTAATGTAGGTTTCTGTCATACACAGATACAAAACATATATATCCCAGCACTACAGGTAACGATGAGACCAGCTTTGTTCTAGGCCCAAGCTTTAATTAAACAAAAGGGATAAGGCATGGGAAGTTTTATCTAGTCAAAATATTACAGCTGAAGTAGCAGTAAAAGCTTTAATTGAAAGCCTGGACAATAATTTAGGGCATTCCAGACATGTCTATAAACAGTGCAGCAGTCTGTTGATTGCTGCCTTGCTGAGGACACACTTTATTTAGACTAATGTGGAGTCCAGTAACTATGGCAATGTACATACAACACTATTAACAACTTGTTTTCATTCACTTGTTTGAACAGCAGCTCTGACTTCAATATACCTGGCAATAACATGTGTGGTTATTTTTAAAGGAAACAAAAAGAAAAAAAATAGTTCAATATTTGTATATAGGTGGAATGCTTACTAGCGAACAGTATTATAAAATGTTTGAGGTGTTATAGAATAAGCTAGCATTCTTTATTAATCACTGTATATGACATCTATTTTTTAAGTTTCATTCACAAGACCTTCTTTTATGGGATGGCCTTACAGATAAAGGCCACATTCACATTCACAAGTTCAATTCAGTATTTCTGAGGAGCATGAAGGCTCACAGTAGTCAATATTAAAGGAACAATTCACACTGAAGGATAATGAGCTTCTTGTTCGAGCAGTAAATGAAACCAAATATTTCATAGTATGGATGGAGTGATATATTAAATGCAGCCGCCAACAGTTGACCTTAAGTTTTCAGTCAATGCCTTTTTTTTACCAGACCATTTTTCATTCATCCATTTTTGTGTTACTCTATGCAGTCTTACTGGGATATAGTATGTTTGGTTGTTTGTGTGCGTATGTGTAATGGGACGATGCCTTAGTGGAGGTGACCTGAAGGTGCACTTTTCCTACAAGAGTATACTGAGTTTGAAACCTCTCTCTTAGATAAATGAGGAACTGTATAATTATGGGTATCTGACTAGAAATGCTATTTTATATATATTATATTGGACTATTAAACTTTGCATTGAATATTAAGACAACTGGTGGAACTATACAATGACTGTGATATTACACTGTGGCAAAGTGGCTTGCAGTGCACAGGTGTAGAGGTGATGCAGTGCTCAAACAATGACAACAAACAGTGTTCACAGTCCAAACAGTTTCTTTAATTTGTTTTCACGGTTTGGCACCGTTAAATAATAATGCTGGCAACTACACAGCCATGTGTAATTGCACAGCCAAACAATACAGAGTTTCAGTCCCGAAATAATAATACACAAAGGCAATGTCCCAGGACGGCTCCGCGTCCTTTCACGGTGCTCCCATGCTGGTGGTGAATACACAGTTAAGTATGACTGGTGCAGTGTTTGTAATCCGGGTTGGATGCTGGCTTAACTGGTTTGCTAATCCGTCTAATAATTACAAATAAACAGTTAATAACAAACACAAATACAACACACTCACGGTTACTTTTGGTTTCGTTCGTCCTTTACAGGTCATTCCATAACCATAACAAAGGAACAGATCGCTCGGCCACACACCCTGATATACCTTCAGTCACGCCCCCTTTGGTAGCGAGTGCAATCACGTCTCCTCCAATCCATGACTGACACATCACCTACCGCAGTAAGGCTCTGACTTCTAGTATTGTGGCTTTGCTCCCTTTTTGGATGGCCGACTTCCGACTGACCCTGGAATGAACTGTCAAACCACCCAGTCCGGGGCACACTGTTCCTGTTATACCGTGCCCTCGCAGGTCGGGAGGGAGATTGTTGACTCGGATTCATTTGTTCTCTGTCACATACAATTTAAAGCATGAGTCCTCTAAAAATAAAAAATCAACTGACTCTACTGTATAACTTGCTTCAGCACTATAACCTCAAGGGTTTGGCCTTGCTTTATTTGAGGGTTTTGTAGTTTGTGTATAATGGCTGCCCTGACTTTAATTTTAAATGAAAACTCCTTGAATAAATTACCTAATATATTGTGGTCCATTGTGGGTGATTATAGCATACCTTGTTCTCTGTCCTCCTTCTTCCAAATGTAAAGAACCTACATGCTGCTGTGGAAACACAGCTGGTAAAATTATATAACTATTTTTAGGTGAAATTCAAAATAACGTAGTTGGACTACTTCTTATGCAGCCACACCCTCCAACCATTTCCGGATGTCCCCTCCCTGAAGAGGCACGTGATACACTGTCTCTAAAAATGTCCTGCCTTTGAATTTCCAAAAGGCAACTACAGGCAATTACAAAAGAGGTCCTGTTGAAAAGGGTTAAGGAATACATTACATCCTCCGCATTCTTTTGAACTTATACAACGAGTATCTTGCAAACCAAAAACTGTCTTACAGAGTTAGTTGAATTCCTGACTTTTAATCAGTCTTTGTGTCCCCTGCTGGGTAAAGGCAAAGGTCACAACTCAGAATTTAACACAGCAAGTGTTCACAATCAGTGGAGAAATGATGGCAAAACAACTCCTCCATTTTGTGCAAATACGCTTGCTCAATAGTCCCTGAGGAGCTATTCATCCAAAGTTAGAAAGTACATTCTGGATCAAGGACCAGCAGGGAGTTCCTGTATATACCCCTACCTACCGTTCAGTAGTAGTTAGCCAAAGCAGAAAACTTGTGATTACTACCAACCTGACTTTAATTTCACTTGATAACCTCTGTATTTCATGAGCTACAGACTGTTACTCATTCATATTTGAGTGATGAGTCAACCAGTTTCCAGCCAGGGATTTAATAGCAACACAGCTGATTGAAACCCCAATAAAAAGGAACCCACATCAGGGGATATCAAAACCAGCCCACCATGTTCATTTTCAGTATAAAAAGGACACATTCGAATATACCACATGCAAGAGGAGATAATTTACTTATTTTGAACATAATTGGGGGTGCAGCTTCTTGAAAACTAATGTTTTAACCTCTTAAACTTTGTGCCCTTTTCTCAAACCTTATAAAATACCTAGATGCTGAACAATGTTATGCCTTATGCTACCAAAACAAACCAAGTTCATTAAAGAACATAAACAGGTCACTTTAGCTGAAGCCTTTTGAATGTAGCTTTCAGTGGATTCAATGAGGAAAATAATAATCACTCAAACAATATAGCTGTATGTCCATTATTTTATCTTTCTTTTTCTTTTTACGCTTATCTAGTTACTGTATGTTATCACTTATTTAAAATGATTTAGTAATCATTTTGAGTTGAGCATCTGTTTGGTTGACAAGAGCATGAAACCTCCATATGGACAACAGCAGGGCACCATACCAGAACATTATGCATCATTCCTTCCTGTTCTTGCTCATTTAGAACCAGCTGTGGGCTCCCTCAACTATAAATACTGGTCACTGCAAAGGCAGCTCTATAATGTTCCAGCGTTGGGCCAGAACTGCACCACAGGGACTTGCAGTGAAAACCTCTGCAGCTAACCTTGACCAAGCTCTACGATATCCCCATCCTCCAACTCAGCACGCTGCTGTCCATCAGTGTCACATTTTTCCAACATAAACCATCATCCAGTGTTTTTTCCCCATGGTTCAGAAAGTCTAACAGTGAGAGCTGACAGCCTTTCTATAGCTTACAGTACTGTCTGGATGTTGTGTTGTAATACAATATACTTAGGAAGTCAGGCCTCTTGGTGTTCGTTGGCACATATATAAAGAAAAGGGTTGTTTAAAAAAACGTAACAAGGCGTATAGGCCACAGAACAGTCCTTATAGTGGAACTTAATCTGTCTCTCACTATAAACTGTGTAACAATTCCACACTAATAATAACTATAGAAAGCATGGGGCACTGGCTGGTAAGAAAATATTTCAGTCAGTTCATCAAAAAGAAGGTGATCATCTTGCTGTGTGCAGAATTGTATGCATTTTTAGCATCTTTTCTCCATCAGCACTTTCAAAAGACTACAGTAGGTAAACATCCTCTGCAGATCATTTCATATTGTTGTGGTTGTTTCCAGAGGCTAGCTCCAGATACAAGTGGTGTTGGCATTGTTCTTCACTGTTACCTCACCCCATGGTCAACACAGCACCCACGATATGTACATGAGGTTGTTTATATCATACCCATGCTCAACGATAAAAAAAAATTAAAAAAAACATTGACTGAATGTTGGCATTAACAAAAGATAAAGACAATATAGGGTTGCTCATCTGCAATACTTCTAAAGTAACAAATCCAGCAATGAGAAAGGGCATCCAGACTGCATGTATCCTGATTTCTAAGTAGCTATTTTCCGATCTCAGGACATGTTTGTTTTGTCAAAATTCAATTAAAATAGTCTGGAGTAACATTTAGGAATGACATTTTCAAATAACCCAAGGCATATTTAAGGATTTAGTATAACCTTCAACAACCATCATATGGCTCCTCCAAAACCAATGGTACTGTCATCTGTTGAGGCCTATGAGCCAAGAGCCTTAATAACTCCAGTAAGCCCACATGTTACAATTGTATATATATATATTTTTTTTTTTTCCTAATTTGGGGTAATGAAGATGTACACAGAAAATCACAACTCTATAACCACATTCTCAGCATTATACGAGGGTTAAAATGATGCAGTTAGATATCTTGTTCCTGCCTAAATGAAGAAATTGCCTTCCCATCACCAAGAAAAAATATTCCAGAAGTTGATGTAATTCAAACTCTGAAATTGTCAAGACCACAGAACTCAATACAAAAATGAATAGAATTGCAGTGCTACGAGGCAGAAAAGTTTCACATAAGATGGAACAGAACACATACTTTCAGAGTTGAAAGCCGTACAATATTTATTATTACATTTCAAACATGTTTTCTTTTCTGGTTCGTATCCAGATTAATGTTTTTTCAGTGTGTTAAAGTAAAATTCAGCTACAAATTTAGGGAGAAGCTATTTTGCATATCACATTGCTGAACTGAAAATAAGGTAACTCCTTTTGAAGCTTTAACTTCTTTTTTAAGGAGAAACTAAACAGGATGTGCTTGTGGTCATTCACGAACTAAGAATTCAGGCCAAAGCTGCTAGCGGCTGAATGTCCCCCTCCTGGAGCTGTGGGTCAGAACCAGCATATGCAGACCAGCTGGGGGTGATCTGCTCTCACCCTCTATTAATGCAGATTTAGCAAAAACAATCAGAAATGCCAAGCTAGAGGAAGCCCACGTCATTTACATCCAAACTGTAGCCTGGTGAACGCCCTGATAACTTGGCTAAAAGGGAGCATGCTTCCTGTCTGGAAACAGCTAAGATGAACTGAACAATTACAAAGCAAAAAGCAACAACACAGAGTCTTGGGGTCTGACAAACATGAAAGGACTTGTGGAATGCAAAAATATATTTGTTAGTACTGAGAAATATAGCTCTATAGCAGGGGTATCCAACCCTGGTCCTGGAGAGCCCCTATCCAGCAGGTTTTATAGGTGTCTTTACATCATTAGTGGCTAAAGATCTAGAACACCTGTTAATCTTGACTAATTAAGCCAATAATTGGTTCAATTAAGTAACTGAGAGATTGGTTAAAATCGAAAACCAGCAGCCACAGTAGCTCTCCAGGACCAGGTTTGGAGACCCCTGCTCTAAAGCATAAAAAAAAAAAAAACATTCTTCAACCATGTCCCAACGACCATGGATTAGTGGCATCGTTAGGATTCAGATATTCAGATGCCTACTGTAGACCCAAGTCAAAAGATGTGTAAACCAAACTAGATCTTGTATTTATGGATAAAATGGAACTGGGAAGGTTTAAACTATAAACAGAGAGAAACTAGGTACAAATATAAATCTGTGACCATCTTGGATAGGGCACAAATAATTACCAGTTTCATGTATATTTACCATCAGAGCTGGGGATAACTCGCTACTTAAAGAGTAAGTAGCGGGGTTTTTGAAAGTCTGTTTCAAAGCTCTTTTCAAAATGTCTGCTCTAGTGCACTGGGGTTTGAAATCTGTCCTCTAAATACTGCAGGAAGAGCAATTTAAAAAAAAAACCATAACGACAAGTCCTCAGGCTTTTCTGTTCCATACCACATTATGGATCGCTATTGCTGTGCTACCTGTTTGACAATGTGGGCAATAATCCTTACAGTATCAGTGCATTAGAGCAGACATTTTGAAAACAGCTTTGAAACAAACTTTAAAGTTATAAGTGTAAAACGCTGTCAGGATGTTAACAATGAAAATAAAAATTACAGGTATGCCATTTAAACAGGGGGGACGTGTAACGTTATATTTTTTAGAACCCCACAACTTATTCTTTAAGTAACATGTTACCGTAAAGTTGGGGGTAACTCGTTACTGTAATAATATTACTTTTGTCAATAATGAGGTAATATAATATGTTCGATTTTTAATGGGAGTAATAATATTACAGTTACTTTCCGCAAAAAAGAAACGTATTTGTCTCATTACCTTTTTTCTGTTGTACACCCACATTAGTGGCCTTTTCTTTTTTAAAGCCAAAGTAAATTTCAGTTTCTAAACTCTAAGCAAATACAATATTTAATGATGTGTCAAATGTGATTTTCCTTTCAGTAACTGCCAGGACCAAAGTCAGGAAGCAGCTCACAAAATGGCTTTCATACAAGCGTTTTGCACACTGTGCAGTCAGGTGTGTAATATCCGGCTTGAGAGGAAGTGCAATTCATTAGTGATGACACAAGTGGTGATACGAGATGTGATGTTAGTGGAATCCTGCATGTATGCGCAGTAACACAAATAAAATGTCAGTTTAATTGGTTAAGCTAATTGCCTGGAGTTCTGGTCTCCTTTCTCGGGTATCGTGGTCTGCCTACAAGCATACAACAGTACCGTATAGTACAGAAGAATAAAAAGATGAAGAAATGGCTGGATGTTTATACATTAGCTCAGCTCATGACTAAATTAAAAGGCTGCTCAGATCCTTGTTGCTGCCATAAAAGATTCACACCAGTCAGAGCAATCCTTGCCACAGAGAGCCAGATATTTAATTTTGCATCACTTTTATGTTATGTAAAGTTTAGGGAATGTTTCCAGTTCTGTAGAAAGGCTTCAAGCTTTAAAAAACCAGTTTTCATTGAATTGCATTTTTCTCTGTATTAGGTAGTCAATATTTTTTCTGTTTCCCAAAACTGTGTAAAAAATTGTGGGAAGTCTTGTAATGCAGATTCTCTAGAGTGTGAATACAAAACTAAATTATTAAGTTTAATATTATACTGTAAGCAGACTTTTTTATTCAGATTGGTTGAAGGAAAGAATGTTGCCTCCAGTTATTTGCTACATTTATGTTCTACTTTATTGTACTATTTTTTTTTCAACTTTTATTGTTTGGGTTCTCCTATTTCAGCTCAGGATTTGACATCAGACTGCCAGATTTTCAATTTCCTAAGTTGGTGCACTGGTATAACAGATTGTGGCGGACTGTCCCGCCCCTATTTATTATTATTTGTGTTTTGTTTGCGGCGCAGTCAAAAGTGCCGCGTCTTTTGTTATTATAATTTAAAAACCCCGTGAGGATGCATGACTGATCAGCTACTGATTATTTAACTAGCTGACAGTCATGCATCCTTACCAAACGCGTGCAGACCGTGGCCGAGGGGTAATAAGATAATTAACAACTAGTTAACCCCTCGGCCAGAGTATAAGAACCTGCAGCTGTCCGTTCTGCGGTGGTTGAGTGTTGGAGTGTAGAGAGTACGGGAGAGCTGAGAGAGAGCGCGTAGAAATACAACAAAACAATTGCTAAAACATGCTGGTTTAGCCAGCACGCCACTTACTTATTTGTCTGTTTATTCGTTTGGCCCTCGTGCCCTTTGGTTTCTGTTTTGTTTGTTCAAATCTTTTGTTTAATTATTAATAAATCCAGCTGAGTGCCGTTGCACTCAGCTTCACCCGCCCATCCATTGTTTGACTCAGTTACTTCCTGGTCCGTGGCGTCACTACTGCAAGCCAGACTGTCACATATGGTGTCCTGCGTGGGACAAACAACGCCTCAAGAGCGGACCAGGAAAGAAAAAGGACGTTTTTTTGTTGTTTTTTTTCAAAAAGTGTTTTTGTGTTTTTTTTGGAAAAAATAAATAAATAAATAAAATGGAAGGCTGGAGCTGGAGAAACGGCTGCGGGGAACTGGAGGACCTCCTCGGTGGTCTGGAGGACCAAGGCTGGTGCCTTGCTTGCGGGGTCTACGGGCACTGTAGCGATCTGCCCCTTCCAGGATGAGGAGGAGGAATTGGCCCAGGAGAGGAAGGCAGGGAGAAGGAGCAGGAAGAGAAGGGGGAGAGGTAGGCTGCAGCAACAGCAACTGCAGCAACAGCAAGAGGAGATCGGTGAGGATGACTGTGAGGTTTATATTGTGAACCTCGTGGCGGAGTTGTGCCCTGGCTGTGGGGCATATGGGCACACGTTGGCCATATGCCCCACGCAATATGAAGAGGCGGAGCCCGTGCATCCAGCGCCCAGAAAGGGGAGCCCGTGTATCCAGCGCCCAGAAGGGGAGCCCGTGCATCCAGCGCCAGAAGGGGAGCCCGTGCATCCAGCGCCCAGAAGGGGAGCCCGTGCATCCAGCGCCCAGAAGGGGGAGCCCGTGCATCCAGCGCCCAGAAGGGGGGAAGCCCACAGGTCCAGAACCTAGGCCTCCAGCAGCAGAGGAAGAATACCTGCTGCCTCTGCCTCCGCCACCTCCACCGCCAGGAGCAGAGCAGCAGGAGCTGCCTCTGCCTCCGCCACCTCCACCGCCAGGAGCAGTGCAGCAGGAGCTGCCTCTGCCTCCGCCACCTCCACCAGCAGAGGGTGAACGCCTGCTGGTTCCGCCTCAACCGCCGTGGGAGAACAGCTTGCCGCTCCCAGCCCCACCAGCAGAGGGTGAATACCTGCTGGTTCCGCCTCAACCGCCGTGGGAGGACTGCTTGCCGCTCCCACCTCCACCAGCAGAGGGTGAATACCTGCTGGTTCCACCTCAACCGCCGTGGGAGGACTGCTTGCCGCTCCCAGCTCCACCAGCAGAGGGTGAATACCTGCTGGTTCCATCTCCACCTCCACCAGCAGAGGGTGAATACCTGCTGGTTCCACATCCACCATCATGGGAAGGACTGCTCCTGCCCTGCCTCGCACCGCCCAAGGATGCCTGCCTCGCACCGCCCAAGGATGCCTGCCTCGCACCGCCCAAGGATGCCTGCCTCGCTTCGCCCAAGGATGCCTGCCTCGCTTCGCCCAAGGATGCCTGCCTCGCTTCACCCAAGAAGGTCTGTCTCGCATTGCCTGGGGCTGCCTGTTGCTCTGCATCGCCTGGGGCTGCCTTTTGCTCCGCATCGCCTGGAGAGCCACCAGTTATAGGGTACGAGGGAGAAGTGGAGCTCCCGCTGCCGCCTCCATGGCCAAGGGCTCCCCTCCCGAGTTCGCCTCCGGAGGGTCCGCTACTGCTGCTGCTGCCATCGCCTCCCAAGGGTCCGCTGCTGCTGCCGTCGCCTCCCGAGGGTCCGCTGCTGCTGCCATCGCCTCCCAAGGGTCCTGTTTTGCCTGGGGTCGCTACCAGTCCTGCCATGTGGCAGGAAATACTGTGGCTGGAGCCCCATGAAGGGAGCTGCCGGCCACAGAAAGGGGGAGGTCAGGAGACCAGCTCCCCAGCCGCACTTTGCGGCAGGAAATACTGTGGCTGAAGCCCCATGAAGGGGAGCTGCCAGCCACGGAAAAGTGGGGGAGGTCAGGAGACCAGCTCCCCAGCCGCACTTCGGACAGGAAATGTGTGGCTGGAGCCCCATGAAGGGCAGCTGCCGGCCACGAAGAAGGGGAGGTCAGAAGACCAGCTCCCCAGCCGCTTTTCAGCGGCAGGAAATACTGTGGCTGGAGCCCCATGAAGGGCAGCTGCCAGCCATGAAGAAGGGGGGAGGTCAGGAGACCAGCTCCCCGCAGCAATTCGCTGCAGGAGAGGGTGGCTGGAGCCCCACGGAGGGAGCTGCCGGCCATGAAGAAGGGGGCAGGTCTGGAGACCACCCCAAAAATTTTTGGCCAGAGGAGCCGGCCTGTGCGGGCCATTGGAGCGCTACGGCTGTTTGGGTGGGAGGAGGACATCCCACCGTGGCCGCCATGCTGGCCCGATGCTGCCCCTGTTCCTGCGCCCGGGACTGCTAGCCGGGACTTTAGGGAATAAGGGGAGGTGGCCGAAAAGGCCATGTGCTGCGCACAGGGGGGCATGTGTGTGAGTGTCCCACCCTATTTATTATTATTTGTGTTTTGTTTGCGGCGCAGTTAAAAGTGCCGCGTCTTTTGTTATTATAATTTAAAAACCCGTGAGGATGCATGACTGATCAGCTACTGATTATTTAACTAGCTGACAGTCATGCATCCTTCTAACAGCGATGCAGACTGTGGCCAAGGGGTAATAAGATAATTAACAACTAGTTAACCCCTCGGCCAGAGTATATGAACCTGCAGCTGTCCGTTCTCGGTGGTTGAGTGTTGGAGTGTAGAAATGCGGGAGGCGGAGAGAGAGCGTAGAATACAACAAAACAATTGCTAAAACATGCTGGTTTAGCCAGCACGCCACTTACTTATTTGTCTGTTTATTCGTTTGGCCCTCGTGCCCTTTGGTTTCTGTTTTGTTTGTTTAAATCTTTTGTTTAATTATTAATAAATCCAGCTGAGTGCCGTTGCACTCAGCTTCACCCGCCCATCCATTGTTTGACTCAGTTACTTCCTGGTCCGTGACGTCACCACTACAAGCCAGACTGTCACACAGATGAACAAGAAATATTTGAGCATGTTCAGGTGACTGATACACAAGAAAAGAATGCTTTCTATTGCACAAGACATTCTCACTATTGCCTCTAAAGTTAAATAGAACCCCAAAACACATGTCTGTCAATGACTAGTGATCCACTGAATAGAAGGAATGCCAGCCTGTGAGGATATTTTAGAAATACTCCACTGTAGATGTAGGAAATCAACGTGTGATGGCAAGAGCAGGTGTTCTTGTAGGAAAACAAATCTTCCATCGAGAGACCTGTGTGGTGGCACAAACTGTACTAATTTACCCAAACAGAAAAAAATGGTGGCAGAGAGTGACAGAGGTGAAGATTAATATTGCATGATATGAGAAATATTTTAACACAAAACAAATAAGGCTTGAAAATTGCAAGTGTCAAAATATGACCCCCTGTATCTCAGTAACCCTTTAAGAACCTGTCAGGATGCGAGGGGTGTGGTGTGGGTGGTGACGTCAGAACCAGGAAGGATACAAAAACTTTGCGGCTGTGCAGTGTATTTATTAAGTAAATACCAAAGTAACAAAATAAAGACTTTCAGAACAAATACAAATAAACAGACACAAGGGCCAAAACAAAGCAAACACATGAGTACCTTTTTCACACAGACCTCGGTAACATTCATACTCCCCGCCTGGAGCCAAAGCTAACGGTTCTATTAGTGGTGACCGAGGGATTAACCAGCTATTAATTATCTAGTCAACCCCTCGGTCACATTCTGCACGGGTTTACTAAAGATTCGTGACTGTCAGTTAATTCAATAATCGGTCGCTGACAGTCACGCATTTTCACGAGGAATTTAAAACAAAATAAAACACATTTCTGCCAGTCCAACATTTAAACAAAAGGGCTTTTCAACGTCAATTTTAAATACATTAATAAGAATAATAATTCAAAACAATACATATTATGCACAGGGGTGGCTGAAGTGTCTTTCTGGGCCTGTTATCAGGTAAACACAATAAACACGCTTCATTGTATTGACTTACTGGGCCACCATACTTTGCTGTATATGTAGGAAACTCACATCATTGGATAGGGGAGGGATTACATTTTACTCCTGGTAGTTTTATTGTTTTATTTATTTATTTATTTATTTATTTATTTATTTTTTCTGCATCATTAAGAGAGGCATTTACATTTAGGGTGAAAGAAAGTTTTCAGCAGCATGCAGAAACAAAACATCACAGGAACTTGTTTAGAGATAAGAAAAAAAAAGGGAAAACACTGTAAATACGATGTAGTTGACTTATAATTATATTAGAACATGTATTCTTTAATATTTATTTATATATATGTGTGTTTTCACTGCATTTATAAATATAAGAAACAACTGGATATAAGCAGATGTTTCATGAACATAATTTATATCAGTTACGTTTTCTCATTATTACTGATAAAGTAATGAAAAACAATTATTTTATTTATAAGTATTTATTTTGAAAAAAGATCCTGAGAATAAACATTCATTATGGCATTGCAATTTTACTGTGTTTGCTTATAATAGTTAGTGTTTTGTAGTTAGCACTATTCTGTGGTTCTTGCTGTTTGTAAAATACTGCTTTGACAATAGAATATTCTGAGTATATGTTCTCTGTTTATGTACAGAAATTGATATCCACACAATAATATAAACATTTCAACTCTACAGAATTTCTTTTCAAGATGGCAAGACGATTAGATCATTGTTGGCAGACATACTGGCGTCTGATTCTGGTGAATCAGAATTCTTTGACAGTGATTCAGTTTATATAATATAGGTGTTCTTAGTATTTTTTTAAATAAATGTACTGTTCTAAACCATGTGTTGTGTTTGTTTTTTAACAAAAGGCCTAAATTCATAAAATCACTAAGGTGAAACAATGTCTTGTATTTTGCCCAAACATCAATATTTTTCAACAAAACTTTCAGGAAATACTGTAAAGTTTTCATGTCTTTGAAAACACAAAGCAGAATACATAATTATAAAATGCTTAATTTTTTTAATAAAAAAGACAAAACACTAAATAAAGTGTTCTGAAAAAAAGGACACCAATTTCAAGATGCTACTGTACAAAATAGATTTTTAGTGATTTTTTTTTTATATTAAGAGAGTCAAATACAGCCAAAAAAAATAAATAAATAAAACCCTGGTCCTGAGGGATCCCACTGAAAAAATGCCTGGTCCTTAACACTAGAACCGCCACGGTTATACTCATAACTAAAACCGCCACTGGCAGTCATTATGATGGTTACATTTCAAACAACATCAGTATTAAAATGAAAGACAAACTATCAGATATAACTCAAATGTTTTATTCAAGCACATCATATCAAAAATCTGCACAACCAAAACGCATATTTAAATGAACAATTAATATAAAAGAGTTTATTTTCTAACTTCCCACATGTAAAGCAGTACTTAAAAAAAATGAAAAACTATAATAAAATAAACATTTCAAAAGAAACTAGTGTGTAAACAGGTATATGTACATACAAAACGAAAGTAACATATGTTTTCTCTTTGCGTGTGTCACTCGGTGCAGCACTGAATCCAGGCTGAGCTGCACCACTCTTGCTGCTTTGCAGTTTTCTGATACAAATGTTTCTGCTGAAGAGCTGTGGCTAGCTTCAAGATGAAATCTCTCCAACTGATATTTTCCCCGGTGTATTCCTTGTACAAATGAAGGAATTGATGGCTGCCAGTAATTTTAAATTTGAAAACCTCAAACCATCAAAACGGCTGCCGTGGCGGTTCTAGTCTTAAAGGGTTAATGTGCAATAATTTGCAAAGAATGATTTTGGGTACCTGGACACAAAAAAAAAAAATGCTATGCACCTTATTTAAAAAGTGCAATTTCTAGGCCCTTTTTGAGATTTTGGCATCCGCCTAAGATAAATAACAGCTTCTTCTTCAGTAACCTAAGCTCCTTTTGAGGCGATACAACAAGGACTGTTTAGATTTATAAACAAAACATTTAAAATATATTGATTGAAAGTACGCTTTGAAGAACTCCAAATTGCATGCAAACGAAAAATACTACAGTTCAACTGATGCATAGATATATCACATGTATCTGTTACGTTAAGTGATTCTTCTTCTTTCGTATGGCGTTTGAAAAGCAATGGGCTACAGTTGTAATTTTAGCTTTGTAAGCCATTCCACGGCCTCCGGGGTAGCTGCAATCATCAGTGATGTGCCTGATGGTTTGCACCTCACCGCATTCACAGCTTGGTGAGTCCTTGATCTTCTATTTATGGAAGAAATATTCACACTTCCCATGCATTGTTCGGGCGCAGTTGAGAGCAGTCCACTGTCATTGGGACAAGGAGAAACCAGGCTGTTCCTTCGTAGGATCTTCAATAAGGTCCTTGTTTGGGACAACACTGTTTTCCCACATCTCACTCCATTGGGTGGCAGGGTACTTTCCGGCAGACAGAATAGCCGAAGCATGTCCAGATTGGCCGTCTTGACTTACAGATGGCAGGGATTTGATGTCGGTGTGCAAAGGGAGATCTAGATTTTCTTATACTCCCTAAGTGTTGCAGCATCCTGTCGGATGTTCGATGGCGGGATGTTCGTAAAATGGCAGCCACGGCAGTGGTGTAGATTTTAGGGAGCCGCTTCCCACACGCTGCGCAACGTTGATTTGGGTATCAACGAACCCAGTGTGAGAGCTGTTGCATCAAACAGGCACAGTATTCTGCCATAGGATGGACCAGGGCCTGCGTTGATGTCCGAAGGGTCCCAGCATCACATCCCCAGGAAGTCCCTGTCAGCATTTGGATGATGTTGATCTTGGATTTCGTCTTCTTGTTGGTGGCTTCGAGGTGATGGTGATTAGCTAAGGGTTCGGTCGAGGGTGACTCCGAGATATCGGGGTTTGTGGTCATGGTTAAGGGGGATGCCACAGAATTTGACCTTGAGCGACCTCAAGGCTTCAATGTTGCTCAAATGGAAGGAGGCCACTGACGTCTTCCCTGCATTGGGCTTCAAGTAATTTATCTAACGCAACACTTTACATACATTATGTCAGTTTTGTTCCAACTAACGCTCACTATTCTCTTATAAAAAACCTTTATGTAACTTCAGTTGCTTTTTAAAAAAAGTTTTACTCCTTATAACGTATGTAAAGTCGCATGTATTGTAATGATTACAATTTACTATTTGCCATGTTGTGACTGCAACACACCTTGCCACATATGTCCAGTAAATTATTAAAAGTTGTTTGCTTGTTATACTGCAAACTTTTTAAAAAACCTGTTTGACAAATTTAATAAATTAATTACCAGACATAGGGGGTGATGTAAGTAGAAGTGCAGTGCAAATAATTGCAGATGCAAAATTCAAATTGCATTGCGGCCAGGCAATTATTTTGCACTGCGCCCTATGTAAGCTTAACAGCAATGCAAATTACTCAACACAAATAATGATCCACAATTATCATAATGAGGGTCTCAATGAGCGCATCAGTCTATTTAGCGGCCACACTTGCAGAGTCAGGAGTACAGAGAACAGTAGTCGCTGTATGACATTTGTGGAGCACGAAAATACAAAGCAAAAATAATGTCAGAGGATGGGCAGCAAAGTCCTTGGTGCAAAAAAAAGAGATTTACATTTCTCAATATATTTACTTAGTAAAAAATGTCTTCTAAGCATCGCAGTGTATCCAGATTAAGCACTCTCCTGCAACACTGCTGGTTTTCTATTCCCCCAATACATCACTCATTTCAATCAGAGCACCAGGATTGTTGCAGGAGGGAGCATGAACTGGATACACTAAGATGTTTGGAAGAAAATCTCACTTTCTCTTGGCTAATGTTTCCAGTAAAAGTTTAAAAAAGAAGCAATTCCCTATTTGATTTACCTATAATGTCAATATCAAACTGTCGAGGGAAAAATGAAACAAATTCAGCAATATAGACACCACGAGATACAGCAAAGATAAAGTAATGTGTTTCTTCTAAACACTGCAGGGTGTTCTGTAACACTTTTAATTGCTGCTCCTATATTTTTCCATTTCTTTATAAAGTCTAAATATAAAAAACTGAAGAATATATGAATGGTTAAGTTATGAATTTAAACTCTCTCTCTCTCTCTCTCTATGGTAACCAGCCAGGGTACAAAGGAAATAAAATGATCTCAATGATATCTGGCAGTGCATGTTGTTCCAAAATATGAAACACATGCTGTGCACTTCTGACTTGAAATCTTACTTGGCAATCTTCATAGCTTTAAGACTAAGACCTATTTCTTACTAGTCTTACTAGTTTTGTTACTTCACGACTATATTTAGAGCATTTTTTCTTTCAGATTTGTGTTTTCCTTGTTCGTGAATATCTTTATAGAGTATAGTTGGCTTTGTAAATAATAATCTAAAGTAGTTTGATTAATTAAATTGTGTTTAATTCATCAGAAGTTTTATCAATAGGACCCATTGCCGACTATAACTTGTAGAACAAAAATAATTATCAGCTTTGTAATAATTATTAATTATTAATTATTAATTATTTTGAATATTACATACACACATACATAGATACAGTACGTAGCTGCTTACCTACATGGATACATACATACATACATACATACATACATACATACATACATATATATATGTATACATACAATAAATAGTATTCAATAATGAGAACCTGTAGGTTGTTTTTTTCAAAGCTATTTGACTAACAAGCAAGGTTTACGTTTTCCTAAACTAAACACAGATCCGTTTCCAGTGCCACTAAAATGTCCTACTAAATCTACTGTTCAAAATCACTCAAAGTTATTTGTTATGAAAAGGGAAAAACACCTTAAGAATGTGTAGGTGCCAGCTGTGAAATGCAAGCCTTAAGATATAAACACAGTACAACCCAACACCTGCACAGATCATGACAATAGTTCTACCTACCTTATCTATGTTTTGATCGAGTCTCCCAATACACTGGTATAGGTGCTATATTATTCCCTTGTGTTATTTTTTCCTGGTATTTCCTGTCAAAGAGATGATTCAAAGCTCACGGTGTGTTTTCCTCTGTTGTTTTACAAAAAGAGTCTGGCTTCCAAATGCATGTAACCCAGAAACAATACTGTAAAAACTTTGTATTTTTTCTAAGTCTAGTTAGTGCAGTATTAGGTGGAGAAAGCTGGCCTTCTGCCCAGCTTTTAACAGTGCCTGCCTTGTCAAATACTAAATGAGGTGTATAACGGTATTCTGCCGCTCTGTGCTCCAATCCTTCAAAACATTTCTGTTTTGTTAAAAATGTGTTATTAAAAAAAAAAAAAAAAAAAAAATCTCCACATATGGAACTTGTTACTCCATTTGGTGCAGTAGAAACAGCATCCAAGATAAATATAATATGTGAGTGAGGGCATTGGACCACATGAAGGTATAACCAGACCCCCAAAAATGTCAGTTAACCCCTTGAACAATAACACGCGAGTGACTAAGCTACTGAAAGCAAAATAAATAGGCGACTATTCAGTATGTAGTTGCTTCAGGAGTAGGGTAACTTCATATATATATATATATATATATATATATATATATATATAGTAAGGGATTTGTCAGTAAAACTGGGAAAACAATGTAAACAAACTGGTTGGTAAACACTTCTTATTGTGCAGAGACAATACATGGTGGCATTAGGGCCATGTGGAAGCTACTGGAGTCAGGGTTGGCTCCAGTCCAAATTAATTAATAATTCAATTTAATGTTTTGTCAATTGTCTTCAATGATGTAATTGATGTAAGTGTTTGTGAGTGTTGGATGAGGGAGAATGTGAGGAGTTTGGTGACTGGAAGGCAATCCATCCCCAGAAGTGGGGCTCTTTGTCTGAACGCCAATTCAGATGCCTACCCTGTGAAAACTTGGGAATAAAGCACCAACATGGAGGCAGCAGTACAGGCACTGTTGCAGGTGAGTGCAGCCCAACAAGAAGCCAATCCTCTTGTACAACAACAGCTGACTCTAATCCAAGAGCTTTAGTGTTGGACAAGGGAGAACGTGAGGAGTTTGATATATATATATATATATATATATATATATATATATATATATATATATATATATATATATATAATATTAAAAAAGTAGATATAGTACATGCCAACAGTGGTTTATATACGAGTTTGGATAGGAAGCCGTGGAAATAGTTCAACAGTCAAGGTTTACATTGTGTAAGCTGAGATGCACATGGAACAGCAGGATCCTTGTTGATTTGTAGCTGGCTGCATTGAAATTTTTCTAAATTTCCGTAAAGATTGAAAATACAATGTATAATGACATTGAATCCAGATTCTGCTAAAAAGAATCAAGAACACATATCAAGAACATGCAAACTTCCCTAGCAGCATACATTCCACAGGTACAATAATACCTGTAGAGTAAAGTAAAATAAATACAGCTGTGCTATGTGGTTGAGCCATGAAGTAGTATGTTAATTACTGGACTTCTTTTTCTTCTTCTTCTTTTGTATTACTATTGTAGTTTTAAGGTACAGCTGTTTCATTTATTATTTTCTCAATTTTGTTACATATGACTCTTAATAAAACAGATCTAGCAACTACAAAATATATCATGTATATTAAAACAAATGAAACATTAGGATGCTCTGCCATCAAGCAGCAGAAGTTAAACATATATCTGATCCAATTTTTGTCATGTGCATTTTAGTATTTTAATGCTATATGTATATTACATTGTATTTGTATCGCTTGTTCACTGCCCATGGCTAATGCATCTTTCAGCCAATTTCAAGTCATAATGGAAAAGTACTGCGGTCCACCTCATACTTGTCATCAACTTATCTGCATGCTAATATAGAATTTAAAAAAAAAGAAAAAAACTGAGCCATATTGAAATGCATCTTCTTAACAAGTTCTTATATTACTGGGGGCGTACAAGACCACTTAAAGCATGAATGACTTGTTTGTCAAGCTGGTAAGAATTGAGACGGGACAAGGGATTTAACAGTATTTGGGTGAAAAATATTACCCCCAACCCCCAGGTATTTTTTATTTCTTCATGCGTATTGAAGACCTTATGCACTTGTTTGTCCAGCATATTTTATGTCCAACAAGGATGATTGTCAATCTGAATTATTTGGAAGATTAAAAATACTGGATTCTTAATAAAAGGGCACATATACATTATCTTTGCATGAGACACATTGTTATATGTTCAAATTTTTTATATTTATTTTTTGTTACTTTTTCAAACCATTTTTTTCTCCCAAACTTGAAATGCCCCCTCACCAAATTGAATGTCTAATCTAGATGGATTGATGGTCAAGAGGCTACATCTTTTACTGCTGTCAAGCCAATTGCCTCTTTTCAACCATCTAAGCAGCAGACTTTGCCAAGCTACTGAACTCTGGAGGTGAGTCCAAACCTGGCTAGTCTCCATCTGGACTCAATAGGTACCTGTCCCAGCTACAGGGGTAACTCTATGCAAACTATTCAGAGCCTAACTTGCTGGAGCGCATAGGACAATTCAGTGTACCCTGGCGGCATCGATCTGAGATCGACAACTCTGCCCTACCAGGATTCAAAGGTCCCCGGTTCAAATCCCCCCTCAGCCACTGACTCATTGTGTGACCCTGAGCAAGTCACTTAACCTCCTTGTGCTCCGTCTTTCGGGTGAGACGTAATTGTAAGTGACTCTGCAGCTGATGCATAGTTCACACACCCTAGTCTCTGTAAGTCACCTTGGATAAAGGAGTCTGCTAAATAAACAAATAATAATAATAAATGCTCAGAAAACTGATATATTGTCTATGAAACTAAAATCAATTTTGGTTGTAAAAGTGCAAAGCTTATAGTCAACCATCAGTTGATTAGCTTTTCCAGCAATAGTATGTATATATTGTAATTATGAAGAGCTTGTGGTATAGCGTCCTGGGCAAGGCTGGTCTGTGCCCTTTGTAACAGTAGACCCAGACATGGAAACTGCAGTTTTAGTGCTTTTTGTGCACTTTTAATAACAACAAACCAAAACAAATAAATAAAACACAGCCAGCCAGAGAGATGCGCAGGATATAGAAAAGTGTGAATTAGAAGATGTTTGGAAAAGTTTTAATAACAATAAAAGACAGTATACGTGGGTAAAAGTCAGGGATAATGCACTCTCTATGGCCATTTTTATTATTTTAAACATCATTTTAGCACTTTTTAATCCTGTTTTTATCACCCCTTCTGGTTTGTCAGATCACTGTATGATAATAGCAAGTGTTTTAATTCCATCAGTAAGAACACGCAGCGCTTACTGGCATTTTAACACCCTTATAGTCAACGATGCATACATGTTTTATTTTTTTCTGGCAGCAGTGGAGAAGGCAAAAACACAGTTTTAATTCCTTGAGACAGTGGTGGGAAGTGGGGAAGGTGCAGCTTCGTCAGTTCTGTGAACAGTACACTGTGAGTGTCACTAGAAGCATTAACAAGTCATTGAGAGCTTTGGAGATGGACATCCTAGAGCTTCAGCAGGCTCTGGAGTCCACTCCAAATAGCAGGCTTGTTGAGGCCTGCTGGATACAAAAGCACAGGGGGCGCAAATGAGATAGAGGTTCCAGAGTGTATCACAGGTAGACGCCCTGACCCGCTACTTCTTCAGTCTGGAGAGGAAACAGGGCCAGAGCAAACTGATCCGCTGCCTGCACACAGAGGACGGGAGAGATCTGCAGGAGCTGGGGGAGATCAGCAGGAGGGCTGTGCAGTTCTATACACAGCTCTTCTCCAGTGAGGCAGGAGGAGGAGCAGGCTGCAGTGGGAAAACCAGCAGGCATGCTCCCTCTGCTGGTGGCGGTGATGGAGGTGGAACCAGCAGGCATGCTCCCTCTGCTGGCGGCGGTGATGGAGGCGGAACCAGCAGGCATGCTCCCTCTGCTGGTGGCGGTGGGACCAGCAGGTAGTCTCCCTCTGCTGGCGGAGGTGGGAGCGACACACAGTCCTCCCACGGAGGTGGAAGCGGAACCAGCAGGAACTCTCCCTCTGCTGGTGGAGGCGGTAGCAACAAGCAGTCCTCCCACGGTGGTGGAGGTGGAACCAGCAGGAACTCTCCCTCTGCTGGCGGAGGTGGGAGCGACACACAGTCCTCCAACGGAGGCGGAGGTGGAACCAGCAGGTATTTTCCCTCTGCTGGCAGGTACCTGGGCTGTGGATGTTCGGCTTTCCCCCTCTTGGGCTGTGGACGCACCAACTCCCCCCCCTTGGGCTGTGGACGCACCAACTCCCCCCCCCTCCCCCCTTGGGCTGTGGATGCACCGACTCCCCCTTGGGCTGTGGGCGTTCAGGCTCCTCCCACTCAGGCGCAGGACGTTCGGGCTCCTCCCTTTTTAGGCGCAGAACGTTCGGGCTCCTCCCTTTCAGACACAGGACGTTCGGGCTCCTCCCACTTGTCTCCCCTCCAGCAGCTGTAATCCCACTCTTCAGGGAGGGGACAATTAACTGGAAAATGCCCCCGCTCCCCACAGATGCAGCAACAGTACATCTTACTTATGCTCTGGAGGAGGGCTTCCCAGCTGATCTCCTCCTGTGCCTGCTGTTGCTGTTGTTGCAGCTGCTGCTGTCTGCAGCTCTTCCTCCCATTCTCCTTCCTCACTCTCCTTTCTCCACAAGTATTAATAAAAAAAAAAAAATAGAACAATAGCAAAACGAGAAAAAAAACAAAACAAAACTGCAGTATCCTCTTCTGCCTCTGTCCAGGAGGCGCTGCAATCCCACCGCTGCCACCACGTGTAACAGGGTGGCTGAGTCTGTGACGTCACGACAGAAGCAGGAAGATAAAGCACTGACACCAGGCACTGCAGTTTTTAAAGAAAGACGCAGCTGGCCGCCATTTTTATTAAGCAACACAAAAATAGAATAAAAGGTTTAAACAAAAACACTTCGCTCACAGAGCAAAAATAAAATAGTAAACAAAAATAATCACGAACACAAAATATATAGATATACAGGTCAGGCTGGGCAGCTTGCCTTCACTGTTCCTATATTTAATTTTAGTTTCGTTTTTTCTGTCACTCCTCTCGCTCACTCTCTCTGATCTAACAACCACCCAGAGTGCAGCGAGCTGCAGGCTTTTATATCGTAGCCGAGGGGTCTAACTGGCTGGTAATTTATTCCATTACCCCTCGGCCACAATCTCCATGAGTCTATTAATTACAGCTGTGGATGGGACTACCCATCCACGCTACAAAACAATCGGCTACACCGTCAAAATACAAAACAATAACAAACCCTGCAGCGTTTCGCCGTCATATTTATAATAAATCATAAAACAAATACAAAACACACTGCACAGGGGCGGAGGGGGAGACCCCGATCTAAAAATAAATGAATAATACGTACAGGGCTCTCTCCCGCCCTGCTACAATACCATTGACAATTAATCATGCACTTAGAAATCTTCTCCTCTTAAAACTCTTCTTAAGAAGAGATTGGCATACTGGAAATCCCACATAAACAATGTAACTAAGCTATGGTTTTATTACACAAGGGCCTTTTAAACAAATGGATAACAGTATATATGTATGTGCATATACAAATTGTATTTACTGTGGAGCGTGTTCCAGCATCTTCATGAGAAGTGGGGGTATTCTGTGATACAACCAAAATGACTAATTGGAAGCTGGCATCCTTTGTTTTCTCAGAAATTTGAAGCCGGTGACATCAAATTGCGAAGCTTTAGCAGTAGGAGGCTATTTAGGTTTCTTGTTGCCCAGATGGTTTGTCCCCAACCACTAAGTATTCTGAAGACATAAATATAAGTTTAGGTCTGTGGATGGGATTAAAGTCATGAAGACCTCTAGTTTATATATTACAGATTTTGAAAGCAATGTGTCTCTCAGCCAAGTGTGGGTTTCTGAAAATGTAAACCTCGGTTTTGTAAAGCACGTCTACAATATAAATAAAATCAATGTCTTCTTGTTGTCTAAAAATATATTTGCTGAATTCACCAATTACATCTAAAATGTCCTGGACAAATAGAACGCTCTGATTGGTTGAAAAGGATTTCATCCCATGGAATTGTCTCAGTACAGCCGTTCTTATTTGCTACTGTTATTTAATATTTACTGCATGGAGAGTTGCAGTATTAAGGAGAAGGGAGAAAAAGTGTAAAAAAATAAAGCCCTTGAAAATAAGAACGCTGAACAGCAATGTTGTGTCTGATTGCTTATCAGGAACAGAGTACAGCTGACAGTGGTTTTGTGAATGACCAGCTACAGTACACTCCTTAGCAGAGGTAATTCAGGGCTTTCTCTATTTAGTACAGTATGAAAGCATAACAGTTATCTATTAGTTATCTCTTTACATATTACTATTGTTTTATAATAAATATATGATAGGTTTTTATGAACTATTGTCAATTTGGTTGTGTGACAGAGAGCGAATGAATCCTAGTCAACAATCTCCCTTCTGACCTGTAAGGACACGGTATAACTGGAGCAGAGCGCCCCATAATAGATGATTTGGCAGTTGATTCCAGGGTCAGTCGGAAGCTGGCCGTCCAGGAAGGGGCCGGGGCCACGATACCAGAAGTCACAGCCTTAATGCGGTAGTTGATGTGTCAGTCTCAAATTGGAGGATACGTGATTGTCCGCACCACCGAAAGACGGCATAACTGAGGGTATTTAGAAGTGGCCCAGAGATCTGTTGCTTTGGTTGGTTACTGAAAGGACGTGTGGGAAAACAGATGTAATTAATAATCATGAGTGTTATCGTGTTTTGTTTGTTTGTCAGTCTAACTGTTTCTGTTTGTTCTTGATAGACAGCTAACTCAATCCGGGAGCTGTCGCTTAAGGCCAGCACCCAGCCCGGACTTCACTGCACTCGTGTTCAGTTGCACCACTTGCACTACAGCACTCACTCTGGACTTGTGATCATGTTTGTGTTCTGTGTGTGTTTGTTATTTCAGGACTGAACACCGTGGCTATTTCACTGAGCAATACACATTGTTGTGTATTGCCAGTCCTCCTTTATTATTGCTGTTGTCAAGTGACATTTGGATTATAAATAAACATCACCATTTCACCAGTACTTTGTTGGTTGTCGTTGTATTGAGCACTGCATCACCTGTACACCTGTGCACTACTTACCACTTTGCCACAGGTTGTTTTAGAAATATTTTGTTTTGGATAATACTTTCAGTAATGTACAGCATAGGGGAATTTTATGAAAATGCCAGGGGTGAACCAATAAAGGAATACAGTAAACCTTTGGATTTTATAACACAGGGTCAATGTTGATACAATGTTGAAAGCAGGTTTAGTGAACTGTTGAAATGGGTGGATACGTCTGTTATTCCATTTCTGGGAACATATATTCATTTAAGTAGTTTCCAGGAAAATGTTCTTTAAAAAAAAAGCATGCACAAAAAAACACCAACACTAAATGATTCATTATAATTTAACCAAAAACTTCCAATTTTAAGATTCCAGTAGCCTTTAGTCATATCCCACAACACTGTCAATATCAGTGGCGGCTGGTGGCCAAAAAAAATGGGGAGGCAGAAAAAAGGCAGAGGGCTTAGGGTCCCCTTAAGACCCCAGCAGCAGAAGAATCTTAATAAATATTGTAATCGGACTGACAGCACTTTTCATATTATTATTATTATTATTCAAGGAGACTTACAGGTGTCACAGGGCAGTACAGGGTTACAATGCAAGATGAATATTTAAATACAGTATAGTTCACAGTAAGTGCAAATAATACTATTAAAATACAATATGAAATAGGATGCAACAAGTAAGGATTTCAACAAGTTATATCTACAATGACATAATAGCAATGCAATAGTGCATTAGCTGAGGATCCAGTAACGTGGTGCATAGATCAGGGAAGTCCGATGCATCATAGGAGGGATAGATCAAGAGATCTACAAGTGCAGTCTAAACAGGTTTTGCCCCAATTTGGCTGTTAAATGCATTTTCTCCACTAGCCAACCAAGAAAAGAAAACAGTAGCCAATCATAGTTTATTTTAATATACTTAACTGTTACACAACTGGACTCCTTGTTGGCCTGCTGGTTAGAAGACCACCCTGGCTTTAAAGGGACATCCACCCTTTTCTTTCTTTTGTGCTATAAACACGTTTTCTTTTGTCTTATTGTGTGTGGTTTGCTGTACACAATGTGAACACACTGTAAATAAACTACTTGTTATATTTTCAAACTCATCCTTGGACTGCGTGTCTGCTTTGTACTTCCACACCACTCCTGCACAGCCTCCCACAATACCATATAGACTTAATTTGCTAAATTTAAATTAATGCCCAACAAAATAATTATATACCTGTGGCAAAGTGGTTGCAGTGTGTAGGGGTGATGCAGTGCTCAAGACAATGATAGACTACAAAGTACTGGTGGAATGGAGGTTTATTTTTATAATCCAAAGTCTGATGACAAAACAGTAAACAATAATGATAATGGTCTGCATATTGCTCTGTTGTAATCCATGGGTTGGCCCAGAAATAATAGTCCTGGTATTTAAACACCCACACGTAACACAAACACGATCACAAGTACATAGTGAGTGCTATAGTGCTCATGGTGCAAATACAGTTAATCGTGACACAAGTGCAATGTTGTCCAGGTTTGGTGCTGGCCTTTGGCAACAGCTTCGGATCGTGTTAGCCGTCTAATAACAACAAATAAGCAATTTTTAGACACGAGAAAACACTCACGATTACAATACGGGTCTCCTTCCGGTTTAGTGTTAACCATAACAAAGGAACAGATCACCTCGCTACGTCCCCTTATATACCGACAATCATGACCCCTTGGTTAACGAGTGCAACCACTCCTCCAATCTGCGGCTGCCACATTGTTTCCCTTCCGGGTCGAGGATTTAGTGTACCGTAGCCCCGCCACCTTTCTAGATGGCCGATTTCCGCCTAACCCTTGGAATGAATTGTCTGGCCATCCAGTCCAGGGCACGCTGTTCCCTTTACACAGTGCCCTTAGAGGTCGGGAGGGAGATTCACCACCAAGAATCATTCTGTCTCTGTCACAATACTGTACAGGCAAAAATAAGGTAAAAGTGTTTACCTGGGCTGGGAATAATAAACAAACACTGCTGGGGAAGGGCTAAAGTAATATAAATACAACTTCCAACAAACACTAACAGAGAAAAAAAAACAACACTAACAACTACAGTTGTTCCCAGAGAAAGGAAGTAGTATCATAATATGAAACTTTGAAAATATATGTCACTTTACAGATGCTCCCGGTGTCACAGTTAGGGTTGCCACCTGTCCAGGTTTGACCTGGACAGTCCAGGAATTGGCATCTGTGTCCAGGTGGCAGGAATGTCCTCATGTCCAGGTTTAAGTGAAACACATAAGAAAACCACTTCCCTTAATATTTTATTTGACATACATTAGTTGCTTAAACAATTTCCACTATCTTATTAGAAATGTACTGTTTAGTACTGATCTGTACATTCTACTTTGTCCTCAGCATTATTCACAACAAACATAATAATAATAATAATAATAATAATAATAATAATAATAATAATAATAATAATAATAAACCTTATTTGTTGATTGCCTTTCATATCAAGAGGTTCAAGGCGCTTCACACAGACTTACAAAAAGCAGTAATTACAAAAAATAATGTAAAAAGAATAAGAAAATAAAAGACAATATTATATAAAAAGATAAGTAAAACAATATATATTCAGTAGGCTAAATTATAAAAATAGGTCTTAACCGTGGGTGAACTTCTAACATGATTAGGCAGAGAATTCCACAGTTGCGGAGTCCGAACACAGAAAGCAACCTCTCCTTTCCTTCTGAGCCTAACCCTTGGAACAGAGAGAAGGCCACTATCAGTTGACCTCAGCACACGCTGAGGCTGATAGGGGGACAACAACTCAGACAAGTAATCAGGTGCTAAACCATTCAGTGCTTTAAAGGTGAGCAAAAGGATTTTAAAATCAATTTTATATATTACTGCAAGCCAGTGCAAAGAAGCCAGAACTGGAGTTATATGAGCTCTCTTTTTTGTATTGGTGAGGACCCTTGCAGCTGCATTTTGCACAAGCTGGAGTCATGATACGGCTTGGCATCTAAGTCCAGCAAACAGCATTACAGTAGTCCAATCTCAAAGAAATAAAAGCATGGACTACTTTCTCTGCATCAGAAAAACACAGAAAAGATCTAATTTTGGCAATATTTCTGAGATGGTAGAAACAAACTTTTATAATCTTTTTGATGTGTAACTCAAAGTCAAAAATAACACCCAGATTTCTCACTTCAAATTTTAAATTAGGAGTTAGGTAACCCAAGTTTATTTTTGACAGGTCAAGTTGTTGCTGAGCACCCACTATCAAAACTTCTGTCTTATCAGAGTTAAGTTGCAGAAAAATTTGGAACATCCAAGTCTTTATGTCAGTAAAACACTCCAGAAGGACTGATGTTGTAGTGATATCACCTGGTTTCACTGAGATGCATAACAGTGAAAAGTTACACCATGTTTATGAATAATCTGGCCTAGAGGTAGCATGTATAAAGAGAATAAAACTGGACCTAGGATAGAACCCTGAGGGACACCACAGTTGATATTTGCTAAAGAAGACATTGACTCCCCCAGTGAAACAAAAAAACTGTCTAGAGAGGTAGGATCTAAACCAGTTTAGTACATTACCTGCCAGACCCACCCATCCCTTTAGACGGTCAATTAAAATGGAATGATCCACTGTATCAAAAGCAGCACTAAGGTCCAAAAGAACCAGAATGGAAATAGAATTTGAATCTGCACTCATCAGAAAATCATGTGTTACTCTAACCAGGGTCTCTGTACTGTGATTAAGGGGCTTAACCAGGGCAATTTTAAAAGAGGACAGAGCTATTCCAATTTCCAGTGAACTATTTATAATCATAAGAATAACACTGTACAGGAAACTAAAGATACCCTTCAGAAATCTAGTTGGAATTGGATCTGAAGTACTAGTTGCAGATTTCATCTGCATTACAATCATGTTTAATTCCTCAGCAGTAATCAAAGCAAAAGGTTCCAGCACTGTTTCCCCCAATCTGTCAGGGCCATAAACTGGAATTTGATCCAGTGGCGCATCCAGTAAAAGCACTCGCTAGAGTGCAGGATGCGCTCTATAGTCTGGACATTGCCGGTTCGAGTCCAGGCTATTCCACAGCCGACCGTAGACGGGAGCTCCAGGGGGCGGCGCTCAATTGGCCGAGCGTTGTCCGCGGGGAGGGAGAGTTAGGTCGGCCAGGGTGTCCTCGGCTCACCGCGCACCAGCGACCCCTGTAGTCTGACCTGTAAGCTGCCCAGAGCTGCGTTGTCCTCCGACGCTGTAGCTCTGAGGCGGCTGCACGGTGAGTCTGCAGGCACCCGGCCAGACACACGCTTCGGAGGACAGCTTGTGTTCATCTTCGCCAATCCCAAGTCAGCGCAGGGGTGGTAGCGGTGAGCTGAGCCTAAAAAATAATTGGGCATTTCAAATTGGGGAGAAAATAATAAAAAAAACTAATTGGCAACGACTAAATTTAAAAAAAAAAAAAAACGTACTTACATGTTACCAATTAAGACAATATGCATTTTCAATAGTTTGTTTCAAAATACAGTACTAATATGAACTCGAAGTTGCAAGCAACTTTATGGCTTCCAAGGAGTTATTGTGAAATTTAAGCATTTTGATTAGTTGCCATTCATTGGTTGCCATTCACTCAGTTGTAGACACTACTCTGTGAAGTTTCAAGAGTTTTTGTTCAATGGTTTTCATTGTATGCACAATATATGCAAGTAGAGCAATGCTGAAATTTGATTGGCCCACGGTAGCCATGTTTTTTTTTTTTTTTTTTACTGTAGCAACTTCATTTGGGCAAACGTTAAGAAAACTTACTTGGATCATGTATGCCAAGTTTTGCTTCGATCAGATTAACGGTTTTGGAGAAGAAGACATTTGTGTATTAATTAGGATATCCAACATGGTGCCCATATCACTGAACCAATCAGCTTCATTCCAAGCACCGTGCATCTTGAACAATCCCTAACCATGCATACCAAGTTTTAGAACTCTGCGATAAGTGGTTTCCGACAAGAAGATGTTTGTAAATTGTCCAAAATGTGTGGTAAAATCCAATATGGCTGCTAAACCACGTGACCAATCTGTTCAGATTTCTGTTCAGTTTTCAAGTAGCCTAAAATTACAGGTAGATGAATGCTGTTTGCATTAACATTGTGCATTTAAATATGTTATAAATGATGATGGTTCAGTAATTTCATACTGAAGTTTAGTAAAATAATTAACGTAGCACAATGCATTCTGTAATGGTAAAGTAATATTTTATGTAAGGACTGGGAATCACCAACCAGCTAAAGTGTAATCTCTGTTTAAGTGTATAAATATTTCTGAAAAATCGGTTATTATTATTATTATTATTATTATTATTATTATTATTATTATTATTATTATGAAGTGTAACACACTTAATTGTATAACTGATTTTTCAGAAATATTTATTAGAAATCATAGAACGATCAGTTTATAACATATTTAAATGCACAATAATGAAAACTGCATTCATCTACATGCTACTTGAAAACTGAACATAAATGGCTGTCGAGTTTGATTGCAAGTTTGATTGCTAGAAATATCAAGAGCACAATACTGTATATACTGCACGAGTATTGATTTGTATCGAGATCTGGTGGTATTGTGTTAAACTGTATTACAGTATACTGCAGTTTTCATAGATCAAAGCTGACTGAGAATTATGTCCAGGTTTGGTCTGTAGAAAAGGTGGCAACCCTAGTCACAATGCATATGGGCGTGCAGTGTCTTCTGGCAATAGTAGTTTATCTGGTACATGCTGAAAGGTGTTTCCTATCAGCAGAAATGCAGACGAAACTACAACTCCCATCATTCACGCACATCAACAACATGCCGGCTTTGTATTTAACTTTTAAAAATCTCCTTCAGAAAATTGAATGCGAAATCGAATTATACAATTTCCATTATTCAACACTTCACTCATAATCACACACACATTAGCAGTGCTTCAGCAGGGGTTGGGAGGATATGAGTTGCTCCTTCAATTAAAACCAGGTCTCAGACTACATCACCTGTCATTGCTAGTACTGTGGTTATAGAGATATGAGTTTATAATGGAAGCTTGTCTCCTCTGATGGAAAAACTCCCTGGGCTCCTCCAATTAAACCCTGTGCTCAGATCACATGATCTGCTACTGCTAAGTTTATAACAGAGACTTGCCTCCTCTGAGGAGCCAGTACTGCTGTTAATATAGGAATGTTGAATCTAGGGTTTTGGTTAAAATGTCATCATTCTTGCATTTTAGACAATATTTTTGTTTTTGTTTTATTGAACATTATTATATTATAATGCTACACAACAATGTATATATCCAAATTAATACAGTATAGACTCAGGTATACTATGTTCTTTCATTTCAATTCTATTAAAATTAAGCTTATTATATCTCTTTATACATCTATTTTCATAAATCAACAGATAGAAATACAATTTTGCGTGCGGATAATGGTCATCCAAAACATCTGATCAAAAATGTACCACTTGGTCAATTTGTAGGGCTAAAAAGAATATGTAGTGATACATCTGACAATTATAGCTAAAGACAAGCGGGCTCGATACATCTGACAATTATAGCTAAAGACAAGCAGGCTCGATACATCTGACAATTATAGCTAAAGACAAGCAGGCTTGATACATCTGACAATTATAGCTAAAGACAAGCAGGCTCGATACATCTGACAATTATAGCTAAAGACAAGCAGGCTCACTTTCGATCCAGGGGTTATAATAAGAACTGAATTGATACTGCTTTTAGTAGAACTGAAATGAAAGAAAACTTATAGAAACTACAAAGATTAATGATTTGACTACACAAGAAAGATGAACTTTTGTCACTGAGCATAATTATATCTCCAATGACATTAAAAGAATAATATTGAAACATTGGAGGATATTGGAATGTGATCCTCACCTTCGGCCTTTCGTTATCTCTTTATCTAAATTTAGTTGTAGACGCTTCTATGTATAAATCAATACCATCTAATGACAATTGGCTTCCTAAAACAGTACATGGTAACTTTTGGTGTGGAAGATGTATTCATTGTTCTCACACGCACAATACCAAATATTTTAATCATCCGCACTCTGGTCGTAAATACATGATAGAAGGTTTTATCAATTGTAATACAACCCATGTGGTATATATGCTTAAATGTCGTTGTGGCTTCATTTATGCAGCACATCTTCACTCTGGCACGCACATGCCGATTCTTCCTGAGCAACATACGAAGAATCCGACCCTTCCTCACCAACTACGCCACCCAGCTCCTGGTCCAGGCCCTGGTACTCTCCCGTCTAGACTACTGCAACTCCCTCCTGGCTGGCCTCCCTGCGTCCGTCACCCATCCGCTCCAGCTCATCCAGAACTCCGCTGCTCGCCTAGTGTTCTCTCTGCCTCGCTTCTCCCAAGCAACTCCACTGCTCCGCTCACGCCACTGGCTCCTGATCACTGCTCGCATCCAGTTCAAGACTCTTGTACTAGCCTACAGATGCCTTGACCAAACTGCACCCAGCTACCTCCAGACCCTCATCTCTCCCTACACCCCCACTCGACCTCTCTGCTCCTCCTGCACTAGAAGACTGGCTCTACTTCCTCTATGCTCCCCTGCCTCCAGAGCCTGCTCCTTCTCCACCCTCGCCCCGCAGTGGTGGAATGACCTTCCTACAGATTTCAGGACTGCCCAGTCCCTGACCACCTTCCGGCGCCTCCTCAAGACTCACCTCTTCAGACAGCACATGTAGGACTCCTCTTTTTTCCCTCTGGACACTTATCACTCTTCCTTAAATGCGCTTTACTTGCTCTTATCTGCCCCCTATTTTACTGCATTTAATCCTGTACTTTAGAGTACTGTAATCTGTCACAAGTGTTATTTAATCTGTAGTATTTTGTATTTAATTTTACCACTGACACTGTTATCTGCTCCGTTATTGAATCATATTTTGTCATACTTGTACTTGCTAGAACCAAAGTCATTGCATTTTTGTCTTGCTCCTAATTGTATTATTACTTGTACTGTGATTCTTGAAATGTATTTTTGTTTATGACTGTAAGTCGCCCTGGATAAGGGAGTCTGCTAAGAAATTAATAATAATAATAATAATAATAATAATAATAATAATAATAATAATAATAATAATAATAATAATAGAACAAACAAAAATACATTTAAAAATACATATAGCAGAACATCAAGGGCAGCAGTGTGGAGTAGTGGTTAGGGCTCTGGGCTCTTGACTGGAGGGTTGTGGGTTCAATCCCAGGTGGGGGGACACTGCTGCTGTACCCTTGAGCAAGGTGCTTTACCTAGATTGCTCCAATAAAAACCTGCAAAAATGGTGCATAAACTGCATAAATGGGTAATTGTATGTAAAGATCATGTGATTTCAAATTGTAAGTCATCCTGGATAAGGGTGTCTGCTAAGAAATAAATAAAAATAATAACATAAGCCTGCAATATGAAATAACAATATGGTGGTAATACAATTAATCTACTAATGAGGAGAGAGTCATTCTGGATTTATACTTTAAAATCTATGGAACCACATTGACTTAATGAAACATTAGATCTCAATCCATATCTCTAAAAATCTTAAATATTTTAAAAACTAGATAATTAATCTTTGTATGTCAACTTGATTCTTCATGTCTGGGGTTGAGAATCACATTCCAATGTCTTCCAATCTTTAGTATTGATTAGTTGTGTTTAAATTAACTATGTAATATGATCTGAAATATATAGTAGAATATTTGGCTGTATTTTAAAGTGTTTTACTGTATCAATGTTTGAGTTTAATTATTGTATAATTACACTATGTATGGATTAGCAATTGATTCTAAAACCATTTTCAATTAATGAATGCTATGATGGGTGAAAATGTCCATGTGTAACTTTAAATAATGTCTATGGCTATTATCCAATTAATGATTAACTATTGGATTGATTGGTGTCCTTTACATAAATAAACTGTGTTTTTAACAATCGCTGCAACACCTGATGATTTCCATTACATGAAAGTAGATGTTAAAACTTCATGCTGATTTGAACTTGGCTCTCGCCAAGATAAGCACTATCTAAGACGTAGCTTCACAGTAAACTAATGTGATCCATATGTGTCTCCATCCATTTGCGCTTCCTTCCATATGATGATGTAGATATCCTTCTGTCTGGTGTTGATGGCTGAAGTGTAATGCTGGCTCCAGGGATCAGCTTATTTTGCCTCCCTAGCGCATCAGCACACACAACGGCTGCGATGCTGGCTCGGGATCAACCATAGTGCGGTCTCCCCAGCGCATCAGCATGACAACCGTCTGGATTGAGCTAAGTAGGGTACATCTCTGGGGTCTTCAAGTGGGCACCTTCCATCCTCTGTGTTTCGTCGACTAGCCCACGACACCTCAAGAGGGCTCGACGGTGATTCTGGCGTCCCAGCATCACCCCCTCCGTCCCCACTCAACTCAGCCCAGCTTACTTACCTGTACATCAGCCTTTCTTTCTTTCTATTGTGCTTGAGATCCCCAGCCAGAATCTTTCCGTCTCAACCACAGCCAGTTGCTGCTCCTCTCTGCTGCTTCAGATAAGTTCTTCACTGTGCGACGCAACTCTTGGCCGTTGAATCCGACATCTCTGAGAAACCGGGTTGTAGAGTGTGCCACAAATCCTCGACATCCCACTTCCACTGGGTAAACCCAGACTCTCCATCCTCGCTGTTCCGCTTCAGTGGCTAGTTGAGCATACCGCAGTTTCTTCCTCTCATACGCCTCATCTACAGCATCCTCCCATGGCACTGTTAACTCTACCAGGTGAACAAGGCATGCTGATCCAGACCACAAGACAATATCTGGTCGAAGGTTTGTGGTGGCAATCTCAGGTGGAAAAATAAGCCGTTGACCAACATCTGCCAGCATTTTCCAGTCTCTAGCAGCTTCCAGTTGTCCTGGGCGAGGATTGGTTTTAACACCTTTTCTTGGTGGTTGCTCTCCTGGGCGGAGGAATGTTGTCTTTTGTGTGTAATGTTTTGATGGAACAGGTGGCAACTTATTGGTCATGTTACGCTTGTCTTCCAATGCTAAGGCCAAACATCGCAGCACCTGGTCATGGCAAGTAAACCGTCCTTGGCTAAGAGCCACCTTACATCCTGTCAAAATGTGCCTTAATGTTGCAGGTGATGAACACAAAGGACATGAGGGATCCTCTCCTACCCAGAGGTTTAGGTTCTGTGGTGATGGGAGAACATCATATGTTGACCTTATAAGGAAACTGATCCTGCTCTGTTCCATTGACCATTGGTCTTGCCAGCCAATCTTGCGTTGTTCCACACTCTCCCATCTCATCCATTCTCCCTGCTTGCCCTGGGAAATGGCCTTTATACATCTCATCCTCTCCTCCTGCTTTTGCACCTCGTTGACTACAAGCTTCCTCCGTTGCGCTGGGGCTGCCTTGTGCCATGTAGGAGGAGCTGAACTGAGACCAAGACCCCCTCTTCCATGCTGAACTTGCCCCATGATATCACCAATTTGAAGGGCAGCCTTTGCATCCTCCACAGCTTTCTTTGCCACCCACTTTCTTCCAGTTTTCAACACAGGTGCTGCCTCCCTTACGCATTTGTCGTGTGACTCTACTAATGTCATTTCCAGTCGGACCTTGGCGCACTTAAACTCCTCGGTTAGAGCGGAGACAGGTAGCTGCAGTATTCCTTTACCATAAAGTCCCACTCTGCTGAGGCAGCGTGGAACTCCCAACCATTTCCTGATGTGTGAACTGATTAAAGCTTCCAGCTTCTCTACTGTTGTCAAAGAAACCTCGTACACAGTCAGTGGCCACAGCAACCTTGGCAGTAGGCCAAACTGAAAGCACCAGAGTTTTAATTTGCCTGGTAAAGCGCTGCTGTCTATGCTCTTCAACCCTTCCACAGCTTGTTGTCTAACTTCTCCCACTCGAACTGTGTCCTTTAGATCCCCGTCGTACCATCTCCCAAGGCTCTTCACTGGCTTCTCAGACACTGTTGGTATTGCCTCACCATTAATGAAGAACGTTTTATCTACTACTTTACCTTTAATTATAGAGATGCTCCTTGATTTAGTGGGCTTGAATTGCATTCGTGCCCATTCAATGTTATTGGTTAATTTGCCCAATAACCGATTAGTGCAGGCTACTGTTGTAGTCATGGTTGTCATGTCATCCATGTATGCTCGAATTGGTGGTAGTCGTATTCCAGAAGCCAAGCTCTCCTCCCACTACCCATTTTGATGCCCTAATGATTACTTCCATTGCCATGGTAAAAGCCAGTGGAGAAATGGTGCATCCTGCCATTATTCCAACTTCTAGGCATTGCCATGTAGTGCTGAATTCTGAAGTTGAAAAACTAAATTGCAAATCTCCAAAGTAGGCTTTCACTAGATTTGTTATTGTCATCGGTACACTGAAAAATCAAATGCTGCCCAAAGAAGTTCATGTGGCACTGAACCATATGCATTAGCCAAATCCAGGAATGTCACATGGAGCTCCTTCCTCTCCTTTTTAGCTGATTGAATTTGTTGCCAGATCACATTGATGTGTTCTAAGCATCCTGGGAAACCTGGAATGCCAGCTTTTGTATTGAAGTGTCAATGAAGCAGTTCTTTAATAGGTAAGTTGACAATCTCTGAGCAATAATGCTGAAGAAAATCTTGCCTTCTACGTTTAATAGGAAATAGGGCGAAACTGACTGATGCTGCTAGAATCTTTTTCTTTAGGTATAAAGACTCCACCTGCTCGGCCATGCTCTTGGTACAACCTGTTTTTTCCATGCTACTTTCATCAGTTTCCACAGGATTCAGTAGAACTCCTGAAGCACTCTTGTACACTCTGTACGGAACTCCATTAGGCCCTGGAGATGATGAAGCCCTTGCTTTTTTCACAGCTTGCTCTACTTCTTTCCACTTAGGTGCACAGTCCTCCATTTGGTATTCTGGTGGATTGATAGGTGGGATGTCTGAAGGAATTGACATAGGCTCCTGCCTTTTTGAATCTGTATGCGTTTCCTCCAAATATCTCTCCAGCTCAAACTTAGATGCTTTTAGTGCGCCATTCTTCTCACTGGTGAATAACTTCTTTACAAATTTGAATGGGTCTTTATAAAGTTAGTTCTCGCACGCTCCTTCTTTTTGTAGCGTTTCCGTAGGCGCTCAGCTCTGCGCAATGTTGCAAGCTTATCTTTTATGACCCTTTGTAAGAGATTGAGTCCCTCCTTCTGACTTTCTTCTGCTCTTCTCCATTGCTTCCTCAGCTGTCTCCTTTCTCTAACTAAGCATTCAATCTCCTGCTGCCGTCTAGACTTTCCAGGAATAGTTTGTACTTTTTCCTTCCTTTTTCAACTCCAAACCTCTCGCTTCCATATGTAGATGATGTCCCCAAATTTATCCAGTTTCTTTTCAACTGTTCCACTTAACCTTTCCAATGCAAAGCAGAGATCTGTGTTTACTGTGTCCCATGCAGTTTTCTCACAAGCTCTTGGCCATTTAACTCCAGGCTTGTGCCTGTTGAGGTTCTTTTCTCTCTTACGCTGGTTTGTCTGACCCGGGTTCACAAGGATCATTAGGTTCATCACTAACTGTGTCCATGCAAGTCCTCCTCACATCTATGACAGGGTGCTGATATCCTGCGAACTGTGGTTTGCTTCCTGTCGCTGGATTTCATTCGACTGACTTGACTGACTTTGTAAGAAGTACTGATCAATGCGAGGCCCTTGTCCCTTCTCCCTCAAGCATTTCATTCTCCCTTGATGAATCTTCAAACCCCTGACTGTTGTCGCCTTGCTCCAGCCGCAGACACAAACCTGGAGTTCCATGTCTTTGCTAACTGCAGATCTTGAACTAGTCTTTTGTGAAGTACTCTCCATACTCATATCCGTTTCCGTTCCTAAGTCCTTAACCGTGTTGTCCAACGTTGAGTCATCTTCCGCCCCCGCTCTCGCAGACTCTAGGGGTATTTTTCTCTTTAATTTCTTTGAAGCCTTGGGTGGGTGTCTCCAGCATCCTGTAAACACACGAGGTTGTCACGAGGTCTTTCCCTTGTTGCCAGCTGCACTATTCACAGCAGTCACTGGACGTATCCAGATCTTCATGATTTCCATTACATGAAAGTAGATGTTAAAACTTCATGCTGATTTGAACTTGGCTCTCGCCAAGATAAGCACTATCTAAGACGTAGCTTCACAGTAAACTAATGTGATCCATATGTGTCTCCATCCATTTGCGCTTCCTTCCATATGATGATGTAGATATCCTTCTGTCTGGTGTTGATGGCTGAAGTGTAATGCTGGCTCCAGGGATCAGCTTATTTTGCCTCCCTAGCGCATCAGCACACACAACGGCTGCGATGCTGGCTCCGGGGATCAACCATAGTGCGGTCTCCCCAGCGCATCAGCATGACAACCGTCTGGATTGAGCTAAGTAGGGTACATCTCTGGGGTCTTCAAGTGGGCACCTTCCATCCTCGGTGTTTCGTCGACTAGCCCACGACACCTCAAGAGGGCTCGACAGTGATTCTGGCGTCCCAGCATCACCCCCCTCCGTCCCCCACTCAACTCAGCCCAGCTTACTTACCTGTACATCAGCCTTTCTTTCTTTCTATTGTGCTTGAGATCCCCAGCCAGAATCTTTCCGTCTCAACCACAGCCAGTTGCTGCTCCTCTCTGCTGCTTCAGATAAGTTCTTCACTGTGCGACGCAACTCTTGGCCATGAAGACACACTTTGTGTCGAAACGTGTTGTGGTTGTTTCTTGCTTTATTCAATAAATAATAAAACGTTTTTAAAACAAAATGTCAGAGGTATCTGATGTGTATAATTATTAGCAGTCAAGTCTAAAAGAAGAGATTTTTGAGTGTGCGACCAACCTTATCTCTCCGAACGTCATCGAGCAAAATAAACATGGTTATATGTCATTGCTGTTAATTTTTTCTCTCTCTCTCTCATATATATATATATATATATATATATATATATATATATATATATTATAACCATGATCAAAACTTGACCTTGGGAATAACAGCAGTTGTGTACCGATTATGAAGACAATACAGTACCTCAAAAGGTTAGGTCTTTAGCATCTGGAAACCAAAATACATAATGTGTGATCATAATATGTAAGCCATCTTAGGTCATAAGTCAAAGTGAAAGATGTTTCCATAACATCTCAAATGGTTTATGTGATATTAGTACCGGTGGAATGACAAGGATGAGAGGAGGGGCCAGGGTTTTCAGAACCGTTTGCTTCACACACCAGCCTAGTCTACTTAGTCTACTTAGTTCTAAGGAATCATAGAATACGCATGTGTACCAAGTATGAACCCTTATAAAAGTTTATCATAGTATTTTTACACTGTAATTTTGCAGTTTTCCCATGCTGTTCTCATGGTTATCCTATGTAGTTACTATAATCTCGCCACGGTTTGTCATGTTTCTTAACATGATTTACCATACCTCTCTGGGCTTTACAGTGCATACCTATGCTTAACTATGCTTTTAAGACATCTTATTATATAAAAAAATACTCAATTTACTCAATATTTCTATTTGTATTGGTTATGTATTGTGACTATTTATGTAGTTCCTTCTGTATGCACTTGCCAACTGGGCATCCTAGTTGTCAGCAAAGAGCAACTCACATCTTGTTCCTATTAACAAAGCTCAGGTTACCTTTATTTCAAAAAACAAACACATAAGTTCTACAGTATTATTGCAGCTTGTAATACTTATCTGTTGTTTATTATTGTTCTTTTAAGCAGTTTGAAAATGTGTTTGGGATTAGGAGTAAAGATCTTAGGGTCCAGACACCTGTATATTATACAATTTCCACAAAAGGGACTAAACAACTGCTTATTCAATATGACCCACTCATTGACAGTACTTTTTATTTATTAATACTAAAAGCCTTATAAAAAGTCTTTCTCAATATCTTCCAAGTATCTGTCCTGGCATGTCCTGTCTGGTATGAGAAGGAGAACATTGTGTGCATGTAAACATAAAACAATAAATGTTTAAATGTTGTTATACAAAATGTTCTTAGAAATATTGTTGTATAACTAGAAATGGGTGTTGTGTGCACAAAAACAAAGCATGGGGGGCAGGGTGTTTAAAACTAGTCGGTGTAACGTGGTTTTGTATTAACAATTATTACACTTCTAATTAAGCCTCATGTACATTTACAACTCAGACTTAATCCGGCATAGGTTCGGATGGCAGCAGAGCTCCTTGTCTTTTTCAGGTTGCGTTTCCACTTGTGTATCTTTATTTAATTCAAGAGCACAAACTGTGCTGTACAGTAAGGTGAATTTAAGAATACACATTAGCGACTGTCTCCACATCTATAGAATTATTTTAACCACACAAGAATGTGTAGGAATAAAAGATGAAAAACAATTTATTTAGCAGACACCTTTATCCAAGGCAACTTAGAGGCTAAGCTGTGAACTATGCAACAACAATCACTGTTGCAGGGTCACTTAAATTAGGACCTGGGTTTCACACCTCATCCTAAAGACAGAGCACAAGGAAGTTAAGTGACTTGTTCAAGGTCACAGAGTGAGTCAGTGGATGAGCTGGGATTTAAAACCAGGAACCTCCTCATTCTAAACCTTTTCTTTAACCACTGGACCATTTTCAACTTAAGTGGTCTGCACCATCACATAAAACAAAATAAGAAAAAGATATTCACAGTTGGGCATTCACATTGTAAGAAATTTGATTTATTACACTGCTTCAAGCAAATGCATTTAAAATTAAATGATTTAATGCTTTAAGTTAATGCATGATGTCATAATAGTTTTTGTAAATGCACTTTAGCTACAAACGCAAATGCCCCCCTTGCCCTCCCTTGCGGATGGCCATGTCCCTATACAATGTCATATAAGATAGAATGTTTTTAAATATTAATTAAAATTGAAATTTGAAAGAAATCTCAATTAGTCTTTATTGATATGCCCAGAGGTTAAAAAACAAAGTGTCTGTGAAAAGGTTAATGTCTATGGACACCATCGATAATGAAACTGTATTGGCCAAATTATAGAACACAACTGTGTACTATAAACCCTGCAAATATGAAGTCACTATCTCAAATGGTGACACTGTGGCTGCAACAGCTTTGCAAAAATCCATCACGAAAGGGTTTATTTATGTAGCATGACACCCATGAGCAAACTGAACTTAAGGAATCACAGAATATGTATGTGTACCAAGCATGAGCCCTTATAAAAGTTTATCATGGTATTTTTACACTGTAATTTTGCAGTTTTTCCATGCTGTTCTCATGGTTATCATATGTATTTACCATAGTCTCACCACGGTTTGTTATGTTTCTTAACATGATTTACCATACCTCTCTGGGCTTTACAGTGCTTACCTCTGCTTAATTATGCTTTCATTATGATTTATCACACTTTGCTATGCTTTTACTAAAGAACACTTTTATAAGGGAAGTGTTTCATTTTTAGTAAGTTATATACAGTGCTTCCATCTTCATTGACTTGTTAAATTGTGCAACAGAATTTCTTCCAGTGATGTTTCTTGAGTATCTGATACAGTAAATTACAAAGTATCTTTGTTTTTCAATTTTTTAACCCCCAGACATACAGGCATCTACAATCATTCTAAATCAGCTGAATTTTGTAGCCTCCTTTTTTCCCAGAACAATGTTAAAAACAGGAAGGCTTTCCAGTGAAATCTGAAATTATTATGGTACGCCTGTGTATACACACTGCATCCCTTCTCATTATCCCTGCCTTCCTGTCTCACTCTGGGGGAAGCAAACCGGCATACGTAAGCATATATGCTGGTTGTAGACTGTCAGGATTTAACCACAAGTGTCAGGCACATGTTTGTGTGCTGGCGAACTTTCCACAAAGAAAAATGAAGGTCTAAGCCATGTCAGCAAAGGGCAGCTTACATATTGTCCATAGTGCATTTTTTTTTATCTCTCTCATCTAATACAAGTTCACTGTTGTACAGTGCAATAATGGATATTAAAAGGATGCTTGATTCTGTATCATCGACATTTTCTTAAAATTAAATATTTACCCCTTTCGTAAGAAAAACAAATGTAGGTTATACATCATATGAACACCCAAACTTGATGAATCTTGGACATATGTATGTTGACCCATATTTTGCACACATAAAGAGAATGTACTGTATGTTACTCAAAGTGTTTTTTTGTTTTTTTGTGTGTGTTAGGTACTTCTTAAGTCGCTTATGAGGCTGTGTTGGAACTTTTATCAACTATATAGCTACAGTACATGTACATCCAAACAAAAAAACATCCGTTCATTAAAATATGTGGACTGCAAGCTTGCACCCATAAATACAAAATCTAACAATTTCCCCAGTCAAATAGTGCAGACATAAACCTTACGGTTCCTGAAATGGGATACAGCTGCGTTAAATATATCTCCCTTGGGCATGCTGTTTCCATCACGATAATTGGGTCACTGGTGACAAGCTGTCAGTGCAAGTAGAATGGTTGTTTCATTCACTTCTGGAGAAAGTTTATTTACATTTTTTGAGTTTGTCCTATTTGTTTTTCACAATCCACTCCCTTAGGTTGCTTATCCTACCTAATCTGAACAGTACCAGGAAGTGCAAGGCAGCCAGACAGCTTAGCTTTAATCCTATTTGCATACTGTTTATGACTGCTCATTTAAGCTCATTTTCTACATCCTGTTTGCATTTGTCAACAGATTTTTACATTTAAATCCCAGAATAATTATGCACTTGTTTTATCATTCTAATTTGTCACCTGTAATATAGTGAAAACGCAGGAGTCAGTAGTAATTGTAAACTGTAACTGCACTTTGTCATTTACAATCCACTTAGCTGTCTCTCTCTATACACTGGAAACACAAACACCCTGGCTTGCGACCGTGTCCTAAATCTCAAACAGGTGAACCCTGAACATAACATTTCTGTGGGTGCAGGAACCTTGCACAGTCGGTTCGCATGCCATTGCGACCCATCATGCCGGTGGTAGGTGGCAGGTCCCAATTTCTTGACAATCTGTAAAGGAGCTGACCAGGACTGCTGAAGTTTGCTGGAGCCCACAGAATACTTTTGTTCCGCTGGAGTGAGGGTGCGTGAAGCAAAAAAGTGATCATAAGTTGCCTTATTTAGGAGTGAGACCTTGGCGACTGTGTCAATCAGAAGTAGAATCAGGATATCATTCACATAGCAACCACATGTCCTGAATAAAGTGGCTGGCTGGGACACTGAATTAATTGCTACTGGTGAGGGTGCAGTGCTGGGTGCGGTAGCAGGTGGGGTGGGTGCATGATCGGCACCAACGGGTGAAGTGGTGCAGTTTTTGACAGTTCCGACAGTGCTGGCCTCTTGCAGGTCACCCAGGGGACTGGGCTGCATGTCTGAGTGATCCACAATTAGAGCAGTGCCTGGAACGTGGTTGAGGGTTATCCTGTACTTTTTGTACTGGTACTTGGGCTGTAACGTCAAAAGATTGTGCAGTTGACGTGCCTGATAGTTTACACACCCTTGCTAATGCAGCTTCTACTTGCTTTCCAATCTCCAATGCTTTCCCCAATGTTAAATCATCTAATTCCAATAACAAGCACTCCCTCAGTTGTACACAGCATGGTTTTTTTTTATTTTTTTATCAGCTGGTACATAATTACCTCATTCTGTAGCGCTCCGAATTCACAATGCCGTACAATTCTATCTGTGGCTGTAAATCCAGAGAATATTTCAATGTGAAATTGAGATTTCAGATGTTTTCACACCTGAATCAGTGAAATCCCATTGCTCCACATTAAAACTTCATCTGGGTTGTCCAAACATTTCCCTTCCTGTAACAGGTCACATGACTGCTTGATCAGCAGGCTTCTTTTCCTGTACACAATCCCTCACATCCTAAAGGAAGGTCTGTGCTGTTATCTAATTTTAACAGCTCCCGTGTGACCCTTTAAAGTAGATTTTCCTTTTTATATCATAGCCAACTGAGTTTTTCTACTTTCTCTGAGGGTTTAAATTTGTCGTGGAAAGCAAATGAGTGAAAATGGTCTTTTTGGCAGTATACTGTAAGAAGTAGTACCAAGGAAAATGTGAAGCAAATATTTCTAATACTGAACCAGAGCCTCAATGAAATGATTACTATGCTTTATACTGTGTATGGCACCACCATAATTGTGATGTAATTGAGCCCTCAGTTAACTTCATCAGCTTTACATGGTCACTCATCCACCCCCCAATAATGCTTGGATTTTCACCTTGTTATTTATTTATTTTATTTTTTTATTTGAACTATTAAATAAAAAAAAAAAAGTAAAATAAAGGGCCTTGGTCATAAATATTCATAGCACAATTAGAAAACATATCATGCTTTCCTCTAATAATAAACCAGCGTAGTAATTTAATAAACCATCATCCATATTATATTAAGTTAAATAAATCAATTTGAGCTGCTTCAAGCTTGTCTGGAGCACTCTAGTATCCTATTCTGTATATGTAGAGGAACTTGGGCTAGCAGAGTTTAAAAAATTACATGATTTGAATAGAATGATGAAGAAACAGGTTGTCCTTTTTTTAACTAAAACTCAAGTACTATTGAACTTCAGCTGTTGGTTACAGTTTGTTTTCTGTAAAGTGTTATCTGCTTCAACACAAAACATGCAAATCTGATCAGACCAGACAATATGCTGATGTTTTTTTGTTTTGTTTTGTTTTGTTTTTAGGATACTTCAGAAAAACTAAAATCTAGGTAAAGGAAGATTTAAAGAAAAATGAAAGCTCGATATGGGAGAAACAGAACCCAGGACCACTCATGATTCCAAACAGTGTGAGAACAAAACATTATATATATATATATATATATATATATATATATATATATATATATATATATATATATATATATATATATATATATATATATATATATATATATATATATATATATATATATATATATATAAATTTAGTCGTTGCCAGTTATTTTTATTATTTTCTCCCAATTTGGAATGGCAAATTATTTTTAGGCTCAGCTCACCGCTACCACCCCTGCACTGACTCGGGAGCGGCGAAGACAAACACATGCTGTCCTCCGAAGCATGTGCCAACCACTTTTTTTCACACTGCAGACTCACCATGCAGCCACCCAAGAGCTACAGAGTCAGAGGACAATGCAGCTCTCAGGCATTTTACAAGCAAGCCCACAGGCGCCCGGCCAAACTACAGGGGTCGCTGGTGCGGGGTGAGCCGAGGACACCCTGGCCGACCTAAACCCTCCCCCCCAGGCCACGCTCGGACATTTGTGCGCCGCACCCTGGGAGCTCCCGTCCACGGTCGGCTGTGGAATAGCCTGGACTCGAACCGGCGACGTCCAGGCTATAATGCACACTCTGCACTCCACACGAAGCGCCTTTACTGGATGCGCCACTTGGGAGCCGTCAAAGACGTTTTAATGAAAACAAACTATAACTGACTATACCCATCACAAAGAAATCATTCCGTCCTGTCAAAAAAGTTAGTAAATGATTGCAAAATGCAGCCGACAACTGCTGCGCGTACACATCACTCGTATTTTACCTCAGACATGAGCAAGACAAAAATTAGACATGCCTGTGGGACGATCTCATTTTACGCATGCGCAATGCGCCAGAGGATACAGATTTCTGAGGGGGTACTGAATTGTGACAGACACCTGAAGTGTCCTGAGCCATTAATCATCTGGTATTCACGGCCGCGCTGACCACTTCAGTAGAGAAAACCTCTATGGACCGCTGATGTTGACGTCCAATCCAATTTTTTTTTGACTCGCCAATGGCGGTTCAGTACATACTGCGGTACAGGGCTGAACTGGGTATCGGACCGTTTTTTTGCGGCCCAATATGCATCCCGAATGAAAAGTAAAGGTTTCCTTTACAAAATCCGTTTCTTTCTGGAAAGGTAATCATCTCAACACGTTGAAAAAAAAGACCACCAAAAGCTCCTGACAGGCATACACATTTTTGACCTCATGTCACTAAATAGCTGGAAAGAATTCTGCTTGTCCTATACCCGGTCCAGTTTTTATCCAGAACTACGTTGTTGAAATGTATTGCAAAAATGATCAGATCCCAACAATCAGACCCCTTCAATGAACAAGAGGAGGCCACTTGGCCCATTTGTGTCCATCCAGTTAGTAGCTATTTGATCTAAAAAAAATAAAAATAAAAAAAAAAGTAAAAGTATCTCAGTGATTCAGTATAGACAACATGACTAGGTAACCCATTCCATCCCCTCACCACTATGTGAAAAGGTGTCTCCTACCCACCTTTTTTCCCAACTATGCCCTCTGCTGGCTTCTGTGCTGTGCTTAAGATATTGCTTAGGATTAACTTCGTCAGCCCCTTTTAATATTTTAAAGACTTTAATCAAGCCCCCCTAATGCTTCTTTGTTTTTGGCTAAATCTTCACAGCGTATTCCTTTAAATCCTGGGAATTGTCTGGTTGCTTGAATCTTTTCCTGCATCAATTAAGTAATCAACTGAATAGTTCTTTACGTGGCTTCCTTACTTTTCACAGTTTAAAGCTCTTTCCCTGTATTGATATTTTTGTGCCGAGTACATACACAAAAACAATACTGTACAGTGCTAAACAAATGGAAAACACATAATGTTATCTACCACACCTTTAAAAATGTATGACTGTTTTGTTTTGTTTTGTTCTGCTTGCAATAGTTTTCAAAGACAAGTTTGGTAATTGGCTATAAAAAAAAGAGGTTTAAACGATGCAATTTAGAATGCATCGACATAGCTTGTAATTTCACTGGCTAACTGATTTTCAGATCAACTGGGGGGAAATGCTAGGCTGGCAGAATTGTTTTTAGAAAATACAAACCTACCCCTGTATTAATATTCATATGAATAATTATTCTATTACAAGTAAGCACATTTACCCTGACCCTTATAAATGTTTACCATGGTAAAATTGCACAGTAATTTTGCAGTCTTCCCATGCTTTCCCATACATTTACAAAACCATGTTTACAAAACCATGTTTTTCATAAGATTTGCCATACCTTTCTAGGCTTTACAATACTTACCTATGCTTTATCATGCTATAACTTATTTTACTATGGAAAAGTTTTATAGAGGTAGCGTCCATTTGCGTTGAATGCATTTACAATGATACTGCAAGGCTGTAACCAGCTATGAGGCACCCGAGGCACAGGCCTCAGTTTATATCATACTAGAAATTATATATTTAGGCCTTTTACACGTTGCATTGCACAAATAAAAACGCATTTCATCCCTCGTTGTGTGTGCACATTAATTCCCAATTCCTGCTGATATCTCTGGGCTCTTCAAAGTCTTAACTGTCATTGCAGACTACAGCAAGTAGTGCCTCTGTGATTTTTCATGGCTGGCTATGCCCTTGTACTGATTCTCTGTTTTTTTCTATACTGGTGACTGAAAGTCAAGATCAAACAGTGAGCTAGAATAAAGTTAGCAGAGACTAGGACCATTATATGCAGTATAAAGCAGGTCTGAGAGTCATTCATGGCTTACCACCTGGAGGAAAAGACTGACACAGGACAGTCAGATCTCATTCAGCAAGTGATACTGATGACTCTGCATTCATCTCACAAATACAGTTTTGATTGCTGGAGTGCCACCTTGTGGCAACTCATAGAATTACATCAAAATTTGCAATTTATGTCTGGTTTTTCTTGGCCTTTTTTTAATCCATTAAGGCTACAAATGCACTAGGTCTTGGATAAAAATCTAGTATCTTAACACATTTTGCTTTAAATATATTCAGACATATATAATAAAAATAGATAATAAAAAAAAAAAAAATGTATGCTTCCCTGTCACTGATAATTGTACAATACTGTTCTTTTCAGAAAAAAAAGTATTTTATACAAAACCACATAAAATTGACAATACTGTTTACACTGTTTGTTACCATTCAGTAAGACATACAGGATATACTGTTAAAAAAGACAATTGGGAGTGGTACATGGGAATAGATATTGTCTAATCTGTTGCTAGAAAATGGTTATGGGTGTAAGCATACAGGGGCCGATGTAAGGATGCGTGCAAAGTAATTTTCGCCAGCAAAACACCCATATTGCTGCCAAAAACCGTGTTTAGATGGCGTAAAGTGGGACTTTAGTGGTCACTAAAAATATGTAAAGAATGGTTTTCACCTGCCGTTCTGCACCCGCTATCAAATTAGCACTTTGCCATCATTAATCTATTGAAATGATATTGAAATGTATTCAAATGAAGAAAAGAGCATACCATTGGGTGGGGATACAAATATCATCGATGAAGAGAATAATTTCAACACAATAAAATGGTACCTCTGTACCTCTTTGCCTACTGCCTACTGCCTACTACCTACTGCTCTCTCTACTCCTAACTCACCTCTGGGCTTAAGTAGGCCACTAAGTAGCCCAATGCTAGGCAGGGCTCATTATCACGATTGCAGCTTATTCGTGTGTGCTGAGTAATTTACATTGCTCTTAAGCTTACATAGACAGTGCAAAGGAATTGCCTGTCCGCTAGGGAATTTGGATTTTGCAGCCGCAATTGTTTGCACCACCTTGCAGCCCCACAACAGTATAAATAGGAACAGAAGCATTTTGACACAATATTCAGAATCAAAATAAAACCACACCAACATAAAATATATTTTTACCTGGTCCAATGAATGCTTAAAATGTCAACCTGTTCTTTTTTACTTCAAATTTCAACATAGCAATACCTCAGTCATTTGACACTTTATGCAATACCACATTGTTGTGTATTTTCACTATTTTAAAAAAAATGTATAATGGACTTATTGACCTGTTTACAAAGTATTGGCTGCTGCCAAATCAGCCACAGTACAATAAGAAGCACAGGGAGAATTTGATTGTGAAGCATTTCATTGTGTTTGCAATCTGTGTAACCTTTGTGAACCTAACTGATGGTTTACTGCCGAGAGTAAATATTAGTTCAGTAATGTAATCTCTAAAAAAATGCCTAAAAAGCATGTCTAAAGAGGTTCAAAATTCAACTTTATTTTTTTGATGTCCTTCAATTTTTCTTGTTTTGATGGTACCTGGTTGAACGTTTGTCAGGGTCTAATACTGTTAATTCCAGGTAAGCATAAGTTTTTCTAATTCTTTATAACTGTGGCAAAATGGTTAACAGTGTGCAGGTGCAGGAGTGCTGCGGTGATTAATAAACAGACAGTCAACGATAATCCAGGTGCAAAGTCTGATGACAAAACAGTAAACAATAATGATAACAGGCAATACAGCGTTGTCCACGGATTGGTCCCGTAATAATTGTCCCGATCTTAAACACCCAGACATAACACAAAACGTTAGATTACTTACCGTTGCGCTTCAGTTTTGCCCTTCCTTGTGTTGAGTCTGTGTTTCTGGTCTGACGTTACCCCTGCAAAGCCATCCTGTTCACAGTTGGTGTCAGAACCGGGACGACAGCGCTGCCAAGTGTCAGGGCAGAAATACTGTGTTTTCTTTTCAAAGGGCTGGTCACAAGTCCAGCCTCATCTCTACCATGCTGGATGTTTGCCTCACCTGCCTGAAAGGTGAGGAATGGTGCTTCGCCGTTGGCGAGGTCAGGCACGTAGCACCCGACCAACCCCCTCCATGGCAGGAGTATGGGTATGGCGTGGCCAGCTGCCCACTCCCAGAAGAGGGGGAGCGTGAATATCCTGAACCCAAGAGGGGAGAGGTGCGGAGGAAGGAGATGGAACCGGAGGATGAGGAGGCTGAGCATCCACAGCCCAAGGCTCCACTGGCAGGGGAGGAATACCTGCTGTTCCCACCTCCACCAGCAGAGGAATAATGCCAGCTGGTTTCACCTCCACCACCACCATCATCTCCTCTGCAACCCACAGCTTGCTTGTTGAGTCTGGACACACAGAGCAGGCTCCTGTTAACCAGGCACAGCTCATCCAACTGTTGTGGTGAGGGTCTGTGGTTCTCAGAAAGGGACCTCAGCAAATGGCACTACCAGGATGCTGTTATAATTGCCAAGAATAGGTACGCTTGAGGATCCCCTCAGAGTCCTGGTACTGCTTGTTGGGGAAGGCAGGGCCGGATTAACGCATTGGGCCCAAAGTCATGGGGGGGCCCAAAACAAATATTTTTATTTTTTATAACAGATACGGAATTGTGCACAAACTGAAAGAACTTCACTGACTGACATTTCAACTCGAGGCAGTGTACTTGTGTTCACACAAAATCAAACTGGCTGACCCGGAACTTGCTGTCTTGCTCAATTTTGCATGGGCAGCACAAAGGAATATCCACTAGAAAGTGTCCTGAGGGCATCAAAGGATTTTTAATAGTAAGGTTTAGGGTTAGGTATTCGGTTAGGGTAGGGTTTTAGGGCTGGAGTTGCTTAAGGTTAGGGTTAGGGTCAGGGTGGGTTGGGTTGGTTTCGTTGCCAAGCTCTGGAAGTGAAAGGTGGGAGTGCTTGGTAAATGCCCTAGAATCATCTGATGCCCTTAGGACACTTTCTAGCGGATATTCCTTTACGTTGCTTTGCGCAGTGACACAAGTAAATTCCAGGTCAGTAAGTTTGATTTTGCTTGAATACTCGCCGCCAGCCGAACCTGACCGCTGTGGTGAGTCGGTACCGCAGCGCACTCATAGCCTGATTCTCTTGACACAGGCGGCGTATTATCCTATGCCAGCGTAGGAGCATAACGCACACGGTACTTGGTTCCTAGTACGCAGAACGCGCATAATGCGCAGGTGCTCGTTGCTCCTTCCAAAAAGTTACGCACAGAGCGCAGGGTACGCAGTTTATGCTCCCACTGCACAAGGTGTCTAGAATATTCGAGGCAAGCAGTGCGGTGCACGTTGCACTCGTTGCGTAAGTACTGCTCTACTAGCGCATAGCTCAAGCGCTGCATGTGGTGTACATATTACACGGTGCAGGCGTAGTTAGTTGTACACTATTGCCCATACGCTGCGTAGTACACGGTACACTTGTGCCCACGGTACCCGGCGCAGGGTAAGCGGTGTTAATAGCCTTAGCTGTAGCGCTAGCGAAATTTACACAGTGTTAGTACCTGTGGGTCAAACGCAGTGAAAGCAGTGCTTAGTGCTATGCACAAGCCAGATGTCCTGTCTCAGGACTCTCTGCCTAGCATCTCGAATGCAGTACACAGACGCACGGGTTATTGCATAAGCACTGCTCAACCTGGCACATAGCTCACGGTGCTGCACAGTATCTGTGAAAACAGGATACACGGTGCACACGGGGCTCAGCATACCTTGCTGTAACGCTAGTGAGTGGACACACTACGTTAACACTTATCAGTGTTCAATGCAGTGCGAGAAAAGGCCAGTGCTAATGCACAAAGTCAGCACCATATCGGGATCCTTCCCTGTACGGCCTGCGACGCATCATACCCACAGGACGCATGGTGCTCGGTAGGCAGGTGCTTAGTACATCAGGGCGCATAGCGCCTCGGGTGCTCGATGCACGAGGTGCCTCGTTGCCATCTGCCTGTAGAAGGTGCTCCACTCTGCGGTAGGTTACGCGCTGCCCCAGTCGTGTGACTGCACGTAGTCCAGGCTAGACACCCCTGTCCAGTTACTACGCTGTGTTTACTCTTTTTTTCTTCTTAACAGCCTACATCGCTTTGCGATTGCAGTCTGCTGAAAGCCTTACAGCGATCGCTGTTTTCTGCTTTTCTCTGCTATTAAGTCGCCCTGGATAAGGGCGTCTGCTAAGGAATAAAATAATAATAATGTTGCAGTTTAAAAGAAAAAGAGACACGTGTTCCTCCACTGGGCCCCGGCTCTGCTGTGCCCCGCTGTGGAATTGACTCTGCTGGACTGCCTCAGCCCACCCTCTCGGTGCGCTTAAAATATTCAGTTCACCCGAGTTGCCGTGGTGTCTGCTTTATTACACTCACAGCTTGCTGTTGTGTGCGTGTATGTGTGGTTCTATACTGAGCCCCGCTGTCGAGATGCTTACGCCGGCTTGTTTCAGCCCGCCTACTCGGTGCGCTGTTTAAAAGCAGTCACACGCCCTGCCGTGGTGACCGCTATTTTACCCTCACAACCTTGCTGTTGAGTGTGTGTGATGTGTTTTTACTTTACTGCCTTGCAGTTTAGAAAAATAAATAAATAAATAAATAAATAAATAAATAAATAAAATGTAGTATGATATCAAACGGCAGCTCTGCTGCGCCCCGCTGTTGAGTTACATACACAGGCTTGCTTCAGCCCACATACTCGGTGGGCTGGAAAAACAAAGCAAAATCAGTTAACCGCGTTGCCGTGGTGACTGATATTTTTACCCACACAGCTTCTGTGGTGGTGTGCGCGCATTTGTTTCTTACTGCCCAGCACACGGTGCTCCAGTACACGGCTGAGCTGTAGGCAGCCCTGGAGCTGACCCCGCCTGCACCGGTGGTTGCCCCGGATGTTACGCGCTGGCATCTGCCGTACTCGGCAGGCTGTCTGGCCGGGCGAATGGTTTATCACACTGGACTGAAAGAACGCGGATTCCACGTTGCTATTCGTCTAGTGCACAAGAAGTATCTCCACTTCGCCTTACAGGGGAGCATCCTGAGTTTTCTGTGCTGTGGTTCAACCTCTCCTTAGCCCCCACACGTTTCAAAGTGCATGGATGCCATCCTAGCTCCCTTGCGGCTGCAAGTGATCAGGGTGATGAATTAGCTGAACGACTGGTTGATCTGCCCAGTCGCAGGAAGGAGTAGTGGCCCACACAGTGCAAGCCTACCTGTCGGACGACAGAGTGGCTGCCATTTGCAACTGTCTGGCCCTGTTCAACAAGGGTTCACAGTATAATTCGTGTTGTGTTAAAAACTATTGGGTCTGATGGCCTCGGCTTCATCACCCACCTAACTAGGGTTACTCCACAAGCGCCCGATCCAAGTGTGGCTCAGTGCCTTAGGCTGCACCCCAAGCGCGACAGACACTGTCAGCTGATCGTGTCTCGCCTGGGCTGGGAAGCCCTACGCTGGTGGAAGCAAGCCTCTCTTCTGAGCAAAGGCGCAAGCATAGGAGTGATACACAACTGTCAAATGGTGATGACAGACGCACCCAACTCTGGTTAGGGGGCTGGTCTGGGCAGGTGGAGGAGTTTGCGGACCCTGGTCGGATCGCTGGACATAATGCGTGGGAACTGAGAGCAGCCCACGAGTGGTCCAAAGCGTTTTTTGTACGCTTTCCCGCCTATACCGCTGCTCCCGGCTTTTCTAAGAAAAGTCGGGTTAGAGAAAGCGTCAGTTCTCCAGGTGGCCAAGAGAATGTGGTTTTCGACCCTGTGCCAGCTGTTGCATAGCCAGCCCTGGGAAATTCCACTTCGTTGGATCTCCTCAGTCAGGTTGAAGGCTCTCTTTGTCACCCGGAGCCACCTATGGGTCTGTAAGGGACTGCTGGCTAGTCCTAGGGCTATCGGACGCAGTTGTGGGTACCATGCAGGGCGGACTCCACTAAGTTTTTTGTATACCTATAAGTGGAAGTATTTTCAAGCTTGGTGACTGGCTAGAAACCATGACCCCATCACTTGCCCTAGGCCAGTCATATTGCAGATCCTGCAGGAACTGCTTGGTGCTGGACGGTCACCTTCCACCTTGCAGGTGTATTCAGCGGCTATCTCTGCTTGCCATGTCCCCGTAGATTCTATGTCTCCGGGTGCGCATTTTTGGCTACCCATTTCCTTAAAGGCGCACGGTGATTACGCCCTCCTAGGAGGACTGTTCTCCCCGAATGGAGCCTTAATCCCTGAATGGAGCCTTAATATTGTACTAGAGGCTCTCACGAAGGCCCGTTTGAGCCCTTAAACTCCATTGAGCTGAAGTATCTGTCTATGAAGACAGCCTTCCTCTTAGTTATCACCTCCATAAAGTGGATCAGTGAGCTGCAGGTGGTCTGTGCACAGCTCCTGCATGCGCGTGTGGGAGGATGGAAGCGGAGTGTCGCTGCGCACCAACCCCGCTTTCCTCCCCAAGGTGATCACAGCTTTCCACATTAACCAGTCTGTGGAACTGGAGTCTTTTCATCCACCTCCGTTGCTTCGGAGGAGGAGAGATTTAATTTTCTCTGCCCAGTGCGGGCATTGAGATGTTACGTGCTTAGGACAAGAGCGCTGCGTCCATCTGACCAGCTCTTTGTCTGTCACGGAACATGGACCCTAGGACAGCCCCTCTAAGCAGCGTCTGTCACACTGGATTGCAGACACGGTGTTGACTGCATATGATGATGCTGGGTTACCCCCATCTGGTACAGTAGCTGCGCATTCGACAAGAGGGTTGGCTACATCGTGGGCCCTTTTTAAGGGCGCTTCAATGTCTGAGATTTGTACTGCGGCTAGCTGGGCTACGCCGCATACTTTCACCAGATTCTACCGCATTAATGTGGTAGATCCTGCTGTGCCATCTGTGGGCACAAGGGTCCTTGAGGGTGTAAGTTCACACCGCTAACCTCTGGGTTAGACAGCGCTTGTGCGTCCCTCATATGCTGCCGTTCCTTCTCCCTCGCGACGGCTCTGGTATACATTATCCCATACTTAATGTTGGTGGTCGTCTTCGACTTGAAAGGGAACGTTAGGTTACTTACCGTAACCCTGGTTCCCTGAAAGAGAAAACGACCACCAACCATGAGGTAGCTTCGGTCGCCCTCACGGGTTCAGTGGAAAAAGAGGGAGATTTTCTGGTGACGGTTTTGTACCCTCGGTAGGTGGGACCGAGTGCGTCATCACAAGAAGGGGCCTTCGGCAGCTCTGATATAGAGAGATCAGTATTACCTACCTCTAGAGCAGGGAATATCCCATACTTAATGTTGGTGGTCGTCTTCTCTTTTAGGGAACCAGGGTTACAGTAAGTAACCTAACTTTATCAAGCTCTGCTATGGGATTTGACATAGGCTTCAGGTTTTTCCGAATTTATTTTTAAATGTATTTAGCACACCGCCTTCATTTGAACTGTTTCTGACAGATTCGGTCAGTCGTTCAGTTCAGAGCAGTGCCTGAAATTTTCGTCAATTAATAACCATAATTGACTGTTTCTGATCAAAACCATGAAAAATAGCTTAAAAAACAAATTTTGCAAATTGGTGAAGCGTGAGTTAAGCTAATATATACATATATATAATCGTATATTTGTTGTTATTCATATAAGATAGGGGCCCATAAGTATATGTTTGCCTAGGGCCCCGTGATGGGTTAATCCAGCCCCGGGGGCAGGTAGCATCCTTGGACAGGACCACTAAACTAGGCGCCTGGACCAAGGTGACAATAGAAGTTTCCACCTTGGCGAAAATGAACCAGGCCCAGCTTCTCCGCATCATGTACCCTATATAGGGCGTCCATTGCCCGGGAAACAGCAGGAGCTGTTGCCAGGGGATCCCAGGAAGACTGGATTTCAAAAAGAAAATTCAGGTGCACTAGGGGGGACTGCCTTGTTTCGCCTTCTGTAGGCCAGGGCAAAATTGCAGTGGCTCTCTATCAGGGGCAGGTGGATCTAAACGTTCCCGCAGTAATTCTGCGAGAACAGTTCCTTGGTGGGAAGCAGCAGCCCAGAGCTTTTCCAGTTGCTCCGAGTCTGCCGATCGCTTGGAAGGAGAGGAGGATGAGGAAGACCGGGAGGACAGACTTCTGTCTGGGCTATTTTTCCAGATATGTCATCTGCTCTCCCTTGTCACAGAGCCATGGGATGAGGACGCAGCCACTGCTTTAACAGAGTTCCGTAGAGGTGCGGAATTACCACTTCTCAATTGTGCACAAAACTTGCAGAAGCTGCGATTAGCTAGTGCCTCCTTGGCATGCTCTGGCCCCAGGCAGGAAGAACATCTGCCGTGCTTGTACTCAACAGGCAGACTGTCCTTGCATGTGTCGCAGGGATAAAACCCAGACATGAAGCAAGAAGCAAGCAATGCAGTGTACAGTATACAGATGTACAGGTGCTGCCTCAGTCTGCTTGTAGATATCTAGTGGGCAGATCAAGACCTGAGCAGGACCTGTTTGGTACCAGACCAGTAACTTGAGCACCGGTCTGTAGTGGACTGGAACCGGATCAGTACCTGGAAGGTATCGGGTTGGTTTGGTACTGGTTCAGGACCGGTGTGGTACTGGTTCGGAACCTAGTCGGCACCAGGCCGGTTCAGTGGTTTTTGCACCATGTAGGACTGGGTCAGTTCGGCATGGTAACAGGAATGAAAATTCCTCAGGACAAGTTCTTAATGGTATCAGACTATATCACCTCAATGTGCTTGTTTGTGCCCAGTTTTATTGACTTCTACAAACCCTTTATGTCAAAACTAGCTTATCAGGGATGGCCAAATCTGGCACCAAAATACAGATTTAGTTCCATTCATTCCCTTAACAGTTACACCTTAAGAACATAAAATAATTATCAGACACTGAAATGCATTGTAAATTGAGTCGTTTGGCAGAGACTTGTATCAAATACAAACTATGATTACCTATTTTTTTTCAGACATGATAATGGCTGGTTTCAACCAGCCCTTATCTTGGGCTAAACATTACTGTAGAAGCTAATTGGAGACTGTGATATCAGCCATCTATGTACTAAATGAGAGATGGTGATAGTATTTATTATCAAATTGTCAGAACACTTGCAAAAAGCTCTTACTCTTAAATTTAAAAATAAATGAAAATTTTCAAGTGCATACTTCCTCCAAATTAACAATTGATAGAACTGCAGTCAAATAAGTAAGATGTCTAGGTATTAACATTTGTAGATTATCGTCAATGAACTACAAGTATGTAAAGAACAATATTAGATGTAGGTGAAAGAGAGAAGGAGGATATAGGTTACCAATTCTGCAGTCATATTAACTAAATTACACACCTGCATGCTGAATATACAGCAGGTTGTTGCAGGATGCACCCTATAGCTTAGAGATTGCCGTTTTCAAATCCAAGCTATGCCACTGCCAACCATGGACGGGAGTTCCCAGGTGACGGTGCACAATTGGCCAAGTGCTGCCTGGGCAGGTTAGGGGTTAGGTCAGCTGGAGAGTCCTTGGCTGACCGCACACCAGCGACCACTGTTGCTGGCTGGGCACCTGCAGGCCAGCCTGTACACAATTCAGAACTGCATGGTTCTCCAACACTGCAAGTTCTGATATGGTTGCAGGACGCGGGTGCTCGTCTCTCGAGTTAAGATCTCCACACACCAGACACTATGCGATTTAACTGCTGACGAGACACTTTCGCAGCGACATGACCACACACCAGAAGCAACACGCAGGCAATGCGACAGGTTTGAAAACCGACAGATCTATAGAACTGTTCAAAATTGCTATTGACAAAACCATGATCGAGACTGGTACGTATTTGTGAACATGATGTGGAAATGATGAGTGTCTTCTCTGACGGTATTTCAACATATATGGTAATAAATAATACACAGCAGGCTTATCCAGTTCTTTGAAATGGACTCCCATATATTAATCTTTCAACAAGTATTATGGTTTTCTCCGTTTTGGATACTGCTTTACTCTGCTGGACCACATTGAAGCTGTTCTTCAATTGCTCAATACCCTAGTCGTCAAACCGCAACAAATCGGAATCAATCACCTGTCATGTCAAAGATACCGGTACTTATCAAAAGTATAGGTTTTATTCATTTTGCCGTATTGTGGCTGATGTGTAGCAGCCTTTATTTTTTTCAGGGATTGCAGCAATGAGCCAGGTTGAATAACTAAATTGGACATTCCAAAAAATGGGGGGGAACACCCACTGTTTTTATAATTTCTGGTTACTGGTGTTCAGAGTACACTCTGTGTGTTAACAAACGTGGGTTTTAATATTATTTTTACAGTGGTTTGCTATAGTAAAGCTAGACTGTCTGAATCAAATTAAAACAGCCCCCTTTGCATAAAATGATCCTGGGACTAGTGCAGAAACATGTGAATGGGAGAATTCCTGTCCACTGAAAGGTTACATTCCTGCTTAACATCAACAGCTTGTTTATCTACACAGATCTGTTCCACCTCTTTTATAATTCCAACGATCAGTTTAAAAAAAAAAAAAAAAAAAAAAAAAAACACACCACACAAACACCCCCACACACCGCAGTACAAGCTTGGCAAGGTGGTGTGGGTTGCCCACCACTGATTTGGATTGATGAAGGAGAGTAAAAATGTTATTAGGGACCAGGAAAGAAAGAAAGAAAAAAATCATATAAACAAAGAGCTACTCTGAGCACACTGGATTTAAAGAGAATCAAGTATAGGGCAGCAGAGTGGAGTAGTGGTTAGGGCTCTGGACACGTGACCGGAGGGTTGTGGGTTCAATCCCTGGTGGAGGGACACTGCTGCTGTACCCTTGAGCAAGGTACTTTACCAAGATTGCTCCAGTAAAAACACAACTGTGTAAATGGGTGATTTTATGTAAAAAAATAATGTGATATCTTGTAACAATTGTAAGTCGGCTTGGCTAAAGTCGTCTGCTAAGAAATAAATAATAATAATAATAATAATAAAAAAAAAAAGAAAAATAATGTAGGTCTAACATTGAAGAATTTGGTGCCATTTTCTAATATAACCAACTACACACACAAAGTGCTTGTACAGTGCATACATTTATTAATACCAAAAAAAAGTGATGTTGAGATTTAACTCAATCAGATTAGATGCTTAAATATTTGTTTACATCGTGATTTACTTTTTTCAAGAGATTAATATTCATCCTCATCTTCCTCATCCAACCCATCAGCAGAGTCAGCTCCCACTTCTTCATAATCCTTTTCCAAGGCAGCCATATCTTCCCTGGCCTCTGAAAACTCCCCTTCCTCCATACCTTCCCCCACATACCAGTGAACAAAGGCTCTCTTTGCATACATCAGGTCAAACTTGTGGTCCAGGCGGCTCCAGGCCTCTGCAATAGCCGTGGTGTTACTCAGCATGCACACGGCCCGCTGGACCTTCGCTAGGTCTCCTCCGGGCACCACAGTGGGCGGCTGGTAATTGATGCCCACCTTAAAGCCAGTGGGGCACCAGTCAACAAACTGGATTGAGCGCCGGGTTTTAATATTAGCAATGGCTGCATTCACATCCTTTGGTACCACATCCCCACGATACAGCAGACAGCAGGCCATGTATTTCCCACGCCTCGGATCACATTTCACCATCTGGTTGGAGGGCTCAAAGCAGGCATTTGTGATCTCTGGCACAGACAGTTGTTCATGATAGGCTTTCTCAGCAGATACAATGGGAGCATAGGTGACCAAAGGGAAATGGATTCTGGGATAGGGAACCAGGTTGGTCTGGAATTCTGTTAGGTCAACATTCATGGCCCCGTCAAACCGTAGAGAGGCAGTAGTGGACGACACAATCTGAGCAATTAGGCGGTTTAGATTGGTGTAGGACGGACGCTCTACATCCAGGTTGCGGTTGCAGATATCAAATATGGCCTCGTTGTCTACCATAAAGGCACAGTCCGAATGCTCCAATGTGGTGTGGGTTGTCAGAATAGAGTTGTAGGGTTCCACCACCGCAGTGGAAACACGTGGAGCAGGGTAGACTGCAAACTCAAGCTTGGACTTCTTCCCATAATCCACAGAGAGGCGTTCCATCAACAGGGATGTGAATCCAGAACCAGTACCACCTCCAAAGCTGTGGAAAACCAAGAATCCCTGAAGTCCTGTGCATTGGTCAGCCTGAAAGTAACATTTCAAAAGTAAACAAATAATGTGGATTAGCCTTTCATGTATACATGGACTACAATGAATTGAAGATTAAAATACAATAAAAAGTAGCGCATTTACAGTTTAAATCTGGCTTTTGTCTCTACCAATTCTGCAATCTGGTAGTGCCCCGCCCCACGTTTAGTGGTACTCCCCACAAAGTCTCTTGAGGCAATACACCACACATTGGAGTTCATAAACCCTGTAAATATATCATCTACATCAAGGGAGACAGTAGAAACAGCCACTTGCCAGTTTCCGAATTCTGTCCGTTACGGGATCAATGGTCTCCTTCCCAATAGTGTAGTGGCCACGTGCATAGTTGTTGGCTGCATCCTCCTTCCCAGTGATCATCTGTTCTGGGTGGTAGAGCTGGCGGTATGTACCACTCCTGACCTCATCTGGAAAGAGAAGAGAAGCGTTTAGATGATATTCCCTCAATGGCCACGAATAAAGTGAAAAACTTTCAAAAAGGCACCAGATTTAAAACAGTGGTATACCCAATGACCAATGGGACATTCCATGACAAAAATCACCCAACAGGCAACACCTTACCCCCTCCAATTTACACCAAACACAGTCCTCGGGATTGGTCAAAATAAATAAAATAAAAAGGGGGGAGGAGAGAACTTTAACATCCAACACATTTAGCTAAAATTAGTAAAAAGTGAAAGCTAGGGAATGAACTCAGTAGTACAATAGGTGTACAACAGCCACTTTAACCCATTAGGATACAGTAAAATTATAGCCAATTGTAACGTCATTTCCATCAGATACACATACAAGGTGGCTGTATCAAGTCGGAGTGTGTAATGTAATATATAAAACACACACTGTCAAAAGTTTGAATGGCTTACATTTAACCTTTTTTTTTGCAAAAAAACACCCATTTAAAAGTAGTCATACCGTTTGATGCTATGATAGTATTGTCAACAAGGTGCTAGAAATGTCAACATAATGCAGAACCTAATTCTAGAAAAGTCTAGAAAATGCTGGATTGTAGGTGAACATTCTTTGAGTACAAAAGGGTTAGGCATAGGATGATTGCTGTCATTACCAATAAGTTAATATTGGATAAAAATAACAGCTATCTGAAGACCTTTAGGCAGAAAAATGTTATAAAAACTGGGAGAAGGATACAAGGTTTCCAAGCATGCGAGTATTCCAATTTCATATATTGTTTCTGTTATCAAGAAGTACAAGACTCATGGTACTATCACAACGCTCCCTCAGTCTGGAAGAAAGAAGGTTCTTTCACCAAGAACAAGTAGAAGAATTGTGAGGAAGTTTAACAAATCCAAGATTGACTGCCACAGATATTCAAAGTGAATTGGCTACAAATGGGACTGGGGTTTCCATATCAACCATAGGTTGAGTATTGCATGGTGAAGGTCTCAATGGTCAGACAGGCCAAGGAAAAAGACTCTTAGGAAAACACCACAAGGATAAAAATCACTTAAAGTTTGCAAAACACACCACACAAAGAATCATGCCAAAAGCTCATTGGCAAATATCCGAATGGTTATTGGTTATTATTCACTTTTCATTTCATTTTCCTTGTCAGGGTATGAATACTTCTGAATAAGCATTTTTGGAGTCTTGCAAAAAAAAAAAAACTGCTATAAAATAATTGTACACATCTATTTCTTGTAACTTTTTCCCCCTCACCGACAACAGCAAAACTTGCTACAAAAAGATTTCCTATTATTGTTTGAGAAGTTATACATTTCCATTGGGATAAGTAAACTTTTCACTACAACTGTGTAATTACACACACAAATTATATTTAAATTAATTAATTTAAATTTATATATATATATATATATATATATATATATATATATATATATATATACAGTACTGTGCAAAAGTTTTAGGCAGGTGTGAAAAAATGCTGTAAAGTAAGAATGCTTTCAAAAATAGACATGTTAATAGATTATATTTATCAATTAACTAAATGCAAAGTGAGTGAACAGAAGAAAAATCTAAATCAAATCCATATTTGGTGTGACCACCCTTTGCCTTCAAAACAGCATCAATTCTTCTAGGTACACTTGCACAAAGTCAGGGATTTTGTAGGCATATAGTCAGGTGTATGATTAAACAATTATACCAAACAGGTGCTAATGATCATCAATTCAATATGTAGGTTGAAACACAATCATTAACTGAAACAGAAACAGCTGTGTAGGAGGAATAAAACTGGGTGAGGAACAGCCAAACTCAGCTAACAAGGTGAGGTTGCTGAAGACAGTTTACTGTCAAAAGTCATACACCAGGCAAGACTGAGCACAGCAACAAGACACAAGGTAGTTATACTGCATCAGCAAGGTCTCTCCCAGGCAGAAATTTCAAGGCAGACAGGGGTTTCCAGATGTGCTGTCCAAGCTCTTTTGAAGAAGCACAAAGAAACAGGCAACATTGAGGACCGTAGACGCAGTGGTCGGCCAAGGAAACTTACTGCAGCAGATGAAAGACACATCATGCTTACTTCCCATCGCAATCGGAAGATGTCCAGTGCCATCAGCTCAGAACTGACAGAAAACAGTGGGACCCTGGTACACCCATCTACTGTCCGGAGAAGTCTGGTCAGAAGTGGCCTTCATGGAAGACTTAGGCCAAAAGCCATACCTCCGACATGGAAACAAGGCCAAGCGACTCAACTATGCCGCGAAAACACAGGAACTGGGGTGCAGAAAAATGGCAGCAGGTGCTCTGGACTGATGAGTCAAAATTTGAAATATTTGGCTGTAGCAGAAGGCAGTTTGTTGCCGAAGGGCTGGAGAGCATACATGAATGAGTGTCTGCAGGCAACAGTGAAGCATGGTGGAGGTTCCTTGCAAGTTTGGGGCTGCATTTCTGCAAATGGAGTTGGGGATTTGGTCAGAATTAATGGTCTCCTCAATGGTGAGAAGTACAGGCAGATACTTATCCATCATGCAATACCATCAGGGAGACATCTGATTGGCCCCAAATTTATTCTGCAGCATGACAACGACCCCAAACATACAGCGAAAGTCATTAAGAACTATCTTCAGTGTAAAGAAGAACAAGGAGTCCTGGAAGTGATGGTATGGCCCCCACAGAGCCCTGATCTCAACATCATCGAGTCTGTCTGGGATTACATGAAGAGAGAGAAGCAACTGAGGCTGCCTAAATCCACAGAAGAACTGTGGTTAGTTCTCCAAGATGTTTGGGCCAACCTACCTGCCGAGTTCCTTCAAAAACTGTGTGCAAGTATACCTAGAAGAATTGATGCTTGATGCTGTTTTGAAGGCAAAGGGTGGTCACACCAAATATGGATTTGATTTAGATTTTTCTTCTGTTCACTCACTTTGCATTTAGTTAATTGATAAATATAATCTATTAACATGTCTATTTTTGAAAGCATTCTTACTTTACAGCAAGTTTTCACACCTGCCTAAAACTTTTGCACAGTACTGTATATATATATATATATATATATATATACACACACACACACACACACACACACACACACAGTACTGTGCAAAAGTTTTAGGCAGGTGTGAAAAAATGCTGTAAAGTAAGAATGCTTTCAAAAATAGACATGTTAATAGATTATATTTATTAATTAAGTAAATGCAAAGTGAGTGAACAGAAGAAAAATCTAAATCAAATCCATATTTGGTGTGACCACCCTTTGCCTTCAAAACAGCATCAAGCATCAATTCTTCTAGGTACACTTGCACACAGTTTTTGATGGAACTCGGCAGGTAGGTTGGCCCAAACATCTTGAAGAACTAACCACAGTTCTTCTGTGGATTTAGGCAGCCTCAGTTGCTTCTCTCTTCATGTAATCCCAGACAGACTCGATGATGTTGACATTAGGGCTCTGTGGGGCCATACCATCACTTCCAGGACTCCTTGTTCTTCTTTACGCTGAAGATAGTTCTTAATGACTTTCGCTGTATGTTTGGGGTCGTTGTCATGCTGCAGAATAAATTTGGGGCCAATCAGATGCCTCCCTGATGGTATTGCATGATGAATAAGTATCTGCCTGTACTTCTCAGCATTGAGGAGACCATTAATTCTGACCAAATCCCCAAATCCATTTGCAGAAATGCAGCCCCAAACTTGCAAGGAACCTCCACCATGCTTCACTGTTGCCTGCAGACACTCATTCGTGTACGCTCTCCAGCCCTTTGGCGAACAAACTGCCTTCTGCTACAGCCAAATATTTCAAATTTTGACTCATCAGTCCAGAGCACCTGCTGCCATTTTTCTGCACCCCAGTTCCTGTGTTTTCCTGCATAGTTGAGTCGCTTGGCCTTGTTTCCACGTCGGAGGTATGGCTGTTTGGCATAAGTCTTCCATGAAGGCCACTTCTGACCAGACTTCTCGGACAGTAGATGGGTGTACCAGGGTCCCACTGTTTTCTGCCAGTTCTGAGCTGATGGCACTGGACATCTTCCGATTCGAAGGGAAGTAAGCATGATGTGTCTTTCATCTGCTGCAGTAAGTTTCCTTGGCCGACCACTGCGTCTACGGTCCTCAATGTTGCCTGTTTCTTTGTGCTTCTTCAAAAGAGCTTGGACAGCACATCTGGAAACCCCTGTCTGCCTTGAAATTTCTGCCTGGGAGAGACCTTGCTGATGCAGTATAACTACCTTGTGTCTTGTTGCTGTGCTCAGTCTTGCCATGGTGTATAACTTTTGACAGTAAACTGTCTTCAGCAACCTCACCTTGTTAGCAACAACAAAAACGTAACAAATGCTTTTTAAAAAAAAAAAAAAAGTTGAAAAGAAAAAACACACTGAAATTTAGGGGCGCACACACAATAATACATTTTTTGCTCAAATGTGTTGTTGAATATCTACAGTTCAATACTTTTGCATCAACAAAATTTAAAATGGACAACTTTTGCCTGTTTATGGTAGCGAGATGGTCTGGCTGACGTTTCTGGATGTATGCCTCTCTGCACATTGCGTGCTGTTTTGAAGCACTGTCTTTATATTGTCAGGTTTTGAACTTCTGGCTCCCTGTAAAAATGCTTGCTGTCTTGGCTGCCATCAGTTCCCCTGCATCCTGATAAACCGTGCAAAATATATATATATATATATATATATATATATATATATATATATATATATATATATATATATATATATATATATATATATATATATATATACAGTACTGTGCAAAAGTTTTAGGCAGGTGTGAAAAAATGCTGTAAAGTAAGAATGCTTTCAAAAATAGACATGTTAATAGTTTATATTTATCAATTAACAAAATGCAAAGTGAGTGAACAGAAGAAAAATCTACATCAAATCCATATTTGGTGTGACCACCCTTTGCCTTCAAAACAGCATCAATTCTTCTAGGTACACTTGCACAAAGTCAGGGATTTTGTAGGCATATAGTCAGGTCTATGATTAAACAATTATACCAACAGGTGCTAATGATCATCAATTCAATATGTAGGTTGAAACACAATCATTAACTGAAACAGTAGTTATACTGCATCAGCAAGGTCTCTCCCAGGCAGAAATTTCAAGGCAGACAGGGGTTTCCAGATGTGCTGTCCAAGCTCTTTTGAAGAAGCACAAAGAAACGGGCAACGTTGAGGACCGTGAGGCGAGTGGTCGGCCAAGGAAACTTACTGCAGCAGATGAAAGACACGTCATGCTTACTTCCCTTCCATGATCGGAAGATGTCCTGCAGTGCCATCAGCTCAGAATTGGCAGAAAACAGTGGGACCCTGGTACACCCATCTACTGTCCGGAGAAGTCTGGTCAGAAGTGGCCTTCATGGAAGACTTGCGGCCAAAAAGCCATACCTCCGACGTGGAAACAAGGCCAAGCGACTCAACTATGCACAAAAACACAGGAACTGGGGTGCAGAAATATGGCAGCAGGTGCTCTGGACTGATGAGTCAAAATTTGAAATATTTGGCTGTAGCAGAAGGCAGTTTGTTCGCCGAAGGGCTGGACAGCGGTACACGAATGAGTGTCTGCAGGCAACAGTGAAGCATGGTGGAGGTTTCTTGCAAGTTTGGGGCTGCATTTCTGCAAATGGAGTTGGGGATTTGGTCAGAAATAATGGTCTCCTCAATGCTGAGAAGTACAGGCAGATACTTATCCATCATGCAATACCATCAGGGAGACATCTGATTGGCCCCAAATTTATTCTGCAGCATGACAACGACCCCAAACATACAGCGAATGTCATTAAGATCTATCTTCAGCGTAAAGAACAAGGAGTCCTGGAAGTGATGGTATGGCCCCCACAGAGCCCTGATCTCAACATCATCGAGTCTGTCTGGGATTACATGAAGAGAGAGAAGCAACTGAGGCTGCCTAAATCCACAGAAGAACTGTGGTTAGTTCTCCAAGATGTTTGGGCCAACCTACCTGCCGAGTTCCTTCAAAAACTGTGTGCAAGTATACCTAGAAGAATTGATGCTGTTTTGAAGGCAAAGGGTGGTCACACCAAATATGGATTTGATGTAGATTTTTCTTCTGTTCACTCACTTTGCATTTTGTTAATTGATAAATATAATCTATTAACATGTCTATTTTTGAAAGCATTCTTACTTTACAGCATTTTTTCACACCTGCCTAAAACTTTTGCACAGTACTGTATGTATATGTATATATATATTATATATATATATATATTATATATATATATATTTATATTTTGCACGGTTTATCAGGATGCAGGGGAACTGATGGCAGCCAAGACAGCAAGCATTTTTACAGGGAGCCAGAAGTTCAAAACCTGACAATATAAAGACAGTGCTTCAAAACAGCACGCAATGTGCAGAGAGGCATACATCCAGAAACGTCAGCCAGACCATCTCGCTACCATAAACAGGCAAAAGTTGTCCATTTTAAATTTTGTTGATGCAAAAGTATTGAACTGTAGATATTCAACAACACATTTGAGCAAAAAATGTATTATTGTGTGTGCGCCCCTAAATTTCAGTGTGTTTTTCTTTTCAACTTTTTTTTTTTTTTTTTTAAAAAAGCATTTGTTACGTTTTTGTTGTTGTTTTGTTTTATTATTGCTATTACGTATTGGACACATTAAATCCAGCTAATAATTGTCTGTCATAGCTTACTAGTGGATCGCGGAGCCCGTTGAAATCCACCAAAATGGATCACAGTGTTTGGTATATTGGCCACCACTGAGCTAGACCGATATACTACATACAGTAAAATGTCAGTGATTATACAAAGACACCGAGTGGTAGGAATTTCTGTCAATCAACCCTCAGTAACTAAAAAAAAAAAAAAAAGTCAGTGATGAATCAAGAAAGCAGTTGGATGTAATTCAATGATAAAAACATTGATATTTATCTCAAACGCATTTACATTACATTGCGAGAAATTAATAGTAAGTTTATTCGGGGACGAGCTTCGTGAACCGGGGACCGTTCCAGGGACATTTGCCCGGGGACACAGTACCTCATCCAATGCTGGATTATAAAAACACATCTAAAACGATTAAGAAATCCAGAATTAAAATTTCCAGATTAAGAAATCCAGAAATAAAACAGGGTTTTTATGCTGGGTTATTTTCTGGATGATAAGAGCACCAGTAATAAAACAAACTTAAATGAGATGGATTGTATCAATTAGGCCTAAATATGCAATTAAAACCAAGATTGATTGAGAGAGAGAGAGAGAGAGAGAGAGAGAGAGAGAGAGAGAGAGAGAGATCACAGAACAATGGGCTTTTAAGAAAACAAACATCTTTATTTTGAAAATAATGTATATATACTATTAAATATAATATTAAATCAGTATTTTAACATTAGTTAACAGACCAGAAATTATCTAACAAAAACCAAACTGAAGAAATAAAAAGAATTGAAGAAAGGAGTGATAACTTAAACCTACAAAGAAATCTAAAATGAGTAATAACAAACAGAACAGAAAGAAAAGGAACAGAAAAGAATACAAAGGAAAAAAGAGGGAAGCAGAGAAGAAAGGGAAAAAATTGAGACAAAGAAGAAAGGATAGAAAGACAAAGGAAGTACAGAAAGGGAAAGAAAGACAAGGAAAGAGACAGAAAAGATAAAAAACTAAGAAGGAAAGAAAGACAGGTAATCTTCTTAATTACCATCATAAATATAATTAATATAGTAATAAATTCTCTGTCAGCTCTGCCAAGTCAGGAAGTTCAGGACTGTATTTTCAAAGTTATAGTTGGGCCGGCACAAGTGAAGTTGGAACTTGGAAGGAACACAAGGGTTGCCATGGAGACGAGCGAGAATGTGAGTGTAGCAGTGAGGCCATGCCCCCTGAGCTGTGACATGCAGTACCCTGAAGAGATTAAAAGTGCCCAAGCAAAGAAACAGCACAAGTCAAAAGTGATGAGAGACCATCCTGAGTGACTGTATGCAGAATATGCTCTCACAGGAGAACAGAGGGTCAAAACAAACCTGATCTTCTATACAGAGCAGTCCACTGCCTGGCACACAGCACTGTGCATCATGTACAGCAATATAAAGAAAAGGTGAATCTGCAGTGGAGAACATCTAACAAAGACACTTTTATACTTAGGCCAGTGTTCTAATACCGTGTTATACACATTTCAGACTTTTAACTGACTTGGGCTTCAGACCGAAATCCCCTTGCTTTGGGTGATCATTTCATTGAAATTGACAAGATTTACATTTTCATTTAAAAATAAAATTTTTGAATGCAATTCACTTATGATTATCAGCTTATATAAGTACACGTATCATACAATGAAATATTAAGTGTTTATAGACTAGTTTATACAGTTAAAAGCATAGATAATCATGTAAAACCTGGTTTCAAGCAGGTGTACTCAAACTTTTGACTGGTACTGTGTGTATAGATAGATAGATAGATAGAGATAGATATATACACACACTACCGTTCAAAAGTTTGGGGTCACTTAATGTCCTTGTTTTCGAAAGAAAAGCAAATTTTTTGTCCATTAAAATATCAAATTGATCAGAAATACAGGGTAGACATTGTAAATGACTATTGTAGC